>OX337246.1:6223038-6938053 GCA_946965025.1 Blera fallax | reverse complement strand
TCTGTGTCTAATATTCAAAGTTTTGGGTATAAAAGTCCGATTTTCGTACAGATATGTACAATGTAAAGCTGTCTCGTACTCGCGATATTCAATTGCATTCATAAACGTAACAATTTATTGAAATATTTAAATATTTCATTATAGAACCGAGGTACATGTACACTTTCTACCAATAAATTTACAAGGAGTAATATTGTTTATAATAATTATAATGATGATCAAATATACAGATGAATAGCGGATGATATATTTATGTATATCCCCGCGCAAATACCACAACAACTACTTTTTGTTGATTATATGTAGATAATAAATATTTTTGTGTTGATTATTATATTCGTAGCTAGCTATGTATATATATGTAAGTATTAAATTTGATACAACTTTCAAAAGTTAACCTACAATTTAAGACAATGTACATCTGAATGGTATCCGTAATGCCATCGAATTCGCTGTTACAGTCCAAAAAAGAGACCGTTAAATTAATTGCTCGCCGCAAAACAAAACCGAGTTTTGGATCATAGTCGACGGCATCGTAAGCGATTTCCGGTGGAAAACTTTGTAATTGCCTATGTATTCGCGAATTACTTACAACCTGTTTATGTAAAGGTGTTAAGTGTTTTATTAAATTGAAAATTGTAAAAGAGGTGGGTGGGTAGCTATATAGGTAGTGAAAAAAAGAACACACACAACAATAATACGTTGTGAATGAATCATGTTGCTTTACCTGCTGATCAGGCGTGACCAACTCTACCACACGGTCTGGCATTGTTGGTTTACATGGAATCACCACGTCATCGTATTGAATAGCATTGATAAGGGGCACTTCCATCGGCACCAACAGTATGTCCAAATCTGCGAAAGAGGGAATAGTATGAGTTTTTGACTCAGAAATAAAAATATAAGGCTTACCATTGACGAAAACGTAGATTTTGGCAGCGTTAAAGTCCTCAACCAGGATATCATAGTCTACATCTTCTACTACGAGTGACTTCTCTTTGACACAATAGTAGTATCCAACATATTCTGCAGTGACATCCCGCAGATACAGCATACTTCCATAGGGTGTGTCTGGATTGAGCGTGTTAAATGAAGCATTGTAGCTTTCAAACTTCACCAACGTTCGCCAGACAATCGGTTCGTTTGCCTCACAGCGTAACGTATAATTGGCTTTAACCTCGAGCGTGATATGCGGCGATACGGGTGTGATAAGTGGAGCACCTTTTGTTGCAGCAAAATTGGCAAAGTAATCATCATCTTCGATATTCGCTTGCGGCTTGGGCACTAAAAGAAAGAGAGAGAGAGAGAAGTTTCGGATTTAGATATTAATTTTGTGGTTTGCGATCGGTTGGTGGGATGTGAGTCACGAATATCGTGTACTTTGATGAGTAAGATTCGAATAGAGTGTTAGATTTGTGCTTTGATGCTAAGTAGGTGGTTATTTAGTCATTTCCATCAAGTGAGTTGTATCTAGACCGCAAGATTTTGCATTGCAAACGATTATTGATTTACGATGAGTGATCTTATGTGGTAATCGTCTGGATGCCTTTTGAATTGAGTTAAGTTATAAAGTCAAATAGCTTCTAAGTTGAATATGTTAGCCTTTCGACCCTATTATTTATATGAGCGCACTTTTAGATTCGCGTTTTGTGGAAGGCGTTTCCTGATATTTCAAATCTGTCAGGTATAGGGCGGGTTTCTCAAAGTTTCGAGATTTTATGAGGGCTTGGACCGTAACATTTTTACGCCATGCCCTTACTTCTTGTTCCTGTCAACTTTTAATTGAAAACTGGTATCGTTGTCTAGAAGTCAAGGTCGCATTCAGTTTAGAATCTAGGTCTGTCATCTGTCATTTACCCACAGATTCTACTCTCAATACTAGCACGGTGCTAACCACTAAACAGTACTTAATGACACTAAGTGCGAGCCCCGACGTGATATGTCAAATGAAATCGCAGTGCTCGACAAGTTGATGTGAATTTGGCTGCGATACTAAGCTGTTTATGAGACAGTTCTATGGACCTGCATTCGAATAACGTATTTGAAGCAAAAAATAACTGATTACATGGCGGGATTTTAAAAACACAGAGATTTTAACCGCTAACAAATGGAAAGAAAGTGGTAAGGATTGATGGTCGAACATTTTTAGGCTGCATTCATATGTAGATACTAGAGAGGTACTACGGTTTTTCAAACTTCCCCGTCAAACAGGCTTTTGTTATAAACACTTGTATAAAACATATTAGCACAGCAACAGCAAACGACAACTGCTGTGATGTGAAACACATTGACACAGCAACACCACAAATTGATATTTGACTTTGCAGGAAGAATATTCACAAAAAAAAAATTTATTGTGCAGTATGATTTCATGATTTCAAAATTTTGTGTTTTCAGGTTGCTACAACTGAGATTTTGCTGACGCAAAGTTGGCTATGCAGCAAAACATAGCGAATTAAGAACTTAGGGTTAAGCCGAAGTATAATAGAAGAATGGGTGCGTACGTCGACGTACGTAACTGTTGCGAACACAAGGAATTTGTAGTGTACGATCATAATAGCTTCTTGCTTAGATTCGTCAAGTTTCGTTCACTTTGCGAAAATTTGACAATTGACTTCAACAGCTTTGTACCTAATTGCTTTTCGTTCACATTCGCCTATCATTGGCAATTTGAGCAATTCAAAAAAACTTATCGTAGAATTTTGACATTAGCTTCCGATTCATATACAATGGTATGGTGTAGCATCGAATTTGTCATAGGTAAGACCCTAGTTGTTTTAGCCAAAAAAACACTGCGGCGTGTATGAATTCCGCTTTGAACTTGTTAAAGAATTAGCACGGTGGAACTGGGACCAGGAATGATGTCAATACCGTCTGCGTAACACAATGCGCCAATTTTTTCGGGATCCATTAATCATTTGTATTTACGAGCCGATTAGTGTAAGTATTTCAAATTGACTTTCGACATTCGTTTACACGGTAGGTTGGATAGATCTGTAAGAATTTACATTGATAGTCCTAATAAAATAAAGAAGGGCCTTTCACGTATCTACTTATGTAAATAGGTCATAAAGAGCTAATATGTGGGCCACTGGATATTCTTTAAGTTGAAGCGCGCTACCACAGAGCACCTCCGTCTATTAACTAAATTTGGGATATCTTCGTGTTCGCCCCTTTCTGTATCTGTTGACTACTGGCTGCAGAAGCTTATGTTTATATACAAACATTTATGATTCTCTGTGCATCGAGAATAGTATTAGACTGGCAGATTGTCATATTTCATACAATTATTGATGAAGTTTACACATTAATCTGATGCGGTGCCAATTATCAGATAAAACTTGAAGCCACAGCACTCTTCATCAAGATTCAGCTCCACCATCGTTTCATGCCACATTTAATCGCGGATTCCCCCTACAACTCGTTTCACACATATTCTTGGGTGGCACTAATGACCCACAGTAGCTTAATTAACCTCTTGCCCCGCTCTTTATCGCTATCTACTACAAACACAAAGAACAGTCTTCACTCCCTCAAGTGTAAACAATAATAATTCTCGGCTTTGCTTTGCCGACGCAACTCGCTTAATCTCTCACCCTCACCCTTAAATCAAACACAAGGATCTGAAGCTGAATCTTAAACGACCGTCGCCCGACATCTTCAATTGCATTCTGTTTACAATGTATCTGCCGCCAAGAGTGGCGTTACATTTGTACGAGTAGTAACTATGTATGTTTGTTCATATCTGCATGCGTACTTGTTTATTTAATCTGATCTTTGTTGTACAAGTAAAGAGTCTTTAGTAGCTTTACAATGCTGAAAATTGGAACAGAACAGCGTTTTTTTGAATATCTTCATCAAAGGGTATCCGGTTAGAGTGGAAAAGCTAAAAATAAATAAGACGTCACACTTTTCTGGGACGTTTTGTATGCTCGCCGCATCTTCATAGTTTTTCTTTGAAAGCGTTGTTTCTGACCCCCCAAAAAAAAGCTACGGTTTTCAAGTGTAAGCGCAAGTGACTTCACTTGTTTTCTGATTGCTAACCGCCGCCGTCACACCAAACTGGTAAATAATTTTTTTTAATTCTTATTTGAAGTCGGGTAGCCGGCCGGTTAGTGGGACAAAGTCTAAGTGCCAGGGAATATAACAGTAACACATTCAAATGAGAGACTAATCGTTATCAGAATTTAATTGTTTTTTATTTTGTTGTACAACAATGCCACAGTAGTTCTTTGTACTATGACTGTACCATCAGTCAGTGCAGGGTTGTTCGGGAGTTAGTTTTTTGTAATTTAAATGATTGATTACTTTTTCTGTCATCAAATATTTAAAAAGTAAATGTTATTAGGCAAACTCTATCACTGAAGCCCCTCTACTTGAAAATATTCACTCCGATTCTCGTTATCATGGCGATTATCGTTTTCTTTATCGTCTCGGTATTCTGCAACTTTTTCTGCACAGAAGATCTGTAATACAAACTTAGATGATAACTAGAAAAAACGAGTTCAAAACCACGTTTATCAATGGTTTAAAAGTGCCGTATTTTTTTGAGTCGTATAGAATTTATTTGATATGAAACAAAGATGACAACTAGGTATCGCACTGTCTGTCATTGTATTACACAACAATTTTTATTTATATCGATAATTTTTAAGAATTCTCTGATTAATTATGTAAATGACGAGTGCTTAATACATTCGTAGAGCCTAGTTGCAAATAAATAAATAAATAAACAAATTAAAAAAATTATCAAGAAAACCTGATTTAATGCCTGAATGCATCAAATAAACGTCAAAGTAATATTAAACGCGAAAAGAAAAAAAAGAACATCGTTATTGCTTCCAGACCATTACAGGCGTCGCCATTGTCCGTTTTAATATAAGACATTGGACGTTGGATATTGTATGTACGTGTTACTAAAGGGGTAACGTTATATAAGGGCATAATGTTCATTGAAGTGTAAACCAAAAAGAACAGGTGTTGATTTTAGTTCTGAAATCTCCTCGCGTTTCCTTGAAAATGGTCTGTTTTCACAGTTGACAGCTTATGTCAATGGAGCTCAGTCCATAGGTGTGAAAATGGGACTAGAGTATGCATACTTAAATATGCAAATTTCATTCATTGTCGCATGGACGTGATACGATTTGAAATCACTAGCATATGGTTTTTATGAAAATTTTCTGTGGTTATTTAGGTAAATTTTTTCGGATTATTAAGGGTAAATAAGGTTATTGGACGTGGGTTTTCCAATTTTATGAAAATGAATAAAAAATGGAATTTTATATCTTCTGTCACCAAATGCTACGGCATCAGTTGTAAATGTATATTCAAAGATAGCAGTGATGTGGTTATATTAAAAGGTCTGAGTTAAATACTTATAAACTACACGATTGTCACAGAAATAGTTGTTTTAACCATTTCTGGTATCAAATGTTGCCATTTTTAGGAAATGACGTCGCATTCATACTGGCAGACCAGTTAATAAAGGGAGCCGTAGATAGTTTAATGGTCTGAAATGTATTGCCAGACTTCGCCGGGCTTCGAGCTGTTCGGCTGAACGATTGATTCCCTCAACTTGAATGAGAAGCTTGAAGGAAAATTGCACACAAAATGATTTGGCATTAAGGTTCAACTATAATAGTCGAAAGCAATTGGAAGATTCTACGTTAAGTTTTCTTCAGTGCTGTCAATTGCTCAAGTTGCCCATAAGCGATTACACAGTTGTTAAATTCAAATGTCAAAATTTGTGTACGAAAGAGCGGATGTGTTTGCTCTTTTCGTAAGTGAACGAAAACTTGACGAATCTAAGAAAGAAAGTATTATAGTTATACAATACAAATTCCCTGTTAATCGATAGCATTGAATATCAGTTCGAAAATGAAATTTCCTCCGGGTCGGACAGACACGCGCTCACATTATCAGACATGTCTGTCAGACCAACGAAATATCAAAAAAATTTAAAAACCAATCGAAATGTCGCACAAACCGTCGTTTCTTGCGTTCACATTGTCATACTTGAGTTATTCAGACCATGTCTGTCAGACATGTAGCAGCGTGTGAACCCTCCTTTTCATTTGTAATGGATGCATTCAGAGTTGGAAATGCAAAAACAACAGATAATTCTCGGCCTCAGCGAGGAGATGATCCAAAATAGACCGGCTTGTAGAAGGATATTGAGGTTTCCAAACTAAGCCAACCTCACAAACGGTGCAGTAGAAATGCAGATACGTGGCAGAAATACGTAGCATAAGATGTACATACGTGTACGCACGCGTTATATATTTTAACGGTTAATAAAAGAAAAAGAAGCATTCAGAGTCGCAACAATTGCAAGCTACTCAAATGCGTTATTTTGTATAAGCGGTTTCTTAGAAATGTTTGAATAAAAAAAACTGTTTTTTCATTGATTGCAGAAAAAAATTGTTTTCAAGAGTATACATATACATCTGCATTTAATTTCAAGTACATTCGTGATATTTAACGCTCTACAGTTTTTACAGAAAATATGCAATTTAAAATCATAGCGGATTGATAATAAACGTCAGAGTGATAAATCCTGCGACAAACTTGAACTCATGGTCATTCGTTCCTTCACGTCAAAAGCTACTGACCCGTTTCCTTAATTGATTTCTACTCCATACTCTGTGTTTGTTTTTCTATTTCCATCGACATTTGATAGCCTCTTGCAATCAATTAATTTATATAAAAATACACAAAATTCGTGAGCGTCATTCGCTCTCATAAGAACAAAGACGAAAAAAAAGCAATAAAGTATGTACGTATAGCAATTTCAAATTGATTTGACGTACATACTTACAAATTTCATTGCTAAACGATGTCAATACGAGTGGAACCCCTTAGTACATCCGATATTATGTTTCAGTCTTCAAAACGATGAACTTAATTCTATACTTGATAAAAGCAGCACTATGCTGCATTTCATTCTTATCGCAATATGTTGCATTCTAAAACAATAAATAAATAACAAACTTACATGCACTGCAGCTGATCATTAAATGCGTAATCCATAGCACGATACAGCAGTATATAAGTAGTCCATAGCTTCTTCCTTGTGATCCCATTTTGTAGGAGTTAAGATCAAAAACAACGGTTCAGTAACCCAAATTTTGGAGAGTAGATTCAGTACCTTTTTACTTAACACATCGACATGAGTACTAAGATTTTCTATTAAAATTTTACTATTTGAATTCAAAATAAATTATTTTCATTTTTATCACACAAAGATCACGGATACTTTTAAGCCATTCACAAAATTTATCACTTTTTTCTTATTAAATGTATCCTTCACAAAAAAACACTTTGCTATCGCATCGAATTCAAAATTTGTATATTTCCTTCAACTTCGCGCCACGACTCGAGAAATACGAATAAGCAAGCGACCAGAGTTAAGCTGGAATCCAAGCTGGCGTAGCCTATTGTTGTTGTCGGTTTATCAGTTGTGAGATTGCGCGCGACTGTTGTATCTGAAATTAAAATTAGAATGAAAGAGTTTTTTTTTTTTGTTTTGCTTTGTTTTATGTAAAACGTTTATGCTTAATAAGAAATTAATGTTTATTATATTTTTTTTTGGGTATAAGATAAGAAAATCTTGGAAAAAAGTAAATTTAAGTCTAGGGATTTTAAACCTGGAGATTCCAATTGGTCTCATAGATGTTAAAAAGAATTTTGTGAAAATTCTTTGTAACGAGGCTTAGTGGTTTTTAGGGCTTTGGAAAATTTGTTTTGTTTTTAGGTCACGGAATTTTATGAAATTTGCAGAACTCTTATCACAAATTCATATGGTGCCAGTTATTGTTTTCGAGTTTAAAGAAGAAAAATAAGATTGAGTATGAAGTGTGTATAAAACATTTAAGGCAAGTTGATAAGTATATATGTATAAGTAAAACATGACGTTGATAATATTGTTTTTGCATAGCAAATCATTTAAAAATATTTTTAAACATGCATCTAGGGTTATCTGAGACGGTCTTGAGCATAAAACATGTTGAAAGAATTGCGATTCTGCCTTAAAGGATCTATTTACACAAGTCTAAGATAATATGTTAGTAGTTTAAGTTAAAGGGAAATCACACATTTTGATAGTTATTTATGTACTGGGGCTCGAGGTAGTGAAAAATCATAGAAAACGGCTCGCGTTCGTTAATAGAACTGGCCTATCCAGAACTGTTCAGCAGATGCATGTTTGTGTTTCTGATGCCGTGATTCGTGATCCATGTATATGGATACGTTCTCATGGAAGTTTTCTTTCATAATTGGTTGCCTAATTGGTTGAATGATTGCCTGAACTTAAGAATCCAGAGGTGGCCAGGCAGAATGGATAGCAGGCATTGTATTTGACAGAAGGAAAGTGGCATAATGTCTACACAAGGAATAGATATTCAGTTTCCCCATTAATTCTTGCTGAAATGACTGCAAGGAGCTAACATGTTGTGTGCTTATATTATCTCATAAATAGAAGGAACATACACTTTAATGCCATACTTGGAAGGCTGAATGGAGAAGCCTCTAATGACTGTTGCTACTCTCGAATGTTTTTCAGACATTGGAGGAAGTGAACAAGTAACGAATATATTTTTGATGTTTTCTCGGATACTATACTGCGATCTACGATCTGGTCAGCAGTTCGACGCATTACCCACTGACTGAACCAAGGATTTCATGAATATATAGAGAAAATTATTATTGTTGTTGACTGTACAATACTTACAAAAACCGCTTTCCTAGTTTTACACTGTTATTCAGTTAGTTCAGTTCAGACCCTACGAACCCTGTCAAAAAGGCAATGTTAATCAACGTTCCTATACGAGAGTCAGGCCAAAAAACTCCTGGATCACACAAATGCAAAAACAGTAGCATTTGATTAGGCACAGTGTCAAAGTTATCCGAAACCGGGAGGCCTGCAGATACTTTTTGAGGTCGAATCAACGAACCCCACAGGCGGACCACAATGGATGCAGTAAAGTGGGAGGGTTACGATCCCTATAGTCCCGATCATAACCTCACCATACAAAAGGAAGAAGAAGTTGAAACGCCTTCTCTTATTTGTGTTACTAAAAGGTTTTTAAATAATACTTATAAGAAATAATTTCGTCATCGATAACGCCTGTCCAAGCTCAAAACAAAAGTCGATTATCAATTTCTCAATCCACAAACAACCAATAAGCACCACTAAAAATCACCGCTCAACAATAAACAAATTCAACTCAAGAATGTAAACAAAAAACTTCACAGCATGCCTCCTTCAAATTTAGCTAAAAAACAAAATCCAATAAATCATTAAATCTAAAAAATATGTTCAACATCTCGTGAGCGCCGCGCCGTTTGCAGCTATTAATACCATTTGTTAATGTGTTCACCCTATATCTCCAAACAAAAATAAATTATTATGTCAAACAATCCACGAAAACATGTACATACTATATCTACATCCTCATTGAAGCAAAATAGTCTGCATCTGTAGATATTCGTAATATTTGCAAGTAGCTAGTATTTCGAAAACTAGAAAATTAATAGAAAAGTCACACAGCGCTAATAAATTGTTTGTACGTGTCAGACGGCCACAGCTAGATTGCCTGTCATTTTACGAGTATAAATAAACAAATAAACTACGAGAATGTAACACAAACAAGAGGTAATTGGGATACTTTTGCCGCGATGGCTATGGGTGAGAAAAAAAAACTGTAGATAGTAATACCCTTATAGAAATGAGGGGCTGGATACCTACATATTCGCTGTAATAAAATGTGAACTTGACCTTGTTCATGGGGAATTTTCAATTGGATGGCGTTACACTAATGCACATGAACTTCATAAAAACGAATCGCAAACGACATACTCGTAGACGTGGAATAAAGTTTTTAAATTAAAGCTGAAAGATTTTGTCATCAATTTATTAGAAAGACTTCTGTAATTCATTTTCGTAATCCAACGAAGATTGATGATGTAGAATACTGCAAAGTACTTCCAAGTGCTGGAGTTACGCCGACCAAAGATCATTAAGTGAAAATTTGAAAAAGGTGTTGCACGATGTTACAACTAAAAGTGTAATTGGCCGTAGAAAGGCTAAAATTTATGGGATTTTTGTCCCTTGGCTTTCTGCTGTGTCTCTGTGTGTGGAAGAAAGTTGTTTAGCTTTTATTACGAAATTCTTTTATTTTTATGGCGAAATACTTTCTCGAGTAATGGCGACAAAGATTAAAATGTTGTATAATTGAGAAGTGGAAAAAGTACTGAATGCTACAACTGGTTTTGTTGACTTTATTGATGGCAAGCATTTGACTTTTTCATTTTTATTGTCTCTGCTTTAAGTTGGAAATTAGAAATGTTTATAATTACGGGCGTGTTTTCTTTTTGCTTTAGGTAAATCTTAAGGCCAAATCAATCACGATGCTGTCATTAAATCGTGACAAGTGAGTTTTGAAAAGGGTCATGTCAAGTTAATTTGGAAAAGGTCATTATTGCTTCTCCTTAAATAGAGTTATTCTAAGAGTTCTTGTTAAATCTAAAATTAGCTTGACATTTATAATGATAAGCGGAATCCATACAGTTTTTCCCAGTGTCAGATTGTGCGTATATGTACATATGTATGTGTAAGGACTATACAAGCAAATAGGGATTTTGTTTAGAACAAGTGTTTACGATTCCTTTTGGTATTCGATGAGAAGAAAAGAAAATTTTTAGACATTTCACTAGCAAGTAGTGAGACATCGTGAGATCCGAAAAACTTTACCTTTCTGCTGATGTGTTTTGTCAGAATTTATGGCAGAGCGAAGGTAGACAAAGTCCCTTACTATGTCGAAGTTATAGCTTTCGACAGTGACGTTCTGTTCAATTCGCTGGTGTTTTGCGTCCCTTTTTGTTGACAGCATATACTTGGAGTTACTCTCATTTGCAACTAAACCCACTTTGACAGCTACTATTTCTATACTAGCTAACGCACCAGTGACAGCCTGTTCTGTGAGTTTTGCACAATTCTTTCAAGTATGATGTTAAAGAAGTCACATGATACCGCATCACCTTGTCTAAATCATTTTTCGACATCAAAGGTCTCGGTGTGATCGATACCGACCCTTATGGAACAGGCATCGTTATCCTGCACAGACGAATGAGTTTGGCAGGAATGCCAAATCTAGACATGGCTCTGTATAGCTCGTCTCTATAGGTGTTGTCATATGCGTCTTTAAAACCGATAAAACAGATGCTGCGTATCGATGTACTTAGCGCCTTCCAGTCTTTCTGCTGGCTTTCGACAAAAAAGTTAAGCCAACATTAAAGAATCGATATCAGATGGAATCTCCTTAACCGCTGTAACTCCAGCGTACTATTGATACCATACTTGACCGCACTCGGTACTGAGAACAGTTTTCACTTAGGCCACCCTGCCAGATTCATTACAAACGCAGAAGACGCATCCTCTTTTACGTCATAACTGAGAACTGCACCATGGGTAAGCGTGCTCTAAAGCTGAGCATTCCCTGTATTGACTTAAGCATAATCAGCAGCCGCCTTCCACTGCCAAAAACGGAAAAACTACACAGAGTGCATACCGGTCCAAGGATTTCAAGAATCTCAGCATCGCCCATAAAACTAAAATTTTACATTTCACTGGAAAGAAAAATAGTTTCAAGTGCCATATATGTACATATGCATGCCAAATGCAATTAGCTATAGGAATGCAGGAAAGCTACGGGACTGCATGGAACTAAATTCAGACTGGGTATCTTAAGGCAGTCAAATATATGTATATTGCATCGTTCATTCTTGCATGTACGACTTTCTGCATAACAGATAGACACTAACCAACAAATCCATTAATTTGTCCCATTTGTCATGCGTTTCAGATGGTATCAATCATTTACCCACCTATCTGTTGAACCATTAATTGCAAGAAACTTAACAAGCATAATCGATGCCGTTTAGATAAGTAAGCCACGCCAATCATATTCATATAACCATCTGTCTTGCTGATAGATTAAGATACACGACTCCTCAAGGAGTGTAAGACACATAACCACTTGTTGGTATCAAGTGTAAACGATAAATTAACGTTGGCGATCCCCGGAGAGTTGCATCAAAGTGCAGCAATGTTTTGCATCGTTCTCCGCAGTCGCAATTCAACTTTATTCTCTAGAAATATTCATTTAACTGAAATGTGTCTCACATCCGCACCTAGCTGGCCCACCAGCTGGCAGAAACCACCATCCCGGATACAACACTTTTTGTTGTCCTTTTAATTAAACGAACCGAAGCGAAAGGAAAGGAAAGGAAATCCCATTTTTATATGCGTTGTCACTGGTGGGCTATTCTAGTGAATTGCGCTCCGCGTAGTCAAGTGGCATGCCATCGTCATATCCTAGACTTTGGACTTCTTTGTCGCCTTTTCGTGGCAACTAATAGCACTAGAGAGACCCTTTAATTTATATTTTTACAATGACACTGCTGAAAGGGCCAGACCCGGGAGGCGGGCTCCATTAATTCAGTTTTTTTTTTTTTCAACTGACATACTTGACACATGTATGATGAAAAAAATTAAGGAGTGGTCCTTCGAGGATTATGATGAACTACTAACGCGTGGCATTATTTTGAAGTGAGTTTTATGTTAATGATGCCAAAAGGATTTTTGTGTGTCATTTCATAAAAAAAACCCGCAGAATGTGTGTGAGGAACTTGTTAGCGCGTGTTTCCTGAAAAAAAAAAATGAGTAAAATGTTTTCTCGTTCTCGGTTTATTGATTGAAGGAACCAACAGAGGATGTTTGCTTTTATATGCGAAAGATAAATCATTCAAGAAACAACATACAAAACTTCCATTTGCCAAACGGGTCAATGACGGTATGAGTCAGATCCGTAGGCCAGGATGCTAAATGCAGCAGCGCCACTAAAATGAGATTACCCCAGACGAGCGACTGGAAAAGATGAAAAATTATTTTTGAAAATGTGTTGAATAAAACATGTGTAGTGGATTACGGAAGACAACGTTGATGAGTTTATAGAAATTATGGAATCTATGGAATTTTTTGCAAAAGGAAACTGAGTTTTGCTTTGTAGCAAAAGGATACTGTGTTGGATTGTGCACTGAAGAAATGCGATACAAAAAGTATAATTGAAGATTTTTTTGTTGTCTTCCTCTTAGTATTTGCATGTTAAACAACAGCTACAACACGAAGGATTTTCAATTAAAATTTCCAATGAATAGAGGGCTGCGCTACTCGAGGGGCATTAAAGAAACAAGGCAAATTAGTTTCCGTGGTACTTTTACCACCACCGCACCGAAGCATACTACTGAAAACTTTATAGACATTGAAGTAAGGAGATTGAATATCCTTTTACTACGAAAAAAGTATTGTAACAACTTCACGCCCCATACAAACGCGACTTTAACATCGGCCTACGTTACCGACACGATGTAGTGGATGGAGCTGTCAGTTTCTGAACTGTTGGGGAAAAATTGGACAGAAGAAAAAAGGCGGTTCACGAGAGAACGTGGTCGACGTTTTTGGGTTAACCTTTCTGAATATAAAGATAAAATAAAGAAAACACAAAAAACGGTTCCTGTTTTTTTGTTTAATAATAATTAAATTGCAACAGTATTCTTAAGTACGAGTTTCCAAGTAATATAACTGAAGAAGTGCAATAGATCAAAGTATCCTACTAAACCGCAAATGGAGTTGGAAAAGGACGATTAAATAAGCCACTTCCATGTAAATTTGTATCTAAATACATTCAATGCATACGGCAAACATAAACTAGATCTCAGAATCATAAAGACTAAAAGCCTTGCATTTAAGACTGTTGAGTTATCTGTCTACTATTAGAAGCTGGATCCACGAGAACCTTCTTAAAACACCCTCTCAACTGCGCCTGTTACATAGGTACCAGTCTCCTCAACATTGCGTACAAGATCTTATCTGCCATATTGTGTGAATGCCTGAAACCTCTCGTCAACAACCTTACTGGCTCTTATCAATATGATTTAAGGCCAGTCGATAAAATTGTCATACTTCGGCAAATCCTGGAGAAAACCCAAAAAAGTCTAAGTCAATACCCACCAACATTTTATGGATTTTAAGACCGCATATGATAGCATTTATAGATACGAGCTGTATGGAGCCATGTCTAGTTTTGGTACTCCTGCCGAATTCGTTCGTCTGTGAAGGATGACGATGGAGCTCGCTGCTCCATCAAGGTCAGTAACACCCTCACCGAGACCTTTGATGTCAAAAAAGGATTTAGACAAGGTGATGCGCTGCCATGCGACTGCTTTAACATCATACTTGAAAGAATTGTGCGAAACTCATACGCCAACACTGGAGGCACAATCTTTCAAAAGTCTTTGCAACTACTACGAGTAGCATACGCCGACAACATTGACACAATTGGCGGACAAATTGGCACAGCGGGCTGTCCGCGAACCGGGTCGTAAGAGGAAGAATGGGCGACAAACCATGTGGGACTCACAAGCTCATTCAGACCATAGAATCATGGATAAAGAGAACTTAAGGGAACTGTAACTACTACCTCTCACAGTTCCTGTCCGGGCACGGGGGCTCCCGGAAATATCTCCTTAGATTTGGACACAATAGTTAGAGGAGGAGGATGCGGAGCAG
Source organism: Blera fallax (assembly GCA_946965025.1). Taxonomy (NCBI): domain Eukaryota; kingdom Metazoa; phylum Arthropoda; class Insecta; order Diptera; family Syrphidae; genus Blera; species Blera fallax. The sequence goes on along the minus strand of OX337246.1, from coordinate 6,923,427 downwards.
AAGACAGACCAAACCTGCCAAATCCAGATAATGTCGTAAGTCATATGCCAGAATCGGAGGGCGAATGGATGGAGGTACACTGATTTAAAGTATGTGTGCAGAACGCACTCCGAAGAGCCTAAGAGGCGGCCTCGGAGACTAGAGCATAATTGCAAACCAGCCCGGCGGGGAGAGTGGTTGATGAGCGCAGAGGTGTGGTTTAGTAAGTAGGCGCGAGGAACAGGAGAATAGCCCGCGAATTGTGCATGCCAGTAGCATGGGCTACAGGTATCTATAAAGATTCCTCATCCATTGGCCATAACCATAAAAAAAAACCTCTTCTGCGCAGAGTAGTAGAAAACAGAAGTCTCATTCCACTGCGTGTACGTTATTGTAGTGCGTTTTGTAAGTGGTACAATAGTCTTCTTGATAAGTTGAATATACTCGTGCGAATTAAAAGATATTGCAGTCCACCTACGCAGTTCTATTTTTAATTTTAATCATTCTGCTGAAATTAATAATCGTTCGGATACAGACATTAATATTCACATCCAAGAAAATCATTTTACTAAATGGCTTCGCCTATTAATATCGAATCTAAAAATAAAGAAAATAATGATTTACCAACACTCAAGTCAATTTTTTTTTATCTAATTCAAGGAGTATCTATTCCAACCACCATCTGTACAAAGGTTACAAACATTTCAAAATAAATGAGTTTTTAATTGGCCAGACGGCTGGCAGCAGGCCTAACTGACGATTATGAAAACATCAACGGAAGGCATTATCATCATTTCAAAAAAAAAAAAAAAAAAAACAATTCTTTCTTCAAAAAAATTAGCTCCAACAGCGAGCTACTCTGCATCGTTATCCCCATTTGGGGCGATGAGTGATAAAAAAAAAAAAAAAAAACAAAGAAATTCAAACCACAACCGGTTGCTCTCTAGAGATTAAATTGGACACTTGTTGCAAAAAATAAATAAAAAAAAAAAGTACGATTATCTTCACTTTCGCTACTTTTAACAGATAAAATTAGAAATTTTTCCAAAATTAATAATCTTTCGTTCACCACATGACGTAAATTGGATTCGGTATTTTGTTAGGACTTTGAAAATATTTTTCGTTTTCAATGGTTTATCTTGCAATCTATTAGATACATGCAATTAGCTCAATGAAATACCAAAGTAATTACGCAGTATCTACAGATACAGAATGCGGGCAAAAGGCGTTTTTTTTTTTCAAGAATGTCGATGATTTTCGTCTGCGTCTCGAGTATGGTAAAGTGGGAGTGGGAGGCAGTAAGACATATCTGTGATCTACATTTGAAGCACGTACCTAACCGGAAGATGTATGGAAGTCTCGGAATAAGTGAGTGCTTTCACAATTTCCGTTGCAGCAATACTCGTAACTGTTGCTTTCGGTTGTAGAGATACGTTTTAGTGTGCATAAGAAAGTTCAATGAATGGGTAGGTTACATACCATGTGGATTCGTGGCTTCTGTTGAGTGGAAGCTATAAAGAATGATCTTGAGAACTTTAGCATACAGAAAGGGTTCAGTAGGATGGGAAGTGGAAAATGAGATGAGGAATGAATGTGGCCTAGATAGACGATGACAGATTCACAGTATTGTTTGGAACTTTTTCAGTGCAATTCATGTGTGGTTTGAATGGAAGGTAGGCAATTAGATGCATTTCCTAAGCGTTAGGCCGGCGATGCGTTAATAATTGGTAATTAGGAAACGAATGTAATTTAAAAAAAATGGTAATTGCTAAGAATTCCTTCATGGTAGCTGTATTTTAAAGGTCAGGTTTATGCAGCGTGAACTTGAGATGCTAATTGAAATGCAGCAGTTAAATGGCATTCATCAGGCAGGAATTGGGCTATGGCGAGAGATAAAAGTACAAAGACAGTAAGCAATTCAAACGGCATCAGGTTTTTTTTTTTAATTTCATTAGATAAGCTTTAATGGGCTGAACGACAGAGGTACGATAATTAAAGAGATAATTCTTTTAGGATGACGGTCGCGATTTTGACCTTTTTCTAGAGGAACTTTGAGACAGAATTTCTATTACTACGTCAAACGCATTTGCAGTTGGATATCAAACTTCATTATCTTCGCTTCACTTAGGTTGACAGTTGGATGCACTAAACATACCGGAAGACTTTCTAGCAGGAACAAGACCACTTAGTAAGAGCTCTAGATACAGATTTGAATGACAGGGAACTTCCGTTGTTAAAAATTCCTGACGCTTAGCAGAGTATACCACCAAGGAAGGGTACTCAACTTTTGGTTAACAAGAGTCCGACATTAGCAAAGAAGACAATGTCCACACTCAAGTTCTTGTAAGTATTCGCAGACCCGGGATACAAACTTTTTTTTGGACGGTGACCGGTAAGGGTGCACTAGAGGTTTTCTCGAGATCACGAGAATAAACCAAGTAATCTTATGGAACCCAACACGTTGAAATTAATTCCCGAAAGGTCCAGCTAATGACATGAAATACTGTTTTGGAAGGTTATTCGGTGTAGAAATCGTCTTGACTAGTCTAAGTGTCCAGTTAGAGATTCCAAAAATTTGGTCTGGTTTATGGAGTCGGGAGTTGAATCTGTCATTTTTGGATCCAATATCAAAGTCGCAATACTGGAATTCATGTCTTTAAGATAGTCTTCTATTTATTGAACTTTAAACTCGTCAAGCGGTGTTTTAATGCATAGTATTCACTTGCCAGACCCACTTGAGTCAAGTTAAGTTGAGGTCCTGGTCACTGCCTGGCTTTTTGAGGCGTCATTCGAATAGTTTTCACAGTTTTAGTTAACAACGCCTGAAATCTTTGCCCGAAAAACTATAAAACTTTGAGCAGATTCTTTGTGAATGTTCAGGAAAAAGTTGGTGAAACAGGTGAGCTTTGTGCAGAGAAGGTACTCTAAGCCTAAATTTTGCAACAACCTAAGCTATGCCTAAAGATTTGTAAGAAAACAAACGATTTTTGAAGGAGAAAATTTGGTGGAATGGTTACTGACCAATCGCTCGATATGCTTGCGATATAAGGAGCATTAATTTCCACCAGAAAGTTCTTACGGTGTACCCAAAGGTTTGCAGCTTTCTTGCGATGTTGACAGTTTATCGTCAAGTACAGCACCAATATCTTAGGCAAGATTCCAAACGCAGATTTAGATTTGCCGATCTGGCTGATGATATCCTTTTGAGACAATTTATATTCCATCGAGACAATACTTTCAAGATATTGGAAAACCTCTACTGTTTTTACCGATTGTCCAGAAATGCTTACTAAAGTGGATGAGTTTCTTGCAAAGTTGACAATTTGTTTTTTGGCAGTTTTGCTTTCACCAGTGTTTATCTTAAGTCCACTGACCTTCACATCGGCTGTTAATTAATGGATATTCGTGATTTTGTGGGATAGTAAGCACAAGTCGTTAGCGTAGTTAATATGTTTAAAGAATGAATTCCATCGTCTTTCATCGACAAAGCGTCACAAAATTCATCTTGTTTCACTGCTTTGTTTAATCGGATTTTGGATTTTGAATTCTGACAGCCCGATTCTGACGTTTAGACTGACACTGCCAAAAGCTTTTTGAATCAATGAACCGGCAGTGGAGTTGCGATAGATATTCAATACACTGTTCAATGATAGTATGGAAGGCACAGTGTTGTGTGCCTAATAATGAGGTATAAAATGGCCGAATACGTGCACACACTACATATGCAGCTTTGCAGCTATTAAGAGCTGATATCCTAGTCGATAGACATGTTTGCGTTCACTTATATTTAGTTGATGATTCGGTGGCTTTGGCACCACTGACGCCACACTTTTACATTTTGCAAATGAAATGTGTTCTGTGGGCTTAAAGCCATCATTCATTGGGTTGCATGACCTATGACATATCCGGATTGGGAGACTTTTTGTATTTTCTTTTCCACTGTGCCACTCGTACCTCTTCTTGGCGTCTTCTGATTTTCTTGTTTGTATACTTGATTTGTCTTTCACTTCAAGTCTGCGTGGTCTTCAATATTAATTGATTCTTTTCCGGTAAGGGATAACTCTATTTAAAGAAAAATCGCATTAAAATTCCAAGGTTTTCTATATCTAAAGAGGATATGAGGCCGCTTACAAATAATGAATTCATTAAAGTACAATTCAAGAGAAAAAAGCGAAGACAGATTTGTGACACATTACACAGAAAGGGCGTCCAACAAACACTACTGAAGGCATAAGAAGAAAATCCTTTAAGAACTAGAGGAAAATTTACGTTACCTAAGGGTGGGTAGTAAACAACTGCTCTTGCAAGCTATTCTTCCAAGAGCAGGAAAAATGAAAATAACCAGGAATTCAGAGTCCTTAATAATTCACTCGAATTTTCTCTAGCGAGAATTGTTTTCTTCCCCATAACTGCACTTCATCTATGTATGTATGTATGTATCTATAAACAGAAGTACATAATTTTTCGCCTGAAGTTTACTCAACTACTGAACGTGTACAGTGGTGGAAATTCGATTATGAACACTTATAATTTCGCCTCGTTTTTGAAAATCTATTTCTCCCATGTCTTATATTTTACTACGTTTGAGTGCTTCAACAGCTTACTTACTTACTTACTTAGATGACGCTACAGTTCGGGTGAACCTGGACGTCAACAGATGTGCCAACATGTTTGATGACATAAGAAGTACGTATTTCTAAATTTTTGTAAGCACTGCTGATATTCTCAATCGAAGTACGACGACTGTACCTCATTCAATTTAATTTTAATCACAACTTCATTCATCGATATCTAAAGTTTCTTGTTTCGAACACTTTTCCTCACCGGCAGCCATAATGAGGAACGACAAAACAAAAAAAATCATCATCCGCCCGGCTGATGGAACTTACTCAACCGGTTATGCATTCCATGATGCGCCCAAGTAAACAATCGCTTCACGTACACCTACCACAATAAAAACAAAATGATGGAAAACTATCGACAGTTTCCACTCGGCTAGATATTCTACTTCCATACCCGCGTCGGCCGGCCCTCCCCGACAGACAATGTTTGTGTCTGCCTGGTGTATGTAGTTACCAAGACGACCACTGTAAGCCAAAACAAAATGAAATCAAATCCTTAATGTTGCACCCAATACCCCCGTATACTGGAGTGAAAAAAAACCTCTGTATCTAGATAAAGTATTGGCTAAAGGCCAACCGGTTCACTTTGGGGTATATCCACTGCCATTGGGAGTTTTACATGGCGTATACGCACCGCTGTTCACGGGTATTACACTCCAACCGGTTCCCTCAGCTGGGTAACAACCAGTTGTGCAACATCCAGTCCCAGTTCCACCTCTTCTCTGCGGCGACACTAATGTTCTCTTATTAACTGAACACATTACCACTTTCGGTGCATTTGTAATTAAAACCCGACATACCGCTGCATACCACTGGTATGGGTATCCACTTCAAGGGAAAGTTGTTCCGCTCAAGTTTTCATTTTTTTCGATGGAATCGAGTGTGAGTCTCGAAATACTTCGGAAGTCCAATAGAGAGAGAGACAGAGATAGGAGCCACTTATGAATGGAAGTGTCCCACAAACCTAGTGTGTTCCATGAAATGACGTCAACCGATAGCCAGGGTTAATGAGAATTCCGTCGCAGTTTTGCTTGGATATTCAAGTGAAAATCCGCTGTGCGGTTGTGGATATGAAATTTCAACCGGATAGAGGAGGCATTTTCATTAGAACGGTTTTTGGGGTTGCCTTGGGCGGTGGGCTATTAGTAGTGTTATGCCATGAAATTGGACGTTGACAAATGGAATAAAAGGCTTTTTATTGTTTGTTTATGTTGTCGCATGATTATTGGCATTTTACGGTCACGTTAAGTGTTTGTGTTTGGGACGTAAACTTCAGCTGTGTTTGGCTTAAAAATATTGAAAGAAAAAATTGACAGCCTAGCGACGTAAAAGGTAGATAAGAGCAATATTGTTTACTATCTGAAAAGGCTTGTGTTTAAATGTCACGGGCGTAGTATAAAGGGAAATACGAGATAAAAGTTGAGTACCGGAACTTAGAACGCGTAGGGTAAAGGCAATTACTCATCTTAGTAGAAGCGGAGAATGGTGACTAAGTAGATGGTGATTTCTTTGAAATTGATTATTGAACAGTATGTACATATGTATGTATATACGATGTAGGGTCGCTTTAATGAAAACTATGTACATACATACATAGATGGAATCAAGTATGAGTCTCGAAATACATGCCAATGAGACTTCCTCCCATTCAGCACAATTTGAACATGGATTTGTCATCAGAGACAGACTTAGGGAAGATGACTTGAATTTCGGGAATTTTAGCAACCTCAAGAATATGTCATAATTGATTATTTACGAAGGAGTAATTTATCGAAATTAAACTTTGGAAGTCTCAGAGGATCTTTAGCAACTTTAATCGAAAAATGTTTAGGGTCTGCATCAACCAGAACCAATGCTTAAAGGTATTGCAAAGAATGAAAATGTCTTGTCGAAGACTGATGCCGGCTTACAGATAGGTATGTCTCCTAGTAGTCAGAATGTACTTTTCTCTTCCCATAGCTGTTATATAGTGTACCCTGGTGATGCGATCATCTTGAGAATGCCATGGGGACCCCATCTAAGGCACAGTTTTCGGAATCATGATGATAAACATCCAGTCATGAGAATAAATCATTGAAAGGATTCCCAGCACAAAAGTCGGCTGATAAATTGCTTCTCGGCTTCTCGTTTTCCTTGTCAATATTGCAACTGCTCGTTGGTTATTCTTCAGCGAAACGTACTTATATTCCTTCATTCAAGCCCCTAATATAGAAGGTTCACAGTCAGGGTCGGCCAGACAAGGTTTAAGTTCCAAATTAAATTAGAAAGAGAATGCTTGTGAATATGCTCCACAAGGGCAACTTAGAACGCTTCTTCAATCTAAGACCCACACGAATACATAAACAGTATTTTATTCAATCAAAAAGCTCTTGATTGCGTTGCGAATCCACTCCTCGCCACTCCATTCGAAATAGTTTTCAATGTCACATGTGTACATACTGTACACATCTTCAAGATAACAACCTTAGGTTCCCCCATTATCTCCCAGACCAATAAATTTCCAAAATCCAACTTCCCCCCAGTGCGCCGCGACACACATATGTATGCATGTGCGACTTCGAGTACAATTCGTTCAAATATCTTCGAATGTTCAATAAATTATTTCACAACTACATATTTGGTGTGTTAATTGATAATTCAGACTGCTCTGGGGAGTTCCTACCCAGCAAAGACGTCGTCATGTTCCACATAAATTTAGGTCTTTTAAACAGAAATCTAGCAAACACTTAAGTTATGTGCGTGCATGTCCAATTGGAGATTTGCCGGCATGTGTTCGCTTATATAACCTAAAAGGCGAAATTACACACATATCAGGGTCTTTATCTTATCAGTGAGAAATGATATATCTGCTCTGCGGCTTTGAGGTTAGTTTCACAATAGCTTGCCTTATGACGTAGATTTATTTTAAAGTTAATCATTTTATTGGTCTGTGTTGACTTGACAGTGTTAGTCATCGGGTAAATGAAAATGTTTATGTATGGGAACGTAAACGATTTCAGTAGTTTTCCAAAAAAAAGATGACTAGATGAGAATATAATAGTTTGAGAAAAGCTTCAACCTTGACACACATTATTGGATTAAAGTTATGGTTTATTCTCAAAAATTGGGGACTTTGGAATTAATAGTGTCAGCGCTTATGTGTCTGACTAATATGTAGGTGTCCTTAATAATGTGCAAATTTGTGTATAAAATGGTGACTTCAATGACATAGCTAAGCCATAACAAAGTTGATTTCCTGCAAATTGCTCACCGATCCGTAAAAGATTTCGAGTCAAAACAGCAAATGAGTCTGCAACTCTTTTTGAATATTTTAGGAGTACTTTTACTCTCTGAACGCAGATAGATACTTGGACGCACTTTGCATCTGGTGTTGCCATCTCCCTAGATCTTTTCTTTGAATGTCTACAGCATTCAACGAAAACGTGGGACGTGGAAGATCTGTTACACAAAATAAAGAAAAAAAACAAGATTCAAAGCAGAACGCCACACAGTCGTAGTTTCGTTACACAATGCAAGGTGTTTGAAAAATTTGAAGTAAAGTACGTCAGGGGTGCATACCGTCACTGCTGTTTTTCTTGGTGATCATCAGAGATGTACTCCGTGCAGTATTCATGGAATTTGTTGACTAAGACATCTAAAAGCTCAAAATCTAGCCGAACAAAGTGTTTTCTTCTCTGACCAAACTACAAAACTAGTGAGTACACAAAGACAGTTACGTCTTCAAGGTAACGCCTCTAAGCGCCTCAATGTTGGACTAACGATACCTTTTTTTGACGCATTTCATATCAGAACAACGACAATGTATTCAATTAATAACCTGAACGTCATTCAGTCTGATGTTATCGTGAATGAATTAGTATTCATTTTGCAGACCCCATCAAAGGGCCGGCCGGTCTGATATTCGTTCAGTTCGGCAAGCCTTTCACCTTAAATTTGCCATTAAAAAAAAAGAATATAAAAATAAATTAAAATTATTGCATACTTAAAAATAGGCACCCATTACTCAGGTCAACCAAACGATGCCGTCGCACAAAACCTATCATATAAATAACTGCATTTATTTTGATAGTTAATCATTAAGTAAGTTGATTTTTTTTTTACATATTTTATCGTGCAAAATCGATTATAGACTTCGCAAGTCTACAAATATGCAAATAATATTGCCCGGCATTTCCTCTGCGTCGAAGGCGGCAAAACCGACGCGTCGAGAACGTTAATGTTGACGTTATCATGTTAATTGTTTATTTTTATCACATACCCGATTGCAGTGCATATTTAAGTAGTGAGTATTACTACAGTGATAACAAGTTTGTCATACATGCTGTATTTTTTTTTTGTTTGCAAATGCAAATTTTAAATTTTTTTGCTTGACTTATAAATTTCTTTTATTTTTTTTTAAGTCTATCACGACAGCCTTAGCTTGATGATTTGTAGATATATTTTTTTGAGTACATTTTATATACATAAAGGGTCATCTAACGAGAGATGTTATTTTAAATTTCGAGCCATTGTCTTCTAATGTTATGTCTTGTAAGAACTACCGAGGCATATCCCTGTTAAATGTCGCATGCAAGATCCTATCCAACGTACTGTGTGAACGACTAAAACCTTTCTGCAACACACTAATCGACAAGTACCAGTGTGTGTTCCGGCCCGGCAGATCGACAATAGACCACATTTTCACACTACGGACGAATCCTGGAAAAGACCAACGAATTTCAAGTCGAAACTCACTACCTATTCATCGACTTTAAGGCCGTTTATGACAGCATTCATCATCTCGAACTCTACCAGACGATGGCCCAATTGGGGATACAGTCAAAACTTGTCCAGATGTGTCGCGTAACGCTGGAAAGCACGTGATTTTCTGTGCAACATGGAAACAGCTCTTCTGAGCTCTTCCAAACGTGCACCGGATTTCGGCAAGGAGATGCAATTTCATGTGATTTCTTCAATATCGTGTTGGAGCAGTTAGTGCGCAGGGCTGGTGTAAACACAGAAGGCACTATCTTTAACAAACCTCGCAAGATCCCGGCAAGCCGTCGTAGAGGCGTTTACGGCAATTTAAGAGCAGGCGAAACAAATTGGTCTTGAAGTAAATGAAGACAAGACGGAGTATATGTTATCAACAAACAAAAAATTATCACTGGTAACCACAACTTCGAGGTAGTTAAGAGGTTTATCTACCTTGGAACAAATATAAATCCTACCAGGATGTGAATGTAGTCCAAAAATCAATGATACGTCGACTACATTGGTTCGGCAACATCGAGCGAATGGAAACAACGTTCCAGCGAAGAGTATTTTCGAATTACAGCCCCCAGGTTCGAGAAAGTAAAGAAGACCGAACCGATACAAAGACCAAGTTGTCGCGGATGCGTGTGTCAGACAGAGATTCTCCAATCTTCGGGAGCCCTTTAAGTAAGTAAGTAAGCCAAGAGTGTGACTGAAAACTCAGTTGTGTCCATTTCGAGACGATCAAAGGAATTGGGCCTATACGAACCCAATTCGCCCCGCATTTTGCCTACATACTTATAAACTCCAAGTGACTCAAGACCACGCACAAAACCGTACTTTCGATGATTGAGTGCAGGAGATGAATGGACAAGATCATGATTTTTTACACAAGATTATTCTGAGGCTCTTTTCCGTTTTATCTGGGTACGTAAACAAACAAATCTGTAGCATCAGGGGCTCCGAAAACTCAAGAAAAATAGTGGAACAACCTCCCCATACAACGAGTGACAGTTTGGTGCGGTTTTTGGGCTGGCGGTGTCATTGGGTCATATTTTTTCGAAAATGATGCCGGTGCGACCGTTTCGCGAATGGATTGCGTTACCGAACAATGTTTACTGATTATTTTTTTTGACTGAAATTGATGCTATGGACGTGAACGACGTTTATTTTCATCAGGGCGGTACTACATGCCACACAGCTGGTGAAACAATGGCTCTACTGCGCGACAAATTTCCTGGACGCGGGATTTCTCGAAATGGAAACATCATTCGGCCGCCGAGATTGTGCGATTTAACACCAGTTGGCTTTTTCCTTCGGGGCTATGTTAAAGATAAAGTCCACGCCAATGTTCCACCAACGATTCGCTCTAAAAGAAAATATCAGAGCTGGCGAAATACAGCCCCAATTACGCGAAAACGTGATGAACAATTTTATCAAAAGAATGACTATTTGTAGGCAGAGCCGAGGAGGACATTTGATCAAAATAAAAATATCAACAGTTTTCATTAAAATGTTGGATGACCATATATACAACGTAAAATAAGTTCGTAGATACCACAGAATAAATGAAATTGTTAAAGACTGCTGACTTAAATGTCATCATTACGACACCAACTTACGTCTGACTGACACGTAAACAACAAATTATTCGAATCAATATCCGGTAATTGTTCGAAACTTTAAAAATACATTCTTGATGCAACACTTCGATAAACAAAACAGATATCTAATCATTTCCAGTCATATTTATTCAAAACAGATCGTATCTGTGTAATTTTTAATGAATATGCACTCGGCGATCATACTTAATGAGATTAGAATTTCAGTTTAGTTAAATTGATTAAAATTTCGCAAAAAAAAAAAAAAGCAAAAACAACAAGCTCGCATATGTTTTTGTAGACAAGTACACATATAATAAATATAAAAAAAAAGTTCTCACACTTTTCTAATCTGAAAAGCATTCGGCCACCAATGAACATGACCGCATTCATTCATCATAAATATGTGAGCGCTGATTTCTGCAAAAATATAATAATTGTAAAACGCTTCTCGTTGTATTAGAAGCTCTAATTGTTAATGTAAACAAATAACAAAAATTCTTATGCGTCATCGATTAGATAAGGAAAGTTTACAATTGAAAAACATTTCAATTACAAATTAGTTTAACAACTGACGTCACTTTAGTTAGACTACATTTGGCAGTGAGTCTGTCATTTTTCTGATTTCAATGGAAGCTTCTGTCAGAACATAGCATTCATTAATCACAATAAAGATTCGATTATTAGATTAAATGTTTGTATGAACTAATTACGAGTAACACATGGTATTACTCTGATCAGTGCTGGATTCATTGGAGGTAGTTTTAGGGTGAAATCAACTATTAACAGGAAAGGGTAGCAGACAAAAAAATCTACGAAATCGAAACTGTCATAAAACTACTGCTTTGAAAAAAAAAAAACGAAGCCAACCGACCTATGAGTGTTTAGTGTTTTGTACCGATGCCATGAAACGGAAGTCGTAGTCTAAAACGATGGCTGCCTGCAGTGATTTTTGAATCTTTTGAGCTTAAACTTGGTACAAGGGTTCTTTTGAGAAAATGTTTTCCGACTAACTAATTTCAAATATATTTAATTCTTTTTTTCCAGAATTGTTTTCGAACAATTGACTTCTCAAATCTGCAATAATTATAACAAATATTATTTAAAAAAACGTACTAAAATCTCACCTCTATGCCCATCCCTAACGTAGTTGACGTGCCGTCGCATAATTTTTGAATCAAATTGAATCATATCTACTTAGAGAATTTCCATGGGTATTAAAATGTTTAATTTTATTATTTTTATGAAAATCACCGAGTCTGTCGAGGTGTTCAAAATAAGCTTGAAACGAGTGAAATCATATACAAAAATGGAGGTATGGCTATAGATGACGTATGCATGAATAGATTGAAAAACACAAATTGTTCTCGAAATCAGATAATAATCAGAAGACAACTTTAGTAAATACAATCGTTAGGTGATTTGCAACAATTTTGACACTTTTCTTCTACGGAAATTTTCAAAAATCTTATGGATGACCAAAAATTCATTTCGTATTGCGTTTCTTACCACAGAATACGTGTTAATTTAAATTGATACATACCTGAAAAAATAAGAAAAAAAACTATTAAAAAATATTGCAGTGAAAGGGGCTTTAATTCTTAATAACTACAAAAAATTACACGGTGTCTACTACTTTCTTTTGTGTTTCAAAAGTCCAATAGATATCTTTTCACAGTTGCAAAAAATAAAAACAAAGTGATTTACTGTCAACAGCTGTCAAAACAAAACAACTGCGAAATTAAAAAGTGTCGTTCGTTTAATCAGCGCTATCTGCATTTAAACCCGGTCACATAATCTCAGTGGACTATTCTCGGATATGACTGGAACGATTTCATTCAAAATTTAAGATATTTTTGACATTATGTGAGGACATAAATTTTAATTGAATTCGAACGAAAAGCACATTGTAAGAAGTACTTGTGATAAAGTGTGTAAAGTTTTCGAATCCAATTTATATGTCCTCTTGTGTACCATATTTACTAATTTGATTTGATCTACAATTCTTTAGATATACTTCGATGGGTTGAGTACTAATTTATTAGTTAAAACGAAAATGTTAAAACTTGTAATTGAAATCACAGAAAGCCATTAAGGCCACCTTTTGAAATTTTCAAATAGTACATACCTACACGATGTAGGTTCTTAAATTTGACACAGGTGGAATGCTTGACATGTTCTAATAACGCATGTACACATTGTAATTGAAAAACGAAATTGTTTTATGCTGCGAACACCACCTTATGTCGACATGTTTGGCAATTATAACTTTTAAGCCGTTGAGTAGATCCTAAAGAGCAAAGATTTAAAGTCGAAACCTTACCGTTTACGGCTTAGAATAAGGTAGGATAAACTTTATTTAAAATTATTCCACAATGTTGTTGCTTAATCATGAGCACAGATGCTACACGCCTGCTTTTACACTCGTGTCTTTAACCATATGAGGGAAAATACAAGTAAGTTTATAACGTGTACCTCACATACTCGTAATTGGACACATATCCATGCGGCGGTAGTATATCCAGCATTTCGAAATGCAGTGCGAAAAGGCCATTAAATTATTTGGTTTACTGTGCAAAATTTCTCAATAACCTTACAATAACAATGACAATATTTGTCATCCGTAAAACATAAGGAGCATCATACGCAAGTGAAACGCAAGTATCTGTCTTAATGACATCTCTTGCTGTCAGATTGAACAAAGCAAAGTGACTTCCACTCTCAGATTAATTAAATATTTGATTTTGTTCAGTTTTAGGTTTATTGACAGTAAGAATCATTTTTTTCTAAAAATTAAAGCGATCCTTTTCCTGATTTAAATTTGAAATTAAAATCAAATTAAATACACAGACTCTGTACAGAATCCAAAATGCTTTCTAAATTTTATGTTTACAGTTTCAATTACCCAATTAGGTAAAACTGCTACCGGTGCCTGATAAAATACTTGCAAGGTGCCGACAACTATTGTCTCTTTTTTTTGAGGAGATACATATCTTAAATATGTTAATTCTCCTTCACTGGCGGAGTCATCATTTGTTCCACTATAAGAACAAACACTAAACATAAAAATTTTAAAATCATTCTTAAAAACTTCAACTCGTTCGTCACTTAAGTTTTTATGATCTCTCAAAAATTCATGGCACATAAGCAGTTAATGCGGTACTATTCTTTGCAAACAAAGAACGGAAAATAATGCAGGAATTTCTAGTTAAAAAATAAATTCTCCTTAAATTATGTTTATTGAAATGCAAAACGCATACACTTAGTCGTTCATCTCCCGGTGAGGTCATTCGAAGTTTGTTAGAAACTGAACTAGTACACTGTGATGTTTATGTGGTCAGTTATCGCTAAATGGTTGGTATTTCCGACAACTTTTAATTTTTCCACTGGTACAGTTCTTTAGGAAGGTGAAAGGCTATAGAAGGTCTTAGTCAATATCCATGAATCCAATGGAAGTATCGTTGCTGGCTGTTAAATTTTCTTAAAGCTTAACTTCTGATCTGTACTGTCAGATCGACAAAAGTGAGGTTTCAGTGCGAATTGCTGCAGAGCGAATTGATAAACGTGGCACATATGCCTTAGTTTAAGGTCTAGGGAGTTTAATGTTGTGTCAGAAAGACAAAGTGCTAAACTTAAGCTGCGGTACTCACAAAGGCCAAAACCTTTTAGAGTGAACACTTTAAAAAGTAACTCTGTTAATCCCCAGGATCACTCCCAGTATGAGCCGTAGTGGAAGCTTTCATTCCAATTTACCAAGCGACGAAATGAGTTGGTTTTGAACCTAGAACAAAATGTCACTGTTGACAGGTATAACTTCGAAATAGTAAAGAAGTTCCTTTACCTTGGAGTCAACATCAACTGCACAAATGACACCTTAGTGGAGATTTGACAAAGACTGACGGTTGGGAAAGGGTGCTACTTGATAAAACAAATGGGACTAGCACTCGGAAGACAAAATCAATGCTCTAAGAACGGTGATCCTGTCAGTTCTGGTGTATGGCGTTGAGCGCTACGAAAATCAGGATAGCAGAGCAGATTTTGGGTGCTTTCAGACGAATAACTACTATTCGTTGAATTTTGTTCGAGGAGGACGAATGGGGGAGAAGATATCACGGTAAACTTTACAAGCTGTACAAAGATGTGGATGTAGACCAAAAGGCCAAGAAACGTCCACCACATTGGCTCGGTTCAATCGAGCGCATGGACATCAACGCTGCAGAAGACGGAATCTCCAATTTGAATAAAAAGCAATCGCGGATGCCAGAGCGCTTGATCTTGACATATGAAAGGAGCGTGCCCGGGATCAGCGAAAATTGAAGGAGTGCGAAAAACTTAAGAGCACCTCTCGAACTGATGCACACAAGACGGATCAGTCAGGAGTTAAGGTGGATTAGATATTATACAATATATCTTGAGGTGGCCATGGAGTAGTGGGTACTGTGTTTTAGTGATGTAAAATGTGAATACATTTGACTACTCGTTCGTTATTTTTTTATAAGTACTCGGATAAAAGTAACGAGTACTTAATACTCGCTAGTACCGCCTATAAAATACATTGGAAACAATGCAAATACAATTCTGTCTCTTTTCTACGAACCGAATACAAAAGTAATCTCTTGCCTTGTTTCCCTCAATATTGTATCCTGCTCTAACAAATATAATTCATTAGAAACAGATTTCTCTTTTCACTGTGTTTGCTCGAAAGTAAACGAAGCATATTGCGTGTACGTGTGTATAATTTGTCTGCCTCCTTGTGAGGCAATATTGTTTTGTTGACATATTTTACAAAGGACAATTTTATACGATTATAGTATTGGTGTAGGGCGAGTAAGAAAATCTCTTAACTCTTTTTTTACACCACTACTGTGTTTGTTTGCCACTTGGCCGGCGTAAATTCAAGCCCCGCCACAAAAGCAGCAATCACTGCCACAAAGCACAACAGAGAAACGAATAAAATCTAAGTTTCTCCACCTACTACCCCAAAAAAAAGGAGTTGCTGCCTGGAAGTACAATGGACCGCGCTTCTGGGACTTGGTTGCACAACCTTCCAAAACTGTCATTGTTGTTTTTCCAGAGCAATCAGACTTTTCTAGGTCAATTTTACTGCCAGCCAGTAACCCTCTTTTTGGTGTAATGGGTTTCTACTTACATACATATATCTATAGCTTTGATTTTATGTATTTCTTTCTCTTTTGTGTTCCCTGGCTGTGGTTTCTGGTCCCCGGCAGTGTTCGAACCCGCACCAGCCGCGCCACAAGCAAACTAACTACCAGTCGAAAACTAAGATCAATATTTTCTAATCATTTACAATTTTAACTGATTATTTAAACATTTATGTATACTTACCTATTCAAACCACGAAAGCAGTTTGAAGCGGTTTTCAATTTTCTTTTTAACACTAAATCAAGGAATTGTTGTTGAGTGCCATTGTCAAAATGCAGAGCACGTATCTAATATGTCCTCATTCCGAATTCGTCACTTAAAATTACCGCAGAACTATGAAATCTAGTCTTGGCAATAAAAGAAGCAATTAAAATATTTGCAAATATCCACAATTGAACTTGGGCCAAAGATGTAGTTCTGTCCCTGAAGTGAAATACGAACGTAGCCGAACTGAAATGAAGGCAGATTCTGTGAGGAGCCAAATAGTTTGTCCGTGCTAGGGATGTGTGTAGGTTCAGATCTCCACTGGAATCAGAAGATCAGTGATAAACCAACACGTCCAGCTTGATTCCTAATGGGCCTCGATAGATGCAAACGGTTTTCGCTTCTATGAGGGAGATTCCGTCACTTGCTTGAGGGTACTTGACATAAACTGAACGGTGATCAGATATTTGCAGCTAAAAACATGCTTGGATGTCGAATGTCGGAATGGTATCTGTAAGGGTCTTCTCTACCCAATCTTTAACTCTCCAAATCCCTTTTCTTTTTACTCGATCAATGGGTTTTATAACTTCAGTGGTTTTATTTAAAAAACTAAACAGCATTAGTTTAAGATCACTTTTTTACTTCAGTTACCAAATTTTCAAACCAATACACTGCTACTCATTGTCACTGCATAAGACCCAATGTGTCTCAGTCCAAACTGAGTCAGTCGTAATATTTCCACTATATCAGAGGCGCTTGGCTTATTATGTCATTTCCACTTTCTCGTTCCATTTTCTCTTTTATTTTCAGTAATCGTTCAAAATCATAACCAAAAACGTACAAAAAACATACAATGAAATAAAATCTAAGTTAGCGGGGATTTCAACCAGACGCCACTGAATTGCATTTCGTAATCCATTCATGGAATGCTAATTAACTTTGTTAACTCATTTATACAGTCAATAGTGCCATGGCAGTCATTGCCTTACGCAAGACTGCCAATCCCCCAGGACGTATCGCTTAAGCCAAATAGGGAGATTGAAAAATGGAAAACAAATAAAAGCACAAGCCTTTAGCAGCTTGTTCAATATATTTCCTTTTAATTGATCACGTGTACGAGTATCTACTGTCTGCACGAGGCTTTGCTGTCAATCATACGCCTAGGCACGTACTTATACGTCATTCATACAACTCAATGACGGGATGAATATCCCTTAAATGTTCCAAACCCCAGACAATATTTTCAAATCTAATACAATAACTGACAACTTATGAATCCTTAAAGTGTCTGATTTCCATTTGAAATATATTATGTGAATATTTTATGCAAATCATGACCAAGATAACTTCGAAACCAAACCATTGACTGCTCAGACAATGAAAAATGTGCGTCTCTCATTCACAACTAAAGGCACAACGTAACGAATCGTCGCGTCTCTGGGAAAATTTTAAAAATTCATGTAGCCAGCTATACAACACGCGAATATTCTGAACGAACGCACGAACGCCTTCCTCAAAGTCAATCACTGTCATCGGACTTAGAACATGCATAAGATACTCGTACACTCACAATATTCTTAGATATTAGATACGATCTGGGCAATTGTTCAGCGCATGGCATGAGTCTAATTGAAAAATTGTACCATCCACGGATAACGAGTATCTAATGCATGAGTGTGTGTGTGCAACAAATAGGCAGACACGGAGTGGAACCTCACAAAAGATACTTTATTGGTCTTCTAATGGTGGGTTAAGCGACAGCATTCGGACACTCAAAAAATTAATTTGAAAAAGTGCACTGTACGCGTTGGAATTTCTTTTAAGATATCATGCGTAGCCTGCAGGTAGACGGGAGGGCGATAAATTTTAAGTACACAGTGCACAGAATTGGTGGATTGGATAGAACTTTGTTTTGTTTAGATTGATAGTAAACTGCTGCACCTTTGTGTTGAATTTCATAGAGAACATGAATTGGGAGGGAGATTCTATTCAGAAAATTTTAAGGATTTATAGGGCTTGCTTTAGCAACTTCAGGAGGATGCATCTGTTCTTAATGTTCTTAAAGCGATGACCTAGTTTTTTGGTCGAATGTTTACGGATTAATGATGCTATTAATCTTTTTTCAGAGGAATTCCTTTCCGTCTTATATTGTAAAATGACCCATAAACAGATGGGATTTATGCGAGAAGGAAATGAGAGCGACGATATAAAATTGAAAGCAAATACGGAGTAGGAGTTAGTATTCGCAAATAATATTCGAAAGAACATTTTAAATCGGAAATTAAAATATCACACATGATGAATATATAGCTTCAAATTGGGATACATGTATCTACTGCATGTAGTTTTGCATTTAGCCAAGAAAAGACGACTTGACCAGGCATTGGCCGAAGATGGTGCAAGGCATGTCGAACTTCTTAAGAAGAAAGGAAACTGCAACAAACCTTTGAAAAATTTAAGGATGGGCCTATTTACTGATAGGTTCCTATCTATGGAATCCATGAAAAAATTAAAAAAAAAAAACATCACATGCCTGTACAGGATACTTAATTACAAACGGATAAACAACCTTATCGAGGAAGGTTGCACGACAAACATTTTTATGTATTGAATGCTGCTATGAATCATAAGAAGGTAATTGCTGTTGAATAAAAAGTTATGTTATGAGATATATGCCCTCGACCACACATTTTTAAAAATATCTATTTTGTATATGTGGTCCGACACATCTGGTTAACCAGAAACCGCGAAGCTCTAAGCATTTTGCGTGGGCTTGTAACGCGTGCCAGTGGTGGAATGATTACAGACGCACGACGAGCTGCAACGTAACTTCTGACCATAATGCGCTGGCCTACCGATTGACCAGAAGCAAAACCCACAGGTGACATGGTAGCGTAGCAAGGGCGTTTGGAATAAGTTATGTAAGCAGCTGACTAGTTCGTTGAATCAGCTCCATTTTACAGATCATTTCTTTCAATAATATGATACAAATGCATCAGTGCAAGACTATAGAATGGCCGAGGTTATTGCGGTAGATCCTCTTAAAATACATTAGCTGAAGCTTGGTTTATAAGCATACAGTAGGTATCTAGTCAGACTGCACTTTGTTTTCTGTGTTTCAACAAATGCTTGTTGATGTCAAACACAATTGTGGGTTTATGTATTCCGTAGGTAAAGCTGTAGGCTTGTCCAATTGTGCTGGAGAAAGTCATACCTCGTGGGCTTCTTCATTTCCTTGTCGTACGTCATTCCTGCAACAGATAGGTTGCAGTTGTCTGCCCCATTACTCATCCTTCTGAACTCAATAACTCAAATCAATTAGAAATAAATAAATTTCATTTATTTACCCGTTCCAAAGACAAGTAGATACTAAGTGCTTAGAATATTGACCAACATGCAAAAAGCTACACAGCCTAAGCAATACGTTCGCCGAACAACTCAAAGCAAAGAAAATATCGACTTATTCACATGCATGCAAACGTTTTTCTGGCACTGCTCCAATTTACTATTAATATCTTATATGAGCTACGAGTATCTAGGAATTAATGCGTTTCGCCAATAACAGTTGCGAATTATTTATGGAGGATGTGGATAGGAATTTCAATTGGAAAATATTTGTCTATCCCCGTCGATGGGAAAGCAACGTTTTGGATAATCCAGTAAAGTGAATACGTACTCGTAAAAATATCTTTTTTTTTGGCCGGAGTTTTTGAAAAGAAATTCATCGAAATCGATACAAATCATCACGTATGCAATCGCATCGGTGCGGCTAGTAATTGTCCATTCTGTACACGTTCCGAATTCCCGGTCTACGCTTGACCTGATGGTATATCAAAAAAATATCATGATTGACCCACAAAATATTCTCCTAGCATTGCATTCCAGAATTGAACAAAGCAGACCTTGCCCCAGTCGTTAAAATGTATCATCTCCATCGACCCTGATAGACAAGGAATCCGAACGGAATGATTGTAAACAGAAGGAAAACATTTTCATTGCTTGGATTGAAGTTCTTTTTTTTGTATTATTTTTATTCGAGAACCAAATGCGTATCGATGTGGATGATTTGGCATTTTTCTTGGGAGTTGATGTCAGATGTAAGTCATGCGGTTCAGTGAAGTATGGAAAGGGGGAGTCCACCAGTCCACCATCTATTCGGTGAAGCTACCTCCGCGCCGCACCCGAGAAGTACGGCCTGGGGAATAGGTTTTAATTAATCCCAATTGAGTGACACGGGCGTGTGTGTGGATTTAATTTGTAGGAATATGAGGAGGTAGAAAACAAACAGAAGAATGACATTATTATGACAGAAACTGCGAAAGGAACGATGAGCAACGTGTGTTTTGGTGAAATATTTAGACGAAATGTCAAAAGTGCTTAGGGGATTGAAAGTGATTGGCTTTTATCGTAGGACTGGAGATAGGGATGTACTATAGAGAATGATGGGCGTAAGGATGAAATCAATTCGATCTCTCTCTCTCCATTGTTTGTTATCTTTCTATCTGCGACAATGTGTACCTTTGGATGGTAATGGGTCATATCGTCAGGTATATTGAGTTTCCATGAATAAACCTAAGCTCCAGTGATAACGAGTTGGAAGGTGAATCTTTGTTTTCATACATACATATACTAGCCGACATGTTTAGAACGTGTAAGCCCTACGCTTAACTAAGTCGACAGCATTTTGAGGTGATTTTTTGAATGAATGAATGAGTACCGTCTTTGTAAGTTATCTTCAATAGTCGAGAAAAACTAGGCCCTGGACCACATATGGTTCGTTGCGCCAGGTATTTGTGTTTGTATTTTCAATAGTATGTACACAGATGGATAATTTTCACGCTTAATCGATCCCGCCACTTTCAAATCCAGTAAAACTCCGGCTATCGAAAGGAAATGCACTGGACCCTTAAGTACGCCCAGCGACGTGTAAGATCTAGTGTGCTAAAGCTATAAAACCTAGAACAGGCTGTCTCGAAATCGATTGGTATGTTAGCTATGGGTTGACTTGTTTGCTCGAACTTATCGTCTGAGATGTCTAGGAAATGTGAGGTATGGCCGTATGGGTATACCAATACTCGTCCTGGAGAGTCGTACATTTTGCTGCAAAGGGTCGGTATGATAAAGGAAGACCACGTTTAAGACACTTTATGGAGTTGGAAAGGGACTTGAATCATCCTCTTAGCAAAAGCTAGGTGAACCCTGAATTTGACTTGTGTTTTTTTAACGTTACGCCTTTGCTAGTCAAAAATGTTCACTCAGTCAGTCACGATAGTCTGCATATAGCCCTGAAAAGTGCTTGACTTGTGGAAAAGAGCTTGTTTTAGTTTTGAGTTATGTTTTGAAACCATGATGTGTTATGTGGACTTTCATGACTGACTACATCGAGTTTTTTCGACTCCATTGGTGATCAATTCATCGGAAAATAATCCACTATCGCCACAGACACACGACTAAAACACGCACATTTCTAAGACGCTTCGATAGTTCATTGTAAGTGTTCATTTTGTGGCAGCACTGATCGCCACCCATCGATAGACTCTTTGGCACCATCGTTGGTAGTTCCTCAGACAGACGTCAACAGCGATACGTCAATTCTTTTTTCTGTCAGAGGAGTCATAGAAGTAAAAAGGTTTTCCGAATCAGTGGAGAAAGCAAAGACTACTCCTTATACTAAAAGGAAGCAAAACATATTAACACGTGTCATAAATTACAAACATAAGATTGTACTCGATGACGATGGCTTGCAAATTGCCCATATTTATTCACAAAGGTGCATTACACGACCATCACCACATCATGATGAAGCCATTAGCAGGAGGAAAGGATTCTGCGTCCTCACCATATTCATCAGTGTTTTGCAAAAGAGGCGCAAGAGAAGTATATCTTGTCTGTAGAAACGGAAAAGAAGGTCTGCCAGACAGAAGACATGAGATCACTTCTACAAAGGAAAATGGACACACAGAGTTATCACCAACATGGATTAACTGAGGACATTGAGAGCTAAAAGATTTGACTGAATTTCCAATGCCCATGGATAATTTAGGGGCTGGTTATGCAGATTCGAGAACGACGTTCATTAGCATTGCCCAAGCTGCATAAGAGAATCCGAAGATGCGAAACAGGTTAAGTTCAACATCTGCTTAAGTAGAAACTGGGTAGGAATTTATTCCCAGATAATGTAATCAGCAAATGTAAATCAGTTGCAATATCTTTCCAAGGAAAGTCATCATTATATAAAAATAATTTTGCATTTCCAGACACCCAGCCTGTTCTCAAAGCACTTGACTCATTTCTTATTGATTCAAAACTAATTTTAGAAACTCTTGCTGCATTCTATAAACTAATTCAGAGTCACTTAGTCAACCAACAATCAAGAAACCAAACCTTATTTAAGCGAGAAAAAGATTGAATCAGCCACCATCTGTTGCAGCCGCAGATACTGCTGGTGCTTGCTTGTCAGAAATCAGTTCTACATAATTGCTAAGCGCTGTTTCGAAACAATTGGTTTTTTGTTTTACATCTTACACTCTCAGAAGCTGTCATAATTTGAATCTAAGTGGGTTCCCCCTTCATTGGTTCTGATTTCTGTCTTTAGATGTTTGTGAAGCCGCTTCACGAATAGCCTTAACCTCCGCTTGGAATACACTGCAGTGTTCTGGACTTTTGCATATCACACTCAACGCCTGGTGTCTTTTGAGGCAGACGGTAATTGCATTCCACACGATTATAAATCCACCCCTGTGTGGGTTTTGTTTGCCTAATTATTGTCGTTAAAGCTAAATTAAAGGCAATTAAAAGATATTTTACTCTGCAGACGTACCTATGAATGGAATTTTTCAATTTGGCAAGAGCCACACAACTTGCATAGCGCATTCCTTTCTGTCTCAACTCAATCCCTCTAAAACCATTTGAGTCGCACAATACTCTTATCGTTTGCTAGCTTAATCTGCTTTCCACAATTTCAATCTGAAATTGCCATTAGCCATTAGACGATATCCATGTCGCACTGTGGAAAATACGTTCCTTCGTTTATCTTAAATGTATCTTGAGAAAATGTGCGAGGGTGGACAGCGTTATGCAAAGAAACACTGATTTTGATAAAGTGCCTAAGCATGCACTAAGAACGAAACCACCTCTATCCTCCTCGGTTTTCTTTTACTCCTGTCATATGAATAGATACGGATACCAAGGATAGGGATATATGCAACACAATGTGCACTCTGGTGATAATAAATAATCCAGTCTGCCGGACATGTGGGAAATATAATTAATTTGCGTTTGTGTTTTTCAATGGGTTGGCGGAAAACCCAGCGTCCTTCTCTGGATTGTGTGACTTACTGTAGGTATCTCGCACAATAAATAAGGAACAAAATGTACCGTATTTTTGCTTTATGTGGTTGAGTGTGCGGTCAGTTTGTGGTGGTGGTCAGATAACCAATGGCAGGCTGGAAATACCAGGTGGGAATGGTATTACCATTCTGGCGGAGGTAAGGAATAAATGGAGTTTATTCGAGGACATATTTTGAGGATTAAATTGTGGGGTACTCGAAATTTTTGGCTCGAACAGCCTCCGCTGGTGAGTTGTATGTTTACAGATATTGACCATGTGCCAGAAAGGTTTAAGTCCAATAAACATTACTAAGGGAAGCAAACCTTTTTTTTTGAAGAGAAATACGGCTTTAGCTAAAAACTACATTTATTTAGTAAAATAAGATACTCTTTAGCATTTGTCAGACATTCGCGAGAGGTGGGCCTCCGAAGGAACTTTTTGGTGTTTTCTGGGGTTCGAACCTTGAACCTCCCGTTCAGTAGTCTAACCCACTTATCACTGGTTGCATTATGCCGACTCAAAGGCGAATGCTATAAGGGAAACTCCGGTTGCACTGTAATCCTGGAAAAATGCGCCATTTCATATTCACTCAAAACACTTGTAAAAAGTCTAAGTAGGATGTCTCGATATCATCCATGCACTGAGAACCTTCTCTCCAGCTAGGTTGTAAGCCATGTTGAACTTCTTATCAATAGTTGGATACCAATTAAAATTTAAGGCATTATCCACGTTCGAGAACTCTTGCCATGGATGACAGTTTCTTTGCATGACGAATAGCTCATTCTGTGTAATACTCGAACAATACTGAGACCTTTTCGCATGTTCAGATATAATAATAATAATTTTAGATGTTGCTAGCCGTGGACGTGTTGATACGCAAAATGTAGGCAAGGAAGTGAAATGATGGCTGCATGGCAATAACATGGCATCTCGAGGCTTATATCAGCTTCACTTACGCTCTTTACTTATAGTCTTCTAAAAGAGCCCATAAGTATCACTCAATAACAAAAATTGGAAAAAAACTCCACTCAAAAACCGTGAGATCCTTACACTTACACATATCGAGATACCTCAGATGGTGACTGTTTCAGATCGCAAGCCCAGGTAATAGCACGATTGTTGTCAATACCTAGAGAGTAGAGTCACACTTGAGAGATGAAGCATCTATTTTCCAGACTATACAGAGCCTAAGCAGTTTGATAAGAAAAAAAGAGTTAATCACACCCGGTAAATCCAACTTCCAAGTCAAAATCTCTAGGTAAAAAAGAAAGACTAACCACCGGGTTTGTGCATGGACTCTTATAACCAAATGCTTTTGCCATCAATAAAAATTTAAGTGCTGCATTTTCACAGTGATACTGCTTCCATGTTTGCATAACAAAACTAGGAAAACATTTAAGATGAAATGTATCCCACAGAAAAGAGGTAAATTAATGCTACCAAGTGAACTCATGTCTCTCAGAAATAGCTGAGCAAAATGTCAGACTTAATGTTCTGTTGACAGATACAGATTGACATCGCGTCAAACGAAAAAGAGGATGCGAGTTCCTTGGAATACAATGTATGCATTTTATTTATATACGCGTATCTGAGGACAACTATTAGTCTTACATAAATAAAATTAAAATATATGCTATGGGTGTATTTACACCAAATGGTGGGAAATAGTTTGCATCTTCGTAAAAACCGCCATGATATGCACTTGAATTATTTACTGCAAAAGAATGAGTACATTAAGTGAGTAATTTGTTTCAGTAGAAGGTGATATAAGCATCAGATGCTAAACTCAACTGTAAAAAAGTAAGTGATGACATAATGCGACTTTGAAATATGTTCTCCCGATAATAAAGGTGAGCCATTTGATGGTTTCTTTTTGAAATTATTCCTAAAGCTTTAACGCTTAATATTTTTTGTGATTGTTGCTTTTTTGAAGAGAGCAAACTTGTTGATGATTTAAAAAAAATTTCAATCAAATGTCTACCCACCGTTCTTTCTACAGGCTTCGCTGATAGTGGTGTAACTTAGAAAAATGTGTAGTGTCCTGTAAGAAAGCCTGTAAGGCATAACACTAAATTCTGCTGAATTTCAATTCCTATCGCGGGCGTTTTCGTCGAATTTTAGAAGCCGTTAATGAATGCATTGTCCTTAATTGCAGGTTGTTTGGCGCCCCAGACGCAAATGTAGTCATATGTACATACAGACCGAGTATAGACGGTCAGACGGATATACAGGCTGAATTGTGAACCCCTATGTAAGAGTTAAATTAAAAAGAGGTGAATACACCCGTAATAGCGTATTTTAAAGGGTGTAGCATTTGTAGTGCAGAATATAGTTCTAAAAAAATATTTTTCGGTGACATTTTTATTTCATTCCAAAGACAACGATTTATTTTTAAATAAAATATCGGCCAAATGTTCTCCACTGACGGAATGAACATGTTTTGTCTATGATCGAGCAAGTTTCTTCAAATTTTTCAATCCAATTTAAAATTGGCGCTCGATTTGGGACATTATGTCGATCGATACATATAAACACTGGAAGCATGGAAAGTATGCGATAATATTTCAAATTATTAATAATTGCAACGATAGCAAATGAGATAGTGTAAGCGCTTCTAACGTTACAAAGGGACTCCATTTATAAGTGAGTTTTTCTAGTATTGACAGTTTCTTAGATACGAAATGTCATGTCTTTGTCATTCTAAATGTAAGAAAAATAATTTTCAACATGAAAGCATCGCGTGTTCTGTTCGTCTGTGTTATTATTTTCAGTAGAATTTTACATTTATTTGTTGATTGCTATAGTTTTGTAGTATTTCTTTATAAAATTAAGCTTTACTTTTTTTTACAAAAGATCAGCAAAAATAACCACGTCGTCTGACGTTTTACATAGTCCGAACAATTTTGTTGTATTTGCACTCCTTCTGGGATACGGAAAGCAAACTCAACCCCTATTTGAAAAAAGCCCGCAGCACAGCCTACCAGAAAATTGGACTTTTCGTAACAGTAAAAAGTAGATTTTATTACCGCTTAAGGAGTTGGAAAAATAATTGTATCCACATCCGACAAGCTCAAGGTAACAACTTGTTTGGTTAAATTTAATAAGCAACATTCCGTCCAACCCTCCTGAAATGTGTTGCCCTCACGTAACGCTGTTTTACGACTTCCGCATTACGATGGAATTTTTATTGAAAAAATCCCAGATTTTGCATTATTGATGATGCAGGAAAAAAGTACTCGGGAGCATGAACTGGGAGTTTCCTCATTTTGACTTCGTGGCTTGTTGCTTTAAATTTAGGAACTTTTCAAAATTCTCTCTGGAAGTACGTGATAGTATTGAAACTTCCTATTTATAGAAGGACATAAGCATAATCGTCGACACCCTAATTAAAGCAGAAGTGGAACTTCCTTATTCGTGTCTGCGATCATTTCGTTGCCAATAAGTTGTATCATCTTAAACTGTACTGTCCGACTGCTACTACTAGTAAATATAAATGCGTGTATGCGTCCCTTCTTAAGACGCATGTCAGAATTAATTGCGTCCAATTAGCGTCAAGGCAGACGTCTTTACGTTACCACCAAGTGCTTCCAGAGGACAGACATACATACATTCGCAACGCACACGGTGCAAGGCCTAATGAATCATAAACTTTCTAATTACATCAACCACGGAGCAGTAGTAGTAACAGCAGCAGAAGAATAATTAATAGTGTCTGCAGGACACCACCATTACACTTTCATTATACGAAAGAAAGACACAAAAAAAAAAGAAAAAAAAAAACTTGATTACCCGGCATTCTCTGCCAATGTAGGTCTCCGTACATCCATTAGAATTATGAGCAATAAACCGGTAGCCTAGCAACTTAAGCCTTTAGCGCCATAATTTCATAAATGCGTCCATTAAACGAAAGTGAAACACTTTCCATATGTAAATGTCAAGTATTCCCACACCCGACCAACAGGACACGCATCAATTTCGATATTGGAATGTTGATGTGATGTCCTGCGACCTGGGATTACCATCAATCTAATAGAGTTTCCTTGGACACACACAAAAATTTATTAATCAGCCAGAAATGGATGTCCCAACTACTAAAAGAGGCAAAAGACTTCAACCACTTAAATGGTAATTTGAGCTAACCGAAAACATCCGTTGTCGTCGCCAATGGAATGTTTGTCGAAATTTTCCGCTTTTTGCTGCCAAATTAATTAATTTAGCACTCGGAATTCCGGACAAGGAAAAGTTGGTTCAAGTGGGATGTGCCCTCCTTGACAGGCTGGGGAGAAACTTCAGTCTAATTAGGGTATGGACGTGGAGTGTGACAAGTTCGAGAGGTTAAACTATGCACTGACATTTGCTTTGGAAGTTTTGATGTTTAGATTGGTAGCACGCGCTCAAGTTGTCAGTTCTGGATGGGTTCGTGATAACAGTCGGGGATGAAAGTGCTGGAAACACACAAATTTGTACAATTTTGTTTATTTTATCTCAACCAATAGACAGATGCATTACTGAATTTGTATTCCTTGTTTGTATTTGTAGGTCGATGTCAATTTAGGCCACTCGATGCAACAGCTGTCACAAAACCAATAAACGATTAAATTTATGGCACTGTGGGTGTTTTATTTATTTTCTTTTGTCTCAATTTTCAACGTAAATACCAAGAGTCATTGTACTCTTTTATGTGTACATGATTAACGGTTAGACTTTCAATTTTGACTTTCGATGACAGTTCCGTTCACACCTTTTTGGCGAGAAAGCAGAATTTATTAACGATTTAGCTGTGGATGTTTACGCTTAATTAAGGTTATAAATCTTAAGAATCCAAAGTAGATAAAAATAGAATTTCAATAAAAGTTTACGAATTCTTTCTAAATTTACAACCTAGGTGTACCCTGGACTGTGGCGTGATTTAGAGAAAAGCATGTAAGTAAGCAAAAAACGGTGCACTTAGCGAAATTATGCCAAAAAGTTTAATGTTTGGTAACGCTCAAGGGATTTATATATCTAACAGCCTTTGTGCATGATGTCACCATACATATGTACATATGTAGATACACACACGCAATCCATGTCTCATCTAGTGTTCCACAAGGATCAGTAATAGGTCCTCTTCTGTGGAAGTAAGCTTAGCACTTCAATATGCGCTGATGCCATAGCAATAAAACAAAAAAAGGAAAATAATATCGTCGGTGTATGGACTCAGCGCCCTAAGGACAATTTGTGGATGCAGAACATTGTCAGAGGGAGCGGCATTTGTCGTAGTATCGACATCTTAATCGATGAAATGAATCAAGTGTACATCAAGGGATAAGAGGACAATCTCAGTGGTAAAATGGCAAGACTATTAGGATAACGCTACGACTGGAAAATGGACACGCAAACTCATTCCCAACGTAGAAACTTGGGTGAAGAGAAAAGTTCTTAAATTTTCATGGCAGATATAGTAGGTATCTGCATAGATTTGAACACTATAACTCACCACTTTGTTCGTGCTGCCTTAACGAAGAACAAGTTACAAAACACGTTATTTTCTACTGTCCACACTTCAGAACAATGGATAGCAACCCATATGATTCGGTCGCAGGACGCTTGGCGCACAATAAATGGACTAGTGACCAGTGTCTAGATCGAACTCAGGAGAGTCTGCTGCGATCAGAACACAATCTAACAGACTAACCAGCCCTGCAAAGTAGTACTAAACGCCTGGCATGTGCGAAAAGTGGTTGATGTGAATGTGAAGTGCGTCGTTATGTACATAAGAATTTGCACATATGTACATATGCCCCGGTCAGGATCGGGTATGGGAATCCCCTCATTAGCGTATCAAAAACCAAAAAGTACACGTAATCCTTGCTAAGATTAGGCTGAGATGAGAACGTGCCATTCTAGTCCTTTCAAACAATCAGTGGTAAAAGTAGTTTTAGAATAAAACCAATAGATACGATACCAAATTGCTTATACCGCCAACGATAGCGTTTCAAGGGAAATTCACTGCACACACTTGGTCATAGAAAGAGACTGCAAATGTGGATAAGCTTCTACGTAGGCCATTTGCCTCTAAGGCTTGTGTGGAGGCCTTTAACCACTTATAGTTTTCAGCAGAAATATTCACAGCCCATCTAGAAGAGGTCGGCAGAAGATATCAAAATAGCATGATGATCCTCCAAGAAAACACATACATACGCACTCGTACATGCATACATACACTCAAACGTAGAGAAAAAAAAAAACTGCGAATGGTTTGAGCCAATTGCCGAGCAGGTCAATCAATGTCTCTAAAAGAAGAAAATGCATATAGAAAACAATTAAATAAATTGATTCCTATCATACCCACAGTAACATATATCTACGAGTAGGTATGCATCATCACAACTATCCTAGCGTCTCAAATCAGTGCCATTATTTAATCGACGAACCGTGAACAAAGACAGGGAAGCAAACTACTCAATCAGCTTCACTATTCCAAAGATTTATCAAGATTTTTCTCGTTATGTTTGCTATCTTCTGATCAGATTGCAATTTTCTTACTCACGATTAGATACGTAATGCGTCGAATTCAAAATGTCTTAAAAGAATTGTATCTCCATTAACGTTCTGTTTGTAATTTAACCGGATGAAAAGTTATCTTTTCAGGCTTCAAGCTCAATGTATCTTTCAGAACAAATACTTCAGTTATAAACTCGTTCTGATCCGCCGGCGCGTAGATACCATAAAAAAATACATAGACATTTATGGATGTATCTGCGATTAATCGTCGCCTTGTCAACAACAAAAATTATCAAAAACATATAAAAAAAAAAAACAACATCTTATCATTTTTCAGGGCCCAAATATAATATAAGAAAAAGAACTCTTCTGTCGCAGTAATAAAAAATAGCTTTTAAATTAATTTATTTTTTGTTTATCACAATCGTGTTCTGTAGTTTCGCTGCATTGCAAGCAAGATTCCCATTAAAAAAAAAAAACGATTTTTATGAGAAGAAAACTGCGCGCTTAAATACAAACAAAAATCTGTTTCTGAGATCATCTGGGTCTTGGTTCTAGACTACACTTACTTTTGGTTCTATCGATGCTGGTTGTAGATACTCTTGTTGACTATATCCCAAGAAAAAATATGTTTTTTTTTTCGCGTTAAGTACTGCATGCGATGAGCAAACTAATTGGCATTTACCATACGAAGGTGGTCTGAAAGCACCTGGAAACGGTTATGCGACAGCGATGATTCATTCAGACTTTTGCAGATTCAGTTGACACAAAGCCGATCGTTGTTAACTGAATTTCCATATACAAATTGGAAAAATCACGCACTCTCGGATTACGCGGCACAGATACTTTTCGGTTGAGGTGCAAGTTTAATTACATTCAACAATAGCGTCGACAAAAACAAATGAATTCCGAACTTGAAACACGTAACCACAAAATTCACCAACACCACGGAAGATTTTATTCAAAAGTGGTTAACAATAACCCCAGGTAGATGGATTTAATTCGATTGTTGTACCTGTGTATTAAGCCGATTCTCACAAACACAAAAATACATAAATAACGCGATCGTTCACAACAAAAGAGACTGTATACAAATGTATCTTTACGATGGGAATGTATCTATACACACGTTAAAAACCGATTCGAGTATACAGTGGCAATAAAAATAATTATAAAAGCTGTATGACGACTATTCGTATAAAATGCTGACACGGAAAGGTGAGAGTCGACATCCGTTCACGTTCGTTGCTGTTTCTCAACTGTTGTACGCGGCAAATACAATTTGGTTTTTGGGCTGTTAGATACGCACAAGTGTTTTTTTTTTCTTTCCAATGAAACGAGTGAGTTTCATTTCATTCATGGGCTGTTTGAGTGCGATGAGAATTCGTTGCTTTGAGATGTGCTGGGAATTCAACCGCACTGGTAACCAGCTCAAGCTCGGGGACGTAACTCAAATACACTGGTGAGCGAAAGTAAACGACAACTAAGCAATAAAAATCACCAGCGAAATATTTACTTTTACTTCACACCACGTTAATTAAATATAAAGATGGGGAGTTCCTTTTTAAATACATTTTTCAGTGCTATGAAACCGTGGAAGTATTTTTAAAAATTAGTTTTATTGCAAGAAACTAGAGCAACAATTATACAACGCCGACGACACTGATCGGAAAATCCGCTGTTTGGAGAAGATCATATATAAAGTCTTATAAGTCCCGAAAAAGTCTATTAATGAACGCTTTGTCTTATGGGTTTTGCTTATAACTTTTCTTATTATTTTCAATAAAAACAGGATGAGAAGTTTATTTGAGGACAGATGTTTAAATTTTCTCAGGTCAGTTTAATATAAGTACTTAACAAAAGAAATGAAAAGACAAAAGATGAAGGTGATTGATGCCATGTACATATGTAAATAAGTGATTTTAAAATATCGTGCTTCTTGAAAGTCGCCAGATCGTTCGTTCACAAGCTTCGCGTTGGAGCTTCAAATTGTAGGCTTCTGGCAGTTAGGTAGGTAGGTAGGTAAATTGGTGGTTCGAAAAAACTCAACTAGAGCTAGTGCACCGTTTTGATACCACAAAAACTCGTGTTTGTTTGTGTTATTGGTGATAGGAGGATATAACTTAACCCAACCCGTGGAGTTCAGATACAGGATTAGTTCTCCAATCCATTTCGAAACTATCTTACTGAAATTGTTGAAGAAGGGTTTACTTAATACACTATGTCTGGTCCTCGCTAGGGCCGGGAATTGCAAAAAAAGTGGAAAGAGTTTCCCCCTCGGTTGGCCGCGTGGCCTTCTATTGGCCAGTGGCCTGTAATAATGGTTACAATTCTGGTAATATCAGGCCTTTATCTGCTTAGTAGCTCGTTCGAGTTGGGTCTGTTGAACCTAAGCCATATCTCTATTGATATGAAACAATTATGAGGGTTATTCTAGAATGAACGCTTTGTTCATTTATTTCAAACCCGCATTGCTCCCAAGAAAAGTCCATAAATTATTCAACAAATGCAACATCATATTTGCAAAGACCCTGGAACGTTGATGAGGTTAATTGCAAATAATATTTAACTAATATGGGCTGCAGGAGTATATGTATTCACGTTCCTCTTCTTTTTTTTTTTCTTGCACTTCAGTCCGTTTTCGACCCTGGCGACATCGGAATTTCGTGTCTATTTGCTTCTTCGGTTAAATTCAGCATCCTGCCTTAAATATGACAATAACGACATGGTCGCGAGAAGCTATGCCCTGGACTACATACGGTCTGTTGCAGTAAATAGTTGTATTTTTGGATGAGTTGAGTGAAGTTTTGAAGTTAACCAAAAAATAGTGAGTTTTAATATGAACTTCGTAGGTCTTTTCAGAATTAGCCTGATAGAAGTGAGATGGTCCTTTGTGGGTGTGTTGCAGCGGAAGCCGCATTGGTATTTCCCGATGTATTATCAGCATAAGGCAAGAGAATAGAGAACAGAGCATGTGCGAAAATGTTGTCGTACAATTCCCCCATTATCTTTACAACTTAACTTATCACCTTTCAGGCATTCAGAATGCATTTTCTGATTTAGTTTCTCAAGTCCAATGGTACTTACCTTAGGAGTAAAGCTAATACCTGCAACAAGTGCATTTTTTATTCTTTAAGACCATATTACTTTCATAACGAACCTTGGAGAAACACGGTAGGCCAGAGATGTATTATTCAATATACTTCCCATTTATTTATACATGAAATCTAGCTTAGTTGTGAACTCTAACTGAAGAAGCCATATACATAACCCTGATGACCACCATTATCTTCAAAACACTTACATCGTATGGACCTTTCAGAGGATTCAATCTGTGGACTCTCCATATACTGATGGAATGTCCAATATTCTTTCGCCTCAGGAAGCATTGAATGGACAGTGTAAGCGATGACACGATAAGTCTCTAATGGCAGTCATATATAGTCTAAATCATGTTTTCATAGATTTCATTTTTACATACATATGTATGAGGAGAAGTTACAATACTTGTTCAGTTGGTTTTGGAAAGACCGGTATGATTCACCTAAATGATGATGTGCGGCGATCAATTTGGAGCACTAGTCTTTAAATAAGCAACCCATCCATTCAGCGTATGTGTATTAAGTAGAAATAATAAATCGTGTCTTAAAATTTAACATTTACATACTATGATGAGAATATAAATAAAATAAAAAAAGATCCAGCCTGCTTACTGACATCCATCTCTTCAGTCAGCAGTAGAAAATAGTTACTCACTGCATCCTATCATCGAGTCCTATCATTATATTGAATGATATGTTAACAATTCCAGAGCGTATAGACATTAATAACATTTCCCATAAAATTCCTCAATTAATTTAAGAAGAAACATTATCCAATTATCCATTATTGAGTGAAATTTATTCTGTCAAAAGCTCTTCGTTGAGTTACATTCACTCAATTGGGTGCAAAACTTGGGCGAAAGATAGCTTTCACCATTAAACCACAGACAACAACCACAACCACCTACAACTGACATCTTTCCAGTTCCTGTCAGTAGAACCTCATTAGAATGCTATCACAACAAGAAAAATATTTTAAATTAATAAGACAATAAAAGTGATAAAGCGGAGCTCATCCCAAGCCACAAAACACATGTAATTACGAACCACTTAAACGCACATAAACCCAAATTCAATTTTACGATAATGGTAACCTTTGACCGTCATTTTTATAAAAGATACGCGTTCCGTGATGCACTAGAGATTTCGGTGGAGGAAAAATTAATGGTCAGTCGTGAACTTCGAGATTGGCTGCATAAATTTGTTGCGCTCTGATTTACTTTCAAACTTGGAAAAGGGTGCGACTTGATAAGGCCCATTATATAGCAGGCAGCCTTATCTGGAATGTGCACCCGTTAAATGGCTTCAAATAGTGATGTTATTTAATTTAATTTGTATTTGGAATAGTTTAACTGTAAAAGAGTTGTAATAAAATTTCATGGGAGTTCTTAATCTTCCACATAGAAAAGATTTGGACGTACAAAGTTTAATAAGAGAATGGTCAACGAGCCTAAAGAGATTATGATTAAATCAAGGCAAATGGGTCTCATTGTGGTTAAGTGGATGAAGCAGATGTGCAGTTTGACATATTAAAGGCACTTTCCGGAGACTTTAATATTTTAGAAAATACAGGTTAAATTTTGTTTATTTTTTATTTAATGTGCATTAAGCTGCAATAGTACTAAGAGTAAGGTACTCATGCCTTAGCTTTTCGTGTAACCATGTAACCGGTCTACCCGTGGTGCTCGGGCACCTAAAGCACGTTTGCGGTCCTTATCATTTGACAGGACTTTCAAAGAGTGCTCTGTGCAGGGCAGTCGTCTCGTTAGACTTGATGCATAAATCTCTTCTTTTTTGGTGATAGATACGTCTGTACCTGATGTTTATTTCCCTATATTCTTCGACAGCTGATTGTAAAATGGCAGCTTTCATTGTTTTTCGATTATCTTCTGTCATATCTGCCATTTAATGAAGGAAAACTTAGCGCTTTAAATGTTGGAGTTGTGAAAATTTGTTATAAAAATGATGCTTAGCGCTCAATCCGACAGATTACTCGTACAGCAAAATTCGTGGAGACTGGTTAAGTTGCTAATCGAACAATGAAACGCTTAGTCGAACAAGAATATTGCTATTGTTGCTGAAAGTGTAGAAGAAGTAGACCTTTGCGTTTACGTGAAAACAGCCAAAAGTCGGTCAGATAAATGCCGTCTTTGTCATAAAGAATAAAAAACTGCCCATGCGCATCAAAGACTCACACATTTCCTCCCTCGAAACTACCTTTTACCAATACCGGCTTTCAGGTTCAAATGGGAGACAAGAAAATATTGACTAACTTTAAGGATAAGACGTTAACAAATTTGAATAACCCTTTAACTATGTTTATTGCACGTAACATACAAATCACCATTATTATATACCAGCTAGCTCGCTGGCTTGAGGAAACTATCCTCATTTCGTGATTTGCATCTCAATATGGAAACAGGATTTACCCTAAAAAATGCGGAGAATCCAAAATTTATAATCATTTACAAAAGGAAGCTCAAAATACTAACGGTATCGTGCACTATCTCCGCATCGAGCACCAAATTACCCTTGGCCATGCTCATCATATTCTTGTACTTTGACAAATCAAGCCTGTGATCATTGGCACAGATTTTCTCCTATACAAACAGAAATAAAAGTCTTTTTAGTCCCTTACACCTTTCGCGGCACGTCTTTAAGCTTACCTCTTCCACTGGACACTTTTCAGGCATGGAAAAGACCTTCATGAAATTTTTAGCTTCCTTATTGGCCCCATCGGCAGCTGCACAGAGATCCACTTCTCCTTGCTGCATGATTATTTTGTCCTTTTTCAGCGTGAAGTTACCCTATGAACAATGGTTTCAAAATCGTTCGTAAAAAGGATTTTTTTTTTAAAACAACTTACCTGTGCTGTGGAAAATGCCTTATTGGACACACAACCAAGTGGAACTAATTCACATTTCTTATTCAGTTTGATAGAAAAATCAGGATCCACTGTGATGATGGCATCTTCACCAGCACAGTTCTCCACTTTGTTCAAAATCGTCTTGTAGCCATTCTAAGTAGGAAAGCACACATCCTTTAAAAGAATGTTTGATACCTTGGCAACAATCTTACACATCCAAAAGCTGCGTCAATCAATCCCAAAACGAGAACTAGAGCAACGAGTTTTCCGTACATGGTTGTAACTTTCCCGGCGTTGTAGTAGCGATTGATGCAACGTACTGGATATGTTCAGCTATTTATCTGAATCGTTCTAAAGATAGGGTCATTAGGCGATATAATTAGAACGAGTCGCAGTCAGTCAAATTGTGCGAGTGAGATCGATCTGATTGATAAATCTATCTAACAGGTGATCTCTTTAATTCAAACACGAACGGTTGAAAAGTCAGAGTAGGTTCCGTGGCGTATTATTTGGGAAAAAAGTTTCGTAATTTTAAAATTCGACCGAATCGGAATTTAAGCGATATTTTGGGGGATTTTTCGCACGCTGGAGGGATGCAGTGAGGCGTACAGTTAAATGGTATTTAAGCTTTGAAAAGATTCTATCTCGGCAAAGTGGTAATGGCAGTTAAGCACTTTGATTTTCATATTTTACAGCTGTTTTCGAGTTTTTGTATTCAAGGTTCGAATTTGGTCATCTCTTGAAATAAATTTTTGTTGATGTCATGTGGAAGGTGAATGATCTGAAACAAGATTAATAAGGTTCGTCACCTTTTTTTTGGCTATAAAGCTTCAAGGGTTAGTGTAAATGTTTTGGGTCGCATATGAGATAATGCAGTCAGCACTGGAGCTATGGATCTATTCTGGGCAAAAAGATACTTCAAATCGGAGCAACATCTTCTCTAATAGAAAACGCAAGTTAGACAGGAGCTTGGGTATTGGACAGCATCTTGACAGGACAACGAGCATAAGCCGAAGCCGAGCTGTGGCAGGGTATTCACACAATATGTGGTGAGCTGTTTTTATATCCTCAAAGCATCTTCAATTGGAGTTGACCCATTTCTTTGAGATGGTAATTGAGAAAACAATGGCCAGTAAGGAAGTCAGTTAAGATTTTAGCTTTATTTTTGTTCATTGCTGAAATGTCTCAAGATCTCTAGGTCTATCTTAAGCCAGTATGGCAGTTCTTAGCGTTCCCAATTGGTTAATTCATTCTTAATCTGGTTATGGGTAAACCACTGAGATCCTAATCTGGCAATTTATCCACTACTTCGTTACTAGGGATTCCTCTGTGTCCAGGGACCCATACTGATGTGATTTTAACATGCGCAGCAAGTTGCAATAGACCCTGGAGGCAGTTTCAAGCCAGCTCAGACTCAATGTTGAGAGACATGAGAGCTTGGCTATCTGACAACGTGTTTATGTGTGATCTTTCACTTACGCTTGCCATAAAAGATAAGGTCTGCGTCTTCTGTGCAGTGCTTCTGTTCTCAATTAGAAGGGTTTTTGGGCATAGATGTTACAGCTTAACACACTCGTAATCTAAATTGGACAGAGACATAATTTATTTGCCTCTGATTAAGTCGATAAGTATATAAATTTCATTTGCATTGTCAGCCCTCCACTACTACGTACATAGTTTTAGTTTAATTTTTTACCTTCCATCTAGTTAAATATACATATTGTACCACAATTGCGTGCTAATTAATTTGAGTTTTTATACTGCAGATACGAGTATTCATTTTCATCTGTATTGCGGTATATGTTTGAATAACTTCGACAGTAGTTACAATAAGAATGCTACAAATTCATAATTACAAAACGTTTTGATGATATTTCTGCAATAGATAGACTGTCCAATTATATTTTAATGTTTCCGATTCCAATTTGAATTCTCATTACGAAACTGATAGATACGGATAAAACCAAAACTCTTTTGAAGCCGATACTCAAAAATGGCTCTTTGAGGCAGCTTGTGTGGGTAGAGCGGTTATTAATGTTATGCAATGACGCGATGTTTTTTTCGTCATTTTGGTACAATCTGGCTTCCGATGCGTGAAGATTGTCTGACTGAGATATTGCAGTGTCGACAAAGTACACGTTATTTTAATTTCGAGAGACTCAGGTTTCTGGTATACCAGATCGTTTAGAGGCATTCAGACAGCAGACATATGCTTCCTTGCTTTCCAATACTGCAAGACCGAATCTGTTAGCGTAAACTTCGACCGATCATTTGCCACATACTGTGGAATTAATGCTCCAAATGAGTTATACATTTGAATTTTAATAAAAAAAATTCCAAATTCCAAAACTAGTTCCATTGTGAACTATAAGTTAATCATGCATCCTTGCAGTGGACGTTGGCTCGGAAACATGGCCGCAGTGAGAGGAAACGCTACTGGAAACAGAGGACATCTATTTGTCATCGTTTGCAGGTATCAGAGATTTCAAGAAGCACCTTAGAGGAATATCTTGAAAAAGATTTGCATGCCTTTAAGATCCAACTGACTTAAGAACTAAAGCAAAGAGAATTTGTAACTTGGTTGATGGTACATCATGGCTGCGTAAACAAGCAAAATTATTGAACCAATGCATCCACCACTAGTCAGTGCAAATTGAAATTGGGTTGAGCTTTATATTCTTTGCCCATAGTTTCCACAAAATGCGGCATGATTTGAGTGTGCTCCATAGCTCAGTAGATAACTTGTGAAACTTCGAAACGACCGCACCGAAACCTTCGATGTCAAAAAAGGATTTAGACAAAATGACGCGCTGTCATGTAACTTCTTTAATATCATACTTGAAAGAATTGTGCGAAAAGCCAACACCGGAGGCATAATCATTCAAAAGTCTGTGCAACTATGTACTAGCTTATGCCGATGACGGGCTGTCACTGGTGCGTTCGCTGGTATTGAAACAGAAGCTGTCAAAGTGGGTTTAGCTGTAAATGAGGATAACACCAAGTGTATGCTGTCAACAGGAACGAACGCACAACATCGGCGAATTAGACAAAACTTCACAGTCGGCAGCTATATTTTCGAGGTAGTAGGGGACTTTGTCTACCTTGATACATTGACTTTGCTATGAACTCTGACAACAACACCTCAGGTGAAATTAAATGAAGAATGAATCTTGTCAATCGCTGTTTCTGTTGGGAAGAGAATGCAATTGAGTAGTAAGGCTCTATCCCGAACAACTATAGAGACTCTATACAAGATCTTAATCACCCCAGTCCTGCTTTATGGCGCTGAAGTGTGGAATCTGTCGAAAACAGATGAAGATATCCTCGGTCGTTTCGAGCAAAATTCTTCGTAAGATATTTGATTTCGTTTGCATTGACAGGCTTTGGAGGAGAAGATTCCGCGGTGACATACATATATGAGCTGTACAGCGATATCAGCCGAAAAACTGAGCGTCAGTCGCTTAAGTCGCTCCGACCAGCAAAGTCTTCGAATCCAACCCGGAGAGACATCGCAGTAGGGGACGACCTCACCTAAGGTGCCACTCAAGTAGACTTGGCATGACAGCTGGATGGTGTTAGCTAAGGATCCGGCTAACTAAAGAGACTTGTTGGCCCAGGTTTCATTCCGAACCGTACCGCCACCTAAGTAAGTAAATAAGAAACGACGTTCGGTTTTAAAAATAGATGGGTATAAGGACAAGTCGTTGACGAAGGAATAGTCTGTTCTGAACCTTTTCTTTCTAATTTCTCGGTTTCCTTGCTCTATTCGACTTTTGCATGTGTAGAATGGAATGGATTTCTTTGTTCTTTCCTGATAAAGAGTTGTGCTCTGTTGAGTCTTGGGGGTTCAAATATTGCTAACGTTACCGTATTGATACCTGTTTTTTACGATTTTATGCTCAATCATCATCTTTTTGCGCATTTCTTCGGCTAACTCAGGGCTAACTCCAACAGGTCGGTGATTGTGGCCAATAATCTATTGACAAAGTATGACAACATCATTAATAAATGCGGCGATCCTTGATTTGACCAGTCTAGTCACTACTGTTCGCAGACGTTGACGCCTAACGTCAAGGTTTTTTCCACTACGCCTGTAGTATTGATTTTTGAGCTTTCCGGGGACCGGTTCCGTTACGGGATGGATCCATACATTTCGACAAAATTTAAAGAGGCCATATTCATTCCGCTGTTTGTGAAGCTTTGATTCTGTACAGTGCACTCGTTCATCGTATTTGGCAAAGCTAGACCTTTCGAAATGGGCAACTTCCAATTCTTAAACTTGTTGCGAGTTAAAACTATAGAGATGCACAAGTTGCGGCGAGAAAGGGCTTAGTGATCATAGTGCTTAAAGACATCACTAATTTCCCCAATTTTCAGAGTGTTTCCATATTTTCCTATCCATACTCCCCTTTAAACTCATGTCATTGTACATACCCGCAACAGCTAATCTCTCAATCTAATATCGCAAAACAATTAATACCACTTTCACTATCGCCCGACCTATTAATCAGCCTTCCGTAAGTATCGGTAATTAAAGTTGTAAAACCTCTATTCACGTACAGCAGGCGATAAGATCAAGCGGGTTTAAGCATTAAAGGTGTTGCTGATAACGAGGTTTAATTACTATTCTCATCAGGTAGCCACTAGCTGTGGAGATAGATTAGAAAATTCTTTAAACCCAACCGTCTCCTTAGTTTTCTTCGAGTCATTGGTGTGGATAAGTTCACAATGCGTAACGTGGTTGGATTATTAATCGTAGTGCTCCTGACATGGGCTTCCGCAGAAGAACCCCTTCGGTTTGACAATTATAAAGTTTTTAAAGTGTTTGTCGATGCAGATGGACAATATCAGAGTTTAAAAAATATCGAAAAAACCTTAAATGTATAAAAACTTGCTAGCACATCTTGTGAAAACCGCTTAACCTTGTTTTTTTTTTTAGTTAAACTTCTGGAATGAGATACGTTCGATTGGTGACAATTGTGATGTCATGGTGCCTCCAGGACAGGCTGTTAATTTTGAAAAGTTTCTTCTAAAGTCCGGAATTGGATACAATTTGACCATAGACAATGTGCAAGAGTGAGTAGTCCTAAAAAGTTTCAAAATATGGAGAGATCTTAGTTTGTTTGTCTTCTTTTAAAGGTTAATCGATGCAGAAAAGCCAAAAATCCGATCAGCAACATTCGACTGGACAAGCTTCCATACCCTCGATGAAATCAACGCTTGGGTGGAGCTAACCGCTCAACGATTTCCTAACCAGGTCAGTTTATTCTCAATCGGAAAGTCCTATGAAGGTCGAGAGATTAAGGGCTTGAAGATCTCCTATAAGAAAGGAAATAAGGCCATTTTCATTGAGTCCACCATTCATGCTCGGGAATGGATCACACCAGCGGTGATCACGTATATCATTGATGAAATTTTGGTCTCAAGGCATCCTGGAGTTCGTGATATTGCTGAGAACATCGATTGGTATATTATTCCGGTCTTGAATGTAGATGGCTATGTGTATTCTCATGAAGTTGTAAGTGTCAGTTGACTAAATTTTTGAATCTCTGCTGAGTTGAATTTTCTTTAGAACCGCATGTGGCGTAAAAGTCGTCAAGCCCATGACCCGATCTGCGTTGGGACCGATATGAATCGAAACTTTGATTTTCTTTGGATGAGTAAGGGCTGAAGGTCCTCCATTTGTCTAAATTTTAATTCGTATTTCTACATTTGTTTTAGGTGCGGGTGCCTCTGATGATCCATGTACAGAAACCTTTGCCGGTCCTTATGCTCAGTCAGAACCGGAGATCGATCAGTTGGTGAAATATGTTAACACTCTGCCAGATGATTACATAAAAATCTATATTTCCCTGCACTCCTATGGCCAGTATGTTCTCTCACCATGGGGCCACACCGAAGAAGTTCCCGAAGGCTACCCAGCTATGATGCACGTGGCTAAAGGCTATGCCGAAGCCTTAAACAGACGATACGGGACTGTTTTCACTTACGGATCAAGTGCCACGACTCTGTGTAAGTTCTCAGAATCTCCATTAAAACTTAAAACCTTACCACGTATCCCTATTTAGACCAAGTTTCTGGATCTGGAAAAGAGTGGGCTTATGGTGCTAAGGGCATCCCAATCCCTTACACAATCGAACTTCGTGATAAAGGTTTATATGGATTCATCCTGCCACCAGAACAGATTCTTCCAACCGCCAAGGAGGTTCTGGAAGGCTTCATCGGAATGATTCTCGCAGCTAGAGAAATTAATATTATTTAATGAAATAAAATAACACCGTTAAGTATCGAAAAAACTTAGTTTTTTTTATTGTTTATTCCTGTGTGTGTTAAAAAGTTAATAGGTGTGAGCTAAGGTTTTCGAGCTTATAGTCTTTTTATAGTTAGATATTCATAATTATGTCATCAATTTTTCTTTTAGTTTTAGTTCTTATTCAAGACTGCTTAGTATAAAAAAAAATTAAATCACATTAAACTTAATTAGGATTCAAAAAAAAAAAATTGTTTCTTATATCGTAGGTTAGAGTAGGTTTCGTCTTAGTTGAGCTTTGGGCAGCAGCAAGTGATTTTCTATTTTTTTGAAGCACTCTTATGAATTTATGTGGCCGACTTAAGGGAGAGAAATTTTTCATCGTAATTTTGGACGGACATTTTTTTTTTTGTTTTTTTTTCGAATTGGAAGTAGCCAAAGTGTTGTGTGGAATGTTGGTGTACGATGTCTGGGTTGGGTGCAGGAAGCCATTCAGCAAATTCGGTTGTAATCGTAGGCGTCGAAGTCACGGAAATGTCCCAGGTATGGTGAATGTTTAATGCCGAAGCTGTATGCGGGAACGTGTGATAAGTTTACCTAGGAAGAGAGGTACAAATATTATTACTATTGGATTGTAGGTTTAAGAAAGCATTGATTAGTCGACATAGTCTACAACGTTAATGATTTAAGACTTCAACGAATCAAA
This sequence comes from Blera fallax, assembly GCA_946965025.1. NCBI lineage: Eukaryota > Metazoa > Arthropoda > Insecta > Diptera > Syrphidae > Blera > Blera fallax. The sequence goes on along the minus strand of OX337246.1, from coordinate 6,880,385 downwards.
AAAATAATACATTAGGGTCATACCACCCCAATTTGATAGAGGACCCATTTGAAAGGGCCATATGCTTGCATGTCGTAAGGCACCTTAGATAGCCTCTTATCAAATACGAGTCATTATTCTAGGTGCTACCTTTCTAGTTCCATATGGGACAATTCTCCTCTCTTAGTAGCCTTGGAAAGACGTATGTTCAATCATTTGTTCGACGGAAAGTTTTGGCAGTAGAACTAGCAGGAGTTATCCGTATAGTGTTGTCTTATCACTTATTCTATGGAATATCAATGAGTGTTCTCTTTTCAAATATCCTTTTAAAAAGAAAAGACACATTTCATCATCTTTACTTCAAAAAGGAAAAATCTGGAGATTCAAAGGGGAACACTTTTGGAGACGGAAAACAAGCCTATCTATAAAAATTAAGTATGATGCTGGACCAACATGGAATTATCACGCGGAAAAGAAAATAAATGTAAGAGAATATGTGGACCGAGGTGAGGGATATTACATATGGTCAGCATACTAGATCTAAACCATGATAGCAAGACGCTTTATCACATCTGAATCGAGGAAGGTGATTCGGAGCGCACACAATCTCTGGAAACTTTAATCAAGGATTCAGGAAACACAGAAGTTTTTAATCTACCTAATCACACATAATCCATAGATAATCATTTTTTCTCAGGGTAGCGGGTTCACTTCCCCCGAGTTACAGGAAATCATGAGAGCAATGCTTGAAACCTGCTCCAACTTGTGATTTATGCAAAGAAAGGAGCTGCGCCGATGTGAAGTATATCTTTGATTTGAACAAAGGTACGTATCTGAGTTTACTGGATGCTGACTCTCTTGGAAATGTGGAAAACTAGGGTAAGCTAAAGTTGATTGTCATGGCCATCATTGGATTCAACTATTTAGTTATCCATTTGAAGGTGAGGTACAATAACATATTCCTCCTAGTAAATATGGTAGACTTGGCCTTTTATTAAAGTCATTGTAGTTTGGAGATAATATGGAGGCGTAAGAAAATCCGTAAGTCGCTGTACGGGGCTGAACACAGACCACATCTACAATTAGTATTTTTCTCTCTAAAGCTAGCCTGTTTAGTTAAAATATTTAGGGTAATGGTTCTCTACTCCCCTTTCTATGACTGATGTCTATATGTGGGTAACATAGCCCAGTACATTGAACGGCATCTAATAAAACCATAATTGCCAGTCGCGAAAAGTTTTTTGCGTGAAGACAGAGAACATTTTTTTTAAGGCTATGTCTGATAGATTACCCCACATCCATGTACGAGTACAAATAACTTAACATTCATCTTTTAAAGTAATAACAAATAACTTTTGAAAGTATGATAAGGCACATCGTATTTCCTATGCGTGGCATACCTCTTTCACAATTTAGGCCACCTTGTTAGTAGAAAAAAAATAAGGCATCTCCAGCAATGCTTTAAGAGCTCTAATTGGTTGTAAAGGTAGCTTTTTGGAAAACCCTAGATTCTTGTGCTATAATAATGGATTTATCTCTGGTCTAAGCGCGTTTGTTCTCTGAGCAGCGGACAAAACGACGTTTTTGCCTTAAAATTGGATCACTTTCCCATTACGCTAAAAGCTTCTTGTGTTGCCCAGAGCAACAGACGCTAGACTAAGTCATAGTCAGTCAGACGTCCCATAGAAATTAGCATTAAACATTACCATCCCCATTGGAGATGTACATATGTAAGTATCTACTAGCTTCATAGAAAAATTAGAATTTTTTGAAAAATTATAAACAATATTCGGACGAAATTCTTCTGAAATGAGTAAAACATTTGACTTATGCGGTATGTATCCGGCTTCACGAATTCCTTAGATGAGATGAAATGAGGACCAAATGTCAAAGTAGGAAGGTAACCTTTAACTTTAGAAGCCTTAATTGCAGACTATTGCAGAATAAGTAGATCTGCGATGGATTTTCAAAGTTATTTTAAGATGATGGCAATGTTCTTCGACGACCTCTATTCCTTGAATCTTATACGATGGCTGTATGGGACGCCAGCTAATAAACGTATGAAGATCAACTTTTAGGAACCTTTAAATCACTCAAATAGGAATCATACGAGGCCTTGTATAGGAATTATGATTACATTCTGAAGAGTTTGCATAGTCAAAACCTAGTCGGAATAGGGTAGCGAGCGTTTTAGCTGAGAGCGGAATGTTATTACGCCTTTTTGTGTCATTTTGCTTTTGTGAAATCTATCACACTCGGTTGACTCCTTTTGTTAGTCCCGGGCTTGCTAAAGATATTTTGTATACGTATATACGTATATTGTATATTAATATTTCTTTTCCATGTTTTAAAATTTATTCGAAATTCGAAAATTTAGACCAAATGATTTAGCACATGTAGTCGATTTTGTTTGCTGTCTCATAAATCTGTGACAGACTCTTGGACGATGTTCAAGTGAATCTTCTTAGGAAGTCTCTTCATTTAAAAGGCAACATATGTATTTCAAGGAATATTTTCTATTGAATTCTTGAGATATTCTGCATATTCAGATATTATATTTTCCGACTCAAATTCTGCTCCAGGTGCGCTGGAATTAGACAAGCTTTACGCGTACCTGAATGCTTGGAGTGACGAATATAAAACGAGTGTGACGGTATGCTCCTCTTGTTTACATAGCTCTTCAAAGGTTAAAGTTATAATTATAAAATTACTCAGCAAATAGAAATGTATATTCACCTTTTCTGGACAATGAGCACCTGGACCAGGTTTCATATGTTCATCACTAGGTCCAGTGTGCTTGATGCCCATAGAATATATTGGAAGTCTTTTCTTGCTGACTCGATATTCACTATCATAAGCTCCGGGACCTGGGAAAAATGCTGTTGGTGGGGGACGCACCTTTTGTCTGCTGATTAAACTGTATGCTGGTGCTGCTCTAATGGTACCGTCTTTAATGAGGCCCATTATCGATGGAATTCTATATACGTTTGGAGCTGTAATTGAAAACAGAATTCCATTAAAAGCGCTCACAAAAAATCAATTTCAAACAAATTTTTAGAAAAGGTTCAAAATTTCATTGTTAAAGTTAAAAGTATGGATGGATGGGTTAGTTTTCTTTTTTTTCAGAATAAATTCTGCAAAATATGAGAAAACGGGATTAGTACATAAAAGTTAAAAATTTCATTGATTATCTGTGTATTTTATATTTTCAAAAAATTACCTTGAGATCCTCTCTTCACAGCTGCTAGACTGCACTGTAAATGTATAGGTAGCCTTTTGAACAGACTCAGCTTTAACAGCATTGCTGGTGGTTTCTGTGATTGTTGCAACAGTGGTATCAACGGCATCACCGTTTGTGAGTTTTTGACGAACTGTGGACATTCATTCACAAAAAAAAAAAAAAAAATGTTTTGTTTTTGAATTCAATCCGGTTCTACATTGTGCCCAAAAGTGCGGCATTAACAAGTATACAGAAGCAGGAAGGAAGGAAAGAACAATATCTTTGATAAATAGAAACAAAAAAACAGAAGCTTACCGGGACTTGCTAAGCGTTTTTCACGTCTTTGCAAAATCCTATCTTGCACATAAGCACCAGATGGTTGAGCTACATAAGTGTGAAGAATGGTTGGATAAAATAAAATGATATTCACAAAAGACTTACAATGCAACATGACATGTATGCAAATTATAAAAACAAAACAATAAATTTAGAAGACATTCAAAGGTCATAGACAGAGACAAAAAACATAGATAGATACAAAAACACATACACGATCATGAAGATGAGAATGAGGATGCTGAACACTTACCTGGGCCAAGGTTAGCCTTTATCGGGCCAATTGTGTAAGCAGGAGAGTGATCTAAGTTACAATCCTCTGGACGATAGGCTCCAGGAGCTGTAGAAAGAGGGAGTTTTTTTTTTAAATATTTATTCGATGGGATATTTGAGATTCAGCAGAGGACGGCGGAGGTATGAAAAGTTCGTTATGAAGTGAGCAATTCTGTTTTTTTTTTTTTTTACAATTTTCGTTAGCCAGTATGTGCAGATGTTATCCGCTCAGGTAGGTCTTATGGATTGAATTGAGCACGTATTCAAAGGAATAAGGAGATTTATGCAAAATACAAGAAGATGCACGCGTTTGAAAGAAATCGCCAACGAACTATTACATCAGGCGATCAGTTCGGATTACAAGTCCTTTTAATAGCCGTTGGTGGCTTTGATTTTTTTTTTGTCAAGGTATATTAGGGGAGTAAGAGGAGTGAAATTTGAACAGAGAGATTATGTAGCCTGTTTACATCTGACAAAAATTGTGTTTGGAGACAACCAGTCCAGCAGAAAGAGCGTAAACCTAGGCAAATGGATAGCGAGAGATAACAGCTTTTCTAGTTTTCTATAGTTCCACTTTAAGATTATAGACTTGATCTTGAAGATTTTGAACTTTTCTCAAGTTTGAAACATATTAATGAGAACGAGAATGCTTTCATTTATTCCCCTTCGGTGTAAATTACATACGAAAGCTCAACTTATCAATCAAGTGTTTAGCTTTAGCTAATCCTTCAAAGTCAGAGATCAATAACAGGAAATGGTGATTGTCGAGTTTTGTGAAGTATCATTTGCAACCAACATTTCTTAATAAATTGTTAAACCACGAAAAGCGAGGACACTTCATTCATCTCACGTGGAATGTTGAATTTTGAATCGTCAAAACGTCGGAATTTTTGAGTAAAACGAAGTGAAATTATATATTTCGCTCCCGAACTATTTTATGTGAGTCTGCTTTGAAAAATAGTGTTTAGAGTTTCGAAAAGAGACGAAGTTCTTTTTTTGTGAAAAGAGCAATCAAATTCCAGAAGCACTCAGACTCTATACGTTCCATTGTGTTACCAGGCACCAACTCATTTTTGGTATAGTAGTTAGAGAAGCTAAGCTTTTATTCGTTTCTCTGTTGTGCTTGGTGGCTGTGATTGTTACCTACTACTCCGTGGCTGTCACCTATGAAGTTTAGTGGCATAGTCATCTTGCAATACCTTTCTCACTTAAGCCAGCTTTTCTTTTCGAGTTAGACAAAAAATTGAAAGATAGATGAGCATGCGGCGAAGCCTTTTCCAACAGGCGAGTTGTACTTCCTAAGGGTAAAGCTTAAAAACTGCTTGAATTTAATTATCTCATTAAATTTATTTCATATCTTAATTTGAAATTCAGGGCATTTAATGATGTGAAAAATAATAAGCAAAGACATCCTGTCTAATAAGAAATCTCATAAATAACATTTGCAACTCTGAGCGCACTCATTGTCAATGAAAGTCTGAATGCACTCGTCGCTCACTTTTTGTCAGTTGCGTTTATGATTTCATCTGCAGAAGCTTTGAAAACTAAGAAAGATGTAGAAATAGAATGGGGCGTCAATGAAAAAACATTTGTTGTAATTGGTCTTGAGAAGTGAAACCATTAGATATATGAAAACCCCAAGACTGTAAAGACTAGGCGACAGCCGTTCGTTATGAGTAATTAAAGCCATCAATCAAGACCTAATCCAATAGAATTCACTCCATAGACACCACTTCATATCTCAACCTGAGATTGAGGATCAGGTGCTTTCAGAAACTGCTCCCAGGACAGCTTTTGATTCTACGTCGAAAAAAACCTCGCAATGAGGGAATATTGTTTTCTTCTCCAAATGTGCGTACATCAACAAAATTTGCTTTCGATCATCGCAGAGGGCGGCTTCTGCATTTGTGCATTGAGTGGACCCAAGTGGAGAGTTATTTAACATTTCAAGGGTAAAATATCATAAATCTAGACATTGTGTACAATGTTATTGTCTTTCTGCCGCTTTAATTATATTCAGTTAGTCAAATATTTCATGTGTGCATCTACTTGGTGTTGTCATACCTGGTGTATCTGAGGAAATCTTCAAATCAGATTTAAACCCAAATGTGAATGCAGGGGTGTGATCAAGTGAAACCTTCTCAGGTTCATATGCGGTGGGTGCTGTAAGTGCAAAGATCGTGTAATAATCAAAAAAATCTACGTGATCTAGGCGGATTGTCTCTATACGTTCTGCTTACCTGGGTTATCACTGGGCTTTTCGCGATTCACTTTAACTCCGAATGTGAATGCTGGACCATGATCTAAATTGGATTTTTCCGGTTGATAAGTTCCCGGTGCTGGAGATTCACAACGAATTGGTGTATTCACCTTAACGCCGAACGTATAGGCTGGAGTGTGATCTAAATTATGTTTCTCTGGTTCATAAGAACCGGGTGCTAGGGAAAAATATAAAAAAATAAGCATAAAGCAAGGCGAGACTAAATTTTCGGCGAACTTACCTGGAGTATCACTAGCTTTGCTGAGATTCGCTTTTGTACCGAATGTATAAGCGGGTGTGTGATCGAGATTGTGTTTTTCTGGTTCATAGTCACCAGGTGCTGGTGTGAGATATGTCTTTTCGGCGTGTGTCCTACCAGCTATTGTGTAAGCTGGTGTATGATCAAGATTATGCTTCTCTGGGGAGTAATCGCATGGGGCTGGATTCTCGCTCGGTTTGGCCAGATTATGTCTGCCAGCGATGGTGAAAGCTGGAGTTTGGTCGAGATTGTGTTTCTCTGGAGAATACGTTCCAGGTGCTGGAGTTTCAGTTGGTTTGGCGAGGTTATGCCTACCAGCAATGGTGTAGGCTGGGGTGTGATCGAGATTGTGTTTTTCTGGAGAGTAATCGCCAGGGGCTGGAGTATCACTGGGTTTAGCCAGATTATGTCTGCCAGCGATGGTGAAAGCTGGAGTTTGGTCGAGATTGTGTTTCTCTGGAGAATACGTTCCAGGTGCTGGAGTTTCAGTTGGTTTGGCGAGGTTATGCCTACCAGCAATGGTGTAGGCTGGGGTGTGATCGAGATTGTGTTTTTCTGGAGAGTAATCGCCAGGGGCTGGAGTATCACTGGGTTTGGTCAGATTATGTCTGCCAGCGATAGTGAAGGCTGGAGTCTGGTCGAGATTGTGTTTCTCTGGAGAATAATCACCTGGAGCTGGAGTATCAGCAGGCTTCTGGAGATTGTGCTTCTCTCCAAAGGTATATGCTGGAGTATTGTCTAACTTGGACTTCTCTGGAGCATAAGCTCCTGGAGCTGGTGTATCGCTTGGTTTTGCCAAATTATACTTTCCAGCGAAGGTGTACGCTGGTGTATTATCCAGACGGCACTTCTCGGGTGCGTAAGCTCCTGGAGCAGGAGTGTCAGCTGGTTTTGAAGCATCATGCCTACCGGCGATAGTATAGGCTGGGTTATTGTCCAAACGGCATTTTTCTGGTGCGTAGTCACCTGGTGCCGGTGTACCACTTGGCTTTGAAAGGTCGTATCTTCCTCCGAAAGTATAAGCCGGGTTGTTATCCAACCGACAATTTTCTGGAGCGTACGCACCTGGAGCTGGAGTTTCAAAGGCCTTTTGAGGATCGTGCTTGCCGCCAAAACTGTAGGCAGGAGTGTGGTCTAGTTTGCAATTCTCTGGTGCATACGCACCTGGTGCTGGTGTGCCATTCGGCATGGAAGGATCATACTTTCCACCAAATGTGTAGGCTGGGCTATGGCCTAGCTTGCAGTTCTCCGGAGCATATGCACCTGGCGCCGGGGTACCATTCGGCTTCGAAGGATCATACTTTCCACCAAAGGTGTATGCGGGGTTGTTGTCTAAGCGACAATTTTCTGGAGCATAGGCTCCTGGCGCTGGAGTTTCAAATGCCTTTTGGGGATCGTGCTTGCCTCCGAAACTGTAGGCCGGAGTGTGATCTAACTTGCAGTTCTCTGGAGCGTAAGCACCTGGCGCTGGATTGCCATTCGGTTTTGAAGGATCATACTTTCCACCAAAGGTGTATGCTGGGTTGTTGTCTAAGCGACAATTCTCTGGAGCATAAGCACCTGGCGCTGGTGTGTCGTTGGGCTTCGCAGGATCGTACTTGCCAGCAAATGTGTACGATGGAGTATTGTCTAAGCGGCATTTCTCTGGAGAATAAGCACCAGGGGCTGGAGTATCACTTGGTTTCGAAGGATCATGCTTCCCGGCGAAGCTATAGGCTGGGGTATGATCAAGTCTGCAGTTTTCAGGAGCATAAGCCCCAGGAGCTGGTGTATCGGCGGCCTTCTGTGAATCATGTTTGCCGGCAAAACTGTAGGCGGGAGTGTTATCAAGTCTACAGTTCTCCGGGGCATAAGCTCCTGGAGCGGGTGTGTTATCAACTATCTTCGGGTCGTATTTTCCTCCAAAACTATACGATGGAGTGTTACCTAGTTTGACTTTTTCCGTTTGATATGCTCCTGGTGCTGGAGTGTCACTTGGTTTGGCATGGTTCACCTTCACTCCAAAACTGTAGGCTGGAGTGTGGTCGAGCTTACATTGCTCTGGCTTATAAGCTCCTGGTGCTGTAAAGAGAAAGGATGTTTCAATATTTCATATAGATAAAAAGTCTGAAGTACTTTTGGGTTTAAGCTATAGCTTACCTGGCGACTCCTGAAGTTTCTCAGGATTAACCTTCGGGGCCATGGTATAGGCTGGAGAATAAGACAAGTTCACATTCTCCGTCTTATATGCTCCTGGTGCTAGTGAATCAAAACAAAATGTGCATCAAAACTAAATTCAAATTTTAGTGCGATAACTGTGTATGTGATTAGTAAGAAGCCGTCCTTAGTCCATAGTCAAAGCATGGAAGTTCTTTGGATGTTCACGAATCCGTTGACATTTAGTTTTTAAAGCTAACCCCAGTTATATCAGTACTGTAACTCTTAAGTCTTTAGTCGTTTGTCCTAAAACAGCGCAGCATGGCATAACATAATGTCGTCAGTACAATTAAAAAGTCCCTGAAGGACAAAGAGTGCAATCTTAAGCAATGTCCCTTAGACCAAAGGGACGAAAGGCTTAGCAAACCTATTCTAACCCAAGAGACTTAAACCTTACTCTCAATTGATTTTTTGATTCCGCTCAAAATCTCTGAGAGTGCTTTATTGCTGGGACTTGTATTCGACGCAAATACAGACTAGAGAGTAAATCTAAGTGAAAGAAATATTTACAATGTTCCATGAATATGAACTGCAGAAGTATGATATCTACTAATGTATGCCAGCTTCGTATGATGTCAAGACTGATAACTTAAGGCGCTAAAATGATTCATTTTGGTTACAGAACGTTTAGTACGGAAAAGAAAGAGTTATTACACCAGCTTAGGGGTCTCTACTAACTCAACCTATGATTTGGCTGTGGGGTTGAATTATAATACCTCATGCATTATAAGATTTCATGTATTCAAGTGGATATGTATAACTACTTAAGTACTGGTGCTTGGATAACTGTAGGAAGTAAACTTTTGTTCCTAATTTCTAAGAAGTATTTAGCACGATGCAAGGACTCGCTTGAGAACTTAATATTATTAGAAATCATTTTGAGCGATAGGAAGAACAACTTAGTACTCGGTTCTACTCTGCAACCCCTTCTTCCTTAATTTCTTGCTACAGCTCATATGGCATTTAAAGTCTTTATGTCGATAGTCCATGTCGTCCATTGCTGTTATTTATTAGATTAGTAATGCAAATTATGTTTTACTTATTTAATTAAACTTTACTTTAACAAAAGTGCGGACTTTCTTCTTACCTGGTGTATCGCTCTTCAGCTCATGAATCGTCTTCATACCGAAACTGTAATGTGGAGTATTGTCAAGTCTGACTTTCTCAGGGCAATAGGCACCGGGTGCTTCAGAGAATTAAATCAAATTTAGTCGTGCTATATAAAAACCAACTGTTTGTGCAAAATATCCTTACCTGGTGTATCGCTCACTTTATTTTCATATACCTTGACCCCAAAACTATAAGCAGGTGTATGATCTAAGGCAACTATTTCAGTTTTATAAGCCCCCGGTGCTTCAAAGCAAACATCAAACAAAAAACACAACAAAATTACATAAATAATACAACTACAAACGAAAATGTGTACAAAAACAAAAAATATTTTTAACATACCTGGGGTATCATCATTTTTTGCTGAATAATGCTTTTGTCCAAAGGAGAATTCTGGAGGCTTGTCAAGTTTAACCTTTTCCGGGCAGTATGCTCCCGGTGCTGTAAAAAAATTTCATTAGATATTGAAACGAAATGTAATTTAAAAGACAAAACAAAACAAAAAAATATATCTTGACAGCATGCATGGTGGTGGACTGAATTTTCTACAAAAACCAACTTGTTTTTTGGTTTACGCAAAAAGCTTATCTACTCAACACAAATACGTGAAATTGAAATGAAAAGTCTAAACTCACTAGTAGTTAACAAATTTTAAGTATAGCCAACTTTACCTGGTATTTCCTTATCAAAGTCAATTTTTGTCCTCCTACCAAAGGAATACTTCGGTGAGCTCGACTGGCATATGGATACTCTCTCGGGATGATAGCTATTCGGTGCTATTTTTTGAGATAAGTTTTACGAAGTTTTTTTTTTTGTTTAGGCTTTTTTAGTTTAAGATACTTAATGTAAATTTGTGCTTTTTTTTTTTGTGGAAGCATTTTACTAAATCAAAAACAAGATGAAGATACAGTCAAACTTCTTCATAACGAACTTCCTTATAACGTATTTCTCTCTATAACGAATTTCATTTTGTTCCCCTTCCCCTTCAAAAATATCCCATATGAATAAGGTTCTTCATAACGAACTTCTCTATAGAGAAATTTTCCTTATAAGGAATTAATTTTGTTGGCCGAAAAGCAAAAATGTTTCTTTTTAACGAAATGCCAAATTTGAAGCCAAAGCTTACTATGATTTTTTGTTCCTAATTTTAAAAGGGAACTCCCCGTTTTGGCAAGAATTTTCTTAAAGTGAATGTATTTTATGTATGGATGTATGAACATGTGTAGTAGAAATTTGACGCATATCAACAGGTCAATCGTTTGAGTTTGCGTTTTAAGTTCGTGAAGCGTTTATACAAAACCTCAGATGATGCATATTTTCACCTTTCTAAATTGGAAGATTTTTATAATAAAACAAAGAACAAAACTGTTCATGTGCAATCGAAAATTGATATGTTGTTAACGAAAGAATAAAAAGATATAAATTTCTTTACAATGAGTTCTTTTTTGTACCAATTTTCTTTGAAAATATAAAGGAATATTTAGTGTTAAAAAAAAATAAAATTTTCTATATAACGAATTTTGTATAAAACTTCTTTATAACGAAGCAATTTTTTGTTCCCTTGAAAGTTCGTTATAAAGAACTTTGACTGTATTGCACACATACTTTTGAAGAAATAAAAATAACCAAATAATTTTTAAAAGAAGCTTAGGAGGTATGTCAGAAATTTTTGAATGCATCTTAAGCAAGATTTATGTGCCAAAACTCTGTGTTTATATGTATATGTACAAAAGGTGAGATGCAAAATTAAAAAAAAGTAAACCAATATAAAACAAAAACAAATTCGAATGTATTCATGTATGTACACAGAAAGCCAGAAAAGTCTCTTAAATTAAAATAATGTTTGACTATGACTGATGCCAAGCTGTAGGTTTATTGATGTATAGATTCTAACAATGAGTACGTGAACATTTTTATGATGCTTTCGAAGTGAAGGGAATACATAAAAATGTCAACCATATGTCAAACCCTAACCGATATTTCTGTGTTAGTACTTTGTAAGGAACTAAATCTGAGCTCTATAATATGTAAGTCTTTCGACATGCTACATCCCAACTCCTATTCAAAATTGTACTTTATGTTGGTTACCGCACAAAAGCACTTAAATTTTTCTTCCCGATTTCCCTCGCAGGTGAAATACACTTTCTTCTTATAAACTCGAACAAGGCGCTACTGAGAGGGACGACATTAAAGATCGATGAACTTTGCATAATTCGTTGATACTCAAAGGCTGAACTATAATAGTCGAAAGTAATCGGAATCTAATGAAATTCTACGCTAAGTTTTCTTCAGTACTGTCAATTGCCCAAGTTGCCCATAATAGGCGTATGTGAACGGGGCGATTTACACAGCTGTTAAAGTTAAGTGTCAAATTTTCGTACGAAAAAACGAATGGATTCGTTCGGCCCTAATACGTTTGGCATTCAGTTTCCATCAGCTCCTAAATAGTTTTAACTGTTGAAACCTACAGCAACTTTAAGCCCGTCAAAAAGACTGTGCAATCGTCCTGCCTTCATCCAATAGAAACAGAATCAGGTTAGCATTCAATAATCCTTATTTAAGATCTTATTTATACATAGGGACAGAAAAGAATTTACAACCGAAACCAATTAAAAAACTTTCCATCGCGTTTTCCATACCCAGTCAGAAATACGTCTAAAAAACTTTACAAACCTAATTTATTTAACACAGCCCTCTGTAAGGGAATCTCTTCGCTGGAATTAAATTTTAAAGGTCTTCAGAGCTCTAAACTAAAGCTGAAAATCAGCTATCGTTTATATGTACATATGTACATTAAGTTTATTGTCTTAGAGAGATTTCGTTCGGATGATCTGAGGTTTGCCTCTAAAGATCATTATTTGTTACGTGGCATCAAGTAGGAAAAGCCTATTTGTTAAAAAGGATCTAGGAGATCGAAGGGATATTATTTATAGTTGTTGAGAAATGTTTTTCTTTTTTCCTGTTTTTTTAAATCTCTAAAGGCAGCAATACAAACAATAACTTTGGGAATAAAAAAAAATACGAAAGGAAAAAGCAAAAAATGCGGACCTTAAGAAAATTGAAATTTGGCGTCACTACTGCCTACATGTTCATCTTCCGTAGAATCGATGAGAATATTAGCAATAAGCTGACTACATGATAATTTACAATGAATAATAGTCGTCGAAAATTTCTATATGATTCTGAATCAAATTGACATAGACCAGAATCTCACCTTTGTAAAGAGAAAAATGTAAATACACATTGACCGCATAAGTTATATACAAGTCTAGTTAGGTGTCAAAATAGATAAGAGTAGAAAAATAAAGACCAGCTCTATATTTACTGGACAAAAGTCTTGATTACACCGATACATTAGTCCTTTGCCAATACAATATGTTCAACATAAAGGGAATTTGGCAGAATCTGTTTGTTTTGTACAGAGTTTTCCAAAGGGGTGACAGATTTTTTGACAGCGATTGCGGTTGTGTTTATAAAATGCAAATACAAATACTTGGCGCAACAGATCGTATGTGGTCCAGGGCATAGCTTCTCGTTACCATTCGTGTTGTGCGTGTTATATTTTTTCACACAAATGGAAGGGACCTACAATTTAAAGCCATATCCGAGAGGCAATCTGCGAAGATTTCTAATGACAGTTATGCTGGTAAAGCAATGTGGAGTTCGCGCGGTCGCGCGTTGACAGATTATGTAGAAACAACATGCTCATATGGATTAAAACAAAATGTTACCTCGGGCGTTTGGTCGGTTTTTGACCGTTAATATCGTAAACGCCACTACAACGCCAGAGTAGAGCTACTCTCTGCTAGGTCGCGCGTTTGACAATTCACTTACCCCTGTTTATGAGATTATATCACAAGTCAACGTTACTTCGGGATGGGAGTCCAAATCTCTTTAAACTAAATCTTTCGCAGACCTTAAGAAATTTTGTGCAAAAACTTAAACCTCCATTTTTTTAAAATACCAGATGATACGGAACTCAAGTCAACCGATCACTTAGCGCGCCAAAGCCTCGCTATTACGCCTTGGAGCAGTAGGAAAGTAATCCAAGCCAAGGCATAATATTGTCGACCCATTTTACTTGATGTAAGCCTTATAAATGTGATCTTCCAACAAAAAGGTACTACACGCAACACAGCACGTGAAACATTAGACTTATTGGTAGGGATCAATATTTTCGCGAAACGGACGCCAATCGGCCATATTGTGCAATTTATTGCCTTCAGACTTCTTACGTTAAATCTCTTGTTCAGGCCAGTATTGCAAGGACAGGTGAAGACCCTAAGGTCAAAATTATGATGAAATAGCGTCTAATTTATTAAATATTGCCATCGAAAATTGGGCCTATTGCATGGATGCAATCTAAAATTTTACTTCGATGGTTTGAAAACAAAAAATACTTCAAAACCTCTTGCACCAATTGTTTTTTTTTTTCGTTTTGAGGATCTATTCTTTTGGAAAACCGTTCGTACATATGTATGTCACCTAGAAGGCATTGATAAGGCAAACAGTAGAGATTGTGAGACTTAGCCTTAGCGAAGTAATTAAAAGCAATGAACTTGAAACAGTAGCTCTTTTATACAGAAGTGTTTCGATGTTTCACTAGAAAATACAAACGTGACACTTTTACAGATGAACAAATCTATCAGGCCTCAAAACAGGTAAAGCTTACACAAGTTGTTTTTTTTTTTTACATTTTACCTTCACCAAACCCCTAAACAACTAAGGACTGAAAACAAATCATGGTATACACAGAAATGTCGAGAATATTAGTTGTTTTTTTTTTGTTAACTTTTTACCTGGGTATTCATTTAAAATAATAATTTTTGGTTTTATTCGAAAAGTGTATTGAGGTGCTCTTCGTTTGAACACATTCAAATTGACCACACTGTACTGATTTGCCGCTAAATAAATTAAAAAACAAAATTTATATACCAGCTGTGTAAGTAAAATAAATAAATTTTAGAACCACAATGTTAAGCACGAATTAGAAAGGAAAACGAAAGCCTTAAGTACGTACATATATACAATGAGAGCAAACTGAAAAGTTTTTTTTAAGCCAAAAACAATCTTAAAGTACTAGTGTATGCAACTAATTGTCCAAATTTCATTCTCTGTCTAGTAAGAGTGATGTACCTTTGGAAATAATCTTGATATTCTTGATTTATTCGAGATGTCTTAGTTGTAAATTTTTCTCAGACATCCTACATGGAAACCCACAAAGTCTTGAAAATGCCTTGAAATTCTTTTTCTTTTTTCATAACCCATCCATCCCACTTTAGATAAAAAAAAAATTACAATACAAAGGAAAATGAAGCGCGCCCATAGAATAGGTGAAGCAAACGATGGATCCTTGGACATATGTACAACATGGAAAACAAAAATTTACCAGAAAGACCTTTAGCATACCTGGAGTGATGCTCGGCCTATCGAGATTTGGTCGAAAACCGAATGTGTATTTTGGGGCAGCGGTTTTGACCGATTTGGCGGCACTAACGACGTTATATTCCCCTGGGGCAGGTGTTTTGAAAGCTGTTAGCTTCTTGGGACGTGATCGTAACGATGCTGCTGGTGGAGTCTCCTTGCCTCTGTATCCTACCCCGCAAACATTATATTGAGCTGGTCCAGGTCCAATTGTATCATCTTTTGTCTTATGTTTATCTCTCAAAGTAAAAGCTGGAGCTGCTGGTTTCTTAGAGTCCGCTACTTTGGTGCCTATTTAAAAGTAAAATATTCTTATGAAGTGATATATTGAAAGGGTGTAGTAGATACTTACCAACTAAGGTTTGTAAACGCACACAAGCTGGACCAGGACTGGGTCCTTCAGCGCCAATTTTACCCTTGCGAACCGTTGGTTTCCATGGTCTTTGTTCGAAGCCTGCTCCCATGCTTATTAGTCGTGTATTTCTTACTCGATCGCAGGGACCACCAGTACGTTGTAATGGTGCTACTATTTTTCTTCTTCTCTTCTTTAGGATTCCTTCAAATTTGACCTCCTGGAAAGAGAGAAGGAAATCCTTCAGTACCTGGGTAAATAGTTAAGCAGGGGTTAGGTAACCATTTTGTTGGGAACTTGAGTTTACGACGTGGACAAATACAATATAAAAAAATTGGCAAATATTTTTTTTTTTATTTTGACTTCATTGACATGGATATGTATGTATTCTGTCTCTCTGTTCTTTTTGAATTCCAGTACAGTTTCATCATGGAATGAGCAAGGAGATTTGGACGACAATTTTGACATTTCTTAGAACCGCGTGTACTTCAATTTGTCTTTGTTAGTTGCCATCTTTTTGTGGTTAGGGGTTTGATAGTGAGCACTGCAAGGAATTTTTATAGTCCTACGTAAGGGTATCATTCTGCCAGGCAGACTACCTAAAGATGTTTTGTTTAAGCTCGACTAGTTGAAATTAGCTTGAGATGAAATCTGAGAAATTCGGCGACGGACTTTCCAGCATTTTCAAGAATCACCTTTTGAACTCTGTTTAGTTCAGTTTACATAAAAGCTATGCTAAGTCCAGAGATGATATAAGAATCAATTGAATACAACACTTTTTCAAACTGACACTGATTTGTGGGAGTCTTGAATGCTTTCAGTGTCTAATTCGCACTGGAAATGTTGATAAGTCTTCGACACTATCTCTATCTAGCTCTATCTAGTTTCTCATAAGCAAAGAATATTAATCAGTCGGATGTACCGTACCAGGCATTCGTTTCCTCCGAGTCGCTTTCACTGCTTTCCAACAGTTAATTTTAATTTGGTGAGTAAAGACTAGCAGAAGTAGCTAGTTTGAAAATCACTAAGTACAATAGAAGGCTTCAGATACCATGACTTTTCGACAGCTCTGGGATATTACCAGAAAGATCTCAGAGCCCTTGGCATCCTAATTCTAGTTGAACGTGCGAATTCTACATCACGGAAGCTAGTTCTAGGGTAAGATTCCTCTGAATAGACATTATCTAGGTTCCAAAAACAATCAGTGAAGTAAGACAAAGCTAGTAAAGACTTGCAAGTGGTATCTAAATGAGCTGGATATCGCGGCAGGTGGACACCCCAGGTAATGAAAGAACAGTATTTCTGCTTCTAAGGTCCTCTTGTTTAATTGTCAACTCGTAGGCATTTCTTTGAAACCTTACCTGAGCCGAAGAGTGAAAACAAACACTGTTATTCAACAGGCGTCCATTCGAACTATTTATGAGCATAAGTTCAGTTGAGAGACCAATAACTTTAGACACGAAATTGACAGTAACTAAGCCCAATTGCTGTTAACCCATAATTATGAGCTTATAATTCTTCGACTTGAACTCCTTTGAAAAATTCAATTCAAAACTTCACCTGCACGAAACTCTAATTAAAAAATCGTTCTCAATAAACCCTTTAAGGCTGTGATATCTTTTCACCTCTCTGCCATAAATCATACCTACCACCCCATTCCAACGCAAACTACTTCCTTAGCCTGCCATTGGGGAAACTTGAGACCAATTTGTACCTCAGACTTATCGCATCATAGTTGGTTTTTGTCCTTCTTAATTACTACCGCAAAAAGAAAGGCTACAACAACCAGCAAATGTATCGATTTTGTCATACACACCGCAAGTCTACAGCACGCTTTTCGCTGAAGCAAAACAGTGATTCCAAAATCCGGTTATGACACAATCATAACTCAGTCACCACAACCCGGTCTGAATGAATTAATTAGCCCAGGGGAAGTGCCTGCAAAGAAAGTACTGTCGCACCTCCCTATTAACCCACTTGCAAGCAAAAGGCGGTAGACTTCCTTCCGTTTGTAGGTGTGTAACTAGGATGTAGCAAAGCCAGCCAGCCAGCTAGCGTGTCAAGGTACAACCTTGACGGACGATTCCGTCTTTAAAGATTCTTATCCGAGAATATGTTGTTTCGCTGCCATTTCATGCTTTATACCGTAGCCCGACTTAATAATAGACTTAACTGTTAATTGGTTTTTAACTTTAATGGCCAGGGACAAGGATTTCATGGTGATTTTATGAAGTCCTTGGAGTTGGCTACGGTGATCATTTAGCGAGTAATGAAATAAAGGCGGCACAGTCTACATGTAGATGGTCGTGAGTAGGTGGTCAGGCTTACATCATTGCAATTATTCCAATTATCCAGATACATGATGCCAATGATTATAATGAAATATAGCCAATTTTGGTAGTCATGCCTCAGCGGTCGGAAAACATCACGAAATGACGACGCCGGCGGTTAACTTCGAGGTTCAATGTCGTGGGTGGTTACTGTTCACTGAGTGTGTCATCGCACCACCAAAAATGGTCATCAACAAGTGGTCGAATCGAAAAATTTACGACTTTCGGTGAAAAAATTGCAAATTTTTTTTTCTTCTCAACGCCAAAACTAGAAATGGAAAGTTTGTTGTCAAAAACTCCATAAACAAAACGTCAACGTGAAGGGTAGAAAAAATTACAAAAATTCATCGCGATAAAAACGTTTAATTGCTTTTTAAATTGCAAGTCGATCGATAAGGAAATTTTTTAATGTTCGTCGTAGTTTCGTGAACAAGAGCAATTTGTTTACTTTGTTTTTTTTTTTGTTGGTTGTCGTTGAAGTTACTTTGGCAGGTTACGCTATCGAAATTGATTAGACAATCGCATTTGAAATGGACTGACTTGGATGGCTTTTTCGTTGGAAAAGTTTCGAAAGTTGACATTTAACCATTGGGTTGTGTGCTGCAGCCTTATCTGGAGATTAAATTCCTTATTTTTTGGAAACAAAAGAAAGTTTATCTTTGCTTTATGGGCTTTGTAGGAAATAACTTTTTTTACTTCCATATCGACTTCAGTTAATCTTAAATGTAACGCATTGTGGTAGCGTGTTCCTAGTTCTTTTCATGTGTAATTAAGTACCTTTGTGGGCTTCGGTTAGGTAGAAGTGGCTGCCAGCTAAGAGCCGATATACTTAAACCAATTATAGGTCCCTACTGCATAGATCTTGGAAAAAATTCTCTTGCTTACTCGTTGAACCAATTGGAGTTACTGACGAAGCATAGGAGGTCGTAAGTGAACTTTGGCTCCTTTAGAAGGGAGATGAGCAGGTACAAAGATTTCCTCTATACAACTTCTGCGAAACTCATTTGAATATACGGCAAGCCTTGTTGCATGCTTGACTATTGGGCAGTTCCCAGTGATGACGCCTATTACAGCGCTGCAATGAAATCCTTTGAGAGAGATCAAATTCTTGGAATTGATGTCACATATCTGGCAAACTCGTCAACCTTACAATACTCTGCAATGCCCTCATGCCACGGCATCCACCAAAGGTAAATTTTGAACTGCCCTGCCATCTCTACAAGAAACGACCGCTAAGCTACGGCCTTGTCCTCAGAAATTAGCTTAGTTAAGTGATGTTGGCTTTGGACATGTAAGCAAACATTTGATGATAGATAGGTCTTTAAAAAAAGCAACCAAATTCCAGAAGCACTCAGACTCTATACGGTTCATTGTGCTACCAGGCAGCAACTCTTATTTGGTTTCGTTTCTCTGTTGTGCTTGGTGGCTGTGATTGCTGTTACTGGAAGCAATACTACTACTCCGTAGCCACCTCTAATGATAGCTTAGTAGGTAGGTAGGTAGTTTTACAGATAAGTACCCTTGTTCAGCCTATTTTGCCATTTTTATTATTCTGTGAGCTTGTAAAAAAGAACCGCTGATTTAAAGCCATACACAGGACAGCGAAACCACACAGGAAGTGATGAATAGATTCAATTTTTCCTCGTCCCTGCAGTCTCTGTAGTCGTTGTAACGTATCCATAGGCGTCCCGATAATAATAGCAGAGGATCTAGTAATAATACGAAGCAATTGATGTGTCTCTGAGACAAAGCTTATCAAGAGAAAGGGCTCTCCTTTTGTTTGACACTGCTCTAGCCACTACGTACATTATATTTCTTTGTGAATCTAGCGCCTATTGACGTTTGTAGTGGTTTCATAGGGATTGGGCTGGCTTACAGAACTAATAAGCCTGTCACTCTTTTGAATGAGACAACCCAACAAATACATCGTAGGACATGCGTACATATTTGTGTTTCCTTAATGAGGTTGAGCGCCGTGGTCAAGTGGTGTGTGTTAGACTACTGAGCAAGAGGTTCAAAATTCTAATCCCAGAAAACACCAAAAAGTTCTTTCACGGCCCCACCTCATGCGAATGTCTGACAAACGTCCAAAAATAATTACTGTCATGAGAGGGCTTCTTGTTTCTTCTAAATACTATTGCATACACTTTGACACCAAGGACTACGTCCAAGTATCGTTGTGGCATTGAATGGTTAAACTCAACTCCTCCGATCCTCGGAGGTTAGAAATTTTTATTGAAAATGATGACTCGCATGAAGGTAACATTTGGAAATATCAGCCAAACATGAGTGTACACAGGAGAAAAGGAACATTTCTACGAGTCTCTCGAGTCCTGTAGTAGGGACTATCAGCTTATATTGACTCGAAGCACTATCAGGTTGCACTCTGAATAGCACCTTATCTGGAAAGTACTGTGTGAGAAGTTAAACATTAAACAGCTAAAACTACTTAGGACTTTGCAGACAGTGTAACCGTCCATTTCTCGAGGAGCTCAAATGCAGATTTGTGGTTTATTTGAACCAGAACTAGACCGCAGCAACTGATTGCAGCTACAATTGGTATTCGGTGCTGGACATCTTCAGTTTCCCTTGTCATCCTACAGTTTACAAAAGCTTACAACAATCATAAGCGTGTAGCTCAGTTGGTGCATTGGTTGTGGCTAGGAGCATGCCTATCGCTGGATCATGCCTTTTTCCTTGCATAAGAACCATCCGCAGCTGAGGTTTGAATCGGTAACTATCGGGAGTAGGAATAGTCATAACCTACAATACAATACTGTACTAGAGTTGCTCAACAACACTTGTCGTCAAGGGCACACTCTCTACACTGAACAAGCGTGACTACATAGCAAACTCTGTCTTCCGCACGCATCAGTCAGGTAAACCCTCTAATGCGTTCGGCCCAGCTGCCATGGGTCTGCAGATGATATTTTTGAAGTTAAGCTCTAGTATCGCGTTCGATAAAGCAATGAATATCATCCGAATTGACTCCTGTTGATTTTCTACCGTCAATACACGATTATTACCAGACCAAATGACCTGTAAATATTTATACGTCTCATATCCTTTCAGAAGTGTTAAACTAAATTACATCCAACTGCCGATACCATCAATAACAGTTATGTGCACACCCAATAACTGAACCTTAATCCATATTTCAGAGCCGACCTTCATACTTTTCGGACTATTTCCGGTTATTTATTGTTACAACACCTTAAAACCTTCAACATCCTCTAGCAATCAATCTATTTTCGTCGGCCTTGTCGAAATGATTGCTTTGCCCCAACACCACTCGAATGTCGAAGTATTACACCCTCATTTTTGGAACTTATAACTGTTTATCAAATACACATGAATAGCCGAAAAATCAATCCCTATAATTACCCACCGCAATAATGAGCGTTTATTGTGGTGTTCCCTAATCACCCCTCAGACTAGCACACATAAAAACATTTTACAAAAACCCGCATACTGCCACCCTTACCATGACAATGGCATAGATACACCTGTAATTTTGTTAACCCTAGAAAAAATAAAATAAAATAAAATAATACATTTGCATTCGCCTTTGGTGACAGCTACTTTTGAGTGACTTGTGACTTGCAACTTGACCTACATTCTCTTTAGCCCGGAAAAACCACTTACCTTAGAGTCTTAAATTGGGGGTAGGTCGTCGATTGTTCACCCTTCTATGCAGCTATGAAGCAAAATCAATTTTTTTGTCAGCTCAAAACGGAGCATGTGAGTATGTAAAGGGGATGTACGACTTTAAGCCCAGGACGATGGCGGTTTCTATGTTTTTCTAGGACAATCTAGTTTTTCAAGTTTGTTCAAGGCTCTCGGAAATGGATCGAAATGAGAAAATTTCCGGTTGTCTTACTGTGATTTTTATTCGACACAGAGTCTTAAGCGGATTGAATAACGCGACGAAAGGTATTTGGGTTCTATTAGCTCTGCATTGGAAGGCGGTGCCGGTTTTTTTTTTCCTTGTTTGGGGTGGTTTTGCATGCCGAGGCATGGTTTAATTTTATCTACTGTCGAGGAACATCAAAATATTTAGTATCATTCGGTGCCAGGGGGAGGGAAATTCCCGACTAGATCCTTTTTGGCACGGGTTTAAGTGCTTGACGAAGAGGAGGGATAGGGAGTAGAAATATTTTAGGTGCTTAGATTTTAGGGTGTACTAAAGGTGCGGCACTGTTTATTGGATTTGTAGAGAAGCATTATTGGTTTTCGCTACGAACTATTATGATGTATATACGCATCGAGTTCGAGGGTTTTAATGGCATACTGCCTACTTATTACGGAATTACAACTTGTACTGGTTGCGTATCGATTTGTCTCTTTGATGGATGGAACACATGTAGTTTTTCAGGTATCGAAAGGAAGAAAAATTCAAAATTAATAGTCGGCTCCAGAAAGATCGACAATTTTGTGTTTGATTGGATTGCGGTGTCAAACAATAAATTTTAAAAATATTTCTGCATTCACAGTCATGCAGTTGTGTAACGTACGGAATCACAGGAGTCCACGTTGCCTGAAAATTTGCTGTGGTAAGAGGATTGTATTTTGCAACGAATTAAAATAGAACTTCCATACTGGAAAGGAGTAAGTATAGAGGCTTTACAGCTAGAATGAATGAAAGAATAGATTGCGGCGCGGGTATGTCGAAGTTGTTCTCGGCCTAAAGGTCCTTTAAGATTGTTTTTACAAAAAACTTAAGGCTATGTAGGAGGTTTAAAAATGGGAAGTCTTTTTCTCTATTTGGTAAGAATTCAGCTATGCTTCTATTCTGAAGAAATTTAAAATCTCTCCCGAAAACACAGATTACACCATCCCGTGTCTTAATTTTGACAAGAACTTCCTGGTCACCATCCCTTCCAGATCACTCTGGGAGAACAATGCATTTTTAGAAGATGATTCTCGATTCACTTCTACACTGACGGGTCAAAAACCAAAGACTCCGTCTTGGTGCAGGTGTTTTCTCTGACAGGCTTAATCTTAAGCTCCTTCTCCTTCTCCTTCCGCATTCCAAATTATTGTAGCGTGTTTCAGGTGGAAATAATGGCGATTAAAGAAGTCCTATCTTGGCTTAAGAAAAACGTAATATCTGTTAGAGCCAGTCAAGAAGAATCAAATCCCTGAAATCGACCTCTTCCAATTCCTTAGTAGCTCTAGACTGCCGATGGAGATGGCTGAGCAGTTCGATATTCACCTGTGTTGGGTGCCTGGGTATAGCGATTAATATTCCCTAGGGTTTTCTGTACCTTTTTCGATCTGAGATACCTTTATTTAGCTAAGCTCTTTCAAGTTTTCCTCAGCATGACATAATTGTTTAGCTTTTCTCGGGTGATATGTCCTCTTTTAGTTAAGCTCATTTTATAGGCGTCATTCATTCTAACGTGGCCTGTTAAGGTACTGAAGGTATCTATGTAGTTTCGTAGAAGCTTACATAATTTGACTATCAGCCATAGTGTCTTACTTGTAACAGTTGCTGTAGAGGCTAAGTGCAACATGCCTTCCTATCGTTTGAATTTCGACTTGAAAAGTACTGGAAATGTACGTCAGAACACCCATGACCCCTCCCCACACTCCTCAGTAGTTCTTGATCTGCCTGTATACTATTTCACGGTGCATACAATTTCGGGTCCATTCTTTCTTGTGCTCAGTTTCATGGTGATATTTTTACCGGAACATTGTTTCTTGTTCTTAAATCTCTCGGGACTTGCAGTATAGCTGAGACTTTGGGGAGTGAGTCCTGCAGCTTAAGCCCGATAAATTTTCCGTTGTTCCTTTTCTATCCCTAGCGATCCTCATGACTACCCAGTTTTCGATTGCGAGGCGTAACCGTGAAAAATCGGGGATTGCTTCCAACGCAGCTGTCGGGTACGTCGTTATTGCTTATGGTATGCATGTGCTCGAGTAGCCCTTTTCACTTCTTCGAAATGCTGTGCATATTCTGAATGGCACTAGCACAGAACTCAGCTTTCAAGACTTACTTTTAGTTGGGACTTAATTTGATTTAGGTAAGATGGTCAAGTACTACGTTTAATCATTAGATCTGAGTCGAAATTTTACCTCAAAGTTAATATTAAGCCTCATCGCGGAATGGTGAAGCTATCACTTCTAGCTTAAAGTTAATAAATGAATATGAACCACAGATAATGTGTAGTATTTAGCATAAATATACATAAAATATGCATAAATAGTGAAACGTGATTTATTAAAAAAGACACGCATCTGTGGATGCTTCGTGGTTGATTAGTTGACACAATGCATCAATTATGCTGGACCCTTTATTATTTTTATAATTAATTAGCAGTTTGCTTTGTTTGTTCAAATTTTCTTCAGTTTCCAAATAAATTTCACTATATTATGACGTAATCGTGAGCTGCGTTATTTGTAAAAATACTTTTGCTCAACTTGATTTCAAAAAACTCATAATACCGACGAGGTCTTGGGAAAGCTTGGCAAGTTCGTCAACTTCTTATATTCACCGAATACAGCGTTTAATATCTTGTGAATTTTCAAAATTATTGAGAAACTTGACGAACGCTTTTTAGATAATTTCAATACTTATCGTTTTGACTGAACTAATTTATAGGTATAGTCTGTTTAACAAAAAAAACGTAAAAGTTTACTACGGCAAAACTAATTTTACAGGCGAGTCATTTTCTATTTGGTCAGAAAAGTTCAGAAAACTATACCAGATAAAAAAATCGCTAGGCGTCGTGGCTCAGTGGTTAGTGCGTTCAACTATTGAGCGTTCGACTATACGCTACGCAATGTGCAGTTTGGAAGGATGTAGCTTTTCTGAACTATCCTAACCCGTATTCCGGCAATGAGATGCTCTATTATGGAGTGACCACAGAGGGTACTAATTTCAAACAAATCTATCCAGCAGCTGTGGTACGTAGACGAAATCGGCATCATTGCTCGCTCCCAGTGTGCCGTAGTAGAGGCTTTCACGCCACTTGATGGACATGCGAAACGAGTTGGTCTTGAAGTTAACAAGAGCGAAAACCAAGTACATTTATGCTATCCGCAAAAAATATGCTACGTCAACTCCAAGAATGGCATCGTGGTGGAGATTCGACTGACATTTGATGGAACAAATGGGCACAAAACTCCTTGATCGGAGGACTAATCCTGTGAGATCTGCTGTACGGCGCCGAGTGCTGGTCGATAAGCAGGACAGCAAAGCAAATATCCTGCGCTTTCGAGTGAACAATTTTTCGAAGAATATTAAGTCCTTTATGTGAGGAATGCGATTGGAGGAGAAGGTACAACCGCGAACTTGTACTTGTTGTACCAAGATGTGGTTGTTGTCCAAAGGGGCAAGGTACGTCGATTATTTCAGCTTGGCCCAGTCGAGCACATGGACAACGATGCTTCAGCAAGAGGATCTCTGATTCCTATCCTCCAGGGCCGAGCCAAGAGGATCGCGCTTTCGCTTGGTTTTGACAACTGAGACCCGAACAGCTATATCAGAGAACGGCTCAGGAACCTATAGGCACCAAAATTCAAAGGCGTAAGTGCCAGTGGATCGGTCACACCCTCCAAAAAGTTGACAGTTCCATAGCAAAGCACGCGATGCAATGGAACCCTCTAACCCAAGACGGAAGAATAGTAGGTCGACCGAGAAGTACATGGCGCAAAACAATAGAGAAGGAGTCTCGGCAGCTGGGGAAGAGTTGGAGACAGCTGAAACTCACTGCCAAAATCGTACTCGATGACGTGTAGGCATAGTAGAGGCCCTAAGATCCGCAAGGGGATACAGGATATAAATCAATCAAAACTATGTCTAAACGGGTCGGGAGCCAGAAGTTTGCATATTCCACAGTCTTTCGATTGGTTACTTCAACCGCCTACCTCTTTTGCTCAACTAGTTCTAGGCCGGCAGACTTTTGGAAATTTTTGATTTTGGCAACCGCTTTACACGTGGTGGACTCTACTTTGTGGGCGTGTTTGGCCACGGTAACCACAGTTTTCGAAGTTCGATAGTCCGAAAAATATCTGTGCTTACAATACACTACACTTTATGTTCTCTTCTCAGTGTTTATTTCCTTCAAACTTTGAGTAGATATGTTGAGTATTATATTCAGTTGCTGCGGACAACGACATTTCATTTCTAACAATGATTAGCTCTTATTCATCATTTACACAGCGAAACACCTTAATATCCTCCTTCTACGAATGACATCATGTTCCCCCTGACGCACTAAAATAAGAATTAAGATATAATTCCAAAAAGAACTCTATCTGAGACAATAACTTATTTTAGTTGCCTATATTAACAACAAAACAAGTTTTTCTCATGATTAATAGTCCATGAAATTGCCTCATAGAAGTAAACCATTAAATTAATTATACATCTACCGCTAATCAATCATAAAAACAGAGAAACTATAGATAAATAAACAGAGATTCCCATCCAACCAGGGGATGGAGAGTTCAACAGCTCTTCCAAACAAAGGTCAAGTCGTTTGGCGATTTCCTCATTGAATCTCGGAAACGTACAGAAAAAAAAATTCAAAAATTGGCATTCTCGACATTACGTCAGAGTTTATTATTTGACGGTGATACGAGTCGGTATTTATTTTAAAGCTTTTTTTTTTGTTTATTTTTGTAGCGCATGAAATTACACTTTTTTAAACATTTTTCTCTAATTTTTTTGTTTTTTTTTTCTAGATTCAAGTATGGTTCGCCGAATTCCTCAGGCATGTCACATACTCTCATACCAGCGCATACCATGGAACATGTTTTCGTGTTCGGAAATGTCTTGCCTCAAAGACTGGCTACGAGCCAGTTTCTTTTTGTACACATTTTTCTCCTTCTCTCACCCCAACTGAATCAATTAATTGTTGTTATTAATGGCAAACTACATAAAAAGAGAGAAAAAGAAGTGAACAAAAAAAAAAAAAAAACCGTCAAGAAAACCTATTACCGCTTTGGGGCTTAACCAATTCAGTAGGGAACACGTAAGCACACGCATAAATGGACAAACTATCCACTCGTATCTAGATTGATTTAACTTGTTGTCTAATTTTTTAATTTATTCTTAGCACATTTTTAATTGAATTTGTTACTTAGTTTGGCTAATTGAGTGCTTATTGCGGTTTAATTGAAAATTGTTAGAGTTGGCTTTGTACTCGTATGCATGACAAGTTTTGTTACAGATCTCCTTTCATGGAAATCGCCTGTCCCACCCACAGATATACTGGATGTACGTACATTTTGAACTTTTAAGTTTCATTTCTGAATCTGACGTCAAGTAGACGGACGAGGTCAATCGAACGTCATGTCTACCACACGTAAGAACATCTGCACTTGACTCATCATTCGTACATGCTTCGAGTAGTTTCTAGCCGGTGGATTTAAATTCAGATTCACAGTCAACGCTTGAGTCGAAGTCGTTTGCCTGTATTTGGCTATTTGCAGATTCACATCAGACACGATTTCTAATTTGGATTAAAGCTGAGAACTGGGAAAGCATCGATCAAGTGACACTCACGCTGCGCGGTGTCGTTAAAGTGTGACTGTGGAGCAGCTAAGTAGGTGAATTTTTGAATTTTAAGTGCCACACTAATCTGTATAAGATGACAAGTTGTGAGATGGCATATAAGGCTAATGGAAATTAGATGCAATATTTCAGTGAGCTGCATCTTAGTTTTGGATAAATCTCTGTGGGTTGTGATGATGGTTACTAAAGAAAAGACAGAAAAATTTTATGACTTATGGTCTACGGCAATCATTTTAACTGACGTGTGACGAATGATGTTTTTGTTTTACAGCCGTAGAGTTACATTCCCCTGCTTATAAGTGCTTTAAAGGTGTCAGCATAATCCACTCAGTACGTGAAGGCAATGGATTAAAGAAGGCTATTTCTTATGCTGTCAACCGCATTTCAAAACGAGAAAGGGCTCAGCTGATGTATGGTTGTTTAATTTTAAAACAAGTTTCTCTTCAAGTAGGTCGCCGATCAAGCTCGGCTTTTAAAGATATTCTCGAAGATAAGAGTTTGGAGAGAATGTAAAAAAGAATTTTTGTATATAGAGAGATAGACAGTCACACACATACATAGATAGTTCGAGACACTGTCCTTCTCGGGTAAATGCTAGACGCCACCCCTTGTAGTCTGCATGTTTGTTTGTTCAGGTTTTTAGGTGCCCATATAGAAGGGTCTACAGTTTAAAGTCATATCCGAGGCGTTTTCATGAGAGTTAACACTCCCGGACGTTATTACTCCCGAGAAGTGCGACTGTGAGAAAACTTTTTTGTGTTTTTTGGAATTTGAACTTCGAACCTCCCGCTCAGTAGTCCAACGTACTAACCACTGAGGCACGGAGCCCACATTCTTGGAAATTGCAAGTTGTAAATAAACCTACTCATTAGAGCCCTAGTTTGGTTATAACTTATTCCATTACCTTGTCATTCGAGTAAAGTATTTTTTTTTTGACGACAACTTTTAATCATGAAACTTGAAGCGTCCTCTAGCTGCGAAGTGTATCGGCCTTTCCAATTTTTTCTCAAAGCTGTACGAGATTGGATTTGACTGGATGATTGACGCCAATTTCTCACGTATTGTTCTTCCTCAATGCTACAGTATAATTGGATTGCAACAATGTTTACAAAATGGTTTGCAGTTGATTATTGTGGCAGCGGTGGCCGTTGTTTAGTATGTCGGTTTCCTCGGTATGAATATGTGTAAACTCTTTCCTTTCTTTTTTTACGGCCTATTTTCAGCTACTTTTTGTCGTCTTGCGATACCCGTGAGATACATTATTAAAGTGAAGTATTTAAATCATCGGAATACTCAAAGTATCTATTTAATTTCGACGCTGACTGTGTATTAAGTAAATATTATGGGATGCATTTTAAAACGCCGTTGAATGCTTACGAGAAAAATATGTGCTCGTCCGAAAAATGTGCTTCGCTGAGTAATTTATCTTTAGTCACCCGCTAAATTGATTATTGAAGTCGGTGAATCAATGAGCTAACGACTATCTTTAGGTGTGACTGTTTCTCACCATCTAATATGCAAATATCTAGCTTGATTGAAAATTAATATCTACTCCGGAACATTTCCAACAACCTCAACAATAGCAACACTCTCCACAGCTGATAATAAATTAACTAATCCTTATCAATGTTGTCGGACATCGTTTTTCACATGACATCATCGAACTTGACATTTTATTGAAATTAGAACAACACAGCTGCATTCGTGTCGAGTCGATGTAATTAAATTTAATATTCTTCTATCAATTATATGCTTGTCTTTGTTGTGTTTTTTGCATAACCTTACACGACGATGTCTCAGATTTGACAACAAACATTGGGAGCGGTATAGCGTGGGTTGGTTGATCAGTGTGTCGA
Organism: Blera fallax; assembly: GCA_946965025.1. Lineage (NCBI taxonomy): Eukaryota > Metazoa > Arthropoda > Insecta > Diptera > Syrphidae > Blera > Blera fallax. The sequence goes on along the minus strand of OX337246.1, from coordinate 6,851,267 downwards.
TTCAATTTTGACGCAAATCAAATTTAATTCAATAAAAAACGATAACAAAGCAAAAAAAAGTATCTATTTGAAATGTGCTATCGCTCTGATGCGCTCTTTCACCAGCAATAACATAAATAAACAAATGAAGTGAAATGTTATTTATTTGCCCTTGATATTGTTAAGGAAAACAACAAAGTTGATCTTTGGTTTGTGTGCTACAAATTTTGGGCATTACGACTGAAAAATCTTTCCACAAACATCGCGATGACTTAATCAGAGATACGAACTTGATAGTAACAAGCAGATACTTTTCGTTTGTTTGTCATATAGGAAGCTATACATCGTTGTTTGATTGGTAGAAATTATTTTAATAATCTTAACAATAGTGGTTCGAGGTGTATTATTTTTTTATTCAGCCGGTACAATAAAACATGTTTTTTTGGCACAAAATTAACATTTTTAGACATGATGTCATTGTATGGCGGGCATATCAACGGGAAACACGTTGATGACATTCTTCTCTCTTGATGATAAACAATAGTATTCACTCAGTTGAGGTTGAATTTATGAATGACTATGATGAGCGATACTTATGTGAGTAGATGGTCAGCTGAGGTAATTGAAGTGAAGCTCTTAAGTATATCAAGTGTCGTATGCGGAAAGTAAGTGGTTGCTTGGTATCCCCAAATGGATGAAGGAACGAATCAAAATGTAATTAAATTAATTTGGTTATATGCTGGAGCAGAAGATACTCAGTTTTGTCAATTGATGTAAATTGATGAACCGCAGTGAACTTGCTTGAATTATGATGAGATTATCTTAATGAAATCTGCTCAACCGGGTTAAGAGAACTTTTAAGTTCATCGGTAGTGATTTTTCTCTGGATAAGAAGGATGCATCGGTATTAATTCTTCAATCCTTTCTGTCACTTGTGAGACTTTTTTTGTTGAGTTTAAAGTGACTTGTCTCCAGTTGACAAGTCTCCTTCTAAATATCAGGTTAAGGTATTCGAAAAAGGGATCAATAGATTCCTCACTAAGTTGGTTGAGGACGAGAAAATAGTTCCGGATAACGAATTTCCGCAGATGCCGGGTCGAAACTGGTATCGGATAGCCAAAGAACAAAAGCAGGAACCAATGCAAGGGTGCCGACCAGGCAGGCACTTGGAGAAGGCCTTCGACACCGTATGGATAAAAGAACTCTTTTGCAAGTTGCGCTAATTTTGGGCATAAGCAAAATAATTTGATATCTTGAAGAGGATTTAGGGAGGGACCCGATAGCGTGTTTCCTTTCTTTGGGAGTTTTATGTTCATTCTCTTCTAAACATAATTGGATTCACCGATTATAACAAATTACACTGCCTTCTTAAGTCTGTGGTATCAACGGATTTTAGAGTAAGTTCACCAAGAAACAACGTATGGAAAGTCAACGTTAAAGACTCGGATAGTTATCGCACCGTTTCCCAAAAGCTGAACTCCGAGAATATACAATGGTACACATATGAAAATAAGTCCGAAAGACCAATTAGAGTTATAGCTAGAGGACTCCACGCCTCATGCTCTAAAGATGATGTAATTAAGGACTTAAAAAACAACGGGTATAATATAATCGATGCCGTCAACATCCTAAAAAAGGAAAAGAAAAATACAGAAGAAAGCGGAAGAACAGCATTCGTAAAGCGCGGCCTTCCTCTTTTTATGCTAACATTTGATAAAAAACAAACGATAGAACAAATTTACGATATTAAATCTATCTTAAATATGGTGGTTAAAATTGAGCCCCTAAGAAAAAATACGAGACTAGTCCCTCAGTGCAAGCGATGCCAGGGATTCAATCACACGCAAAAATATTGCCAGAAAGAGCCGCGGTGCGTCAAATGTGCTGGTAAACACCTCACAAAAGACTGCAGCTTAAGCAAACAAGCTCCGGCGTTGTGCATCAACTGCAAAAAAAACCATCCGGCAAATTATAGAGGATGTGACGTAGCCAAGGAACTACAAAAGAGGCGCAACTTAATCTCTCTACCGCCAATAAAGCCAAAACCGAAAGAAAAGCCGGTAATAGAACAACAAAAAGCTAAAACAGATGTAATTAAGGTAAAGCCTTCGAATGAGAAAAAAGAAGCGCAGAAAGCAAAATCGACAAACGCTCGAATAAAGACATATGCCGAAGCTGCGTCTAGAGAAAGTAGCGGCAGCTCCTCTCCACCTGACCCTCTCATGCTTATTTTAGCAAAACTTGATGAACAAAGTGCTACAAACAAACTTATTTTCGACAGACTGATTAAACTCGAAAATAATGTATACAGCAGGCGTTTTCCTCCAAGATGATAAAACAACTTAAAATAGTAACATGGAACGCCAATGGGCTTTTGCAAAAAACTGACGAGCTGGAAATATTCTTGATTAAGAAACAAGTTGATATATGTCTAGTATCTGAGACTCATCTCAAAAGAAATTCTAGGATAAAATTAAAGGGTTATAAAGGCTATCATGCTTTCCACCCATCAGAAAGAGCCAGAGGTGGTGCGTCTCTATTTATAAGAGATTGTATTGAACACTCTGAAGATATTAAATTTGAACTTGAATCAAGGCAAATAATAACTGTACGTGTAAAAAATAGACACTTTGCTTATAATATCTCGTCTATCTACTGCCCTCCACGCTGTAAGCTGGAATTAAGCGACTACCTTAATACTATTGAATCACTTGGATCAAACTTTATTATTGGTGGTGACTTTAATGCGAAACATACTTTCTGGGGATCTAGATCTACTACACCAAAAGGTAACATGCTTTTTAAAGCAGGTATGAAATATAGCTGTGACTTTCATTCGACAAGTAAGCCCACTTATTGGCCAACTGATACGAGAAAAACACCCGATCTCATAGACTTCTTCATTGTTAAAGGGATCTCTAATACGTTTATAAGAGTTGAAGAAAGTTTCGATCTTTCTTCTGATCATTCACCAGTTATTTTAGTTTTAAGCGAAACTTTGATAAAGGTACAAGAACCTCCCAGATTAGCTAACGATAAAACCAACTGGGACAATTTCAGAAACGAAGCAGAGAGTAGAACTAGATTGAATGTACCATTGAAAACGCACTATCAACTTGAAGATGAAGTCGATCATTTCATTGAAAGTATTCAGAGTGCCGCGTGGAACAATACTCCCTATAAAATAAGAAATAAAACAAATCGGGATATAAAATTTCCGACAGAAATAATAGAACTAGTCAAAGTAAAGAGGAGAGCACGCAAAAGGTGGCAACAATCTCGTGCTCCGCAAGATAAGACGCACTTAAATCGTTTGTGCAATAAACTCAAGGAAACGTTAAGGGAATTCAAAAATAAAAAGATTTCTTCCTACCTTGAAGGACTGACTGCGGAACGAGATACAAACTACTCGCTCTGGAAAGCTATGAAGGGTCTTAAAAAACCCCAAATGCAAGCACCACCAATAAAGAAAAATAATGAGGAATGGGCTAAAACCGATCAAGAAAAGGCTGAAGTTTTTGCCTTGCACTTAGAACAAACATTTAAACCGTTCAGCGGGCAAACATCTGTCGAAAATATAAATGTATTAACGATGTCATCCGACAATTTTAAAATCAAAAGTGTAACGCTGGTTGAACTCAAAGAAGAAATAAGAAATTTAAAAATTAACAAAGCTCCTGGCTATGATCTAATAACAGGACTAGTTCTCAAAGAATTGCCCAAAAAAGCATTAGTGAAGTTCCTTTACCTAATAAATGCAGCATTTAGATTGCAATATGTACCAAGACAGTGGAAGATTGCTGAAGTCATTATGATTCTTAAACCGGGGAAGATACCTACTGATAAAAAATCATATAGACCAATATCACTACTGCCGGTAATTTCAAAAGTATTCGAGAGAATTCTGCTTAAGCGACTACAGCCTATCATAGAAGAAAAACGCCTTATACCGGATCATCAATTCGGATTTAGACGTCAACATTCTACAATAGATCAAGTTCATAGAATAACAGACATAATCGAAAAGGCGATAGAAGAAAAAAAGATCTGTTCGAGTGTATTTCTTGATGTCTCCCAAGCCTTTGACAAGGTATGGCATAAAGGCCTAGAATACAAGTTACAGCAAGTTCTTCCCGAAAAATTATGCCAGGTTTTGAAATCTTACCTTTCAGATCGATTATTTCGGGTTAAAATGGGTAACGAATACTCAGAATTCAAAGAAATCATGGCAGGAGTGCCTCAAGGCAGTGTACTTGGTCCGACACTATACCTGCTGTACACGCGAGATATACCGCAAGTAGATGGTACGCAAATAGCTACATTTGCGGATGACACAGCAATATTGGCAACGGGCGCTACAGTTGAGGAATCAACCGAAAAGTTACAAAAAGCCATACATGAGATATTCGCATGGACAAAGACCTGGCGAATTGTACTAAACGAGACCAAATCCATCCACGTAAATTTTACGTACAAAAAAGAGAATAATATACCCATCCTAGCAAATTTTGTTATAATCCCGTATGCAAACGAAGCAAAATACTTGGGAATGACACTCGACGCTAAACTAAAGTGGAAGACACATATAAAAAAGAAAAAGCAAGAGCTCGAAAACAAATACAGACAAATGTATTGGCTACTTGGAAAGCAGTCCAAGCTAAATACTGAAAACAAGCTGCTTTTATATAAGCAAGTGCTAAAACCGGTTTGGACTTATGGCATACAACTTTGGGGTTGTACCAAGAGAAGCAATACAGGCATTATACAGGCATTCGAAGATAAGGTGCTAAGAGGAATTGTTAATGCACCGTGGTATATAAGAAATTCCGATATCCATAAAGACCTTGGAATACCAACAGTTAGAGACGAAATAAAAAATTTCGCCCGGAAGCACCAACAGAGGATACAGAATCACCGTAACAACGCCGTCCTACAGATTTTGGACGATAGAAATATAGTGCGTAGACTACAGAGGACGAAACCTTCCGATTTGGCACACTAAAGATTAACCCCATGCAACTTGAGGTATATACAGGATTTTCGCTGGAAAATCCCTGTACAAAGAGAAAATACCACGAAAGATATCTACTGAATAAGTTTGTACTTAGTTGTAGTATTCAAAACCCTCCTCGTGATGAAACGATTGATGGCAGTCGCATGAGTAAAAAGGGTTGGGGTGGTGGGTGGTTTTAGTCGGTAAAAATCCGGCATGCTGTTGGAACCGGTCCTTCAGTATCTTTAGAAGATTTCCACCTTCCGGCCGCAAAGCAAAAAAAAAAAAAAAAAAAAAAAAAGATAGCCAAAGAACAAAAGCAAGAACCAATGCAAGGGTGCCGACCAGGCAGGCACTTGGAGAAGGCCTTCGACACCGTATGGATAAAAGAACTCTTTTGCAAGTTGCGCTAATTTTGGGCATAAGCAAAATAATTTGATATCTTGAAGAGGATTTAGGGAGGGACCCGATAGCGTGTTTCCTTTCTTTGGGAGTTTTATGTTCATTCTCTTCTTTTAGTTAAGTCTACTTTCCATAAAAAGTCATAAAAAATGCAGACCTTCTTTACTCTTATTTTAAGACGGTTTGTGTTTGAATACTTTAAAGCGTTTATAAGATTTTATAGCTGACTGTATATCGGTACTTTTACGACATCGTCACATCGGTATTTTTACGATATCGTCACATCGATACTTTTACGACAGTTCAAACAATTTTGTTCTAAATTACCGTGAAATGTTAGCTGGAAAGTGGTTGCGTAGTGTTATTGAAGGATGTACCAGAATTGATATAAAGAGAGACAGTTCCACACTTAGCGATCATATACTGGTAAATTTATGGGCAGACTTTAGAACATGTAATAGAAAATGATATCTCCTATAGTTCCAGTACGCTATTGTTGTAAGGATGAGCTACATAATTCGAGTTACTGAATGGAGCCTAATGCGTTAAAAAATAATCCTTCAGCCTTTTTAACTCTATGGTAAGGGAGGAAATTACTGGAGAGTGCTGCATAAACTACCATAATTTACATGCCTAGGAGCTGTAAAAACGTGATTGACTTTTTCGTAGATAGAAAGGTAACCGCAGTGATTTAACATATGTACATATGAGGCCCAGTATAACAAACTACGTAACCAGGCTAATAAAATAAATAAATATAAAATTAGATAATAAATTGTGTGGCAATGGCTAAGAAAGCATGGTATCCCCGAGGACTAGAAACATGTAATAAGGGACATGTATAGTGACTGTAATACAAAAAAAAGACGTATGGTATATCAGCATCATTCCCGGTCAATGTTGGAGTTCATAAGGGGTGCGCACTAAGCCTGCTTCTGTTCAGTTTCAGTATGAACGCAGATGATAATATCTGTGCATTAATTCCAAGACACCTGTTCCTCCCTTACAATAAAGTGAGTATAGTCGGACCTGTAAATGACATCAAAAGTAAGAGGGAACCAATAGCGAGAACATCATCTTTCAAATACCTCGTCTAAGTCATTAGCAATAATACTGAAATCGATAACGATCATTAGTAATAATACTTTTCTCTGGAAAGCTCACATCAATGATCTACGAAACAAGCTGAAGCCTACTACGCTGTTATAGAGTGCCGGTTGCGATATCAGCAGCACAAAAACACATCGAAAGCTACAAAATATCCAAAATTGGACGAGTAAGTTTCTGTCGAAAAGACACGTTAGAACAAATTTTGCAAGAATTCTGAAAGTGAGATGAGTGCAGCGTTTGAGTATTACAATGTCCAGGTTTTCGGACATTAATTTTGGCACACAACTTTCATCCATCATAAAAGCAATTAAATAATTTTCCAACAACAGTCGACTCCCTTTTAGTTGAATTTTCACGGGAGATCAAAATTAGTTCGCGTTAAAGGGATTTTTGGAAAAATTCGAGTTAGAGGGAGGGATTAATATATATTTTTTTTGAAGGGAAGACAAAAAAATGGTCGAAAAATACGAGTTAGAGCAAAATTCGAGTTAGAGGAGGTGCGACATAGAGGGATTCGACTGTATTTCAAAGACCAATTTTCAATAAATTCAATTATTGTTCTGTTATAATTTCTACGAAAGTACTGATAAAATAAAATTTTGTTCACGTAAAAACATTAGTACCGGAAAACAAGAATAACTTATCCACAAACTTCTGCAGATACTTAGGTCACTTGGCTTCACTGGCCGCCATCGTTAAACAATGTAATAGAAGTATGAAATAAATAAAATAAATAAATACTAAATCAACTATTCATTTAAAACAAAATGAAATTTGTAAATGCCCACGAATACAGATACGTAATACATATGTATGTAATCATATATACTTCTACATAATTCATTTGATGATAGTTTCGTGTTTACAGAAGCATCTTAAACGTTCGGATGCAACCTATAAATATCGACAGTATCTACATACATATGTATGTATATGCGACAATTATATCTTTCGAGTTGTAAGTAAGAAGAGCAGTAGCAATAGCAAATTTAGCGTCTATATGGAGTCTGCGGTTGCTGAAATAGTATACTAGTCATACTCGTTCAATCGCATAAGAATGAGGAAGCAAAATTAAGTTCATTATTTATGACTTTAAAATTCATTAGTCATTATGTCCAGAATGTAAATTTACATCTCGGCTAAGGCTTTTACTTGATATTCATTAATTAAATTCAATTAGAGAGGATCTTCGTGTGGTGGTGATGTAGTGCTAGTCTATTTGAGTGATGATTCCAGGACATATGGTTCGAACAGTAGTATTACTGGGTCAATCACTTTTAAAATCATTTATCATATTTTAATTCCTTCTTAATGGCGATTCCAATTTTTTCATATACAAGTGCTAAACATCTACAGGAATGTGGAGCATTGATCCACGAAAGAAAAAAAAAACACCTGGATGCCTACCGAGTATCAGAAAAAGATCTAGCACTGTTGGATCCACTCCATGTGGTCCGATTCATCAAGGAAATCGGACTGGAGGAGGTGCTCTAAATTAAGTTTCTCGTCGACTAGAGGTCGAAGTCGCAGTTAAATGTCGCAGTGCGCCTACACCCCTATAACCAATCTACAAAAATCTACACCTAGTCAGCAACGCTCTATGAACTAAGCTATCCACGGATACTTTTTTGTAGCCTAGTGCAGGAAGTGCACGGAAATGTGAATATAATTGCATTTTTCTAATCATTTAATACATCAGTGCAGGCTGATCAGAATAATTTTCTTTTTTTTATTTATGGTTATTGCTCAGATTCCTGAATATGTACACCATTGAATTAAATTTTATAATAATCGTTCATTTATTCTATGAAACTTCAAGCTTCAAGCTGCAGTAGATTCGGCAATAATCAACGAATGAATGAGTCAGTCAGAAAATGTTTTTTTTTTTTTTATAGAAATAACGATGTTTTCCCAGCAAAAAATGGGAAATCCCGCAAATTGCGGAAAATTAAAAAAAAACTCAACTTATCTCATGTTCGCTGGCATCTACGATATGTAAGCTCGAAATAAAAGCCGATGTCTGGGGTGGTCGTGGTATCCCCAATACCTCACTGCACCTACTAGATACCGTCAAAATGTGTACAATTTATATGGGCCAGAAATACAAAATGAGTCGATAGACTTCCTTGAACATAGTCCCAAGATTTTCTCTCTTTCCCTGCTTTAGCACGAAAGCACTCCACCAAAGTAGACATAATTCTCCCTTAACGCTGCCACGCCATGAATGTTCAGTAGTTCACCCTTAAATCTATCTTCGGACTTATACAGTGAAATGAAGGGATTCTTTCTGCCTTTCTCAAAGGATAAAGGACTTACATCACTCGGTTTTTTGCGTACTCTACAGCATAAAACAGAAATCAAACTCTTGCCAATCGGCTGAAAAGGCAATTGTTCCGTAAGGCCATATCTCGAACAATTAAGGAGACTCTATAGAAGACCTTAACCATCCCAGTCCTGCTTTATGGCGCTGAAGCATGGACACTGTCGAACGCAGATGAAGATATCCTCGGTCGTTGCGAGAGAAAAACTCTTCGTAAGTTATCCGGTCCCGTTTGCGTTGACGGGCTTTGGAGGAGAGAAATTCAACAAGCTAAACAGCGACATCGACCTAGTCAAAGATGGCTAGGATATGTAGAGTGTGTGGACCAGCCCGCAGAGTCTTCGATTCTAACCCGGAGGGACAACGCAGTAGAGGATGACCTCGCCTAAGATGGCGCTCGCAAGTAGAAGGCGATCTCAACCAACTTGGAGAGCGCAACTGGAGGCAGTTACCCACGGACCAGGCCCAACTTCACCCCGAACTGTAGCGCCACAGAGCATTCAGATAATTTTTGACTCGTACTCTATGCCATGTGTAACGCAAAATCGTTTATTTTAAGTGACCAAGTTCGTAGAGTGTTCTTTTATAGGTTCTGGGTGTGAAATTACTCTTACATTATTTAAATTTCCACCATATCTAGCTTCCAGTGCAGAAAGAACAGTTTTTATGATGCCAAATTTCTTAGTAATTAACAAAAACCTCATAATTACCTACACATTGGCCTCTTTTTATTTTGTTCTTCTATGTAGCTTCCCCCCATTCATTCACTTTAACTTGTCGTGTCGACTTTATTTTCCCTCGCCAGATAATTACTCTGTTTGACTTTTGTCCCAAATAGGAGGACACTATTAAAAATCAACTTTCTGGCTTGCTATCCTAGGTATACCTAGGAACGAAATATTTTTAACTTCGCAGCAATACAATTTTTGGCACAGGCAAATTAATTTTCTCTCTAACTCTCTTCCTTGTGCGAATTCCAAATCTAAATTTATAAGAAACACCGCATGCATAAAATGACATAATCGCCATCATCCGTCCACTGCACGCATACCTATTTATAACATTAATTGCAGTATGAAGTCATGGACCAAAATCTGAGTCCCCCGGGAGCATTAAATCCACAAACCACACTATGAGTTGCTGTCGTTGTATACATACCACACTCGTGAAAATTCACTTGCTTCAGTCAGCTATTTATCAAAAAAATACCATGTAAACATTTTATTTTTTCTATCCAAGTCAACATTGAAGTTCACTGCATGCAATGCATAGTGAGATACAACAGCAAACAACGTCAACGTCCCTCAAACGGAATTCATAAACATAGAACGACGAGTAAACTCACCTCGCCTCCTTTCGTTTAAGTCCCTGCTATCCTTTCGGTTAACCACGTTTATTGGTGGTTGCTTACTCTGCTCACTCACTAGTTTAGATATTTTTTTAAAATCACGCACGTCCTCTTCTACACGCAATTCGCACTCAAAATTGGTAAAAAAGTTATAAAAAAAAAAAATACGAGCGAAAAGAAATTCACTTTACACTTAAAATTCGATTATTCACACGGAAACTAAAACAAACTGCAAGTCTTTGGGTCCTTTTAGCTAAATTCTTAGACCATATGGCTTTTCCGTTATTCAGATAGTATCTTGTATCTTAACTAAGTCGTGTCACGATAGAGAGAGAGAGAGAGAGTAAGAAATAATAATGAAATTCATATAAACTTTTTAAGTGGTAACCGAAATTCGAATGTTCGTCCGCAGTGTTTGGCAGCGAGTCGTCAACTGTTTCTCGCCGTCTTGATGGCAGCTAAAGTATCTCTGAGTAAAAAATACTTAGCGAAACTCGCGGCTGATTTGCAGCTGTGTTCATATCTATACTAAGGCATAATTATAGATATACAGATACTTAAATACAACCGCTAATGTCTTTTGGTATGTGCTAGTGCTTCTTGCCTGGCATTCAGACGATGAGAGAAGGAGGAAGTTATGCCAACAATCGGTAGATGAAAGACGGCCGGCACGATGTGAAGGTATTCAGCGAAACTAATGACGTACGATAGTTAAGCTTTTGTATTTTTCGCTGTTCGGCTCTTTATTCAGCTTTTTTTTGTTTTGATATGGTCGAGCTTTGACACATTGGAGGTACTTACTCGTACTAAGGGAGAAAAACCTAGAACGAAACACGATTTTCTTGTTTAGAGGTAAACACTGAATAAATTTTTACTTCCTAATGAAGTGTAATTGATATACATTGCCTAGATTTGTAGTCTCAATCCTGTAGATACTAATGTCTTATTCATTGGAATGCTGCATCTGTCATGTTATAGTTGATCTGGTACTTTGAATGGAAAAATCGACTTCCAACGGGCGCCGGCTAGATGTGCGCACCGTCGTGTGATTGGCATTGAATCAAGATTCATGGGCTGTGGTTTTGCATCTGTAGATGCTTTTCCGTAATGGTAATGTAAAAGGAATTTGAATCTTTAAGTGTGTGCTCGAATGGTTTCATGGTTGAGTACTTATAGCGGTTTTATTTACTACTAGATTAATTTTGTTTGAATGAATTTTGTTGGGATTCTTTTGCTGGTCTTTCAGGTTATAAGTAGGACCAACGTGGAGGGAAATTCAGCCAGTAGAAGGTGGACACCTTAATGTTTAAATAGTTGAATGCAGCAGCGGTTGCTAGAAATATCAGCAATTTTACGACCTAGTAGGTAAGTAACACTTGAGTGTTGTATATGTATGTATATATTCCGCAAAAGCTAAATCATTTAATCGTCAGCGTTAAACTTTCTTATAAGTTCCCATGTAGCAATATATGTAGGTACGGGGTATTTTAACAGCCACGCTTGAACTTTGACAGCCGACTATTTTTGAATTTGGTTTTGAATTTGGCTGTTACTCTGTGGCGATTGTGTTCTGCAATTTAATCATGGAAAACTACACTTTTCAACACTAAATTCTGAAAATTTACTAAGCAAATCCGTGCTCTGTTTGCCAACCGATGAGCGATCTTAAGGTCGTCAGTGCATGATATTCGAGGAAACCATTTCAGTAGTCCATCTAGCAATGCCTGTGTTTCGTCACAATGCCGGGCGAACAAGAATATTGCTGATGTTGCTAAAAGAATACTTGAGAACCGAAATCTCGTCGTTTCCGATAATAGGGGAGTCTGATTTAGACCTTTATCCACACAAGATTCAATTGACTTAAGAATTAAACTCACTGCATTCGTCTGACATTTGCTTACTAGGCCCTTGAAATGGATCCCATCTGGAATAATCATCTTCAGCGACGAAGCACAGTTTTGGCTAATGGCTTCGTAAATCTGGGACAATGCTAGTCCACAATAGGCTCATCAACTTACGTTGCATCAAGGAAAACTCTCTGCTTGGTATGGCGGCATCATCGGGCCATGCACCTTTCTTCTGCTAATCATCTTTGAGTGGAGATACATACATATGTATGTGCATATATGCAACAGCAATCTACCAATATAAAAACACCACATATATGTAGATCTTAAACATATCTAGATTGTCTTCGTTTTGGAACAAAGGATTTGATTTGCCTGTAAAATCTAGCTGTCAGCAAAAAAATTATTTTAGCTTTTTATTCTCCGATATGAGGTCATCAAAGGAACCAAATTTGCGAATGAACTGGCCTAAGGCTTCAAACATATCTCCGTTTATCAGTACTGATAAACCTTGCTAGCCTAGGCCTTTCCCGAAGCTAGCGAAGACTCAACGCTAACAAGCGTTGGTATTGATGAGATACATCTGCCATAGCCAAATCGTTATGGCTAGTCTATGATAAAAAGAGATCCGCAGATCTGATGGAACTCAGTCGCAGGAATATTTAGACAGCTGTTGATGTCAGGATAGGACACCGTGTAATAGGCAATCTTACAGCACGTTTAGGCATATCCCACAACGACTTTGTAGAAACTGCAAGAACCGCTTGCTATGCATTGTCCAGCACTAGCCACCAAGCGGAAAAATACTCTTGAGATCTATTTCCCCGGGAAGCTGGATGATCTAAGAAGCATAGAGCTGAATAGACCCCTGAGATTCATAGATATATACAAACATATATGTATCTGGGTGGTTCAATTCACCCGTCGATAATGAAATTTAGGTTCTCAAGGGCCTACTTATTGACACAATGGACTCATTGTTAGTCTTGGGGCGTGAACCTATGACAGCTTCCTGTCAACTAGGGCACCCATATACCTAACCTGTCAGTTCTGATCCCTTTGGAAGGTACATCTAAAGCAAATCTTGATTCTTGATAATGCCGAAAGCAAAACTGTCTACCATGAGTGCTCAGTGGTTAGATCGTTTGACTACTGAGGGCGAGGTTCGAGGTCCCACCATGATGATGATGATGGCAAGTGTCTTTTATAAGCTTCTAAAGTGCAGCCTTTAGTCTGCTTACAGCCGACTTTATCTTTGCTACTAAATTCTCCAAATAATTTCTCAGTCAACATAATTCCACAAAAGTTCTTCACAGAGAACTCAGTAATTAAGAACTGAACTATTTAAGAACGGTGTAGAAGGTAGTGTGTTTGATGTAAGTTCGAACCCTGCCTGGAGAATAGCTATCACAGCTACCAAGCAAAACAGAGAAACGATAAAAATATTAATTTCTTCAACCAGTACCTCAAAAAGAGATTGCTACGTGGTAGTACACGAATGTATTCCTTTCTGAGTTCTTACATTTTTTTAGTCCTTAGCCATGGCCTCCTTAAACTGCAAACGAATCGTGTCTGGCTTAACACCTGGAAGCTATAAACAACAATTGTTGTCATTACATCACCAAAAGCCAACAACTTCTTGAGCTCGGGCAAGTTTCTCTTACGCTCCATAAATCAGATTTTCAACTCCTGTCACCACAACAATAGCTGATCTACTTCACTGTTCACGACGAAAGGGTCTTGAATCTTCTCGAACTCACTGTCAATTCGATACGATTTCCATAAACAGTTTTGTGGCAGCTACACCACCAATCACCGCCACCTCTGCCACCGTCGTCACCATCAGATGTGAAGTGAAACCTTGCGACTTCCTTACGTGGAATATTACTTCTCGTACGTGATCCCGACCAAGCAATTATAAGAAAAAATAAAATTGAAAGCGGATGCCTGACTCCGGTAGCCAAAGCGGGAAAAATGCACACAATTCGAAACGAAACATTGTATCTTGTATCTGAAGCAAGAAGTACATAATGCCGTGGGTTTCTGTATGCGTTGTTTGTCACTTTTTCGGTGTCGAAGTGTTTGACGCTGTGCGCATGCTCAATTCAAAATTTGGATTTCTGTCTAAAGCCGAAAATTTTAGGCCAACCACAGGAAAGGTGCACAGCATTCTGGTTTCCATCTTCACTGATTCTTCGTTCCGTCAGTTGCAAAGCTTATAGATGCAGATCGATGGTAAATTCATTGCAGTCATTTTGAGACCACAAATCAAAGTCAACTACAGCTGTCTTCTTATGCTTTATTCGAATCGGAATGGAAATAAATCAGAGCCAAGTTAAGGGATCTAGCCTTATGAGGCGCTCCTAGTGGCGTAACAATCCCATATTAAGACTCTAGCAAGACAATTGTTTTTAACAGATGCATGCATACGAGTACACTGGCTGGTTATGTAAAGTCATGAATTCTCGGTGATAAATTGAGTCGGGTACCTGTGGGTACGTAATCTGCCCGAAAAGTCCTCCAAGTAGAGGTCGTACGTTGGCGGAGTTTCGCGCCGCTTTTGGCAGCCTAGAAAATAATTAGATTTAAGCGTTGATATGACAACATTGGCTTTAAACTGAGATACACTCAGTTCAGTTGTACAACAACAACAACTCTATTGACTTTCATCGAATTTCATTTGGTTGTTGGTGCACCCAACCACTTGTTGGGTGTTGACTTTTAAGGTAATGAACAAGATTCTAATCGTGGTCGGGCAACCGATAGCTGCTGCTTTTGTCGGTGACTCAGAGTGTTGTTCATTATCATTTGGCGTAGGCGCTCACACTGAGCACAATGAATGGAAGTTCAGTGGCAGAGTTCGGTTAAAGATACTTAGCAGCTGATGTGGGCAATAGTTACCACGATATATATTTTTTTAATTTTTTTCTGATTTTTATAGCAATATTATCCACACATCAAATTGGCGACTAAATTAAGGCCGTACTGACGGATTTAGAAACAAAAATTGGTTGAGGGTATTGACTGCATAAAGAGGTGTTAGACACACCTTTGTATATCGCAAATTTTGGAAAGTTCAAACGACGAAATACATAGATACTTCTCCTTTTTTGGCTCGACTCCATGTTTAGAAAGTTCTATGGAAGCCTAAATGGCAATCGTAACACTTGGGTGGTGATTGATTGAACAACTTGTCGAAAAGACTGTCGAAAAACGTAACACACTCTGCAAAAACTATCCTCGAGTTTACCTGGAGACAGGTGAACGTGATCTTCATCCCCAAAAGTGGCAATAGCCCAAATGAACTGCCTAAATCATATAGACCTATCGGTGTAACATCCTTTGTTATTAAAACTATGAAAAGAATTAACGGTGTTCATATAAGAGGTCAGATAGAAATATCGAACCCCCTACACTCAAGTCAATTTGCGTACAGAAAGGACAAATCCACTGAGAGTGCTCTTCACCATCTTGTCAAAAAGGTAGAAGAAGCATTTCAAACTATGAAAATCGCCTTATGTGCCTTTCTAGACGTTGAGGGCGCTTTCGATAATATTCCGGATACGACTCGATTGCTAGAGCGATCAGTTGTAAAGGTATCGAAGATTCGACCAACTAATGGGTCAGCGCGATGCTTGAAAGTCGAATTATTACCGCTTCCTCTGGTGGAGTGCCGGTGCCTGTGACGGCAGTCAAAGGCTGCCCACAAGGAGGGGTACTCTCTCCCGTACTTGTCATCGATAATCTTTTAGTCCGTCTCCACAGACTAGGCTATAGCGCCATCGGTTATGCAGATGACTTTGGTTAGCGTTGCTTAGCGCAACCATTACTGGTGGCATGCAGGACGCACTACTATACGTCTTAGAATGGGCACCAATGAAGGATTATCTACAAATTTCAGCAAAATCATTCTAGAGCCCTTTACTAGTTAATCTTCTCACTCACTCACACTTCAAGTCAGCCACGGAGCGTGCCACTAAAGCCATGTGGGCCAGTAGGCGTCTTTATGGTAGAACTTGGGGGCTCAACCCCAAGATTGTATACAGGTTGTATACCATGGTGGTGAGACCTATACTTTCGTACGTTGCTGTCGTCTGGTGGCCAAAAACTCTTGAAAGACTTAAGCCTTGGTGGCCAACTATGGCTTCGAAACAATGTTCCATGCTTAAGACTGGCCGTCTGCAAGTCCTGATTTGAATCCACTAGACTACAGGCTGTGTACGGTGTTGGAGGACATAGTATGCCGTAAAAAATAACCTAACATTGAGTCCTTAAAGACCGCGTTGGTCTCAGCTGTAACCAATTTCCCGATGGAGGACATGCGTGCAGCCATCGAGGTTACGCAAGCGGCTTAAGCCCTGTATTAAATCAAAAGGCGGCCGTTTAGAATGAACTTACGTTTTTTTGTATTCAATACTCAATAACTAAGGAAAAGAAATCAAAGGCAAATATTCGGTCGTTTTAAAGTTATGAAGGAAAATGAGTGTAACAGTATTTTTGTTCCCACTAGGTACATTCTAAAAGAGTGAATGTTTTGGAAAGTGCTATCGTTGGTCCCTATGTCTTTGAAAATTAAGCTAGTAACAAGGTTATGGCGATAGCAGTATGCTACAGGGACATGATAACTAATTTTTTTTGGCCAAAATTGGACTTGGACGGGTTTTAGTTCCAGCAGGATGGAGCAACCTGCCACACAACAGCCGTCAAACAATATATCCTAAGAGAACTCATTTCAGTAACAGTGTTGCAGCCTTGGTTCCGATTCGACTCCGTTTTACTTTTTTTAGGGGGTATTGTTAAGGATTGCTGTAACTTCAATGAACCGCAAAGAATTAACGCACTTAAGGGTTCCAATTTCTCATTTATAAATTTAGTGGTGGATATTTAGGTGACCGTTTCCCTACATCCTTTTTTGCGTTATGCCTCCGCGTTATACCATACCTCCATCTCTGAATACCTTTGCTGATTCCATTAAGCTTGTGTAAATGTTTCCAAGTATCGAGAAGCCCGGTGACATTCTAAGGGTAGTGACATCACACCTCACATCTGGTGAGCTCGAGCAGTTTTTAGGAATAGTTCTGTAGAAAACGAGTGGCTTGACCTTCAGTGTATTTCAGCAGGGTTCCGAAGATTTTATTTGTTGTCTGCCCAAAAACGTACAACTTGACTGGTTACTCCTTCATGGGAATTAGTAAAAAGCTTTATTTTTAACTATCGATGACCCGCAAAATCTCATTCCTTTGTGAGGTTACAACCTACTCCATGATATGAATCTACCCTCTGGAGTCTGTAGACATGATACACCCGTGCGTATACATAATGAAAACCTCTGAACCTACATGCGTGACAATACTTGGCAAGCATTATTAATTAGTATCATTTTATACTTAGCATACATTAGTAGTTAACATACTTCTTGATGTAATTTATCATTCAGATCCGTTCTAATAAAACATTTGTAACGACAACAAATTACAGTCTGTCTATCTTTAGCGAATATTTTAACTGCAAACACATGTAATTTGTTATGGAAAACTAGCTTTCAAGAACGTTATCTTCGCCTACTCGTCTTGAATTGCATAGATGTGGGCTTCCTCTCTTTCTCTTTGACTGGCTTTCAAAGGCTCTATTCAATTAAGGCGATTAATGTCTTTTATTTAACTCAAGTTACTTCATGACCGCGCCGGCATATTAATTGTTTATAAGCTTCTTATTCATAATATTTGTGGTGACCTTAACCTACGCATTGCTTCAATGAATTGCCAATGAATATAGTACGAGTACTCGTATCTATAACCAAGTTCCCCTATTGTGTATTTCTTTGGAGATAATTAATTTCCGCTTGAAATACATTTATTTATTTTATCGTTCTTTTAATGCATTTGTGGCGAAATTCAATTTAATTTGATTGCATAACTGAAACGATTGTGATCATCTGGCAGAGCAGGCAATAATTTTGTTATAATTGAGGCAAGTTATTTTTATTTCTTTTCAGGTAGAAGATTTCCGTTGTAGGCGTTCAGCGTGGTGTCTCAGATACTTTCCCATGTTTGGTTAAGAACAAGTTGTATAACAAAGTATTTCTTGTAGAGCTTTTTAAGGCTTGTTAGTCATTCTTTGACGGTTGGTAGTGCAGTCATTTCCTGTAGTTTGTAGGTTTTCTTAATCTAAATTGATTTAAACACTTTTTGCAGTTTGAAAAATTATCTAATCCTGCAAACCTGTATTTTCCACACAAATCGGTTGATGCTGAGAAGAATTGATGCAATTAAATTGAATATGGAATCTAGGGGAATCTAATACGTCAAATTCTCTGAAAAGTATTTATAAAAAACTGTGTTTCAAGCCAGGATTTCACCGATGCTGAAGCGGTATTAGAATGATTAAATTGGAATTAAAATATTTTTAGATCGAGAGTGAGGTGGCAACTAGGTTTCGCAGCAGTTTGCTAGATGATTCTTTTTTATAAAGAGGTACAGGAAAAACCCAGAAGCACTCAGACCCTATTAACATGTAGACACTCCTTTTGGAGATGTGGTTGGAGATACTACGATTTTATTCATTTCTCTATTGTACAATACGTTGCCGCCGTGATAGCTGATCCTACGGCGGGGCTCAGCCTTACACCGGCTAGGTGACAAGCAAAGACACTACCTCGTACACCATGGCCACCTTTAGGACCATAATTTCATGATCGGCTGATTTTTGAAATAATATTTTAAACATTGCTCAAAGGTCGGTCGGTGCCCACTCATCTCCTCCTAACCAATTTAAGTAGTGGCGTAAGTGTGACTTTGTGAAGGTAAGGTTAGGTTGCTAGGTTGATGGGGGGAGAAAAGAAACGATTTAGGTCCTTGTGGACATAATACCCATAACTGGTGGTTGGTCCCAGTCCCTGTACTGGGTTCCCCTATCTTACTGCTCGCTGGTGATAAAAGTCTCTAACCACTATGACATCCTCAGAAACCCGGAAAGTTCGTTTAGTGAAATGTTAAATAATTCTTGTATGTCTTGGAAGTAATGTTTTCCTAAAGTCCTGTGTCACAAGTGACATAGGCTTGGGTAGTCGTAGAGGAAGTGAGGTGTATCCTCGTGAGCCTCTTCGTCATTGCAGCTTTATTTATATTGTCATCTTTGCGTTTGAGTTTCATGGTGTCGTTTCTTAGAAGGTTGTGACCACTAAGTTCACATATCAATATTGACAGCGATTTTCTGTAAATTTTTTTAAAGTGTGTTGGTTCTATTTCTGCTAAAGCTTCCTTGATATATCACAGGTGGTACTTGAGTTTATTTTGAGTTTTATCGCTATTATCTTATCTTCAAATCAGAGTTACAGATTGAATACTCGATTGAAGTGCTCGATTGTGGTCTATTGCAGACCCATTTCTTGCAAGTTCGTCAGTTCGTTCTCATTTTCGGCTATATCCCTGTGTTGAAAGATCTTACTCTTCAACTTTCCACTAGGAGTATTCTTAGATAGGAAACCCAAATGGTATAAGCACGTTGAGTTGAAATCTACTCGCGCCCACCGATATTTTTTTAGCAGGACTTTCGGAACGGCGAGGGGCTTGAGACCTGCCTTGATACACTGATTATACGTATCGATCATCAGACCAAATATCAGATATATTTTTCAACTTCTCTCACCATACACCGACCGGCCTTTCATCTAGAAGTTACTTGTGGGGGATTTGTCTGGGGCTGATCCCCGTCTGGCCAATACCTCCCGCTCTTTCACCTCTACCTTGCTATGTCGTGCAATCCGGAAAAGGCTTATCTAGAGCCTACAGCATAGCTGTGCGAGTTCTTGTATTCTAAAATCTCAAAACTCAGAATTTAGTAACGCAATCTATATAAATTTGATTGATTTAAATATTTCATAGACTTTCCAAAGAACTCAATTTTTTGGAACTACCTATGTATTATAATTATTTTCCGCTGAGCTACTTTCAGCAAACAGTGTTAACTTTCCCTTCATTTTGCTTGCAGTATTGCATCATTATAGGCGCAAGTTTATTTCATTTATAAGATACCCCGAAACTATACACTTAAGGTCCATCTCATGGTCTATTGAAATAAAAATCGTAGTGCAATCGTTAACTCCTCCTGTCGAGAAGTACAGTTTTCATGCAAAAGAAAAAGTTTATTTGAATGTAATTTGTCATGTATGAAATTTGTCATGTATGAATACGTCTGTAGCCCACATTAATTGAATTAAACTACATTCAGCATGGATAACAGCCCCAATTCGTGACTGAAAACGTGAACATTCCTAGTTAAATGCTCCTTGTTGATGTTGGACAGTACTTGGACAATGGCATCCTTTAGAGCTTGGATTTTTGTTGGATATGCCCCACACAAAGGAAGCCAACGGATGAAGGTCTGCTGAGTTAGATGACAATAAGGGCGGTGTTGTGTGGTCATGGAAATTGATCATCTTCTATTTATGAATCTATTTCAAAGCCGCGACGATTTGTGGCCTGGTATAGAAGTAACACTGCCTAACCAGAGCTTAAGAAATGCTTCCAGCACGTCGATATACCCGAAAGCATTCACCCAAAGACCTTGCGGAAAAAAGTAGGGAAGAATAACTGTTGGTCTGCATTACAGGGAGAACACCTGAAGGCTCTGAATACAGCTATCTGTCGTTCCTTCTACTGACCTTCTGAGCCTGGTTGATATTATTTTCATCGGAAAGTAGCCAAAGAAGCTTCAACTTGTTTAGGTGTCACTTTCGTTTCGAACTCTTTATACGTTTCGAAATAAGATGAAACATTGGCGCCAGAAGTCTTTAACTCGAGGCGAAGATTGTGAACGAATGTTCGGGCGTCTTTCACGGATATTATTTAAATGTTACTGGTCCCCAGAAAGACCGCAGGGTCTTTCCATTTCTTGTCTTAGGTATTTATCTGACATATACAAATGTACATATATGTATGGTTACCTAGAGGTAGTAAAGCAACAGTAACAGTAAAGCAAGTAGTAACAAAACTGCGCATTAGACCTCCAAGATAGCTAGCAAATGTCGAGCGAATGAATATCAACGCTCCGCACCCGCAGAGTCTTCGAAACCAATCGGGGAGATAACGCAGAAGAAGTAGGGCTCGCCTTAGGTGATACGCAGAAGTAGAAATGCATCTTAACGGAAATTGAAATGCTCAAATGAAATCAGTAAACTACAGACAAGGCTACATGGAAAGCCTGTTACTTTAAGCCATGGTTTACACCGAATTGTAACGTCATCTAGAAAAGTAAGTAATACGAGTAGGTTTAGTTTGGGATGGCTGTCTACACCAGGATACAGACACACTTGGAACAGAAGGGGTCTTTTAAGATATAGTGTATCTTTTCCACTTTGGCTACCCAGGAGCTTTTAATAAAGCGAATGATGGCATTGACCTCTAAGGACTCCAATTCGCTGAGGTTATTGAGAAAAGAACCCCTCACTAAAACAGTCTGCTTTGAAACAGTGCTGGAAAGGGACCAGGAGGTAAAAGATGTTGTTCTCCTCGTAAGCCTTGCAGTTTCCCTGAATGTCTCTTTGGTCACTCATCCAGGAAAGGTGAATGTAATGTTAAACTGATCCATAATCTCGAAGAAAGATGAATACCAGGTTAGAGAAGCCTTTGAAGTGGAAGAGTACGATTCCAGTGTCAGTGAAAATACTAATCCTTGACAGATATTGTATTATACTCCAACTAGCAGAAGGCCTCCTTTATCCTCACGTTTTCTGCCTCGAAAACACTACAGTGATGTGAGGTACATATTGGAAAAGATGCTTAGACCTCAGACTCCACACGAGCTATAAAAAAGAGAATTGCTATAAAAGCTGAAAAAATGCTGAATTTGTAAAGCCTTGTCGCTCCTCAAAGCTGGCTGTGATATGATATCTGATTCACATTTCACCACCACTCTGTGGAGAGACATAGCTTTCAATTTTCCTTAACCTAAAACTTAGTTGTTAAATTTTAATTTATATTTATTTATGTACGAAAAAACATCCACTAAATTATCAATGTAACCCATTTATTTGTTAATATAAATTTGACTTCTTCTCTTAATTATATTTTCTTGTTTGTTTTAATTTGTATAAATTTGCTTTAATTTTTAAATAAACTTATGTATTTATATTTTATTTATAATTAACAAATACTCATTTATGAATATTTTTTTATATTAATATTTAATGGCCATTATAAGAATTCATACGGGCTTGCTATTCGCGTTTATATGTTCATTATGACTGAATGGGATGCTCTAGGTGTGTTACATGAATATGATGAGTTTTTGTGAATGAAGTGGAATTCTACTAGGATTAGTATTGTATCTGATATCTGTTAAGCTTTAGAATACGTTATGCATTTTGTGTTTTATTTTCATATTTTTAATATTTGCTTCCGGAACATTGCAGTTTTGACTTTCAAATAAAGAAGCTAACTAGGCATTTTTGCTATACTCTATTTCTTGGACGATGAATGTTCTTCTCTATTTATTTATACTTTTTTTTTTAATTTACATATTAACTATTATTTTTCTTATTGTATATCTAGCGGGTATAAAATGCGGAGTTCTTATAATTAAATTCTTATAAATGTACAAAAAATTGTTGTCATTAGTTCACTTAAATATTGGCATGAAATTAAATTTAAAAGAATTTCTTTCTTATGTAAAAAAAATCAATTGCAGTCCATTCGGTTATATTTCTTTTGTTATTTTTTAAGACATTTCTTAATTTATTTTTGGAATACATATGTATGTGTAAAAGTGCTTCTGAAACCTCATGAAAATTTCTTTTCTTCGTTTTTCATTTTCATAAAAGAGGATTTTTGTTTTTAAATGCAACGTGTTTTTGAAATATGTTTTATACAGACTAAGCATTAAACTTACATGATATATAATTTAAGCACTTAACTATGTATACCGAGATTTGGAAGTGATGTAAAGTGAATTGATTCTCAATACATTTTATATTTACAAGGAATTAAGAATCGTTAAGGAAATTTTAAAAAAAAGTTTTGCATTTTAAAACTACTATCGAACTAAAAACAGAACAACACTGAGGTTATAATGGAAAATTAGAGTCAAAAAGTCCTGTGCAAATAGCAGCGTAAGCTAAACAATATGCAAACCAAATTATAGTCAGCATCACTTTGCCATGGTACGCAAAGGCAAACGCATCTCATAAAGATCTAAATTCTGGGTTAAAAATCAGCCGTCATTTTTTAACTGCTTTGCCTTTTCAGGCTTCCGTATTTAAATTAAGAAATCCTATTGCTCTTGCTCGAGTTCGTTCCTTCGTCTGCCTTTTACCACCTTTCAGCTCTTCTATAAAAGCTCCATACATGATATTTTAATTTATTGACTATTTATAAGTGAAGTTGAAATCATTTGGCTAAAGGAAATCTTCTCCTCATTTCAGTCCACTGAGAGTCTGGGTAGTCATTACGAATTCTACAAGTACCCGGAGGTTTCCTGAGACTTAAATTGATTTTTCGTGCTGCTCTACATATACATATGTATGCAGTATGTTAATCTGACCACATTTATTATATTCCGGTTGACTTTTTTGTTTTTTTTTACCCGCTTAGCTTAGTTTCATATTCCAAACATGCTGACATGTTTTTGGCCTCCATCCAGTTGAAATTCTTACTTTCAAACTTTTTGTTGTATAGTTCAGTTCCTTACAGGCTTAGCAAAATTATGAAGCCCTAGATATTCTTTAATATTTTCCATATAAGGAAGAACTCGTTAAAAATGTTTACGCCAACGTACATAATAAGCCTACATAAGCGGGACAACTGTGCAACCATGCAACTGCCAGACTTTCTGTCGTTCCGACAGAGCCTATCAACTACATAAAGAGCCGTTTAGACAACATAAGGAATACAAAAATTGTTGAAACTGAATCTTCTAAATCTTTAGAGAAACTCATGGACGTACATTTTCAAACTAGCAAAATCCAAGTATTCAGAAAAATATTGTAAATGACACCTAGCAGAGCGCTACACAGAAGGTACATGACTTGCGCCCCGAGGAAGAAGCGGTGTTTATATCAAAAGCAGATAAAATTTCACATGTCCGCGTCCAAGCACTGCAGAGGCAGTGAAAGATTACTGAACATCAAGGCGTATGTATATTATGGTAATTTTTCATGAGATTGAAGGAACTTTTAGCACCCTTTTCTCTCCATCTTCAAATGGACCAAAGTAAACTTCGAAACACCAAACTGGTTGCCTTCATTTGAAAATACGTACAAAGTTTTTCTTCTAGCCCACCCTATTCCACATATAAGCGGCACTACCTCACCTTTCCAGACAAAGCAATGCGTGAGTTTATTCAGATACGCTACTAAAATGGAAAATACTCAAGGAAAGCATTAAAAAACTAATGTAAATCTGGCTAGCGTATGCTGTCCGGTACCACATTCTGGCTCCACTTATCCACTTTTACGACCATTTTGATGTATGGCGTTATGTTCTGTTGAAAGGCTCTTAAAAAGAACTGTGCAATTCAACATTCTCGAGAAAGTTGAAAAGAGGGCTCTAAACACAGGTGGTTGTTGGTCTAGCAGTTCATCTAAGAGTCTCTTCATATATGAAAGTAAGTTTGCCTTTGCACAACCTGTCGTCGGACAAAACCCCGTGTGGCGGAGATATGAAATCTAAACTACGACATATAACCTAAGAAAAAAATACGTTTTGCACTTCTGCTTCTAGTACATGTGCATCGGGAGTAGTAAGCCTCATCACTTTCTATTAGAATTAAAAGTATATTCAGCGACAAATTCATTGCCCAGCGAATTTGTTTGGCATTCAAATAAGTAGTGCACCGTGTAGTGACCGTGGATGCCTAGTTTTACGCAACCATTCGTTGAACTACAGCGTAAAGCCATCCGAAAGGCAAATTGAGAAGCTCTCATGGCAATCCTATTTGACATTTCTGGGATTCGAACCTTAAACCCCCACTCAGTAGTCTAAAGCATTAACCACTGAACCACAGCGCTACACATTTGATTGACATGCGAGCTAAAAAACTTAGAAATTCGAGTTCCAAGTAACTCTAGACCTTTGTAAGGTATGACTCTTAGAAGTAATAGAAGTAAATCAGTAACCATAACTTCGTTCTAAAAATAAGGAAACATATTTTTAAAATAATACAAAATCAACCAAAACAAAACAACACCGAATAAAGGAAACAAAATTAAATAAAATGTTTACAATTAAAATATATTTCATTAAAAACGAGGCCATACACAATACAATTTCTTTTAAAAATAACATAAAACATTCAGAAAAAAAATGTATATTACGTAAAATTATATTCATCTATTCTCATTAAAAAAAAATATATATTCAAACAAAAAGCAAATTTAGAAAATAAATAAAAAAAAACTAAAAAATTTGAGCAAAACAAAATTACTTTAATTCATACAAACATATTCGAGTAGTTACAATCATATTCGAAAATATTTTTTCCAAAGCAAGTGTGCGTTTCACTTCTTCACTTCATTTTTAAACATAAATCACAAAAAAACATAAAACATAATCGCATACACTTTATCTAACGAAAAAAAAAGAAAAAAAGTTATCTTTCAGTATTTCTTACAATCTACTACTTCGCTCGCGTAGTTTTATTTTTTCTTTTAATTTTTAAAGTAAAAATTATTATTAAAAAATGTTATTATTGCCAATAAAAAAATGGGTTTATCTTTTCTTTTTATATAGCACATTTGCAATTTTGTATTTAACTTATAAACTAAATACAGTAATATGTATGTAAAAAATATTTCTTTTAAGTTTTTTACTTTATTTACTTATATAGTTATGCGCGTAACTTTTTTTTCTAAATGTATAGTTGTATGCATGTAATGAGATTAATTATTATATAGTTTTTTTTTATTCTTGTGTCATTCGTATTATGTATTCATCAGTATTTTTTTGTTCTTAAATTTATAAAAAGCACATTGATTGGTTGTACAAAAAAATCCGATATAAAATGTTTTTGTTTTTTTAGTTCTTTTTTTGTAATATAAACTAAAATTTTAGTTTAAATTTGCTTGTATATATAAATCGTACTTTATCTAAAATTGTTTATCTTTGTCATATTTTTCTTATAATAATATTCTTTTTTTTAATATATAATATATTTAATAATTCTCACTTTTTATATAGAAAATCATGTTCATACATATATACTTCTATGTAAGTAAAAATAATAAAAAAGAAAAAAGAAAAAAAAAAAAAACGATTAATAGTAAAAATTTGTTCTAATGATTATGAGGAGGAGAGATATATATGTTTATATATTCTTATGTTTTGTTTTTGTTTTTATTTTATATAGATGAGATTTTTTAGTCGCTATTCTAGTTCTTTTCTAAAATTGTTTCTTTTGATGAGTGCGCGCAATAAGTTTGCTGCTTAATCGGTTAGAGTTTGTGCAATTAATGCCAATTGTTCTTTTAGGATACGGAACGATGGACGATCCTCGGGACAGTGACACCAACATTTTTTCATTACCTGTAAAGAAAATAATACATTTTTATTAACGAAGTAAAAAGAAATAAAAATCATAAGGTGCACAACCCTGAAGATACCGTAGAGTGATTAAATCGACATTAATTCAAGTTGAGCCGCGTGTTCCTACATATTTGATAAGTTCAATGAGCAATTGGCGTTGCTGAACTTTAAAAGGATTTGTCTCCATAACAGCCAAAATTAAAGAGACGTAAATGCATTTTCTTCTATATTTCTAACGGAATACGGAAATTGTGACAGCAGTCGACCGCAACGATTTAGGGCACAACAAATATTCCCTAACAAATGATTTTCCTGCCCCTATTGCAGAATAGGACTTTGTGACCCATATACGACAGGAACAAAGTGAAAATTAATGCGAAATAAATCAAACTTTCAATATGGTGGCAGACTTTTAGAATCCTCACTTTGTAAGCGTTCACTTTTGTATAGAAATCTGTACCTCTCTCTGAATAAGGGTAACAAACTTCTTTACGTTTAAGAAAGAAACACTCTTATCACCAAAGAAAAAACATACGACATTTTCAAATCCTAGTTGTTAAAGCAGTGTAAAGCTAGACCGCTTAAGTTTCAGAAATCATGAATAACTTTTTCACGGTCTAACCTCTCGTGAATCTCTGTCATGACAATATCCAACTCTGAAAGAAGACCCAACGGCGTACAGACGGCTCTGTTTTTTAGGATTGCAAGTAACCAATGTCGAATTAAAATTGAGTACAGATCTGCTGCAACAATATGAGTGCTGAAAGAATAAATAAGCATAAATTGCTAATGAGCAGAACTATCTGCACTAAATTGGACATCTAGACTAGAACGTATGTCATTATGGGCATCACTTAAGGAGATGTATATATTATAACTTTTTCTCTGGTATCTGGTTGATTAGTAATAAACGTGGAAGTAAGACAAGATTGATGTAGAATGCGCATCAAAGCATCGAGTCCTAGAACACTAAAAATTGCTTGCATATGGCTGATAAACGTCTGAGAGTAATAGCTATCATGAGAATGCTTATCAATCTCTCTTTTTAAATACGGTGCTAAACTGTAGGTTCGTTATATTCTAATTAGACTCTAAGTTTGTTTCTTCGTTACAGTTTTATTTGTTTTTGGAAACCATAAGTTTCTTCAGACATTGTCGACATAAAACCGAACTCGAATCTCCATAAGGCCTATAAAAATAATTCTTGGAAGGTAGACCCGATT
Source organism: Blera fallax (assembly GCA_946965025.1). NCBI lineage: Eukaryota > Metazoa > Arthropoda > Insecta > Diptera > Syrphidae > Blera > Blera fallax. Next base: position 6,823,529 of record OX337246.1, on the reverse strand, counting down.
AGGCGCATCACCGGATTCGATTTGAACGCAAATCAGCCCAATTTAATTGAACATAAAGCCGTTTGAACCATTCTTAAGAGGGTCATATTGAAGTGATTTGTTGTGGGTCGAGTTACACTCATGTAATTTGCATGCCCAAAGGCAAATTATTAGTTAGCGCGACTATACATAGATGGGCGAAAGTAGATATGGGGAAAACCTACTTATTCTACACATCGTATCGGGGTTTTTCGTAACATTATTTTCATTTCAAATTCTAAATGAAGTTAAAATTCATTTAAGCGGTACGGTAGCTCGTCCGACGGATAGACAGGTTAAGGCGGGTAGATCAATCTGATCGTATATGGGGTTTTATGAACCATTAGGCAAGTACAATGTACATAATATTTAAAATCATTTCTATGATTATTTTGTTGCGATCCAAGAGTTTCCGAAAATGCGTCTAGATCCTACGAAACAAATTATTACCACTACACAATTCAAACGGGTAATTGTTGACCGAAATTAGTTGCTGTTAAGTTAAATAGTTGATAAAATAGGCTCTACGGCAATGTAAGTTAAACTGAAGCATCGTCTTTAAGAAGCTCTTAGAATTTTTTTGAAATATTGCACAATTTTTCTCAAGAAACACTTAGGATTGTTGCGTGTGTAGAATCGTGTTTAACGTGTGCAATATTCCTTACATATTAAAGTTATTCTCTTTGAAGCCGTGATTTTAAAACTTACATCATAAATTTCCTTAGCACAGGACTTTGGTTTCTCTAAAATAATTCCACGCTGAACACGTTCAACGACTTCAGTATTCTTTAGGCGGCCGTATGGCATTTTGCCGCATGTGAACACCTCCCACATAAGGACACCTAAAATATAAACAAAATAACATTTATCATCTATAGTATATGACATGTCCAATCGCATACCATATGCCCAAACATCACTCTTCGAGGAGAATCGAGTGTAGTTCAACACCTCTGGTGGTGCCCATTTAATAGGAAACTTAGTACCGCCAGAACTGGTATACTGATCATCCAACACATATCGTGCCAATCCGAAATCCGCTACTTTCACAACATTCTCAGAACCAACCAAACAATTGCGTGCAGCCAAATCACGATGTATGTAGTTGTGTCTCTCAAGATATGCCATTCCTTTGCTTACCTGGAAGTATTAAAAAAGTTTGTAAAGAAAAAGTCCACAGAAAGACTCACTTAAAGAGCTCACCTGAATGCACATGTCCAACAACAGACCCATATTGCCAATCAAAGTAGTCTCATGACGTCGCAAATAATTCAGCAGGGATCCATGTTTCATGTACTCAGTCACAATGTAAATCGGGCGATGTTTCGAACACACTCCATACAATTGGACCAAATTCTGATGTTGCAACTTGGTCATTACCTTGGCCTCTTCAATGAAGTCATCCTCAGACATTGTGCCCTCTTTCATCATTTTAACAGCTGTATCGATGGAACTACGCCATTTGCCACGTCGTACAACACCGAATTGGCCAGAGCCGAGCTCCTCACCGAGCACCAGTTCCGCTGGATGAATTTCCCATTTATCTATAAAAAGAAATTGTTAAACGGTTTCAAAAAGAAACAGGATTCCAGTATTTACCATGAGACAATCCAGCTGTTGGCGGTACGGGCCTATCACAGGGCGATGACTTCAAACGACAGGCTAGGCCTCCCGAATTGTGTCGATGATAATTGATAAGATCAGGAATTGTTTCACAGCAATGCTTCTCCGAGAGATAGTATTCACCACGTGCGTTTTGTTTAATGTGGTAGTGCTTAACGTGTGATTGTGGACTGGAAAGAAATATACAAGTATTATACAATAAGTTCCACTATTGGAAATCATTTTGTAACTTACACTTTGGTATGTAGCGATAGGGTGTATAGACCTTTTGTGGATGATTTTCTAACTACGAAACAGCCTTCTTTATCGCCCTGCTTAAGCAGGGATTCAGCTCTCTGTCGGGACATATCACCGACATACCACCTATAAAGGGAATAATTTTCATTGTTTTATTATCCGAAAATAAGTAAAGAAACATGCTCATAAAAGATAACAACTTTATCTAGAGTCCGTTACAGACCCCAGGGGATCATACAACCAATGATATCTCTTAAATTTATAGACACAGAGCGTGTCATAAATTTAATATGCGCTGCACACCCAAACCGTTAACCATTACCTCAAGGAAACTATACATAAAGTCTTAATTTCCAATTTGTGGTTTAAAAACTATACACACAGGTGTGTTACTACTTACTCATAACGTTCAAGTCCGAGTAGAGCTTTTGGCTTAACGTAATTACTGGGTATGTAGCCAACATTTCCGTGTTGATCTTTGACTTTCCACCAATGCTCCTGAGAGTCATCAATTACCTCGTATTCAGCATTCTGTAATTAACATAAAAAAAAGAGAGAAACAGAGGATAACCTTTTAGTGGTGTTGTATTATAGTACTGTACGCATAAGTATCATTAAAATTAAGCGATTATGTATAATGAACATGGTAAGTGCAAATTATGGAAACAGACAAAATTAAGAAAAAAATATGTTTAACTCCTTGGCCATGATCAATCATATTCAAGTGGATTTTCGGTAGGAGGATGGTACATAACCAAATTTTTCATTGAGACATGCGAACTAATTAATCTGTCAAACATTTGAGCAGCGGAGTGTAAGGGAATTGGGATTACGACTTGCAGTTAAAGTAAGAGAAATGGAAGGAAATATTGCGGATAGTGAAAATTGTTGATTCAAAGTGAATGGGGTGAAGGAACATTGTCAAATATGCCTCAGGCGCAATGATCTGTACTACTAAAGATACTTATGTCATATCGTCGATTACCGTGAAGACCCATGTGTAATGCTAACTATTCGATGAGGATAGTAGATTAAGTCTGTCCTAATAGGTTTCATACTTTTCTGACTGAAATCCTTATGTCGAACTTGTTCATTTTTATTTTTCATCTCACTATCAACCTTGGGGCTGAAATGGGGATTGAATTCTGTAGCATTTGAATATTTTCCGCCAACTTTCTGCTATAGACAAAAATGTTTTGCTAGAAAGGATTCAATGTATGATTTAACTTCCATTAGTTAAGGATTAATCCGTTTTTTCGTTACTATTACTTGGCATCCAAATAATTTGGATAAGTCCTGAGTCTAACTCTTTTTAGTTTATTGTGCAATGGATATATTCCGTACTCGAAAAAAGCCGAAGCGAGCATCATGAAATACAAAGTATTACGAAGTCTTGTTTGTAGGGGCATATATGTATGTATGTAGCTGGTGCGGTCTTGAACACAGCTTTTTCTTTTAAGCATTGAAGACCTGTCAGATGAGTTGCTTCAAAGAATTGGACGATTCCCACATTCAAAGGTGAAACAAATTTTACTTTCGTTTTTTTTTATTTACAGAAACAAACAAAGAATATTTGATAAAATATACAAAATGAAAAAAAATATTGTGAAATACACTTTAACAGGTACAAAGATATGTACATGGCGGTACAAAAAAAAAGCATAGATTTCCCAACGTTTCGTCTCGGGCTGAGGGCTTACGCTGGAGAAAAATCCAGCTTCATACTTCGTGGAATGAATACTGGGAGTAACCAGTGGCGTGTACTACTGCTTCTATATTGTAAAGAATCCCAGCGAGAGCAAGCAAATCTTCCTAGATGCTGTTATATTGCGATGAAGCAAAGGGCATCGGTAGTTCATCAGTTCTATGATACGAAATCTGAGTCGGGCTTTTAATGTATGTACATTACTGTCAGTTTGAATTTTTTTCTAATTCTGCTTTTGATTGTTTTTGAAAACTTAAACATTCTAAGAAATAATTGTTTAAGTGTCCATCACACGAGCTTAGATGTTCGTTAGTTTAAGGGTTTTGTATAGTTATAATAAATAAAGTTATATGTGCTTTCTTTTTTGATTTGCTTACCTTTTCTAGAGAGAGATCACCGCCTTCGATGGCTTTGAAGGGGTATAGTGCAACGACGATTTTTACAAAGTGCGAGTTATCCTGAAAATAAAGGCATTGATTAAAATTTTTAGATAGAAAACAGAAAATGCAAAGCAAAAGGTCTTAACTAATGAAATTTAAGCAGCACAAGCAATTATTTTGCTTTTTCAAAACACACATCCTTCAGACTGGTGTAAGTAAGAGTTCTCTATGAGTCTGGATAGAGAGTATACATTTTCTTTAACTTCTATACTATGGAAAAATTAAGTGCTACAAGTAGCTCTTTCTAGTCCAGAGCTAGAAATTAAGCTCCGTAGGCTTAAGCATTGTTATAAAATGACAGGGTGTGCGTCTATGGCAGCCTTAAGAGGTTCATAGTTGCTGATCGCTTAATTACGGCATTGGCTCCTTAGTAGCAAATGACCAAACCAAAATCGGGACTTAGTAACCGGGCGATATTGATTAATGCTTTAATAGTTACTCAGCACAGACAATTTCTGTGCGGAGAATTTAGTCGCAAACAGTTTCTGATCATTTAAGCTGCAAATTGGAGAGTAAAATATTTAATTTTATTTTTACAAAGGCTTAAGCCTCACAGGAAGAATGATTTATGTATTTTGAAAGCTAATGTTTCCTACACTCTGCGTCTTTCCTGAACAAAAAAAGTGGAATGCATGTAGACTACAAGACAGACTTTGTTTTCCCAATTCTGTCTGCAAGTCCAAACTCGTATTGTGGCACAATCAACTCTTTTTGGGATATACAAGGAGGACACAAAGATCTTGACATTCTGTTAGTAACCGACCAAAATGCGATCTGGTAACATGCAAATGCAACAATAAGTTTAATTTTTCATCATCGTGCACTCTAGCGATTGGCCTTGACGAATAATTGAGCCTTGATGGGTTTGCGGTTTAATGTGGGGAATTCTTTAAAAAAAATTCTGCGTATAAGTTGGTCACCATCTCTGGTGACACAAACAATGACTTTTCGCTTTTGGGGTTCTTAAAGTTCTAATAGAAGTTCCAAATTGCTAACTTTTGGGGAATTTTGATGCAGCTACATCATTAAAGGGTTAAACCTTTATCAAAATAAAAATCTCCTTGTTGTTTCGGATATTTACTGTAAAACCAGTCTCATCATGGACAGGTATAGTTCCCAGTTTTTAATGTTTGTGTTCTGCATGAACAAATCTCATTTAAAGAAGGAACTGACGAGTGATAGAATAGAACATCCGTCATTATTATGTAACTTCTTCCATGTTGTCAAGACTGGTGCAACAAAAACATGTTCTATTCTACGATGTGCCAGTTTCTTATTTAAATGAAAGTCCAATGGAATTTAATCATATCAAAAGCAAAGCTGATAGAATGATGGCAACGTTTCCGGCTAATCATGCGATTATTAGCTAAGCACCAGCCTTAGCAACACGAAAAACGCCGAAATTTCTCGGAAACATTGACCTTAATTATGCTGGGTAAATTCCAATCCGGTTTTCATAAGATGTGCTGCCAAAAATGTGTCAATTTTTTTGAAAACATTCGGAAAATATACGGTGGTATACCGGAGCAGCACTGACTGTACGTCAACCCTGCAGTAGAACAGTGGCAAGAAGACATGTGCCTCCGAAACCATTTTTTTGGAGCAGTTCAATGCAGTTCTCTAGGCTTATTGCCGCCTACGAGACGCAATACGAGAACTCTGTCTGTGCCTTGTTTTCTGGCTCATCATAGTATGTAAATCCAAGTTAATCACTTGACCGGCCTTGATTGCATGCTTTCAACATTTTTCTGCTTCAGTCACCTTCGGTAAATATCGGGCGCTATCCGCCGATCACAAATCTTCCTGGTGGCCAGATGGTTGTGGGGAGTCTTGTTAATACGGCTCGCGGTTATATCCGCTCTTGCTGAATACCCCTTTTCTTAAGAGCTTTTCCTACTTATTGCCGCATATCAATTGTCAAATGACCAAAAAATAGATTTGTAACATAATTGTAGACCTCATCCTACTCCTTGTCAGATAACTGACCCTTACTTCCACTACTGCTTTAAATCTCTTATTCAACGAGAAGTATATTTATTTGTTTTCAATTAATTGACCATCTGCTGTACTTTATACAAAGCATTGGTTGGACGTTACACCATTTAATTCGAGTTCGCTAGCCAACTCTTTTGTTTAGCTGAACTACTAAAGGCTGCCATGGTGCCCCTAACCTTGAAAATTTACATTTATTTCTGCTTTATCATCACAATCACTCACCTTAGCTTTAGAATTTGGAGTACCGGGCGTCGGTATACCACCTGGCATTGTGTTATCCAAAATTACCGTACCGTTTCCGTTCACAATACTTGTTGACGTTTTAAATGTTGAAACGGATGACTGCAATAAAAAAAAAAAAAAATTATAAAAAATCCAATCAATCTACTAACGTACAGCTGAAATGAAGTCACAAAGAAATGAGCTCTCGCAAATTATCATAAGAATAAGAAGAATAAAAACGAAACCCTTACCGGCAGATGAGATGAGGTGGGCGTTGAACTACCTAAACTGCCCGAACTGTTATGATGCAGGCTAAATTGACTGGTAGATGTTGAATTATTTGGACTTATGCTCCGTGTCGAATTCTGGGCGGGAGAACTTCCTGTGCCTGAAAAAGAAAAACAAAATCAAAATGAATAATAATTTATAAAGAAGCGTGAAGGATCTTTCTTTTTGTTCGTTTTTATTTTGCATTCTCTCTTCTACCATAGCATATGGGTCATAATTATTAATTTCAGAGTGTAGAAGGTAAAGAAAAGAAAAAAGAAATGAAAATGAATACCCATCCACAATGCACGCGATTAAATCAGCCGATAAGCTGTCCAGACAGACGAATGGAGCATCGATGGTGGACATGTGGGGACCATGGAACTCGTCTTTGTTAGAACACAGAATATGCATGGACGGTCAGCAAACAGCTCGAAGAATTCCTTCTTTCTTTATGTGTCCATAAAAATTATCGTTTGTTATATGCCGTATGCCGTGTGCCGTCCCCATCGTCTTAGTCGTGGTGTGGTGTTTGATTATAAAAATATTTTTTTTTTTTTTTTTTTCATTTTCTTTGAGACTTGATTCTCATCTCACGTCTAAATGAATTGAAATGAAAGGAGCAGATGACTTGGTTGGAACAAAATGTAATCACATAGCATTGGGTCTTAAAAGATTTTCTAATTGGACGACATTAGCACGTTGGAGTAAGAGTTACGCTGACTAGGAACACTTTAAGATGACGACGAAGTTTGTACAAACGTCGAAGTAAGAACTTCTTGTTTCCTCATGTTACAATGTGTGACCATGTTTCCAAATGTATCCAACATTCAGTATTCTCGAGAAGGCTATCGAACTTTTGCCACATAAACTGAAATTAGCAAACTATTCACCCACTCCTTCCGCCCGATTGGTATCCCCATCCTAATGCACTTTACATCCGCTAGGATGTAGATATCATAACAATAAGTTGCATCCTCTTGTGTACGCTTGGTAGGCGTGGATATAATCTTCCTGTCTAACTTAGCTCATTTTTTTTTTTTTTAGAATTCAACGTGAGCTCTTTTCACGTTCATGGCTTTGTGCCATGGAGCGGGAGCCATTCGACGAAGTATAATTTATTTCATTCTCCTTCAATCGGGTGCTGGAATTTAAATATGAATCTTACGGCTTTAAGTCTCATAGCATATGACAACACGCTGAAGAACGACAAATGAAACGGAAATCACTGATGGACATTTGATGAGACGTGCTTTGAATTCTTTTTTTTCTGTAGATACGCATAAAATATACCCGCGAGTACGATGTATCTTTCGCATTTGCAAAATGTTATTTATTTGTTGACATAGAATGCAAGAAGTTACTTTACAAATAAACAAACAAACAAACAGCGAACATCTAATGAATTACAAATTTGAATTGGAAAACAAATCGAATGCTAAGTGCGCGGTGAGTGTAACGAGAGACACCTTCGCATGATTGCGGATAGTTTGATGAACTCGTGATGTGTGTTTTGAGGATTTTGTGTTTTTTCTTTTTTTTTGCCTGCTTTTTGTTGTTGTTGTGAGTAGATGATCTGCAAAATGATCTGACCTTGCTGTGCGATCAGTATGAGAAGAGAGTAATAAAAAATGGAAATTGAATTGTACGTGGGTGCGATTATCACCTTGTATCTTGGTTAAGTGTTTGGTTTATCGAGATATTTTTTGATGATGATCTTAACGGATCGATATGACTGAGTAAACTGGATAAACAAGACAGATTTACTATGTATAATAAAATATGAATTAGAAGTCTGTCTGAACATTTTGATAATTTGAGACAAAAAAATCTGTTTTTCTCGATCTCCTGCGACTTTCACTTTGAATAACTTAAAAGCAGATATAAAGTTAATTAAATAGAAATACATAATTAATTATGGCTCTGCAGTATCGTCAATAGTTGAGCGCCCATTTGAAAGAGATAAACTCATACCCATTGATGTAACTTGACACTTATCGCGAACATGTTGTGATTGAAAGACTTGCTCCTAAGCGCAAACTGGAAAGTGCTCTATCTTAGAGCTAAAAAAAACCTTGGAAAATAGCAGCCATACCAATAAAAAAGTATCTGCCATGGATACAGATCCAAGAAGACTGCATTCGATTAGCAGAATTTTATTACTTTTCTGTGAACCTAGATTATGACTTCCTCTTCCAATTAAACCATCACCATAGTGAGATCAGAAGAGATTGGAGACATTTTAAATACCAATGACAATACGTGAGTCAATTCTTTTTGAAAATATTTAAAGTTAGGACGCCATATCTCTGGAATTTTTCCAACAGAGGGCTGATATCAGAGTTCCCAGACTCTCCAAACTATTCAGCTGCAGGTTAGTCTTACATGCATACATATGTACTAACTATGGAGGTAAATTTCACCAGAATAAGGATTCGCAACCTTCTGTTGTGTCTCTGTGAGAAGGAAATCCCTTTAGATGCAGTGTGGAAACACACAAATCGTGCACTATGAATCTATGGCCGCATTTGTGGTTAAAATTTATGACTTTGACCTTAGATCTGTCCCAGTGTACAGGGCAGAGGTCAAATGGACAAAGCTCAATGAAGTCATTATAGTTAAAAAGCTAGAGCAAGCCTTACGTATGGATGGAATCTACTAAAAGTTTTGTCTGAGGTACACCTCCAATACATATCTATTCCACATACGACCGGTTTTCCACAGGGAATATTAAGCTAGACTAAATCTACGCAGGCACTTTAATTCAAAAACTTAGGCCCAACACGTCTTCTCCGTCTACTAAATTTTCTATTACAGAGAAGCGAACTCAACATGCTATTAAATGACATGTTTTTGAGATATTACTTCAAGTTAGGTACACGAAAAGTTCCAAGCTAAACGATGGATTTGACGTTTAACCCTCGATCAGCTTAGAATCTTGCTCAACAGTATTACGGCAGAAATATTTTCCATCAGTCAAGGCATTAACCTGCAATCGCCCGTGTATCTTCACTTTTTCTAATAACAGAGCCGATTGAAAGGTGTTGAAAACAAGTTTAAAGGTGGTGCATCCAACTCTCTTGAAATTCATTCATACACTCAGTGATGAAAAGCTTACGCAATCAACTCTAAAAGTCTGCCGATCGATAAGAATAAAGGTAAGGGAAGCCTTTAATCAAGCCACAGTAAGTTGTCTGTAGCTCTGTCTACTTGTTAAACCAATTGGAGCTTCTGATGAGGCGTAAGAGGCCTCTAATATCTGCATTTACTTTCTCTTAGGTCATTTAATCGCTAAGGTCATTTAAGAAGAAAACTCCTAATTGAAGTTATCTTCTTTATGTATGCAAAGCCTTGTTGCAGGCCTGCCTATTAGACAGAAATATGAAATCTTTTGAGAGGGATCAAATTCTCAGAGCGTTTCAGATCCAGCTTTTGCCAAATCTGCTTTGTAGGTAGACGGGTTATACAACTACCCCACCTACGACTTGTTCTTTTGATAGCATCCAACTTTAAATTGAGTTTACATGATTGGCATAGCCAAGGTACCCTTTACTAGTAGAATAGATACTTCTGTGGTACTTCTTCATGCTTGGCAACTTTATGAACCTTACATTGGAATATTCTTATGCTCCGCCAGATCTGAGAATAAAAAATAAGGTTTCGCGAGAGCCTTTACACTGCATCAGAATGCTTGTTTTGTTTTTCGATACTTTGTCCTAATCCTACCTCAAAATGAACTTCTTTCATTTACGAGCCTAGAATATTTCAACTAATTACCTCAATTAGTCAACATCAATACCTCACTTTGTAGGAAAGCAATTCACGTAAGATATTCCGACAGCTTACGTGATTCCGTCAAAAGTTATGCAATACTATCTATTAGAGTTGACAGTAGCCAGTGACAGTAGGCATCCACAACTGAAGTCGCCTTTACACAGTCATTTAAGCACCACAAAAAAAAAACCACTGACTAATGACCAGCACTTCAAGACTGTTTTACCTTTCAAACAAGACGATTAGCAATGAGAAAGGAACCATTTGCAATCACTTTAAAAAATTGTGCCGCTTAAGTTGACGTTTTGCGCAAATTTACGACCGACTGTCCCCCGTGTGCTTTTGTTTCCAAAGAACACCCCCCCAATCACTTGTACATATCCCTTCCCTTTCTTGTGATTCTCATTGATACGAATAACCTTCGTTTATCCCACTACCCTGGTTGCACAGAAACCGTCATGAACCGGCAGCACCACCTTAGTAAGCCAGCCTCAAATTTATTAAATATTTTTGGACACACAATGTATGTATGCACATCCGTGCAATTTATTTGCAAGCAATCTTCTGCCGATGACATAACTTCCAGCTCATACGAGCTGAATTCCAATTGCATAATCCCCTGAAGAGTCAGCAGCGAGAGAGCTGAAGCCATGTGGCACCCGGTCATGTCAAAACGAATTAATTATCACGCCAATGACGTGTTTTGAAAATAAAAATAAATTTAAGAGTTTTTCTTTTTTTTCATCCCCTCCTCCTCCATTTGTAATTTAGCTTTTATTTTGTTACATAGTTTCTGTCTGTCTGTTCGCTTTGACATTTTTTTTTTTCTGCTTCCTTCGTGTTACTCTGTTGTGGTAAGTTGAGAATACTTCGTAAGAAGTGTCAGTCGACGAGAGTATGATGAATAGTTAGCTGGTATTGGTATGGTATCGTGCCTCTTTCTGCAACTTAAGGTGGATTCACATTTGCTGCGCTCAGTGATGTATGGCGATGAATGTATGAGCACAGAGGGTTAACGAACTGACAATTAACCAACTGTCAGCGACGACCAACTAACGCAACGACTCTGTATACAGGGAACGTTTTATGAATATTTTAATAGCTTTTCTTTATTAATTTCATTAGAAAAGGTGTCGGAGTTGGTTCACAGTTGGTTGTGTTTTTGTTTTGTTTTCTTTTAAAGTAAATTGTTTAATTTTTCAATTTATAGTCAATGTAAACGGTTATGAATGATTCGATTTAATGTTTATGTTCTATGACAAATTGCTTTTTGGGTTGATTATTCTAGCTCAAGACTTAGTCAAGGTTCAATTTGTTGTTTAATGATGTTTTGTATCCGCATTGTTGTAGATGTTCGACAGATATAAATATATTTATGAGCGGATTCATAAATCTTTATGATTTTATGAAGATTAACCAGAACAATCGATGTGATCAAAGGTTTAATCTTTTGTTTGTCGATTTGTCCCTTTAGACTGTGAATAAATTAAGTTGCCGAATGGGTTACAAGTTGACCTTAGATTGAATATTACCAGTCTTGGCTATCAATCACATGATGGAACCCGTGAACAATAAATTTGTGCGTCAATGAAATTTGAGATTCATATAGATCCTTCGAACAGTATTGATCAGGAAGTGAGTCTTGTATAAATTCCCGATTCTATTGCTGATGATCGGCGGTGGAAAATTCACGCCAATTCTAAGTAAGAGCACAGATACGGAATCGGTTTGAGAGAACTACAGATTTAAAGAACGAAGAATATAAAAGCTTCCAAGCTTATAACTTCAGAGCAGGATATTTGTAGATCTACTCGTACATGGGAGGCCTGTCTGGATACTTTCTGCCTCTTTAACAGACATTTGTCATTATTACAAAGGTTAGGTGATTCCTGCTAGATAGACTGTTTCATTGACCATTGATGAAAACCTTAAGTCATCTACCGGATACAAGCAGGACAATCACGGAGAACGTATTCCGCAAATGGGACCATAGATGCTTGTATTACTGAATTCTCACACGATGAAATGTTCCGCATAACCCAAGCGACCCATAGGGAGACTGTTGACACGTACCGCAGTAATGCTATCGACTATCGGTGGTGTTTACGAGAAACTCTGTCATCAATGGAGGTGGTAACCGTAAACGAAAGCAACCCAGGCGACTGCTTAGATTCTGAGAAGTATTTCTCCAAGCTTTGCCTCACAAGTTCATTGAAGAAGGATGACTTGGGATGCAGCAAGACTCAGTAACTCTTCAGTCTCAGCTTGTAAGACGGACTGATTTTTACCTACCAATAAAGAAATGGTTGCACACTCCACGTAGACGCCAAGCCAAAAACAAAGATGACAGGTGGACTGTGCAACCCATAGAGAAAAACGTTTATCAAAGCATCTAGAGCCAGATTGTTGTTTGAAAACTGAAATAGTAACGTATTTACGTGAAAGCCTTCGAGATAACTCTTGCACTGCCTTTTGGCGGTTTTCGGCTCAACAAGTTTTGACTACAGACGTTTACTATCCAAAATAATTCTCAAATTTTTTGCTTCGCTGGAGATTGTGTGGATGCCACCTTTTGAAACTAGGTTCATCCCAGTAAACTTTTTTTGGCAACCAAGATTCTGTTTATTAGGTAAGTGTACTTAATTCTTAATTTGGTGGGGGAAACAAGACCTTACGCTTTCGTGCAGCAAGGAACTTTAAGCATGACACAGAAGAAAGAGTTAAAGGTAACTCTACGACGCTACAAAGAGGAGATGTGTATACAGTTGGAAATCAGTCCTGGAGTGGGATGAAAATAAGAATGTTCACGAAAATAAATTATCTAGGGGTATTCTTGAATGCTTTCTTACTTCAAATTATCAGTTGAAGAGAAAATCCGCAAGAGACGAGTCAGTGTACAGAAGTGGACAGAATTGTGAAATATCACCGGATACAGCGTGCGCGATAAACATGGTGCTAGTTAGACCCATAATAGATACATATGCCTTGGAAGTAGGTTGGGTTAGGTTAGGTAGATGGGTGCCCTAGTTGGCAGACAATTCAGACTAACGATGCGTCCATTATGCCCAATAGTAGGTCTCTGAGAACCTAAATTTTACTATCGACGGTTGAACTTGGCTTCGAAGTAACTAAGCTCCTATAGCAGTTAATATATATTATACACGCGACACGCATCTTACTGACATGTACGATAATTGCGGTCTTGTGCTAGAATTATTCAAAAAGAAGACTGCAAAGTCTATGGAACTTTGTTCACAGCGGTATAGGAAGACCTTGTTTTGCCTGAACAACGAAATAAACAATCTGGGTAAGCCTATGGATGGATGGGATGTAAAGTGCAGATTATAAAGATGTATCGCAAAACCCAATTGAAAAAGACCGTAAGCGGTGGTCAAACGTGGACGAGTGTAAACAACTTAAGGTGGCCATTGGGATGTCAGTAGGACTTACCAAGAAGCATGTTTTAAGCATGAAACGAGAAATAAGACTGTTTTAGGTATCACCTGGAGAAGACAGAATCTTTCTTAGAGACATAAGCTGTACATACAATCCGGATATTCTGTCTTCCTTAGATGGTGGCTGCAGAAATTCTGTTTTCTCAAGACACATTAGAGTCTTGGAGGATGTGGAAAAGGCAACACACATATAGTGGCAATATTTAACCTCACGTAGTAAAAATATTACAGGCTACAACTAGGTGCAAACCAGCCAGCTACAAGCAATCAAGATCAAAGAGCAAATCTGGATAAATCCGGAAGGAAATACTGACGAACCTGACTTGTGAAGAGGGTATTGAAAGATACCAATCAAGGTGATCTAGTTCGATGTACTGGTACAATACGAAGCGAGTCAATATTCGCATCCACTGCATTCCTTATTCACTTAATGCTTCTCATTCAATCAGCGTATACCCCATTTCCCATGAAAAATCCGATTGACCATGCCCTAAGGTTAAGATCATGATAAAACAGAGATGTCAATCTTCAGTAACATAATGATCCTCAATCACTAATTCGAATGACACGATCAGTACGTTGTTCATTTCTCACGCACACACACACACACACGCATTCCACACTGTCAAAGATCAATTGTTTTGTTTATGAACAACAAAAGGCCAAGGACCGCCCCACTTAGCAACACCATTTGGTGGTCCATCTCAAGTAGCCACTGCGTCGTTACCACCTCTTAACACTTAGCTTGACTTGCGTCTAGCTGCTCTACTTGTTACAAAGATTTTGCAACTTCAGTGCGTCCCAAAAAAAAAAAAAATGTGTTTGGGCATCTATGACAATTTCGATTTAGTACCTCCAAGGTTAATGATGTTTTTTGTGTTTAATTAAAAAGTACTTAAGACTCTTGTAAGCCTACGCGCACTTGGTCGAGGTAAGCACGTGAGAGTCCCCCCGTCCAATAAAATCAATTACCATTGGTGTGACCTCTGATTGAATGTTTCTGCTGTCAGTGTTGACTGTCAAATGTTTTGGAGGCGATCTTTTTTTTTTTCTTCCAAAAGCTTACGCGCCAAGGGGGCAAAAAGGTAACAAAACGCCATTGCATGCGGTAATCATCCGCCAAATTGAAGTAATTAATTCCATGGATGATGATTGTTACGTGTCAGTGTCGAGTGTCGAGTGCTGAATTGCTGTTTTGTTGTTGTTGTTGCCCTTTTTCTTCTGCCTGGCACGGATGATCGATGTGGGAATTCATTTTACATCGGAAAATTACAGGTTTTAGGTGAGTTTTTGAAAGTTTTGACACACGTGTGACTGTTAATCGTTGGTAATTAATAAAATGTGCCGATGATTGATTTTGGACGATTAATTAGCATTAACTGTGGTAATTTGTAATTAGTTAGTTTTTTTACTTGAAAATTTTATTGTATTCTGCGAAATTGCTGTTTAATAGACATAAAAAAAATTAATTTTCTTGTTCTGTAAGCGCAAGGAGTCAGTCCATTTCAGGTTTACATAAGAGCAACTTAACAAGTTTATACGTCTTTACAGGTTTTTAATATCCCTACACGCGGTCTTAAGTGGCGGAATGAATTGGCTTATTATACACACCTGGGTACGAATACATACTAATTTTATAATCAATTTTTAGATGCCAAATTCTAATGCGAGACGAAAGATAGAGGGTTCTTCGGACATGGATTTATAAGCCCCATCACACTTCACTTCAACAAAAACGTAAGGATGTGTGGAAGATGCCACTTGTGTAGTATGATTGAGCAAACGAAACTGCCAAACGCCGTCAAGGAAGCTTGAGCTTTAAATCAAACTTGCCACTAAATGGCAGACAGGACAGGACAACAATATCTGAGCTAAGTCCGACAAAGTAGCCTAAGCTGACGGCCTGTTTGTCGAACTTTCCAAAGGAGCGGGATGGAAGATGAATGGCTGAGGTTCCATGTGTCCTTATTCTGAAGAAAATAGATCCCTTGAACTGCGTCAACTATAGATGCAATTAGTTTCCTCAATATCGTATACAAGATCGTATATGTTGTACCCTCAGATCGCTTATTTACAACCTAAGTAGTAATTTTTTTTGTGTGGGTTTAGGCCGTTGAACAAATCTGCATACAGAGGTGGGTCTTAAGAATAAATTCTGGCACTTAAAATCGATATTCGCCAGATATTCATCGATATCAGAGGAGCTTATGATAGTGTTTGTAGAGACAGGCTGGACAGACCCATGGCTAACTTTAAAATTCCTGCCAAACTCGTCCACCGGTGTAAGATGGAGTGAAAGATGAAGTTGCAAAATGGTCGCTGCCTCATCAAAGACGTGTAAGGTACCACTAAGCTCGTTGATGTATCAGCACTATCATATAATTTATTTAACAACACTGAGAGGAACGCACAAAATTCCCAAGCAACCTTGCGGGGTTCAATCCTTTAAAAATCTGTTTAACTACTTTCAAACGCTGATGACATAATCGGAGGAACGTAGAACGCCAATCGGCAACACGGTAGCTTTTTTGGGTATTGCCATAGAACTTCTTGCTTCAAGAAGAGATTAACAAGAATGGATTTGTGGACAGAACTTTACGGTGGACAAACAAATCAAATATTTGGCGCAACAGACCGTATGTGGTCTACGGCCTAGCTTCTCTTTATGGTGGACAGATACATGTGATTTTAAAGTCTCTGTACATAGGTTCATCACTGAATTGGGAAAAAGTCAATTTCATCAGCGCAGAAGTCAAAATTAAAATTACTCTTGTCAAGCAAATGGTTAACATTTCTCCATCAAGGAAGGAGAATCTCATTATATAAAGGCAAATGCCTCTGTACTACACAAACAGACATGCATTTCTTACCACCCAAATATTTGTAGGAGTGTCAATTCTAACAGATACATACCTGAAAATAAAAAAAGAAATGCAATTAGAAGATGTCAACGTTAAATATTAAATTAAAAAAATATTGTTTTTTATATAAAACCATGTAAAACCATAAAACAGGGTTTCCCTCAAGCTATCTTAAGCAGGGACTCTAAATGAGTTTGGAGACCGATTAGTAAGTATAAGAAACAAGACTTTGATGCAATTTTAGAGCAAAAGGACACAACATAAGGCTTACGAGTCGCTGATTTCAGAGCCTTCCAGACTTAAACTTAAAACAATTTGCATTTATGTATTTGAAACAACAAGAGAAGAAACAATTGACGCATCTATCTAGAGTGAGATCTCATTTATTTTTGTGCTCACCTTTATTGGAAAACGAATTTCGTTTTGTAGGAGCCTACCTATCCTATTTACAAAACTTTATTTAAACTTAAACTTATTCAAACCTTGCCACCTATTCGGGATTCTTGAATCAAAAAAAAAAAAACACACTATTTTATTTTCGAATGGATTGCTGCCTTCTCTTTCACGCTACTCATTCTGTGCAGCGTCGATTTATTCGTTTCGCCCTGCGAGGCCCTTCCTGGCAGATAGATATAATTTGACCCCATAGAAAGGTCGCCGAAGTCTCAACAGCTTACAACCTCTTGTAAAACGACGTCAAGTTGCTGACATTCTTTTCGTGCATCAATTGTTAGCAGGTATGATCGATTCGGTCGCTCTTCTGCAATCGATTTACTTGAACACCACACCTCTTAACCTCAGGTCTGTATCCCCCTTCCGTCTCACTCGTCACCGCACCAATTATGGTCACTTTGAACCCAAGTCCAGAATGTTGCGCTCCAATATTGAACTTTTGATTTTCATATCAGCAAGCCCAGTCTCAGAAACTCCGTTCTCTCTATCCCCTTCCCTCTCGCCATAGAATTCATTTAAGTTCATACCTAGTTTTAAGGTTCCTGTGTTAAGTAAGCCTTCAGGCTGAAGTAAAAAAAAAAAAAACAAAAATAAAGTTGAAGCTAAATTATCATCCATTTTGTGATCGTCTTTCTGTGTGGGCTTTAAGGGAGTTAGAAAATTACGAATACGTAGATTTTGGCCGCAGAATCATCCTCTCGGACGCGGTTCATTTTCAGCTGAGCGACTATGTCAACAAGGGCAACGTGGCTTAGTGGTTAGTGCATTGGACTACGAATCCCAGAAAGCACCAACAACTTTTTTCACAGTCCCAGCCTTCGAGGATAACTGACAAACGTTCAAGAGTAACAACTGGCTTGGGTAGCTTCTCATTTACGCCTCTTGGATATGGCATTAAACGTACATGGGTCACCTCATTTATACGAAAAATATAACACGCACAACGGTTAGGCAGAACCTAAGTTCTAGGCCAAACATAAAATCATAGATAAGTCAAGGCCCAAACAATATCTGAAGTTGAAGTAAGAGTACTTTAGATATCGCATCCTTGGTCAACTTGAACTAAACGAGTCAACAAAGCAATGTGGATAAATACTTATGAATCAGCGACAAATAAGGCACACAATCCTCAATATCCAAGAACCATCCTTGAACAGAAAGCTGTTCTCATTAAACATACCACACATAAAACCGACAAAAGGACATCAATTCGGTTCTTTCTCTCCCTCGCTCCTAAAAGCCAAATCAAGGTCCCGCAAGCGAAAAGCAACACCGAAAGCTAGAGTAACAATAAACATTCCAAACGCTTCCCACAACGAAAAAGCCTCAAACAAACATTTTTGTTTTTTAATTTATTTTCATTTCAAATTGAAAGATTTATTGGAATTTTGTAGAGGAGACCTACCACTCGGGCAAATTCTTCTCATCCTCCTCCTACTTCTGTTTTGTGGAGTGTCCTTCTTTTTTTTCTGTCGCAAATAAATAAAAAAAAAAGGAGCAGCGTCTGTTTGGAACATAAAAAAAAAAGATTCCAAACAAACAATAAATAACAATTCCTGGAATCCTTCTCTGGATGAATGGTTGGTGGGAATGAACAGAAGTTGCTCCCAGACATGGGGCCAACTTTTTCATGAGAACATAAAATTTATGCTGATCTCTTCAAAGCACCACGTGTTTTCTTTATTTTTTTTTTTTTGCGACAACTGTACAAGTTCGTCATAAAACCCGGAGCGCACTTTGTCCTCCACTTTGCCTAATTGGTCGTAAGCACGACACTTTGTTGTGATGACACCTCTGATGGTGGTTACTTCTGTTTAATTAACAAGCCATTTCGGCTGGCAAAAAAAGGTATTCGTCTTCCACTCTCATTAATTAATTTACGCAAGCCCGTTCATGTTACACACTTGGGAATTGCAAGCCTGCCAGTCGGTTGTAACATTACGCACTTTTCATAATTTTCATGATTGGTGGTACGGGTTTCAATTTAAGAACGTGCAGCCAGAGCCACTAATTTCACGAGGGAACTGTTAAAATTGCTCAAACTCCGAACTGAAATTGAAACGTCCATTGTGCGTGAGGTAGGTAGTGTATGCGTAGCGTAGCATAGCACACACACCTTTTCGATAATTTATCGTCTGTCAGCTGTGGAAGCAGTGAATATTAAATTCATTACGCGCGCTTCTTGTCAAGTCCAACGTGCTCGGGTAATGTGAGCCGTGTGGAAGGGTTTTTCTATAGAAGGTAACTCTGCCTTGCATTCGGTGGGGTAGGGTATGGGACGCACACCCATCTAAAGTTTGGTGTAATATACCTCCGCTCCATCTTTATCCGTCTCTCTGACAACTAGTTGTCCTCATTTCATGAAAAAAAGTGCTTACTCAGCGTTGGAACAGACATTAATTCGCCTTTGGTTTGTGGATTTTGATTTCAAGTTTTTTTTTTACCTCTTACTGTTCTGGAAAAACAGCAGCAGCAGCAGCAAACGATTACGGACGATACGGTCGGACAGATGGATTACGATTGAGCACGCACGCAAAGTGATTGATTAGTTTCAGAATGCGATAGGCCACTGCAGTTGGCCATGGCGATGAAGGGTGCTTGGAAAATAATTTCTGGTTAAATCAAGAGTACATGGTTTACATTGATTGAAGTGGATTTAAGGTTTGTTTTGTACACAAAAAAAAAAAAAGAAAAACGTTCATAAGCCCTATGCTGCACGAGAGTATCCGTAACTATGTAGCTTCAGCACCACAAACTCCAAATGCATTGGCCTAATGGATGTGGATTAATGCCATGCGTAGGGCTACTTATTTATTGGAAGGCACTGTGAATGTATCTACTTCGGCAATCAAGGTGACAGTTTCATTTTCTACAGAAGGGCTACAAACTACTGCTTACATGAGGCATACTTTTCCAGACAATGACAAATGAACCTTACTCGGGTGAAGACTTGTGTTACTTTTGGCTATTAGGCACATTTGACACTAGATTAAATTAATCAACAAGGAGTGGAATTGTAACGCTCAATTGTAGGATTTGATGAAAATTATAAAATGTCTAGATTTTTGAAACTATTGCGCTGCCAAACCTTTTAGAAAGTGATTTTATGTTCATTGAACTGTGCCACATGCGTATTATAGGCAACGAACAAGTCTTACTCCTGCACGATAAACACACGATAAGGGAGAAGGTAGGTCGAAGCTCACGGCCTCGAGTTGGGGTAACAAGATTTCCAATTGGCGGTCCTTTGATTACTAGATTAATTTTCGAAAAACAAAGTCGTGAAGTGTCAGTGGGTATCGCAGCTCAGTGGTTAGTGCGTTGGTTCGAGGTTCGAATCCCAGAAAACATCGCCACAGTCCCACTTCTCGCGAACATCCCGGATTTATATTCTTATCATGGGGTGTACACTCAGAGCCATTTTCCATCTAAAATAAAATGGTTTCTGGCAGAACTCGCACTGTACTTTTGATGATCTTGCGCGACGCCTGTCCTATGATACCCGTCTAATGGATATGCCATCTGATGCAATGACACCAGAACTACGGCTACGGTGCCAATTTAAAGTCGATTTTTCTCATGTTCAGGACTGGCTTTGGCCAGAGTTTGAACCAGGAAAGGAATGTAGTCGCATTGTTACGGACGGCTCCAAAACTGGACAGGGAATGCGTGGAATGCGACAATATTAGGCTTCAATACTCATTGGGAATGCATGCATCTGTCTCTTAGACAGGAGTGTATGCTATCTTAATGGCTGCGGACTATATTGTGAGACAGGTAGAAGGGCGAAATATCTGCATATGTAGCGATAGCCAGGCTGCGCTTAATGCACTACTCAATCCTTTAACCTTACCCAAAATAGTTCGTGAATGCAAAACTTCCTTGAATTCGGTCGGAAGGCTTAACTCATTCAATCACGTCTGGGTCCCAGGATACAGCGGGATAACAGAATGAGATCGCCGGCGAGCTTGCTAGACAAGATTCAGAAGATGCTTTCTAAGGACCTGAGCCCACGTTGAGTCTACCAGTGTCCTAGGTCAGGGCTTCCATTGACAATTAGGTTTTTAATGAACACAGTTGAAGGTGGCATAGCTCTCCAGGATATAGGCACACTAAACGTATGGTCCCTGAAGTCTGTAGGAAATCGGCGGTTTTCTTACTATCCCTTAGTAGGAAGGACTGTAGACAACTTACTGGCGTTCTTACGGGCCACTACACCTTTACCAAACACCTTAGTGTGCTAGGTTTAAGTGATTCCCCTATCTGCGACGCCCGAGGAAAAGGCGACGACGCGCATGTGATTGTTCAGCCTTTGCTCGGATCAGGTGGCGGGATTTTCGGTGCTGATGTGGTGAGTGGTGATGATGTAAGCCCCTCAGCACTGGAGCTCCTTCTCGACTTTCTACGAAAGATGAAAAAACTATAGAGTAAAACGGGGTTTTCTACCTGGTAGTACAATGGACCAGTATTTGAGTCTAAGTGCTCCAGTAGGGTGTGCCCGCCACGACAAAAAAAAAAAAAAATAATTGTCAACTGTCTAAAGAAAAATGCCTTTCGGATATGGCTCCAAACTGTAGGTCCCTTCCATTTATGTGAGAAAATAAAACACGAATGGTCGCTAGAAGCTAGGCCCTGGATCACATACGGCCTGCATTAATATTTTTTTTTTTCAAGCGTCAGTATAGCTCGTTTCGTTTCTTATCAATCCGACGAATAAAAGGAAGTTCGATTGTTTCCACGGAGCCTGTATGGTTGTTCTTACATTCATTACCCACATTCAACAAACAGATGTATGTAGATGCAATTTAATGCTTCCAAATTCCTTTACTGACACATGAAGAAATTTAAGATCTACCTTTGATGGAACTGATAGAATTATAATAAGTCTCTCTAGCTTCCAATCTCTATCTATCTTCCTGTCTACCATTCGGGACTCAAATGCACAAACAACTCATATCTGATCCATTGAGCAACCATAAACTCCACCCCTTTTCATCGCATTATTCGTAAATGCCACACTTTTATAGCTGTTGGTCCCTCACTGTATTTTGTCCGTGATTAGAGCATAAAGTCAATGTCAAGCCGATAACAACCACTGTGCACCCACATGAATCACCTGTTGTACATACAATAGCACTGCGAACCCATTCACATTCCTCCCGGCTATTTTCTTGCATTTAATTGAACAAAATTGAATTTAATGATAGATTCCTGCGAAAAATTACAATAATTTGAAACAATCGAACGTGCCAGCAGTGACATTAGCATATCGCATTCAAAGCGGGTGATCCAATTAATGTCCTCCCACCCAGTAATAGCGCGCCCGCTCTGCATTGAACCTGAGAACCTTAAACAGCAACAAAATAAAAGTTATAAAGTCAATCAATTGCTGTTAATAGACCCGCATTTGATTGTGATTCATTTTGAGTTCTCTCCTCGTGATTTTTATTTTTTTTTTTTTTGAATGTATCTCAGCCACCACGAGACAAAACAATTGCAGCTCACAGTTCCGATACAGTTTAGCATTTGACCTCCATGTGCTGGAAGTTAACTTTTATTTATGTTCTCCTACTGCAGGCAACTAATAAAGGCTGCGGTGGTGTAAAAATAAAAACAACATTTAAGTGGAAATGAAAATGGAAAAATTACGGAAAATAAACAAAACATTTGCACGACTTTTGAGAATCGCTGCGCTCTGTAACTGACTGACTGATGCATTTGCAAATTAAGTTGTTTCGATGGGAACGCTACGTTTCTAACGATCGCCACTTTGTCATGAGGTTTATGAAAGCAGGTGCAAGCGTCAACACCGGTGACGAGAAATTCTGAAAATAGGTGCCGCACTCACTTGTTGTCTGGCTGAGCACGTGATTGGTGTTAGTGAATGACGCAGATAAATACGAGAGATACGATCTGGAGAATTGAAATTGTTGTGGGTTGTTGAAGTGCAGATCCGCTCCTTGCGCCCGTCAGTAGGAGGAAAACGAAAGTGACCGGATTGGTTAAAATATGGGATTTTGCAATAAACCTGTTCTGAACCTTAAAATGGAATTCAGAACATCAAGTTGGCTAGATCTAGACTAAAATCTAGATTGTTTTCAAAATGGTAACCGTTTTATAATTCTCCTGGTCGTGGGGGCTGGTTTGACTGCAGTTTTGGGGGCATAATTTGACAGATTTAATGAGGCAATGAGAGCAGAAGTGAACTGACCGGCAACTCAACGACACAAAATTGAAGTTTTAATCGAAAACAATTAGAAAAAGAGGAGAAAAATACGAATGCGAATAATTGATGTAACAGACCATACATATGTGGTTCAGGCCCTAGCTACCATTTGACCATTCGTGTTGTGCGTGTTACGTTTTATCACACGCGGAAGGGACTACAGTTTAAAGCCATATCCGAAAGGCAAATTGAGAAGCTTTCTTAAGACAGTTATTACTCTCGGACGTTTGCCAGACATTCGCGAGAGGTGGGGCCGTGAAAGAACTTTTTGGAGTTTTCTGGGATTCAAACCTCGAACGTCCCGCTCAGTAATCCAACGGACTAACCTGATACAGGGCGCCCTATATCTTCAAATCATCCATTTTAAAAACTCGTTAAGTAGGATAGGATCCTGGAACGTGAGGAGTCCTCCGAAAATGGGGAAGTAGGTCGAAAAGACTTCAAAACTCGTTCGATTTGAACCGCTCTTCAGGGGTACAAAATTGACATGGCCCCGGTAGAGTGGTAGTGTGGTTGCTTATGCAGGCTCACATAATTTCCATGATCACATAACAACGAACTCACCAGACCTTAATACGTGGGGCGTAGTTGAACATAAAACCAACGAATATTCCCACTATACCATCCAAGCTCTGAAGCATGCCACTGTCTAAGTAATAGCAAACGTCAACAAGAAGTGTTTAAATGCAGACATGACCACATTTCCGTTCACTATTTGAGACTGCATTGCGACAGATGGGGAAACTATTGACTGCTCCAAACCTGAATTAAGCCAGTGGTGCAACAATCAGGTTCGATATGAAGTTCTTGTTTTAACTCCTCGCGGTGGTTCCTGGCCAACTAATTGTATAACTCCTTACGCATTAAGCTAAAATTGCAAGTGCGACCGGTCTAGCAGATCTAGACTAGGTCAGCACCCCACTTTACTGAAACCGAAATTAAGCCTCGGATAAGGAATGATCACTCGATGACGACTTTTGGCTATTGCACCCGGACAAAGTTTGGTTTCAGGAATTGGATAACGCTCTTTGACTCGCTCAGATCGTCAGATTCGTCCATTTTGAAAGAGAATTCAATATCGACTAGTGATTAGCGATATGTTTAGCTCTGCTCTGGCATTATCTGTTCTCTATAAGGTACTTACGAAAATATAACTTTCTTAATAAATAATTCAAAAACCAAGTTCGGCGCTCTTATTGGGACATCCTTTACAATGTTTTTAGTCAAACGGCTTGTCAAGAACATCATTATACATCGAACTACTAATGTGTGCAACAACCTTTAAGCATCTTGGGCCCCATTCACATGTATAAAACAAAGAAAAACAGAACTTCTTCAAAAGTATTTCATTCTAAAGTGCAAAATATTGCTTCCATTCAATTACCTCCACCCAAGTGCTCTTCGTTTAATTAATTTCTTTCATTTTAAATACCACCACTTAGACATCATACAAAAAAAAATTTCCATTTCAATTGCCTTCAATTTTCTGACGAACATTTTCGCACGTTTTCCATTCGCAATTAAGGAAAAGCACAAACCATTCGCATCATTTCACGCATTTTGATAATAAAAAAGCACCGATGATGACTATTTTGCTTTTTTCTCTTTCTTGCATCTTGAACTGCGCTTCCATGGCTACATCCACAGATACAAAAAAAAAATGAAGGCTCCATTCATTATAAAACAACCGGCGCGCAATGAAAACTCAACCACTTAAACGTGCGAATTTTCCAGTTTCATCATTCCGGCCGGCGGCGGCAGAAAAAGTAGAAAGTTTTTTTCCATCACTCCATGAAAGGAGAACACAATTCAAAGAAAATAAAGAAACATTTTGTAATTGCCATTTCCTTCAACTCTTTTTTACTATTCGCAACAAATTGTTGTTTGCTACCATTTCTTTCATCGCCAGGGTTAAATGAAGTTTTGATGAAAGGAAAAGGTAATTCACCACACCACTTAAATTGAAATTTTATTTTTCTTTTAAATTGATTTTGCTAAATTGGTGAACGTGTCTTAATTCGCTTTTAATAAATCTTTTCAACGAGAAATTGAAAGTTAAATTTGATGCAACAAGTATTTTCTTATTTAACATCGAATTAAACGAAAAAAAAGGAGTGCCACAAGGCAACCATTTAGGGCCCCCATCTGTTTCCCATTCAATAAATCCTCCTGTCAGTTATGGAAAATTATGACAAATGACTTCCTCTCATTCACAATGAATTAAAAATTTTTCAAAATCACACGCATTCGACTTCCATTTAGTGGCACAGGCACACAATAAAGGTTCCTTTTGACGTTTTTTTTCCATTTTTTTTTTTTGCAACAAAGTGACACGTAAGTAACAGAACAGGTGCATGCATATTGTATCCATCATAATAAACTATGTTTACGACTGTTTTTTCTTAGCTTCTGCTGTCGACGCGATTATGATCGCGTGAGGGGAAAAACCTCAAGGATTTCCCATATTTCAATAGCACGACAACAACAACAATGCTGCACTGTAACTCCAGCGGCAAGATACAGTCGAGACAGATCACTGAAAGATTGTTGCACTACTAGATGACTGTGCTGGGGGATAAACAAAAACAACAACTTGGCAAGCCTAGAAATGGTGTTAATTCGCCATTATTCAATTTGACATTCAAAAAGGAAATGCGTGGAAATGTTGTTATTGTTTTTGTTGTTGTTTTCGAATTTTAAATGCGCTTTTTCTTATTTGTTTATGTTTTCATTTAGCATGAAAATCTTTCCAACGAAATGTGTTGACATTCTATGATATATGACACTGTTTGTGTTTTAGTCAATAATTTTTGTATAATTTTTCGTTATCAAGTCGATAATTGGTATAATTATTTAAATTAAATTGTTTCCTTCGATTCTGGTGTGGTGTGTCGATTAAGTAGTCGAAAAGTCAAAGGGTATCAAAAATTTAATTTATTTTGAGGAATTTTCTTTCAACGATCCGGACATGGAATGTGATGAATCTACAGAAAAACCCATTAAATTCAAATTTGAATAAAACCGGTATAAGAATGTACGAGTCATATCCGGTGTAGTGTAGCTTATAAATCTACGCTGAGGAATGGTACAAAAAGCCAGTCTTGTGCAATAGATTCTAATGGAAAGGAGCCACACGCAAAGTGGATGATGGAACCAAAAGCAGGAAAGATCATTCTCAGCGGAAGCGACGGCGACCGTGCTACGATTTCAATACCATCCCTATTTATATGAATTCAAACGCTGTAATTCAAGCCCGGCTTCACAGAATTTAATGACATCTACTTTGTCAGTAACGCCGGTTGATTCAAAAGTTCGCAACCTACGACATAAATAGTTTTAGTTCCAATTTGGTGCTTTCGCCTTTTATTTCCCAACACTCTAAATTGTAGATTGGTTATAGGACTGTAGGGCACTGCGAGCTTTATAGATCTATTGTGCTACCCACCCATAGGGCTGTACATAGTGGATGAGATACTCGACTTAGATCACCTCCTCCAGCCTGATTTCCTTGATGAATCGGAGTTCATGGAATGGATCTAACAGTGATAGATTTTCTTCTAATAGTTGGTAGGCATTTTTTTTTTCTTTTATGGATCAGTGCTCCAAATTCATTTAGAAGGCGCCCGGGGGTTACCCCAACATCTCCGCAGAATCTGCAGTCGCCACCTTGCTCAATAACCAGTTTGCTGAGGTGTTTCTTAAGTCAACAGTGACCCGTTAGGAAGCCTTTAGGGATGCCATTCTAAGATTGACTCTATTAAGTTTCATTCCAGTGTTACATTTAGTTCAGTTCATACATGTGTCTTAGTATCCCGAAGTGAAGTAATTTTAAAAATTAAAGAAATCCAACATAGTGCTGTTACGAGAGTTTTACTCCGAAGCAGATCCATGAAGATGTGGTAGCAACCTTAGGAATATCTGTCTCATCAAAAACAAAAGTTAAAAAGTGGGTACCCGAATTCAAACGTGTGGATAAGAGAGAGTTGGAGACCACCCACGACGTGGACGACCACCAACCTCAACTGGAGGGAAAAACATGAAAAAAAAATATCATGGGAAACCGCAGATTGATTAAGAGAGATACTCGTACAAGTAGCTGAGATCGATGGCATCTTATATATACGAGTATAAATGGACCCAAACACAAACAAGATGGGTTCCGAAACCGCTTTCAAATGAACGAAAACGCAATCGACTGACGATGTCTTGCGAATGTTTGAAGCTTTTTTAAGCCGATACAGAGGATTGCTTCCCACAAATGAGATCTGTGTTCATCAATATACCCCTGAGTCTCTAACAGAAAGTAACAATCAAAGGAATGAAGGATATCTGGAGGCCCCGTAGCAAAAATAAAGTACAATTATCGGCAAATAAGGTGATGACATCGGTGTTTTGGGACTCGAAGGGAATTATTAATTAACTTGTCAATGTTCGACCAATTAACTCCGATTAGAACCGTCGCCTTTTGATTGAAAGAGGAAGTAAATAAATAGCGCGTCCAGAAATGTTGTGGAAACAAATTTTTTTTAACCAGGACAACATGTGAGCTTGCGCACATCTAGCCAAACCATGGTTGAAATCCATTACTCTAAGGTTTGAATGAATACTGCTTCCGACCTACATACATATACATATGCCTGATCTAGCTCCGCGACATTTGTATGAACATTTTTTACATTACATACATATCCTTTTCTGTCTGCTATTTGAAGCAATAATAATCCTCGTAAGTTATCCTGAAGCAGAGCAATAAGCAAAGTAAAATAGATTTTTAATGCAATCTAACGCAATAGCACTGCAGCAATGGGTGTGTATATAGCTTTTATTTATTTTTTACAACTATTCTATTATACATGAGTACGGGGGCAAAGAGAGACGTTTATTTTGTGAGTATATACGCAAAACAGAACACCCTTCCGCGGTTAATTATTCTGCCATAGGATCTATACACCAACCAACAAGAAAACGAGTGGCACCTTTCAATAAACAGCAGTCGGTTCTCTGCTTATACAGAAAAACAGGAAATTCATGTCTAGCCTCGTAGCCATTCTACTTTATGGTCTTACATAAAAAATTTAAAGCTAAGTAAAGCTAACCTCCGGGGAGTACATGTTGAAGAGGAAGTTTAAGGAAGCACAATCTATTTTTTTTTTTTTACCAATTTCAACACCTCGTCCGTCTAAGACACAAATTCATCAGAAGGTATCTGTTTCAGGATATTAAAGAAATATTCGTCAAGGTCATGAATGATATTTGAACGTTCATTAAAGCTTTAAAGTGGTTTGACTCACAGGACTAAGCGCGGTGATTGCTCGGGAAATAGGCATTGAATACTCGTAGCTCAGCTAACAATCATACCATTCATAGTTTACTCAGCACCACCGTCATCGTCCTGCAGCACAGTGTAGTGTAATCTTCTTCAACAAACGACACTACTTTTATTTCGTGCTTTAAAATTGCATTTGCCTGTTACAGTCAAATACACTCAGTGAAAGACTGATCCGTCAGGCCATTTAGTCAAATATTTGTGAACATTTGTGACGGGGTGCCAATTTCAAGACTAAGATAATTTTTTTCAACTTGTAGAGCTCTAGGACCATCTCCTGCTATTTCAAGCACTAAATCTCATGAGGCAGGACCTTAAAACCCGAATGTAGTAGTTTGAGGAGTGACTGTTCCAAAAGAGTGCTTGGGATAACAGCGATATCGTGAGCGGGGGCTTGAGTTTCGAAAACACCAAGCATATTTCGCACGGTCCCACTTTTAGCGAATGTCCAACAAATGTCCGAATGTACTAATTGTTACGCACAGAAAACGAATGACAGCGTAAACCTAGGTTAAAAGATTCAAATAGCCATGAGCCTGATTGACAATAAAGTGTGCGAATGATACTTAACGTGACTTGAGTCAACACAGAAAAATGGAGGAATATGAAAGGAGCTGGATGTCAGTGAGGATGTCGTAATACGATTGTACAAATCCCAATGAAACTGTCTCATTTCCGATCGTACTCGTACTGTTCCGCCCCCATAGCTCCGATATTTCGACTCTTAACAATTACCATCACTTAACCATGGATGAGTCAAATTAAAAGCGCGGCACACACAAATTGAGAAACAATATCGGCCCCAATATGGAATCTTGCAACACTCCACACAAACCATATTCCATTCGCATGCTACACCACCCATTTGAAACAATAAACTAACAGTAAGCCCCCATTACTCATCATCCGTATACCCGTCGTCCCCCGTAATATTGACATTTTATTCCAAATTTATACGTATGCTCATCCAATCCACACATTGTCGTCATTAGATACTCACTCTAGTAACGATGAACTTCAACAACTCGCGCGTCTCGTCGCGTCGCGTCGCCCCATACCATACATGGGGAGAACAACATTTCGCAAAAATGTTAATGTTGCTACAATTGTTAGATACATAGATACATCTACACACTCATGGAAGAAAAATGGTGAAACCTTTTTTTTTTAACTTTACGTACCCAGTTTCAGTGCAGACAAAAGCATCATAGTTCGATGCGATGATGATGATACTCCTCAATGGTGAGGTTGGTTGGTTTGGTTGGTAAGATGCACTCCTTTCAACTTTTTCTTAGCCACACACAAAGTGGTTTTCTTTTTCTTTTCTTCTTCTTCTTTTTTTTTTTTGCCTTTTGAGATTTTTCTTTTGAACCTATATGCGTTTTGTCTCACTCACAATATTTTTCGAAAGGCCAACAGAGAAAAAAATTGCAAAAGATACTTTCACTCTGAATTTATTCCATTTCCTCTATATTAACACATCTTTAGAATGACCTTAAGACTTACAACAACAACAACAACAATGAACAAACACAAATTACTCTCACTTTGGGGCTTGGAATCGCACTATAGATACACGAAAAACAACGCCAAAGATATTCTAATTAAGAACTAGAAATCCAGTAGAATCTAGCACACTTATGGTGATAATAAGCCCAAGATCGTTGTTCATGCAAAACGCGACTAAATTAGGCAATGGCCGCCTCGACAGCTAGCCACTTTCTAATATTTTTTCTAGAGACACACACGATCGTGATCTGTCTTTCTTTGTCGTCGTTCAGGGCGGTTTGCTTTTAATTAGGCGACAACAACGATAAAGGAATACACTTTCTAGGGCAGAAGGGAAGCCTCTTTTTGGTTGGTGTCCCGAAAAATTAGGAAAACACGATCACGATTGGATGAGACTGTGTTACAAACGAAATTGTGAAAAAAAAAAACTTATATGAATCCACCGCCGGAGAGAGAGCAAAACAACACTTGGAAGTAGTAGAGAGTAAAACGTTCGACTGACTACGGCTGACAGACCGACTTGAGCCAGTACCCAGCAGCTGCGATAACCGGGCCACCAACCAACAGTAGTAGTAGTAGTAGCAGCGATTTTCACAACAACTCTTTGGGAAAATGATATACGAGGGAACAAGTTAGTTAACTCTTTTAGGTTAGGTGGGTAGGCGCATATACGAGCAGACAGTGGAGAGCTGCGACGGAGGCTCCGGCGACTGTATAGGTTTTGGTAATCGTATCTCTGTATCGAGGAAGATGGCTTTCGTTCGCAACCGTGGTCTAGTAGTCTCGATTGTGTGTGCTGTGCTGTGGTGCTGCAAAAGACTGGTTTTTCTTACGCGTATCTCGTCTTTTTCATCGCTGAAGTTGGTTGTTTTGGTTTTGGTAGGGGTTACGACGACGTTTGATTCATGGGTGCAATGAGTGTTGGGTGAACTTTGCATATTGATCAACAGCTGGCTGAAGTGTGTTGTTTTGTATTTTTTTTTTTTTTTTTTTTTTTGAGGAAGTTGACCTAAAGCAGGGTCAGTCGGTATATCTTTGGGGGAAATCTTGATTAGGTACTATTTTTATTTGTTTTTTTTTTTTTAAGTTGGTAGCAGGTAAAGGTGTACTGGTTTTGGTCAGTGGGAAACCCTTTCGAAAATTAGTCAACGACCTTTGATGGAGGCATACTGTGAGCCCTCTTATTGCTCGATTTGGTATTCGAATCAGAAAGGCAGTACCGTCAAGGGAATGTGTTCGTTGAAATCGGAGCAGGCCCTTGCAATAACCCTCAAAATAAAATGACGATAAATACATCAAGTTGTATTGCGCCGGATGAGTGTAATGGTACCGTTGCGACCAACTTGTTCATGAATTAAATTTTTAAGCAGTTACGAGGAGATATTAGGAAATTTGCATTCAGCTTGCTATTTTTGGAAGAGCTTACATTGCCCTATGAAGTCAGTTTTAGAGCTACAAAGCCCTCCATCACTTCATTGATTGAGGACATCTAGAAAAATCCTTTTTCAAAGACATTATATCCTCATCGAGTATTACAAATTGTGTACATGCATTGTACATATGTAAATGTTAGCGGCGTCCAAACCCGGCGTGATTTTCCCCAGTATTATCCGGCTCGGCAGAAGTGCGAAGCACAAGGGTGCTTACAAACATTTCCTTCTTAACTTCCGCATAACAGGATGTCGTAAGACACAACCAAGTATCGAGATACATAGACTTAAACAAGCGTTGAAGAATAATGGGGAAAATTTGATTGAATTAGGTGGAAACTAGGGAGGGTTTCAAACACTTGTCAATCTTTATAGAGAAACTAAGCAGCGACAAGGCATACATATGTACTCGTATGTCTAGATCAAAAGATTTAGGCATCTACTCTCGAGACGTTGGCCTACTGAGAGAGAGGTTTGAAGTTCGAATCTTAGAAAACACCAGCAACTGTTTTCACAGTCCCAAACCTTGTGAATACCTGACAAAGGTTGACAAACGTTCGACAGTAATAATTGTTATGAGAGAGCTTTTCAATTTGGCTGTAAGTTATAGATCCTTTCCATTTCTGGGAAAAAATATAACACGTACAACACGAAACCTCGCGAGAAACTAGGTCCTGACATCCTGACATCCTCCTGACTGAGATAGAGGTAGACCCCTGCCGAAAAGTATAACTGTAGCGGTTATAAACAAAGGAGCTTACTCACTAACAGCCCTTCCAGGAAAATCTGAAGACACAACCATAGCAAGTCTTTTTTTTTTTTTTTTTTTTTCCTCTTGTACAACCCTTGCCCGCATGGCATCGACACTGCGACCTAAAAGATCTATTGTATCGAGGTGTTGGAGTTAATCCAAGAGACGTACTACCTCCCTTATGAAGGCAAGTACATCCTGGGTAGCGGATCCATTGAGTTCCACTGAAGTAAGTATCTCCCTGTGGAGAGTACGTATCCTTAACCAATGTAGTGCCGGGCATTCGCAAAGAATGTGTTCGGATGTTTCATCTTCCTCGAGGCAGAATCGACAATCCTTGTCCTGGCAAATACCCATTTTGTTAAGGTGGTATCTCAGGCCGCAGTGGCCAGTTAGGAAGCCCGCCAGCTTCCTAATGCTTTCCTTATCTAGGTTAAGGATTTCCTTGTAGGAGTAAGGCTTAATTAAACGTTTGGATTGTCTCAGACCAGGGACATTTTCCCAGTGGTTTAGACGAAGTTGATGTTCCCAGTCGTTTAATTGACCTAAGGCAGAAGCCCAGTTGACTCTGCAAAACGGTTCTGGTCCTAAGAACACCGATTCTGATCCAGCCCTTGCTAGTTCATCCACCGATTCGTTGCCTGCAATACCCTGGTGACCAGGTACCCATCCAAGTTTGACCTTGTTGTATCTGGCTAGGGCCTGTAAGGCATCGTGGCAGCATTTAACTGTCATAGAGTCCATCATGTTGGAAGACAGTGCTTGTAAAGCTGCTTGGCTCTCCGAAAGGATAATAATTCTGGCGCCTTTAATACCTTTTCTGGATATTAAGTCGGCGCAGATCTCAATGGCAAGTCTTAGTCAAGAGAGAGAATCTCTTTATAGAAGTTCAACAAATAGAAAGAAGGGTTTCTAAAGGATGGGCTGCTTACAACTTGATAAGGCTAGTGTACAAGTTAAGCTTTGAAATTAAGTCGGAGCACACTTTTACGCCTGAGCTTTGGAGCCTTCTATAAAAAGGAGTAGAATGATAGTTGAAAGCGCAAACACTGTCTGTGTGAAGCGGTGTTATTTCCCTTCGCGCTCGCACTGTTCCAGCTCCATAGATCCATTATACGCTGACATTACCATGGTTTAACCATGAATGAGTCCAATGAAAGGCGACTAGGAACACACAGACCTTATCCCATATTGAGAAACAATATGGACCCAATACGCATTCTTGCAGCACTCCATACACGATATATGATAATCCCATTCCACCCCAACTATTGGCACCCATTACAGTTCCCATTATAAAGGTGAGGTCTGTGGAAGTTGGGCAACTCTTTCGCTTCCTATTTCACTGTAGCGTACTTCAGGAGGAAACAATGGCGATTAAGGAAGCCTCGTCTTGGCTGAGGTGTAATCTAATATCTTTCGGTGATATTAACATATTCACGGACAACCAAGCGGCAATTAAAACTCTGGAATTGTGCTTATTCATATCCAAGACCGCGCCACATTTGCGCTCGAATCTCACGGAGATGGCAAAGCATTCAATATTTACTTTTGCTGGGTGTCAGTTCCAGAGGCATTAGGCAATCTCTGGGTATACCAATCAGCAATCAAATCGCAGATAGGAGAAGGGATGTCAATCTTCCAGATAGATCCGAAACGCTTCAATGGATTGGT
The DNA here is from genome assembly GCA_946965025.1 of Blera fallax. Classification (NCBI taxonomy): domain Eukaryota; kingdom Metazoa; phylum Arthropoda; class Insecta; order Diptera; family Syrphidae; genus Blera; species Blera fallax. The sequence continues at coordinate 6,789,563 of OX337246.1, read as the reverse complement.
TTTGATTAAACGACAGCACCGGGATCGGTGTTCTTGGTCCACTGTTCAATAGGTCAACACCTTAAGCAACTAGGACTCTTCTTAAATGAGGAAGAGAAAATCATTATCTTCGGAGAAGAATGCTCCATCTAGAAGCTCTTCCTTTCGACAACCTTAGCGATCTGGCAAACTGTAAACTTAACAACATCCTTAGCTTCACAAAAAACTCCGGTTGGTTCAATGAACCCGTAGGTAGGGAAAAATAACGATAAATTCCGTGGTATCACAATGGACCTTCTTTCGTCAAAATATGACAACCACTCTAACCTAACCTGACATAAGCCCCCATTTTTGTTAAAAGTTTGGTAACAATTTGTAGAAGTTCAGTTGTAAAAATAAGTCGGATGCAAATTAGAGCCTCAGACTCAGATTGAACTTTGTTAACATCCCACCTGCACCCTCTTACTGCAATTTTAGACCTTTCAAATTAGCTACTGAACCTAACTACTGCAATATTAGACCTACCACCAATAAATTGAATCCTAGGATACCTAAGTATAAATGGAATGCGACACATCGCATCATGTCCAGCATTGATGATTCCGTTGAACCCATTAGCCTTTCCGTCAAAACTAAAACATACTCCACTGCGATTCTTTTCTGAAAGGTTTTAGACAAGTTAAATTTCACTAAAAAAAAATAAATACTTGGCACACATAGCACGTATGGACCCTAGGCCATAGCTTATCATAGCCGCTCGTGTAGTGCGTGGAATACGTTTTGCACGAATGGAAAGAATGCAGCATAAAATGTGCTGCCGGAATCAATCCGAATTGCGAAATTCAGAGGCTTCACATGACAGTTTTTCCACTTTGAAGTAAGCGGCAATCACCAATGGTAGGAAAACAAAACTTCCGGTCCGACTAACTTCTAGAAATGCCATTTGTTTGTGGGTTTAAAGGTATTTTTGAGCTGCTCTCAAAGATGTAGATCCCCACCGTTATTGTAGCCGACATACTGTATACTTTTTACATTTTTTTGATCAAATGTCAAAGTTGATCAAAATAATCTTAAAATCTAAATAACCTCTAAAATTAGCTTTTAGATAATCGAATTAAGGCGTAAATTTATTAACCTACACGGTTCGTTGTATAATCAATTTACATTCCGGCTAAGCGATGATAATCCACCGTAAGTTCTCTTAATTAATGTTGATAATATTAATCCTAAATAGTCATTAGGATTAGTTTTTGACAGATAGGAATGGCGAACATGTTCAGCTTGGATGATCTCTGACCGACTATCGATCAAAGTGATTTCATGGCAGGTTTGACGTTTGAAAACGATTTATTATTGGATAATTGCATCAATTTTGCCAACAAAGTGTTGTAGTGAGTTGTAGGCACATCTTGGTTTTGTGTCTTTTGCGTTGAGCTTTTGGGATTGAATCGAAGGTAAGGACCAGAAACATGTCCTTCAATAGATTTAGGCTGGAATTCGGACTACCAAACAAGAGCAAAGTTGAAGTCTATACCAAGACCAGATTGGGATATATTCGGAATCGCAGCAGCACAAACATCTTTTGGTTTAAAATGGTTGGACAAATTACCAGATCTTGTAGAGCTCCAACATATAGGGTTATTTTGGGACACAATCGTCTAGAAAATCACTAGGGGTAAAAAGCAATCACAAATATGTAGCGTATCTGCTGAAAATGGGTTACTGCCTGATAGTACAATGGACCGAGATGAGCTTGAGGGCTATGGGCCTTGATTTTCCTTATTTTGTAAAAATATTGATCATACAAAAAAAATATCTGCAAAAGCCGTAGAGAGAGATAGAAGATGGCTTCTATATCATATGCTACTACTTCCGACCACGCCGGAAACACACTATGGCCGTCCCCGTAGGGACTACCAAAAAAATGCGCGTGAGCTCAAAGTTCAGCGACAAGTCAGAAAGGGAAAAGCTCTTACTACGGGGAGTAACCAACAAAATAACCTCACTCTCAGGCACCGCTTCACAAGATTACAACAAAGCTATCTATTTCATCCCGGAGACGACATTGACATTGAGTTCTAAGCCAAACCACCGATCGAGCACAGCTTTAGAAGATTTTAACGAAGCCCTCAATTTAATACCGCCGACGACATTTATGGAAGCGAAATGCATTTTGGTTTCAAAAACGTTTGTACTCCTTCTAAGCGTAGCTGTATAACTTCTTATCGTGCAGTACTAAATTATGTATTATAAGCTTCCTGATTCGACAGAAAGGTAGACAGCCATGTATGAAGTTTATCGCTGTCATGAATATACTATATATGTAAAAGTGCCTATATGCGTCCAATAATCGTCAGAACCTCGCTTCAAAGGAGTGGGTGCTATAAAAGCGATCTTTCAACACTCGTCTGAACGTGGAATATTACAACTCTACCGCGTTATTTAAGTGTGCGTTGACTCATAGAAAGATGCATGCCAAATACCATGTCACTGTCATACCAACGACAGATTACGTCGCTTTGTTTTCCGTTTTTCCTCAATTTGCCTAACATACAGACCGACTATCAGTTTCAATTGCTTGCTACCTAGATTAACCGCACTTTAAGAGCTACGTTGCTATGCAGTGACTGTGGCAGGGTTACAAGTTCGCAAGTTTACAACACCTTCCACTTGAACTCAATATTTGTTAAACGAGCCGCCATTTGCCAACTTGGCAACTGTTATATGAAGTGTGTCTTTGGTTCTTACTTGATGAGTCTGGTCCCGTCTAACTAGTTCATCCACCCTTTCATTCAACTTGTTGGATAGGTGCCGCGTCACCCTTGAATTGATTGAAGGATTTGAGAATGTCATCAAGGCAGTTTGACTGTCCCTGCAGCTCTTGCGATGCGTAGCAAAAATAGTTTCGAACCCTTAAGTATACCAAAGGTCTCCGCTAATCATGAACACCTGCTCCTTATCCACCTGTGGATCAAAAATTCCTCTCATTCTATGCAATTAATACTAGCGCATGACCTTGAAAACACAAATATTGTATGCGTTTAAATGCTGCTGTTTTTTCTAAGATAATCTAAGATAACCGCAAATTTATTATCCTGTCTTCTAGATTTTGTGTTTCACTAATTTGCATTCCGACTAAGCTATAATAGTCCACCATAGTTTCTCCTAATTAATTACTGTAGCAAAAGTCATAGGTTATGAGGTAAGAGAAGTGGATGGATGATCTCACTAACACGGATGTTTGGAGCACGCCTCGGGTTTTGTTTTTGTCTTCGAAACTGGCTTCTCTCCAGCAGACAAAAAATGCGTTCCACATATTCCAATCACACTTTGCAGACATTATTTAAACCATAATCACCTAAACTTGACTAAAACAAGTCGTATCCAACGGGTCGTATACGTAACTGTTTTTTTCTTTCTCCTCACTCGAGTGCAGTAAATTCAACTTTTCTTTTCTGTAATGCTAACACAATTTGACAAGTGAACCACTCGATTGTAGGCATAATTTCCATGCAGAATTTGAAAAGTAATTACAGGCACACACACAGGCACGTCAATCCATGTAAAGACACTTGTTCTCCATGATATATTCCAGAGAGTTTGCTGCCTGATGCCTAGTTCACTTTTTCTTGCACTATTACTATACTAAATCCGAACAGAAGCAGCTCCGAGTTACACACAATATCATGCGGGTCAGGTTTTTTCAACACACAAACGTAGGCTATAACCAGAGCAATGCGCCACAAGCAAAAGTCATCGCATCGCACAGATGAAATTTCCAATTTCAAGTGCCTTTCAAAGCTCCTAGAGGCGTTTTTTTATTCCTTATAGAGAGCCCTACTGCTGTTGCTCTGTGCAAACTGAAGTAGAAGTAGTGCAATGGCAACACGGGCAGTAGAAGTAGGAAGATGCTTGAACTGGAGCAGAGTACCCAGCATCGTGCTCTGTGGGGTACTCGATGAAGTGAATGCGACGTGAATGTGTCACTCTTAATTTAAATATTTGCCATCTGATTCGATTCAAATCAATTGCAGGGAATTTCGATTCAATTTTTTTTCCTCTCTTTCTCTCTAATAAATTTTAATTGGTATTCTGATTGCGTAAATATGAGCCAACCGCGAAGAGTGAATCCATTTGATTCGAATTTCGGAAAGAGTGTGAGCGCAGCCTAAGTGATCAGGTTGCAGGTGATCACTTTTAGCGGTTAGTCGGGGTAATAAACTTAGTTTATGATGGGAAGTTTGCTATTTTTGATCAGGTTGGGTTGGTGTGGTTAGTTACTTTTTTTTTAAGTGATGACATAATTAACGGGTTGGAGAATCGAGGGAAATAAGGAAGCTGCGAGTGAATAAGTGAGCCAGCACTTGGCCTATTAAGTAGATTTATTTGAGAGGTAGTTAGATACATAATTGGTAGTTAGGTTGGGTAGCTGGGAGGAATAACAGAGATAAGAAGAATATCTTTTTATAAACAGCACTAAAGGTGAGGTAATCAAAGATTCTTGTATCTAAGATTTGCCTGAATATATCGTCAAAACTTGTGATGAATGGATAGGTAGATGGGTGCCCTAGTTGACAAGAGATTGTCAACGGCTCACATAGACTAACGATGAGTCCAGTGTGTCCAATAGTAGACCCCTGAGAACCTAAATTTCATTATCGACAGCTGAACTAAGCCACCCAGATATACATATGTATGAATCTCAGGAGTTTGTTCAGCTTAATGTTTCTTAGATCATCCATCTCCGCAGGGAAGTAGCACCTAAGAGTGTCCTTTCTTTTGGTGGGTAGTGCTGGACAATCACATAGCAAGTGCCGAATGAATGACGATCGGTACGAGGCTATTATTCCAGCAACATTAAAAAACATGGGCAATAAATCAGCCGAATGAGTGCCGCCCTGTAAAAAAAAATAATGTAAAACGCAGGCTAGCCACGACCGAGGAGATGACTGCTGGCCAAAGTTACGCAGTATAATGCTGTGTGGCTGCACTAATATAGGTCAAAGCGCTTAAAATGATGTAATTTGCGAGGAAAATAGACTCTGTGTACTAAGTGTACAAATACAGCGCATTCAGAACGATTCCAGTGATGTTAATATATGTACATACGTCATTCTAGCGAAGGATTTTCTTGCCGATGAGATTCAACAGCTGTACAACGGTAGAAGAGGCAAGCGAACTGTCTTCAGGAGAATGGATAAAAGCTGACAAGACCTAATTAAGTGGCAACGAAAATGGAGCATCCCAGTAAAAGGACGATCGACTTATCGACTGATAAAAATGTGGACAGATCGTCCACATGGAGAAGTGGATATGGAGGCTTCCGCGCCTGCCTACACCGGTATGGGCATAAAAACTCCCCGTTCTGCTCAACTTACAACAGAGTTAAGGAGAATGTGGAGTATAACTTCTTTTACTGAACAAGTTCGAAGGAGGAAATAGGTTAGACCCCAACTACATAGTGCGCCATATCCTGCCAAGATCTGGGATGCAGTCACAAAATATATCAGCGACTGTGATGAAGGAACTCCACAGAGTAAAACGTCAAAAACAAACAAGGATCGGCCATGAAGGAGAAAGAAAGATAGGTGCTACCTTGCGATATACGCAATATTGGTTCCGTAGGGACAATGCTTATGTGAAGAGATGCTTTTTGTGGGCGAAAATCCCACAAGTTAGAAGGTATGGTCCTGCCAGTGTCTTTCTAAACCAACAGACAATGATAGTTTTAGCTAAGCTCAAGTCAAAGAAGGCTGCCGGCGCTGTTGGCCAACAACCGAGCTATTCAAAGAGGAGGAGATGATTTAGTAAGCAGCATGAATCAACTCATGTCAAGATACATATATAAGAAGACATATGAAGGCTATCCAATAACTGATACGCGTAATCGAAAAAAAGTGATCGCACCGAAAGGGATTTAGGTACATCCATTATAAAGTTGTGTTTTTGAAGACAGGTTATGCAAGGACATGCCTTGATGTGACAAGTGTGTTTCAGTGTGCTAGCTATCTATTTAAGGGGAAACATTTCTAGCCCTGTTTGCCTTCTTTTTTGTCTTCTTGGGCTAAACAGAAATTTATCAAGCTTATTTGGCGCTCAACGAACAGGCTGATCTACGAGATGTTTGCACAATACTGAGCCCGTTCTCAAGCTCTGGACTGTTCTTACAATACTTTCCTATTTTGTTAAATCTATGACAGTCTTGAGAGCATCAGGAATACAACGAAAAAACAAAAAACAATCGACACCCGGACAACATCTTCCGAATTTGCCAAACAAACAAATCAACGGTGCCCTTTCCCCAAACGGCCTTCAAAATAACTGTCGTTAGATAAATTTAGGCCACGAGAACAACCTACGAAACAGGTTAAGTTCCAACGAGAAATGCGTAGATTTTTCGCAAATATTCAGAATGGAATACGATTTTGAATTATAAGTCGTTCCTTACTGTAAACATGTTTACCAGTTAGGGGCCGGAATAGTATCGATAAAAGTATTCCATAAATATCAGCTCAAATAGATATTTTAGGTATCTCAAGCACTATTTATACACCATCACACACGGCCCTTTGTCAGATGGGAATTTACAAAGCTTCCCTCAAAATAAAGCAGATAAGACCCCACCCCATTGTTACAACGAGAACACACGTTTTCGAGACGCAATATAAGCGAGCACCACCGCATACACGACTTAATTACCATAATTTAAAATTTTCTAACGTATGCACGATAAATCTCCATGAATCCATTAAAACGCTATCTCTATGGCCGGAGACAAAAAGAAACTTGCTTACGCATATCTGTCATATTCAACACTTGAGCCATTAGGCGTGCCAATGAACGACGAACTCGACACGTCTGCGTCGACGTAGTCGTCGTTGTCTTGTAAACAGGAAGTTGCAATTTGTAAGTGTAAAAATCATGGCAACTCCGACTCTCGACATGGGAATGAGGTTAATAGCACTCTCGCCGTCGTTGTATTCGCCGTAGTCGTTGGGGTTCACTTGTAATCAAAATTAATACTGAAATTAGAATTGGAGTACTGTAAACCGTAAATTAATCCTGTTTTGAGTTTAATTTAAATGGCACAGGCCCACAGACCGTGTAGGCATGGGCGAACTATGTCTAATGGAGCTTAAAGTATCCGACAGTGAAACTAATCTACGTCATTAATATTTTGCGGCAGATAGTGGGGCGGGGTGTAAGACAGATGTGCGTTTCGTATTCGTATTTGCTAAGGCTGCACGCGATATATTACAGAGCAAGGCTGAGCGGCCTAGACTGACTGATATGTTGTGGTCTTGCTAAATTGACCTCTTACACGGATCGTTCGGTGTAAGATCTGTGGGAAAATTGCTTCTCGTTGGAGTAGTTCGTAATTAGAGTAATCTTAGGTAATGGTAGGCGTAAAATTTCAGTGGAGGCTGGTAATTTATGACGGATGGAAGGTTAACTTAAAGAACCAGATCGCCCTTAATTAGAAAGCTTAGACATCAGGAAATAGGCTTCTGAATTGATTAAAGGAATCGTGATTCGCAGCTATAGCATCTTTTAGGTACCAAAAGTTGTAAAACTGCAGCTAGATTTACAGGATTTCAGCTAATCGTACAACGGGTTCAGCTATACATTGTCATTGTAAGTAGAGACTCACTTGTCAAAAATAGCACCTGTCAGTTTCCTTCGGGGAATCCTCTGGGTAAATGGATTTAAGCGGATCCTTAAGTCGACAGCTGTGAAGCTATTGTGTTGTACTGTTTTTCTAGGGAGCTGTCCATCTTTGAAAAGCAGCACTTCGGCTGAAGGCCACTCCATGCGAGGCAGTAGCAAACCTGCCGGCGCGCATTGAAAAGATAAGCAAGGATTAGCGTAGCTAGATCCTCATACTTGAGGATGAGATTGCCCTTGTAAAGCTTTTCATTTGTGCACAAGCAGGACAATCGCACTGCGAGTGTGTGGCGGATTTGTCGTTTTCCAGCCACGTCTCACAAACGCCCGAACCTCTAACTCATCATATGAAGTAAAACCTGCAACGAACACTCTGGAGAAGACCATGAGAATCTGCGCTCAAAGATATGCACCATTCACATGATATCCAACTCCCTTTCCTGAATGCATGGAATAGGGCTGAGGAGGGAGGAATGCTCAGAAGCGCTTCCATTCCGGCAGTTGGAGTTCCTCTCATCGCGTCAGTAATGCAGACACAGGCACGCTGCTGCAGTTTACCGAGCTAGAGTTTGAGGAATGCCTCTCTTGACCACCATGCAACCACACCATACACAAGGTACGGACTGACTATGCCAGTGAACATCCAGTGAAGCATCTTTGGGGTTAAACATCAGGCTCTTTGAAAACGAGCTTAAGGTCTTAGATGACTCCCAAGTACTTAACTTAGTTTGATAGTTGTAATTGGGTGTCCCAGAAAGATAATCATCTCACAGGAGGTAGCTTCCTCCTCATAGTGAACAGCATCATCACAGACTTAGCAATGACTGTTCACAGCACCAACTCCCGACAATGTTGATAGACGCCTACTGTAAAGCTAATGTGTTCATAGAAACCACATATGTAGAAAATAAATCCGCAACTGATTTCATTTACAAGCAAAGGGGCATACCACACCTCGGTCCGAATTCTAAGTGATGTGCTACTCCTAACCTTGAAGGGTTTTGAGAACTACAGGATTTTCGGGGAAAGTGGTAAAAATCTTGCTTCAGCCTAAAATACTGCGTGAAAACTGTTAGAATCAAAGTGGTCAGTAGAATCAGGAAAGAAAAATGTGCGCCTCTGATTTTATTCCAATTTTAGATTTCTTCCCAGAGAGAGATATTTTCAGAAGTTTTCAATCTCCACGAATTCAATCAGCAGGTAGCTGCAGACATCTCGGGGAGCTATCTGAACGTTAAAAGACCCGACCGAAGACATGGGAGGACCCAACGATGCTTCAAATCGTGAGAACACATCATCGGAGCCTTGCTTAGCAATCTCATGGGAGATCTTCTTTCCTAGTGTGACCTGACAAGAGTCAGAGAGTCAAAAGTTTTGCGACCAAATTCAAAGAGTTTTTACATTCTCGGACTATTTTGGAACAAGTTAAAAGATTAAACAAAGGTTTAAGCGCAGCTTGATTGTTACTACAGACCAATTTTTCGAATACTCTACCTATTCCTTGTAATATAGTCGATAGCCGATAAAATAGACCTCCGCTTGAAAAGTAGTGGCATGTTTACCTAACGAATAGTGAAGCCTAGAGTTGTTGGCCTTCTCGAAGACCAGTCGACTTTAAATTTGTATAGCAGCCGAAGTTCCTGTGTCATTACATCCGAAGGCATATCCATGGAACCAGGGTCGTAGGATAAGTGCCCCGCAAGGTCATCGAAACTGCAGTGCAAATAATATCAAAAGATTAGATGACTTCTAAGCAAACGGTCAAGGATACATCCATATTTTACTCTGTCTCCTCAAAAGTTATGGAATTATAACGAATTCACAGCAAATTTCATAGAGATAATGTCAAGCTTCCAAAACGACTACAAAAAGTTGAAAAATGTTGTTTTTTTTCTCTTGCCAGTTAGGGTTTGCAACGCAGCAATAATCCAAATCCAAATAATCAACGGATACCAACCAGCGGATGGATGGTTAGAATAATATATGTACATACATACATATGTGCGTGCCCTATAAAGTAGGTATGTCCATAAAAAAGCAAAAGCACGTTACTATTCCAAAAGGCACATCGATTCGGCACTTTGTACCCTACTACTTCTCCACACCTACCTTCAGATAAAATCTGTAAACTTCAAAATTAAAGCTTCAGAATCCGAATAATCTAGGAAGGTAATCTTTCGAGAAATAAATCTATTAATTAAGAGGACAGTTCCATTTATCTTTATAAACAATCCAAGAGATTTGCGATATTTTTTTATAACAAAATTTTATATCACATTACTTTTGCAAACACCGTTAGATTTTATATTCTCAAAAGCCACACGAAACACATAAAAATGTGCTTAAAAAAAAAATGGAATAGAGTTCAACAAAACCCGTCAAACTTTTAATATTCTTTTCTTCTTTCTGTTTACTCAAGCGCAACCCAAACGATAAATTTTACACATCATAAAGAAGATACATCATCGCAGATGAAGATAAACAAGTCCAACATTTACATATGAAAGCAGATCTCGTTTGTCTATTTTTCTCGTTGAACATACATTGCAACATTGTGCACAAAGAAGGCAAGACACCAGATACTACACTCGTAGATACTTCCTCAATCATTGATGCATATCAAATTTAAAGGCACATTTGCATTTCCAAATGGACGGAGAATGAGAACCTTAGAAATGGCTGGAGTTGGAGACTAAGAAAAAGAAAAGAATTACGAACACAAACCGACTGAAGATCGATACTTAAACGCGACAATATCGTCGCCATTCGATCATCAAAGCTAAACAAACTGAAACCCAGCACCGCATGTGCATCCACCGTGCAGTCTCTCTCTCTCAGGGGAGATCCTAAATCAATTTACATTATCTCGATCGGTAGATCTTGATGGATTTTTCCACGGGAATGGTGAACTATTCGGTAACACACTATGGGGCTTTAAAAGAAGTTACTGCGTCTCGGACAATTGGTGGTACGAGTGCGCTGCTCTGTGCTTGCCAACATTCAATTGTGCGAAGTTGCAAATTTCCATATGGAAGTCAATAGTACGTATCTGTAATAAATTTCGACAGTTTTTTCTTTTCAATTTACATGGAGTTATGAAACGAATGCGTTGACCAATGAAATTTATTCATGGAAAAGACAATAGAAACTGCAGGTCGATAAGAGTGCACTTAGCAAAGTCGGTCAGATGGATGTGGATTGATTTGCGAAACAAAATGATTCAATAAGCAAACAATAACTGGATGACTGAGCTTAAAATTTGGGTTTTAATAAGCGTCTTAATTTGAAAATTCATTACAAATACTTATTTCATTGACTGCTTATCACTTATCACATTTTCAGTCCGATAAAACAGAAATTTGATAAGTCAAGTACGAAAAACTTATCTAAGCTTGAATGAGTGTATTTGACTTTCTTTTGTAACAAAATGAGAAGTTTGTTGAGAAATTTTGATAAATGATAAGTGATAAGTCGCTGGGGGAACATGTACCTGGAACAGTAACGGCTCGGCCACAGAAGTACATGAGTACGTTACCCCCAAAACCTGTCAAAATCCCACACTTGTTTTAACAGACAGCTCGACTCTCTGGTGGACAGCTTAGATCGAGATAGAAAGTCCATAAGAACGATGCTCACAAAGACTTTGGATACCATAATAAATTTCATTCGATTGAACCTCTAATACAAGAGCAGAGCGGCCACTACTGCTAAGAGCATTGTGGCTGCAATTAACAGTTATTTCATTCGATCTTAATACAAGGCTGCTAACAGGAGGGCAGAAACCCATTACGTGACCCAAAACTATACTCTGACAGGAGGATCACCACCACAACTGGTTTCCAAAGTAAATATGGGCGCAGAAGCCGGGTTTCTTTTTTTCCTTCAGAATCAATGACAATTGCACCAATTTTGAAGGGTCACTGTCATCATCCAGTTCTTAATAGCAGTCGAGATACTAACTAACTACTAACTTCGATAAGAACCACCATAGATCCATTGTGCTTCTATGGAAAAAGTGTTCAAGAGAGTCTGCCTCGCACTGGTTTTCGAAAATCCTGCAGAAGTCGTCGCATACTACATCCAATTATCTGTCCAGCGCTCTTTGATTATATTTGCCACTTTGAAGTCGTTATATCTGTTTAGTTGTAGTAGCTACTTAAGCCGTCAATGGTCCAGGGCTAGTTATGAAAACCTAGGGGTGTTGCAATAATGAGGATGCGCTAATATGTGATTTGCCTTCATGAGTGCTTAGTCGTGACACAAAGGTATGTTGCCATTCTGTTTCACGCAAAGAACCCTGGTTTTCTGTTCTCCCAACTCTATCTGTCGAACAATTCTCTGAAAGCTTCAGTATCTAGGTACCCAGAAGATTGCGACATTGTTATGTTTTCGGCGAGGGATAATCCGCAGTCCTTCACTGTCCTAGATTTAATGATTGTAGCCAGGCAACTCGACACATAGCACTAGTTTCGGCATAAAATACCGGACTTGGAAGACGAAAAGAGAGGTGAAGGTTCAGTTCACAGAAGATGACACTAACACCAATTTCCTTGACTGTTCTCCAGCCTTAGAAAGGACTTAGAAAGGCTACGATGCAGTGGGAGAATTCCGACATGACCAACAATAAGTCTTAAGGCTGCTTTTGTGTAAAGACACATAAAACTGTGCGGATGGACACCATGGACCCAACTTATAGACCACGCGAGCAACACCTAACGTCACAGCAGTTTAAAAGGCTGAGTTGAACGCAACTAGCACATCCTTAGACTTCTGTTTTTCTTTGTTTGGATCGTCCTAACCCCTTTGGAATCACAAATTCAGTATCTGGTGGTATTAAGCACTAGGAATTGTAGGTGCTATGTACTAGTCACCGATGTATATTGTGCGAGTGCTCGTAAAACCGACCGGAGATGAGTCTATACCTTAAAAGGGAGTCCTACCAACTCTACGGAACTGAATAATTTAAGTACTAAGCCGTCAAAAGAAACCAACGATTCTAGGTACACTTCTAGTGTCTTAGTCTACAATACAGCAATCGCTTGACCTGTTATGCTGTTTGCTTCCGACATGATAGGATGATCGCATTTTTTGAAAATCTGCTCCAAGTCAAGTAGGAAGCAGATAAGAGCCTAAGCACTGTTAAATCCAAGCCACTTTCAAAACAAATTGACAACAAAGTCTCATCATCAGCTCCGTGAAATGCTTAACACGAAGCTTCCTCAATTAAACCACACTTAATTGTACCTTACCAACAGCATCATTAGACCCCACAACGTTTTGCTATACATACCTGCAAAGAGAAAAAAACAAATAATTTCATTAATTAGCTGCATTTAATTAGTCATATAACTATAAAACAAAATTATATCATTTCTTAACGCGCGTGCTCGCATAAGTGACTAACATCAGCTCCACTCCAGAGCACACGATTGCACTTCACATCAGCTCTGAGCCGTAGAATTCCTCTGTATAATCTCCTCTTTAACCACATATCATCCACACTTCAGGCACACCAAGAAGATACAATTAAAACAGAACATAAAAAGACAAACAGACGACAGAATCTCAATTGATTTCATCAAGTTAATCAATGAATTTAATTGGATGCTTATAGTGGTGGCATAAAAAAAAAGAATAGCACTCGAAAGCGGACATCAATTGGTGATCTGACAGAAGCTATTTAAGAAGGAAGAGAATAAAACTCATTTCCTCATCGTAAAACAAATTCACGATGTGGGTTAAGTCAACATTAAGATGCCCCAATATGACGAAGGCAGAATGACGACAAACGACAAGCATCATGCCAAATAGTGACACCACTTCCGTGCTCATTTTAAAATTGGGCGAGAAATCAAATAAATTGTACCCACCAGAGCTACCAGGCAGCACTAATATCCGTGGCTTCACTTACTTCTGGGTATTCAATTTCCTCAAACAAACTGAAAAGATACAGAGAGAATCGAAAGATACAGGCGGAGTGTATGTTTGAGGTTTGAATGAGGAAATTGGAAATTTTATTCATTTACCAGTCATGATCTAGATTATTGCATTTGGGCAGGGCAAAAGCTAGCAATGCGGTTAAGGTTAATTGGAGTTTTAAAATTTAAATGATGGTACTTACGAGTAGTTACCACCAGATGGAAGGCTTCCAATTGGGTTAATTGTCGTTCTTTTTGGCCACGTGAATGGGTAAATTGATTAGCATAAGAAATCGGGGTGAAAGTGGTGGTTTCCCGTCGATACATAATTATTTAGGTTAAGTTAGGCTAGGTTTGTGGGGAGAAACTTCCACAGGGACTGTTTGGTTCATTGAGCCATCATTGCATCAGTTTCAGCTTCGTATGGTATTTATCCAAAACAACCTGCATTCTTGATGAGACACATCTTGTTCGTAAGTGGAAAATGGATCTCTTCAATTGGTCAGTATTTTCCATGCTTCTTATGGCAACAGTGGCAGAAGGAGGGCGTGCCTATCGTTTACTGCAAGTTTACATCTTAGGTCACGAGTTTCTCTTTCCTCTATTACTAGTAGGTTCGGTCCTTTTCCACTTAATACTGAAAATCATCTGTGAAATGCTGCCATAACACTTTAACCGTTGACAGACCAGGCAGTGTTGGCTAGATCAATACGAGGTGTAGCCTAAAGCAATTGAGGAAGACACTTGTAGGATCACGAAACGTGTCACTGCACCTACAAACGTCTTCAAAACTAGAGTCGATGAGGTTGTGGAAGATTCTCAAGAGAGCAAGAGCAAACGTAGTTGGACGCTATCACCTTAATGACGGGACAAAAAAAATAGTGACAATTAGGGTCCATTCACAGCTCAGTGACTTGCGAATACGAACGAGCGAATATTCGCAAATTATGACATTTCATTCACAGCAACTTTCTAGTCCCAGCAAACTGCAAATTCCTCTTGTCATTCGTTGCATTTCAAAATAACTCGCGAATTTTTTGGTCGCGCGAATGTGGATGGCGTACCACAACTGTGGAATGTGAATAGAATTTGACAGTTCGCAAGAAGTATTCGCCTATTCGCTAAAAAAATCAACGAATTGTTAATTTCTTCGCAGAAACCAATCAAAACTTAACTTTTACTCTATTAATCGATAGATAAATTAAGCTCGGTTTTTTCAATAGTAAAGTTGACAATTGTGTGCCTTTAAATGTACTCAAAATGGTTCGTTCGCAGTTCGCCCATTCGCCGGTCGCTGAAATCTGAGTGGTCACTATCTGTCACTGTCACTGTCATTTAGGCTATAGCGTCCAAATATGTTTGCACTTGCTCTCTTGAGAATCTTTAATCTTTTATTTAATGACCTTTTATCTGGTTTGATAGCAGAAATTAAGACGCATGAAATAAGATACTTTCGCGTGCATCGTTGTTGCATACTGTTAAAGTATAATAACTGCTTGAACCACCGTACCATGCTATGGAACCCACGTACCTAACGCAAATAAACTGCAGGTCGCCTCTTAAAAAAATTGGAATAGCTAGTTGGACAACTCGTTGGATGACTTGGCGTCATTTACAATGAAAGAACTCCTTCAGATTTTCAGACCTCTATCGAAACATCTATACTCTTCCAAAAAAGCTAACATTCTTGTAATTAACATATTTGCACCCTTCCAACAATGAAAGTCAACCTCAAAGCTCAAACCAATTTACAACCAACGAGTAACGACATCAACCTCGCATTTAAAATCTTAATTAAGAGTCCACAGAAAAAAGTACCTACAACAGATAAATGTATCCATTGTAATCTTTCGAAATTTCCCGCCTCATTAGTCACTAAGCGTATAGCAATTGTGTACGCGACTTCAATGAAACACCTGCATTTGTCACAGACAGCACCACGACAAAGCAAGCTCTGCGACCACTCCATGGCTAGTTACCCCCTTTGGCGATGGCATTTTCAATACTCTTACAAATGTATCTGTGAGTTGCACAGAAAAAGATACAACAACGAAAAATTCACGAAAACTTGTAAACTACCTAATTCCAACCTCAAGGCGTTAACACTCCGCGAAACAAAAAAACGTCGATTTATGTAAACTAGTGCACGTGTTACCCTGGTTTCTTAATTTTTTGGCAAGCGTTGTGCAGCACAAGTTAAACCACCCTGCAGCCGCTCGTAATTGACTGATTGACATCTCTTGGTGTCCAACAATAAACAAAGCGCGCGCGTACACCCATTGACCACAAAACTGTCCAAACGGACCTGAGGAGGTAAAAAGGTTTAACCCGTCAAAGGAATGCGGTTTTCTTTCAATGGAAGCGCCCGCGGTTCTTATGTTGCAATATGGAACCTCAGGACCACCAACCAGAAGCCACAAAGAAAATAAAATAAGGGACAACCGACGCGACGCAGGAGGAACACATTGCGTGAGTGGTTTTGCGGTTTGTCATTTTTATCGGTAGAACCATTGCGCAACACATCGCAAATCCTTCACGACTTCGAGATAGTTTTGTGGTTTGCGCCCTCAATAAATCATTCAGCTTGAGATACTTTAACGCGGGCGCACCGCACACACATCGAGAGAGAAAGAAAACGAAAGAGCGCCCCCCTTGACTTGACATCAATGTATCTGCAGCGCAAAATTCAAGGTTCTGCCAGCCAGTAGCTAACCTTTCACTTGGCTCTGTACACACAAGTACGAGTATCTATGCAGTAGTAGCGCAGAGATATGAATCGCCTACACGCCGCTGCTTGCTACTTGTCAATCAAAGAATGCGCGTTGTTGAGTGGGCAAAGGGTATGCGGCCCATGAGATAATCATTAAATTTACACAACAGATACAAAATTAAATGCGAATAGTTTTTGTCTATCTGTTTATTTGTTTATTTGTGTTTTTTTGTTGGAACAAAAGAAAAACCTTTTCGTCATCATCGGGTTTTTATCATCGAGCCCAGCAGCAGCAGCAACAGCAGAGTGAATTTAAATTTTTCGGTGGCCTTCGATCGATTTAAGCAAATTTTTGCATCCATGCCGACAGACCGGTTCGATTGGATTCGGATATCGGATTTTAGTGTAAACAGGTTGGATGGTAATAACAACACCACCATCGCGTCAAGAGAGCGCGAGACTCTGGCAAAAAATAAACAAAACTCAGCTGGTGTATGGGGCTTTTGTCGTTTTTAGGGTTTTTTTGTTAATGACGTGCGGTGGATTATTTTTTATTTAATTCGATTGAAAAAATAAAAATAAATTGAAGCCAGTGGTTGCATGGGGCAATACAAACCTTCAATGGCCACGACGCGGGTCCTTGACGAACGATTTGTTTTCACATGTCTGGCGATCCAAAAATAAACAAAACTGTTGCGATTTTCGCTCATTTAAAGTTGGACTGATTATTATTTATTTTTGCATTCGACAAAAAAAAGTTGAGGGATTTAAAAAACATTTTTAAGACACTTTGTCGTGTTTTCTTTGGGTTTTGTTTAGCTGTGTAAATTTTTTAGGTTATGTGCAATAAACGGAAATAATCAATGTCAGGAGATTTTAAAAAAAAACAAACGAATGTAGGGGATTTTTTTCAAAATCTGTCACTTAGCAACTAAATATTGTGCCTCTATTCGCCGGCAACAGTGGAACTGACTTACAGATCAATGCCGTATGCGAAAGGAGGAATTTAGAAGGTTGTCATGCCACTTATTCTCACTCTCGACGATTGTGAGACTTTCGGCAGAGCTGGAAGCGTTAAAATATTTTGCGGTGCTTTCGCCCATTCGGACCTGAACTTGCCGCTTAGCAGTCCACACTGAGTCACAGCAGACAGAACATGTGTACTTTCTTGAAGAAGACACATCGTCCTGGATCATTGAAGTAGAAGTTCGTAGAAAACGTCTACCAATGGCTAATACTCGTGAGGTGGCCACAGAGTAGCAGGTATCATGTTTTCTTGTGACCAGGCCGGTGAAAGTTCAAACCACGCTACGGGAACAGCAATCACAGCCACCAAGCACAACAGAGAAGCGAATAAAATCTAAGTTTCTCCGACTACTACACCAAAAAGGGAGTTGCTACCTGGCAGTCTAGGAAAATCAATGGACAGTGAGCATTCGGAATTTACTAGAGTACGGACCGCAGTTCACAATTACTTAGCCTGTGGTCTCCTGGTCTAGGGGCATCTGCTCCGCCTGCAGGCTATTGTGTACAGTTTATGGCGGTGTTTCTGACCTCCAACAAGAGCTTCTTCAATTCCTCTTGCATAATTGATGAGCTAACAAATCACTTTCAGGGGGATACCATCTCCCCATTTTTCTGTAGTAACCTTTTATGTACTGCAGCCTTGTTACAGCGCCAACTCCCAGTTCAGAACAGTCGCAGTTTGGTGTTTAAGCTTCTTTAGATCCTAGAAAACAGACAGAATGCTGCCTTTGGCATCACCGTCTATCGGGGAGGTTCATCCAAAATACTGGACTTCCTGCACCGTTTCAAAGTTTTGTCCAACAACTTTTTTTTAAAAAAGTTTTCATCAGCTGTCAGTTTTATTACGTCAACAATTGGACCAGTTAATTCATAATTTTGTGCGACAGTCAGGGGGTTCGACACAGGTAGACATGCTTCGTTGGATTCCACTTCGACTTACGATATCGTCAATGATAAGTTATAGAAAAATAGCGACGTTGGCAAGTAGCTTTGTAGGACACCGCTTTTAAAAAATCAAAATCGTCCAATAGGTTCCTCCTATGCAGCATGTGACACATTGTGTATCTTTGTAGATTGATTTGACTTCATGGTACAAGTTTGCTTCGAATCTCCCTTCTGCTTAGAGCTGTCAGTACAAAATTCTTGTGTAGACTATCGAAAGTCCTCTGAGATTCAATGAAAAGTAAATCAATGAGTATGAGTAGCAGGAAGTTCACAATGAAAAGGAAGAAATCCGAACTATTTGTCGTCTGCTTTGCGAATATCCTACTCTGATCCGTGTGAAAAAGAATCCCAAAATTATGTCTTTCACTGGGTGCTAAATGAGAAGTCTGTTTATAGAACCTCATAACACTTACTGACCCAATGAAAGCCCGTCTGACGCCAATAAATGCAGTGTACGACCTGCTAACTGGAGAGGCTTGTTCGTTGAGGCCCAGGCTCACCCCGAACTGTAGTGTCACCTAAGTAAGTACGACATGCTCGATATTTTTATTTTCTTAAAACGTGACAGACATTCCCAGGACATCTGCGTATAATTTCCAATTCTCAACCGAAGCTACACCTTTTTTCATTGAAATTTCTTTATTTTTCAGATCGAATTCGATGGTAAATAGTATCTGAATCGGATCTGCAAATAGTACTTCCCTCTTCGCGATAAAACTTCGTGTATTCCCCACACAACTGAGTACAACTCAGAGACATTATTCTATTATCTGCATCTGTACCTCTGCAGCCAAAGACTACGAAGACATTCTCCAAGAATTCATTAAAAACATTAAGTAAACAAAATATTCTTAAAAGTTAATTATGTATCCAATCTCAGATAACAAGAAACATCGATTAAAATACTTCTCACAATACAAACAATACTGAGTGAGTACACACTCACACACCTTAAAAAAAAGCTATTGCCTAACAAATGTGCCTTCCTAGCCTAATCAAAAATCAGCACCTTTCAGATTTCCCTATCGTAGCCATCATCATCATCATCTTTTGTTTCTTTACTTCGCTTTTCTCTACCGAGTAATACCAAAGAGGGTTAACCTTCTATCATCGAAGGCACAGAGTGAGACCTCTGAATAATGATGCCTCCCACAAAATCCATCCAAGCGGGCAAACATATGTTGTTTGGCTCAAAATTGCAAAATTGTCTACCCAACCCATCTCGTAGATACTTTTTTTCTTTGTTAAGTCACTGGTGTCTTATCTTAATCAAGAGATCTTTCGCAGGTGTTGGGGGGATTTTTTCTCGGTTTCTTTTTTTTGTCAGTTTTTTAGCCACGTTCTTTTCACATGAGTTTAATTTTTTTTCTATAAGTAGAAACGGGATAAATTTGTTTGCAATGATTTTTTGTCGTTTCACTTATGTCAATAAAGGTGTTTTTCGGTAGAATATAATATCATTGACACTTCAAGTGAAGAGGTTCTCTTGAAACTGTCGTCGATTTACGTCAGAACGTGTATCAAACTGGTTTTTGACTGATGTGTGTAAATAAAGACGCATTCGATTAATAAAATTAAATTAACCATAAAAATGGTAATTGTTTCCATGTGGCATATAAAAACAAGAAACAGAAAATGTATCTTAAAATTTACACGTTGTACCATTAAAGATATCGGTTAAAAATGCATCTGCCCGACTTTATTGGTTGTTAAAAATGTTTTTGAATGAGACGTCTTACAGCGAGTACATAGGTATAAAAATAAAATTTAAAAATTATAGTGAATTTGAATTCAGGACGGGTAGAGCACATTCGGATTAAGTAGCGCGTTTTCGTGATGGCTAAGGAGACTATTTTAAGCTTGTTCCGCTTCACTGTTTTGCTTGTGGAGTGATATTCTAAGTAAACTCAAGCAGAACAGAACGTATCTTGACCATGAAACCACCCTTAGAATGGTGCTGAAATGAGTTTTTTGATGTACACATATTCATACCTTAAGTCGGCTTTCTAACTCAAGGTTACGCTGATGACCTAGTAATAATAATCAGAGCCAAAAATGGAACTACCCCGAGAAGCAGTCCCATGGTATGAGGATGGTGTCAAACGGAGGGGTTAAGTGTAGACCCCAATAAAACCGTCATCATTCCCTTCAATAGAAAGAGAATATTGAACCTCTCAACCATATCGCTAAATGGCGTTCAAATTCCATTCTCAAAGGAAGTCAAGTACCTGGGAGTAGTCCTAGACTAAAGACTTACTTGGCATACACATCTTCACAAAACTCCAGGCAAGGCTACCTTAGCATTGTTCGGAAAGAAGTGGGGTCTTAAACCAAAGATTATATACTTGACCTACCTCACTATCATAGGCCCTATTATCACCTACGCTTCAATCCTCTACGCACCAGGTTCGAGACGGCGAAGAACAACGAATTTGCGGTACAAAGACTGAGTTGTCGCGGATCCAGTTATCATAACTGGAAGCAACGTGCCCGGGACCGCAGAGGATGGAAGGCAGCCGAGACTCTCCAAGGGTCGGGAGCCCTTAAAGCAATTGCATCAGCAACTAATGATGGAGTTTGCGGGATTATCAAGACTTTCCTTATTTTGGATACAACATGACATGCGAAACCCTTGTAAAGCACATCCTATTCACATGTCCCGTGACATGAGCTCGCTTAACAAAAAAAAAAACCTTTTATAGCCCCTAATAGAATAATCATGATGTTACGGCTGTCAAATCAAACACAGCGCCAACAGTGACAAGCCGCGTGTACAATTCTAATTAACATTTTACAAATCATCAACCCTAACCTCGTGCCTGTTGTCAAACATCGTAGGTTGGTCCAAGCCCATAGCTCACACAGAATGATAGCTAATTAATTACCCGAACCAATCGAGTTATTCGATCATATCATACGAAAACTATTACCAACCCAAAAATGGTTCGAATTCTTTTACAAAGACTGGTTATAGATACTCCCAACGACAAGAAAAAGAAAAAAAGCTACATAAAATGAAAATAATTAATGATGTCTTTTACCTTACGGCTAACAAAATTTAAGTAAGATGACACCATCCTTTCTCACACGGGTAGTGCGGGGTTCAATAACCCTTTTGCAAAAAAAATTTAAAACTTAACTTCTTTTACGGCTTGACAAATGGCCAAACAGCAGCAGCACACGGATATCATCCGGCTACCACTGGCTGACAATAAATCTCTTTTTGAATAGACGATGATGGAGATGGCCAAACACCTCCTCCAAAGAGGAAAAACCCCACAAATTAACAATAACAATCGCGTATCTTTTTTTTCTTTTCTGAACAATCGGTTATTTAAGCAAAGTTGCCACCCCATTGTCCGCTCCTAAATGGTTCCGTTTTTATAAATTATTTTTTTCTATATTCGATGTCGCAATCGTTTCACTTTCAAAAAAGTCAATCTGCGCCTTGTTGTCTATATCGGCTTATTCTTTGGGACGTGGGCAACACCGACATCCAAGCGCAATTGTTAGATTCAGCAAAAAAAAAAAAAAAGTAAAAGTATCTCACAGTGAATGTGCGATAGATTCGATTCGGTACGAGATCATCAGTATCTGTATAGAAATATGTTTATTTATTTAATTTCCCATTATTTGTGCAGAATTTTTTGTTGTTGTTGTTATTGTTGTGGCTTGTTAAAAAAGCACGTCATATTGCTTTGTCTATCATATTTGGATCAGTCATGTGGCGGATACTTAATTGGATTAAGATAAATGTGTGCATGGAGAGAAACCACGAGGGATACACCTTGTTTTTTACGTCAATCAGAGGCATGTGTTATTAATCATGTTATTCAGTTAATTTAGAGTAGGAAATCGAAAAATAAAATTCGGTTTCAATGCTTAATTTAAATGTATCTCACAGGCGATTCTACACATCAATCGTATGAAATGAATAATTCAAGACTCGTGATACGGATAAGGTAGCATAGACATAACAAAAGAAGTGATATACTTTGACTGGGAATGCCATGCAGTAGGTTATGTGCTACAGATTATGGGCGTAAAGTAGGAATTTTAATAGACATACGCAAGAGTATGATATTGCGATGGGGTTTTAATCTCTTAGGAACGCGACATTTTTCGAGATGTTAGTTGATTATGTGAAGGTTGCTCAGAAGACTTAGAAAAAACCAGCTGCCTGATGTCAACTTCGAGAAAGAACGCCCTCTTACCTTCCAATGGTATCATTTTCATCAGGACCACGGCCAAGGCCTTACTTGTCTGAATGCCCGATATTTTTCATCAACAACCGGATCAGCTTCTAGCACTGCGGTTTTAGGTCAGAAAAATCCACAATTGATCAAATTTGTACTCTACTAGATCGTGAGGAAAACCATCCCCATCGTCTCTTGTTGGATTTTAAAGCTGCCTATGACAGCATTTATAGAGACGAGTTACGAGGCCTAGTAACGAAATTCCTACAAAATTCGATCTTCTGGGACGACGGTGGAAATGTTCGCTTTCCATCATAGTCGGTAACGACCTCACCGAGGCATTGGATGCCACAAATGGACATCCACAATTGTTTGACTTTGCCCTTTTAAAGCTCGTATAGTTCTTCGTTATTTTTTATCCTCCAAAACACATTAACACGAACGTTGAATTTTGAGTTCGCGGGGAACAGCAACGTCCACGAAACATAAGACAAGGCTGCATTCTTTCACCAATACTATTCCTATTGGTGATTAGCGATGTGCTTCGTGCAGCTTTGTCGACGGGAAACGAAGGAATTCGATGGACTCTTACATCCCAACTTAAACACCTTGACTACGCTGACGACGTATGCTTACTCTCTCACAGCAGATGTGGAGAGGGAGGCTGGCGTCGTCGGGTTGAAAATTAATACCGCTAAAACTAAAATTATCAGTCTTGGAACGAACTCATCAAATATGCATTGCTGGACAACCGGTAGAGAGAGTAGAGTATTTCCAGTATCTTGGGAGTACTGTCTCGACCGATGGTGGAACCGAACCGGATATATCCAACAGAATCGCCAAAGCAAAGTCCGCGTTCGGGATGTTGTCCAAAATATGGCGAAGCAATGCAATCAGTTTGAACACAAGGCTAAGACTGTTCCGCTCCAACGTTGAATCCGTGCTGTTATATGGATGCAGCACGTGGAGAGCGACCACTGCTATCACCAGAAAGCTGCAAACGTTCCTTAATAGGTGCCTGCGCAACATCTTAAGGATTTTCTGGCCCAATCGTATCTCTAACGAACACTTTTACGAGAGAACGGGTCAGGAACCAATAGGCACAACCATCCAACGACGGAAGTGGCAGTGGATTGGTCACACCCTCCCAAAGGGTGACAGCTCCACAGCGAACCGTGCTATGCAATGGAACCCCTTCACTCAGGACGGCAGAAGACCTGGTGGTCCAAGGAGAACATGGCGCAGAACAGTCGAGAAGGAAGCACGGCAGTTGGGGAAAAGTTGGGGAGAGCTGAGACACATTGCCAGAAACCGTACACGATGGCGCGTAGGCGTAGTAGAGGCCCTAGGACCCACAAGGGGATACAGGAAATAAGTAAGTAAGTAAGTACGAAACATAAAAGTGAGACGACCAAGTGATTAGCAACACAATTGAAAAATTTATTTATTTAAAATTTTTTATTTCACTCTTTTGGACTCCAAGCCTCTGACAAGAATGCGCAGAGTGCGCACAGATGAAAATATAGGCGCCGTTGAAGCCAGTGTTCAAGAAGATCCTAATTCATCGATCCGTCATCGTTCGCAAGAACTTGGCCTGTGTCCATCGACTGTATGGAAGATTTTGCGGAAGGATCTTGGTTTACTAGCTTACAAAATTCAATTTCTGCAAGAATTGAAGCCAGGTGATCATCACTGATTTAGCTGATTGGACGCTTGAACAGTTGAAAGTCGATCCACCATTTTTATCATCAACTTTTATTTAGTGATCCCCACGAGTTACCAATGCACCCCAAAAAAATGCACTGCTTGGTGCGGTTAATGGGCTGGTGGCATCCTACTTCTTCAAAAATGAAGAAAATCAAAATTTCACCGTAAATAGCGCGCGGTACAGAGACATGATCAACGATTTCCGATTTCAAAATTCAGAAACGTTTCGATGTTGAACTTTTTATGAAATATTTGTATCCATTTCTGTTAAATAGTTTTTGGCTACGCCCATGACCAAGGCAGATCTATTGTACCGTATGCCAATATTATTCGAACAGGAATTCCACTTTCCTAATGGAGGCGAGGATTGCTGCTGCAGAAGATGAATTCCACAGATCAATTTGAGAAATGATTTCTCTATGAAAAATGCTTCTCCCAGAGTTCCACAAAGCCACACACTCACATAGTAAGTGTTCTGTGGTTCCATCCCGTTCTCGATAGAGGCGGCAAATGGTATCCTCAGTGATGCTCATTTTATGGAAGTGGTACTTGAGCTGACAGTGAGCGGAAAGAAAGCTCACAAGCCTTCTTATGTCGTCCCTGCGAAGTTTGAGGATATCTCTTGTTTTTGCATGAAAGGGTCCGACGGCTCTTTGTCTGAGGCTTTGAGTGTTATTACAGTGGGGTAGGCACATATTGCTTTCCCATATGAGTAGCATCATGTGTATCCATAGTCAAAGGTACGAATTCTCCAAACTTCAGTGCTTCAATGGCAGATGAACGCGTGCTTCTAGTAATAATTTTTTTGTTGCATCCGTCCGTAGAGAGGAAATCCAACTCTCTACCTCCAGGGGCATATCATAAATCTTACTACCGAAGCTTGAGGCATCGATTTTCATCTAGTGCTAGTTAACATAAAAAACTAAACTTAAGCTTGGCCGTAGGCTGATCTCCTAATTTTAAGTACAGCATCTACAAGATACAAAATCAAACACCACACAGAGTTCTTGAAGTTTATATAACAATCGTCACGATATCTATAAATTACCCCATTACTGACTAATTACATTTGCCAAGTTTATTTATTTTCTACCTGGCGTCTAATTAACTTGTTTTAGAGTCAGCCATTCTGCCAAAAGCCATCTCATATTTAATTGATCCTCAGATGGGTCCACAAACAAGAATGAAAACCAGTTCGACCAAAGCACTTTCAGACCTCTTAAGCACTCATTTAATTGTTCTTATTCTACTAAAGTCACATAAAAAAAAATTAAATTTTGTTTCTGTTCTTTCAAAAAAAATAAATTTTAAACATACTCCCTAAACAAAAAAAAAGTATCTGGCTGGTCGGTCGGTGCTTCCTGATTTATGGCTTTGCTCTAATGACGTCCGTGATGCTTATTGAAGTTTTTAATTAGCATCTCTACTTTTGAAAAAGACTTGCGGTTATTTAGCGCATCAATCAACCCAGAAAATGTTAAGCTACCATCGGAGTCCACTAACCTTAATTTGAATTCTTCTATCAAATGGTATTCTACTGTTAGGGTGGAGGGAAAGGAATCGTTATTACCGCTATCGTATTCGTATAATCGCTTGTCATGCAATTTCTTGTTTATTTCGTCGATGTTGGGTTTTTTTTTTTATAAACAAATTGCTCTCAAGCTGAAATGACATTGAGTCTGCTATAAGAGTAATCCCCCCACGCTTGGAATTTTATTGCTGAGGCTTTTTATGCTATTTAAGCACGATGTAGGCATAGTTCAATCTAAAGACAGATACAAAGATACAAAAACACGAACTTGTCGCTTGTCAACGAGAGATATAACCGCGCACCGCACAAGAGAGCCGACTGAATGGCAATGTTAACGAGTTTTTTTTCTCTTTTTTTTGTCATATGGCTTTTAGCGGTTCATGCGTTGCGGTGCGGATTGTGATTTACCTAAAAAAAAATCAGGGGAAGGTCAAATTAACCGCTTGAGTACCGAAAATGCCGAAATGTATCTCAGAAAGAATGGAGCGGTGTGGAAGAATTAAAAAATACTATCAGATACGGTTTCAATTAAAAATGATGCATGATACGAGTATGACCGATAATAAAAGTGTCAAGCTTACAGTTATATCAATTAAAAGCTTGAAAGTTGGAGAGTTATTGCCCCCTCGGAGGTGAACTATACGGAAGGGATTGATGACTGTACCGGTGTTGACTCTCCGTCCACCAGTCATCGTCAAATCTAGGACATCCTGGTACGAAGGCAACTCGAGGAATGATCAACTATTGAAAGGCTAATGAAAAAGGAAAAGGGGTGCATTCCGAGGGTGTTGCCGAGGAGATCCTGAGTGTGAAGTTTTTGGTGATCTAATCAAAGACTTAACTCCATTTAACTCGTGATATTCTAGTGGATCATTACCATCTGCGTAGGTACCTTACCAGTAGCTTTTTAAGCCACAATTCAATAGACGCGTCATATGTACTTTTTAACAACTTTTTCCGGAATACGAAAGTTATCAAAAGTTGCGAAGTAAAACTATACATTTGCCTCGATATCAGAGGTGGAACAACGACGACGGGTTCCAATGCGAACCACGCACTTAATCTAAATTGTGTCAGAGCTGTCGAAATTACCGGGGTGCTCGGCAATTCCAGAGTAGAAGAAGGAAGATTCTCAACTGCAAGGTGGTATGTACATATATGTATGTATGCGATAGTTACAAACAGAACTCTCCACAACATGTAGACTCGGGAGAGTTTCGATACCTTGCCACAAAGTGCGATTTAACACGAGCAGGAAAAAAGTAGCTGTTTCGATACGGATACACTATATGCGGCTTCATAATCATTCAGAAAAAATAACCCTCCTGGTCGAAAACACAAAAGAGAACAGATTATGAGTAGAAGTCTATCAAGTACAGATGCAAATTTAATTTGGAAAACGAGACTCTTACGTCAAGCTTGCGCCCTAAGCAGGGACGGCATTAATTGCATCTGTAGAAAGCACTGGATGTAAGGTTATTACTTACGCGGACGATGCTGCTAATTCTATAGCAAGTAAGTACCCGCAGACACTTGCCAATGACATGCAATACGTCAGTCAATCTGACAAATAGCTGCGGTCTTAGTGTTAATGCGACCAATACTGAGCCTGTCCTTTTCACTAGGAGATACGAAATTCCCTGCTTCTCTGGAAGGTTCCACTCTTAGCCTCTTAAACAGTGCTAAATATTTGGGATTAAAGCTAGACCGAAAGCTCCATCGGAGAGAAAACGTCAACGAACGTGTCCAAAAAGCAACAGTTGCCTTGTGCTCATGTGAAAGAGCGGTGGAGTTCACGTGGGACCTACAACCCCACAAAATATCGTGGCTATACACGTCGGTAGTAAGGCCGATTCTCTTGTACCTTGCAATGATGTGGTGGAAGAGAAATTCTAATTAGAAATTAATGGAAAGGTCTCAACGAGTGTGATGCTATCATGGGAGCGCTGAGAACCTCTCCAACAGACACATCGTCATTTTCTCAAGTAACCGACCGCTTGCCTACTGAAACTGACTTCAGCTAAGGCTTCAAAGAGTCGATTCCTGACAGCTCAGAGCGATGTCCTTTACAACACAAGACATCTGTAAAACTGCCATGTATCTCTTAACGAAATAGCTGGCCAGTACAACCTCACCATTTGCTGGATACCAGGTCACTGTAACGTCCCGGGGAACTGAGTGGCTGACGAATTATGACTAATAGCATAGTTATAGCCAACATAGACGCAGCCTGCATGATGGGCAGGCATGCTCAGAGGTTGGGCATCCCCTGTAATGAGGAGTTGCAGAGGCAAGCAGGAAGAAGAGGCAATTCTTCACTTCCTCTGCACTTACTAACATTAAGAAGGTCATTACCTTTTCAATTGTCTCAATAATAGCAATACTGCCTCTACGGCTAACTAGACAGCTTCATAAAACAGCGCAATTGCTTCCAGGAGCGGATAGTGTGATCCACCAACCCCTACCTAGAGGCAACACAATGGACATAGGTTAGGTTAGGTTAGGTAGGGGGGGGGGGGGGGGGGGGGGGGTGACTGCATCAGCAAGGGTGCAGTCTCACTCGGGTCTCAACGGATCCATTGTGTTCCCCGGTGTGGGATACCTGTAAAACAAACGCCGGTGTGAGATACCTGCAAGTAAAAGAAAGATAAATAAGCAGTGGGTTAGCTGTTTAGTTAGTAGCAAGGGTGGCCCTCCAGAACCAGCCCGATTTCATGATGAATTTTAGGGTGGTTTTAGGTGGCGCGTTTGCTAGTTCACTAAGGTCTTTGAACTGTGGTTTTCCGAGGGTTGAGAGTCTGGTTCTGAAGAGGCTTGGGCATTCGCAGAGGAAGTGTGTTGAGTTTTCCTCTACCTCTGTGTCGCCACAGCCTCTGCATAGGTCGGTGGTGCTGATTCTCATTTTCCTGAGATTGACCGCCATTGAATTGTGGCCAGTAAGGATTCCAATGAGGAGTGACAGCTGTGGTCTGTTAAATGATAGCAGTTCTTTGGTCCTCTTTTTGCCAAATTGGGTTCAAAGTTTTCTAGAGACTCGGCATGCGTTGATGGTGTTCCACCTTGCGTTGGCCTTATTTAAGAAGTCTGTAGAGATTTTGGACATGATGGGCAATAGTACAGAGTTGTCATCTCGTTAGCCATCTCGTTCCCGTGGATACCCATATGGCCCGGGATCCAACAAAGCGAGATTTTGTGTCTCGTGCTGAGGGATTTGAGTTCCTCTTTGCATCTTTGGACCAATTTAGATTTGGTGGTGATGGAGGTTATGGCGCAATGGACCTATCTTGGTCTAAGTGTAGCGTATCGAGGGCCACATCAACCAACCAATCAACCAACTATGCTGTAGTTCCATTGGACCTGTCCAGCCGTGCTCAAAATAAGCCAACTCCATTTGGGGGCTTTCAACACTGGCAACATGATGAGCACAAAAGAGATGGAACCATAAATACACTTCTGTTTTTGGAATTCAAACTTCTAAGCGTCAATTTAGTAGTCCAACAAACTAACCTGGGTGACGCCTAAGAGCTAGTCCAATAAATTAACAGAATAGGGACAGATCCCGATGTATCGCAACTGACCGACTTTAGTCCATTCGTGTCTGCATTTAAGTACTGACATACCCCCTAACGGGGTATCAATCATTTCGTAGGGAAATAAAAAAAAATCGTTTCCATTATACATATGTATGTACATATGTACGTCGAATTTCGAAGGCAATTAAAAGCAGCCAATTTCACAACCTCCCCGTAAAATTGAATACCCGTCGACGTCGAGCGGCTTTACCATGTCAAACGATGACATGGACGACACCCTCATAATATCTCCCCTAAGCCCTATTTCATTTAACAATATCGCTCACTGACTGTACAGCCTTTTTTAATCCCCCCCTATTCAAATGTCAGAGCCTCCCCGCATGACATCAATTTATTCAACTCAATTACTATGCATCATCAACACATCAACTGAGTTATTCACAGTTACAGAGACGCCATCTCTTACATCACTTTGCGTAATCTCTAATTAAGAATAACAAAAGAGCCTTCCAGACAGATACAGTCAGCACAGGCACAGAGGTGTTTGTACAATGAAACTCCTCCCAAAATAATTACCCTCCATCGATTACAAAGCAATTTACAAAATCCTTGCGTCACTCCCAGCATTCAACATTATTTACCCGTAATTTGAGAACCTCCGGCCGCACAATGCAGGCAAACAGATCCACCAGAGGAATTCCAATTCAATCAGTCAATCATAGGAGTACGAGTACATACATATATCCGAGAGATATTGAATCTTCTAAGTAGCTTATGGAGGTAGGCGAACTAGCTTCAAAAAAAAAAAAAAAAAATTGCTGCAATAGTGCATCGTAGTAATTGACCCACCAGTCAGTAATGGAAAAAATATCGGAATAATAAGCGCATTAGACTCTACAATGTGTACAGTCGAGTTAATTGTCATCTCTTGACAGTGATGTATGAATGCATTCGTACATAGTTTATATGGATTCTTTTCGTTATAACGACAAGACATGAAAGAAGACGACAAATCCAATCGAAGATGATGAAGATTGAGTGAATATTAATTCTGATGACGATGTAAATAGTTTTGTAAGGGTTACGACAACAAATCGGGGTAAATCACATGCATGCCAAGCGGACAGAGATAAATGAATTTTTATGCAGATGCCCCGTCTGATTGATGTTTTGCAAGCACAATTTGGCATGGGAACGTTAACAATCGTCGAATTGTGATTAAATTGACAGAATAAACAACTAATTAAGTCAAAAAGATACATGCAAGCGAGATAGGCCGATTGACAGATTGCACTTGGATGTCATGCCGTTTGATGAGAGTTTATGATTATCGATTGTTGTAGACTGAAATTTAAGAATTACATCCCGGATGCACGAGAGTTAAGAATCTCGGTTTTCAAGGCGCGACAAGGAGCTGTAATAGAGTCAAGATCTTGAACTGCTTGTTTCCTCAAGTGAACAGAATGTCTTCTACGAGAAGCAGTAACTTGCTAACCATTCTGAGGCACATTTAAGCTTACTCGCTCTCGACAAACGATAGCTTGTCCGCCTTTTGCCCACCAGCATATTGCCATCTTCGTTGATAGTCAGGCTTCACTAGAGTCCTATATCACTATATCTGAACTAGTCACGAGTTCGCAGAACCGAGTCAGATTATGTTGGGTACCTGGACACTGCGATAAAGTGTGTAGCGAAAGTGCCGACGTACTGGCCCAAAAAGGAGCAGAGCTCCCGGTAAATAATGTAATTGAAGGCATAAGCCCACCAATGGCCATGGCAAAGAGAATTATTTTCGATATAATCATCAATATCGCCGACCAAAGATGGTCAAACTTAAAAGGGCACAGGGTTTCTAAGGGCCTGTGGCTTGAGTTAGTTCGGAAAAAATCTGGAGGATTAATAAAGCTCATCGAAGTTAAGAATGGCGATAGGGATACTCTCTAACCATTGCCTTCTGAGGAGGCACGATTTACATGTCGCGAAGGACAATACTCATCTACTATGTGAATGTCAAGCCATTGCGCGGAGTAGAATAAACTACATCGGAAGATACTTTTTCAACCATCTAGAGGAGGTTGGCTGACTGAACAAAAATGAGGTCATATTTTGGTTTTGTAGGGAAATTAAGTTTATGGGCGAATTGGTTTAGGTTTCTGACCGTGAAGGTTCCCTAGAGACCCTAGAGACAATCAAAAGCCTGCGTCGATATCACGGAAGCTATGTACTGTTGCTCAACTCCTGCTCGGGGAGCTTTCCTAGATGTGTCCCCTTCCAATCTCGGAAAAAAAACAGAACTGTCGCGTGAAGTGCCGCAACTTTAGTCTGATCCCTTCATCTTCTAACCCAGCAACCTGCGTTACAGACTTCATGCCGAGCTTCATGTTCGCACAGGCACTCGATTTCCATATTGCAGGCAGACGAGAATTCGTCGAGCGCAATATCTGCATCTTCTTAGACAACCAAGCCACTATAACGACCCTAAAATCCGATAACTTCAAGCCCAATAGGGTATCAACTCATTGAAGCAGCAGCTTTATGCTTTCACACGGCATTGAAGAGAATGAAGTCACAGACCAACTCGCAGAACAATGCTGACTTATATGTGACCAGATGAACCAGCCTGGATTTTTAAGAAGAAAAAATCTACTTTACGGAAAAAATATAAAACATCTCTTTAGGTGGCAGTATATACAGGTCTTTTCTGACCTTTTGGCCGCTCATATATAATTTAGTCCACCTAACTTTGTGATCGAACGCGAACATGAAATATGAGAGATGGGACTTACCCATTAGTTAAGCATGCTCTGAAGGCGTATCTCAGCAAGGTCTCCTAGATATGAATCAGGACCGAGAACCTACGTACCAACAGCAATATAATCTGGGAGTATAACAAAATCAGCTTCGACATACATATGTAAGTATACCGATCAATAATGGCGTCTCTACAATCTAATGGACCAGACTAGGCACAAGCAAATCCCCACTGAAAAAAACCCGAACACCTGACAGCCCTTAACTTGGATGTAGTATTACTGCTTTGAAAAATGTCCGCAAATTAAAATGTCCGACTTCAACTTCCACAGAAAACTGTGAGTTTCCCTTAACCGTATCCAGAGAAACCACGGTCGCAGTCGTAGTAACCTATTGGGAGATTGAAGCGAATACAAAACCGATGCACCATTCAAAAT
This sequence comes from Blera fallax, assembly GCA_946965025.1. Lineage (NCBI taxonomy): Eukaryota > Metazoa > Arthropoda > Insecta > Diptera > Syrphidae > Blera > Blera fallax. The sequence goes on along the minus strand of OX337246.1, from coordinate 6,757,165 downwards.
TAACCCGAGTATCCCGCAAACATTGCAATAAATTTGGTCAACACTTGTATAAGTACCCTTAGAATATAATTTTAATTACTAGTAGCATACCTTTTGAACTCGTCAGGCTATGTCCAATGTTATTCCAAAAATTCAATCGGCATCCGAAGACTTTCATTTCCTTGACGCGTTCCTTCATGTTGCCCAGTACACTGGTCTCCGTTAAACTGACACAGGGAATCATTTAAAATGATTCTTCTTCCGTCGACAACTCGCAATGGCAAATCAACAAATTTAACGTTGCGAACGAAATAATTTACAAAAAAAAAAAACACGTGTTTTTACAATTTTACACTACCAACGAAAAAACAACTGCCACACGTTCAACCGATAGAACAACCTCATCTAAGAGAATTCCTACAAAAAGAAAATAAAATATTTTTTTTGTTGTTTGTAAAAATGAAAATAAAACTTCTTTAGATACGCAGATACTGCGGCGGGTGTGAGATGTGTATGTGTGTGAATTTTCCTTCAATTAAAGTCAAATTGCATTTTTCGAATAAATTTATTTTACTATCGCAGGGCGCCTTTTATGGCTGTGAGTATTTAAATTTGTTTAGAAATGTTAATTGCACTTCGAGAGCGGGGTGAGTGCAATTTATCTAGAACCATGGGTATCTCGAATGAAGGTTTGCGTTTAATGGAGCTGCAGATAGCCAGAATTCTATTCCTTGTTTATTATTTCTTTTTATTCGATGCGTTATATCTCTCAGATACTCGTACACTTGTGGGTATAGAAAGGAATTATAAACGAATGAGAGTTGGAAATGATTTAGACTTGCTAATTAAGATGTCGGATATAATAATTTGATTATATTCGTTATTTTTTTTCTGCAGTTAATTATTGACCATTCAGCGTTTATCAAGGCGGATTTGTAAGCACGGTATTAGCGGTAATATATGTTTTTTTTTTTTGCTTTTATGGTTTGATTAGGTAGAGTGGCTTTATTTTATTTTGATTGGAATATTTTTTCTTGTTTTACCACACAGTAATGAGTGGCTGCAATTAGCAGTTGTTCATACTGACAGGGCGTGATTGTGGAATTAAAATAAATCTTAGTTTAGTCATGCCCGTTTGGGATAGGCAGAATGTGCCGAATTCAAAGAGTTTCAAAGTGCAATGTCGCCTCAATTAAACGAAGAAAGGATGGATTCATCACCATACAAACTGCTGATAAGCTGAACATGATATAATTGACAGATACTCTGAGCTTTGATGCGCTGAGAATGGACTCAGTCCAGCCTCCATTACTCGTCAGAATTTTGGGTTTTCCTAAGCCTGAAACAGACGTGCAGCAAAATGCGTGCAGCAAAATTATAGAACATGACTTTATATGTAAGAGGACGCATGTGTTTGCTGCACTACCATGCGTTGCTGCAAGACGTCTCTATTTCTAATTTGGATGCAAACCTCCAGTAGCAGAACAGCAAATTAGTACAATTTAGTACAATTTTTGGGATATGACGTTTCACGTAAGTGACAGTTTACCATTTGAAGTCCACTGCCAAAAGGACGGTGGAAGAAATGACAGAAAACTAATACGTCCAATTTACTGCACGTCTGTCTGGCTTGCGTTGCTGCTTTGCTGCACGTCTGAATTTGAATTAAGAATTCGAAAGTTTGGCTATGCGTTCATCATTTTGGGCTAGTTACAATGAAACATTTTCGAGCCTGAATTCACAGCCCAAAGTTCACTTCGACCAAAATTAGGAAAAAAAAAAGGTTTGTTCCAAATGAAGTTTGTTCCAGTACGATCAGACGAAGAATTGATGCTGTCAGCTGTTGTGCAAAGTGTGTACAACAACCTCAACTCGTCACAGAGTCAGACAACAGAACATCTATGGCACTTCTCTGGCGACAATATTGCGTAAAGACCTCATATTATTTGCATACAAGGTCTAACTCACCCAAGATTTGAAGCAAAATGATCCTCAACTCCTCCGTGTGGGCTTTTAATGACTTCAAAACTGACGTCGATTTTGATTCGAAAATCAGCTTTTCTGACGAAGCTCATTTTTCTGTCAACCAGCAAAATCTTGGAGTAGAGGCATCATTGGTCTCAACTTCAAGACATTTCGGTGAACGGAGTGCTCTATACATACCTACAAACATGATAACTGACTCGGCCACTTCTAGACGATTTCAACTTGATATGATTTTGGTTCCAGCAAAATAGCGGAACCTGTCACACCAGTCGGCAAACAATCGATCTCTTACAGTACACGTGTTATCAGTCTTTTGGAGACGTGCCTCCAGGTACCATTTCACTTTTACGAAGCATTGTTACTGCAACCATTCACAAACAATGCAGGTAAGGAAAATACATATCTATCAACCTATTCGCGAAATAGAGCCACAAGAAATCGGGGCTGTACTGCAAAATTGAGTTGAGAGGATAGGCTACATTCCAAGCTAGCCAAGCTAGGATGACCTGACTTGACTTGATCTGTACACCAAAGGTGACAACAGGGTTTCCAACCGACAATACAGTTTCAAGAAAAAGTACTTAGTACACATGCGATACAAGCCATTTACGATATTGCACGCGAAGCCATACCTGGGACCACTTAGAAAGGAGGAAAAAAAGCAGTACTGCGCCTGAAGTCACCCTGGGTGTCAAAAATTCCCTTCAACTCAGCCAAATGGAGTGTTTTTATAAATTGGTGTATCCACGGGTGAAGAACTAAGGAAGAAACTGACGCGGGAGTATTTGGACAGAGAAGCAAACGCCATAGATGCGTGCAAGCAAATCTTGGCAAAAAGTAGAGACATTGCAACATGACACAATGTCAGACAATCATGCAGCAATCACTGAACTTAACGTTGACGTTGAATTTCGTGTACTTGCCCTAAAAAAAGACTGCTTACCTAACTGACCTATCACCTTCCCTTCGGAAACAAATCTGAACTTAAACGTTTTTTATTGACATTCAAGGGAAAATCGAGACCGTTCCGCACAAGTCAATCTATCGAAACAAAAGATTATACACAACGACCAAAAAAATATTGTCCTCTGTCCCCAAATCAGGGTGACCTCCATTTACAGCGGCGCTCTATTACAACAGCATTGCAACGCTCAACTGATTCTGTCCAGCAACTCCTCCTTCTGTTTTGTAACAATTAATAATCTCTTTCAATCTGAGCCAAAAAAAGGTCACGAAATTAATTTTCTCTTCAACATTTCCCTCTTCCTCTTCAGCTCCAAAAACATCTCTCCATCAGCACTTTATTGCGATTTTATTGTCTGTGGTTTTTCGCTATCTATCCCATCCCCCATTCCATCCCATCCCTACTGTTGGGAAGGATGTGTCTTGTAGAATGCATCAAATTAAATACTCAATAGCAAATCGCATTACCAACAATAGATACAAAAATATCTCTAACAACCAAATTCCCCAATCGTCCTACTTTTATCCACTCGAGCGCAATGGAAATAAAGGCAACAACAAAAAAAAAAAACATTCAAGACTGCTACTTAAAATCAAATTGTCGGAGATCGATTGCAATCTGCAATTGGATACAAAATACCAATAAATCCGGTGGCAATAGATACAGGGAAACAATGCCACAGCGTAGTACTCGTAGTAGCAGGGATATGCGTTGTTTTGTTTTCACTGCACTAGAATTGCTGTAATGATTAATGAAGCGACAAGATAATGAATGGCTTCTATTAGTGGTGATCACTTGACGAACTTTAATTAGGAATTTCGCAATAAAACACCGAAGGGTTGGTGTTAATGATGTAAACGCGGTTTGCTTGCAAATCCAATCGAACTGAAGTGTAAGAGGGTCTTTGACAATTAGCGGACAGGACAAGTTAAATGTTTGAATTAATCTGTCCTGTTTCACCCGATTGCCAAGGGAATATGATTAATTGTCGGCGAATTGAATATTAGATGCATTTTCTAGAGATGTGTAGAATGTATACATGAACGCCGTAGTTATTGCGTTGTGCTACTGAACGGAACGTAGCGACGTTAGAGTCCTTAGTTTTTTGAACAGTTCCACCTTTCGCGAATGCCTAATAAATGTCTAAAAACTGTCATGCGAAGCTTCTACAATACGGCTTCTTCCATTCGAGCGAAAAATACAACACAAGGGGTACGAGACCATAGACAATAAAATGCCCTACATGAGCTGTTTGCATCAAATTTTAAGACCGAATGCCTAAGTAGTTGAACTCGTAGTTAATTACACTGCAAAGCCTTTATTTCCACAATGGTCTTAAGGATTTATTTGCTTTTAGTGCTGTTTGAGAATTCTCCACATCTGTTTTGGAATTCACATTATTTTGGAACCATTCCACTAAAGAAACGTTTGGAAGCATTCCGTATCCATATGGAAGCACAGCGGATGTGGATAGACACTATATTTACAAAATGAAAAGGAAATGCAGGACTTCCTCAATGATTTTAAGTTTCCCCTTTGGATGCATTTTCTAGCACATCTCCATTAAGAATTGTTTAATGGTTGTTTGAATTAATTCTGGATGCGTTCATCTGTTTTTCTCTGGTATGGTTTTCCTATCGGTTCTCAGTTCCTTCTGTAGGTATAACCTCCCGTCTTCTTTGCTGAATAGGAGCATGAACAATATAAAGATAACCAATTGTCAGTCGTTAAACACTCGTGAAAGATAAAAAAGTTCTTTGAATGAGTAATGTAGCTAAGCCATCAACCAGATAATTTCTCCCATAAGCTACTTGCTCGTTTGATTAGCAAATATTTGAACCTAAATTTACATCGAATAGTTTTTGTCGGTTCAGGTTGGCTACTAATTGCAACAAAAAGACCGACCGAAAAGCTTTCGTCATAAAACCCGAACTTCTTAATGCCTTACAACTTATCTTTCTCTAGATGTTTCCATGATGCGTAGACGATAGTATTTGTGTTGAACTGCTGATATGCGAAGGTGGCCAAAACTGGATCCGAAACGCTTTCGTAGTTTTGCCTCGCTTAACAAACAGATTTAATGACAGGTACGCTATGTCGGGACGTATTTTCTTTAAGCTGCAGGTCTATACCTTTAAAAATACTTGAAGCCTGGGCGGTTCACACTTGTTTCTGTCAGAAATCGGTAGAAAATTGATGCAACACAGTATTAGCGATCGTAAGGCGCTAAATATTGTGCAGTTGATCAGTTCCAGGAAGTGTATCGGGATCCGGAATACCTGCCTATAACTGAATAAATACCATGATTGACCTCTTCCTCATTTCACGACACCCAAACAGTGGCTACTGACTTCCCGCAGCTAGACCCTCTCTAAAACTATTTCTTTCCAGTGGAACCGGGGCACTGCGGTTTGGTAAATCGAAGAACCAATTTGAAGGTGATGGAGGAATTAAAGAACAGGCTTAAAATCTTGGCAAACTCCTGTAGGGTCAACCTGTCAAAACCGATACAGAAACAGGCATAAATAGGTGCAGCGAAAAAAGTTTTCGAAATCACTCATACATACAAGTTGAAATATCACGATATAGGAAGGAGCTGAAAAGTTGTAAAGCTGTCAAAAATATAACAGAATGCGTTAGACAAGGAAGCCGTTTAATCCAGACAGCAAGCAATTAACACTGATGGTCAGTCTGTACTCCACAATATTACCTGAATGAGCGCCTTTTCCCATAACTGCCCGAGCAGCAAGGAAGATGATTAGAGCGTCGATAACTTTCTCTGTAAGTTTCCCACAAGAGGTCCTTCTCGGGCCAGATTCACTTAAATCCTTTGATTTCAACGGAATCTTGGAGTTCATTTGACGAACAGGACAATTCTCGGATCCCGACTTGACGTTACATCTCCTCACAACACACTTTTCTACTGCCCTCTTTCCAGTTATTCAGGATTGAATATTGCGAACCCGAAAACCGGCTTACCCTCACCTCGCCAAACTCTCCAACCAACACTGTAATCCGATCTGACAACAACATCAGTTTATGATGTGTGTATTCAACATTCACATGCTACTTGAACTTTCGGGACTGAGGTCTGTAAGTCCTTGCCAGGATGAATCTTGAACCCCTTATAGCGTTGCTGTCATCGTTATACGCGGTGGCAACTTCTTCCAAGGTTTACCGCGTAAGACGTGACATACATATGTAGTTATGAGTCGGAGATCATTTAGGTCCGTCAGAGCGGGTTCAGATTATTTAATCAGAATTTGTCACCCAACCATCATACACCATGCTCAGCTACAATAGTCATTATAATTCCACTTAAATTTAATGATTATTTGTTCTACGAAAATCTCTTCCACATTCCATTTCCTCACGCAAGGATGCCCCGAAAACCTAAACATCTTAAAATCCCATACCATCCACCCACACAGATACAACAACGAAACGAACTTCGCAACAAAAAAAAAGGAAAGAAAACTCCCACAGGAGGATAACTAGAACGCGAAGTGCTTCCCATTTGTAGATCCATTCTCATCATCAAAAGATTTCATTTTAAATCGCAAACAGAGACGCAGGACGAAACGTTCTTTGCATCCGTTGCGGACATTGCTTGTGGTGCGGTACAAAATGCTCCAGTTATCCTACCACGTGTTTGCATTCAATCTCTGCTGTGGCCCAAGCTATTTCCGCTAAGTTGAGCACAGAGAAAGATTCTGTATATCCGCCACCACCACCACCACCACCACCACCCACTTCATCAGAAAATCTTCCTGAATCCTTTCGTTTTTCTAGGTTAGTTACTTAGCGGAACAAGAACAAAAACTAAATTTCCTCGATGCCACCGAACCAAGAAGCAAAAGGAAATTGGGACACGCTTTTTGATTCTCTTTCAGATGAATACGATGATAATGATGAAGCAAAAGTAAAGTAAAAGCCTCGCATTTTGTGGAATCCTTAAAGATTTCAAAGCACTAAAAGCCAATGTCACACAGTCCACACGCACATACATACATATGTATGTACTCGTACTTAAAGCTGAAAAAATAACGGTGAAAAAAAAGAAACAATTTAAACAAACATTTACCAGAAGCGAAAGTAACAGTTGGTAAATATTGTCACGTCAAATTGACGTAAATTGACGCCATAACAGCTTTCAGTTTCGCCTCCTCCTGTTGTTGTTTGTTGGTATTCCTGTGAGAGGAGGCGGTTTGTGGACCGTTTTCTTTCTTTTTTTCCACTGCCACATGTTATCTTTTATTTGGATGGAAAATAACAGTTTTTTGTTTAATTTTTAGGTTTTTTATTTTCTTAAGTGGGCTGCATGTGTTCAGTTGACTGTTTGCAGATGAAGGTGGAGAACAAAAGACTTCATTCTTCGAAGGAGAACAAGATAAAGGAACAAAGAAACTAAAACACACAAGAGAGTCGTCTTGTTGCTTGACATACTTTTTTTCGGATAAATGGGCACGCAAATGCAAGACAGAAGTGAAAATCATAAAAGATCAGGCTTGACACCATGAGCGAGCCTTAATTTGGCAGTTATTAACTGGTTTCTCAGTTTTGATGGTTCACTGGAAGTGCTGGAGTAATTACTTTCACATCTGATCATCATCAAACTCAGGAAACAAGAGACAAGTAATTATCGGAATTGGGAGTAATTAAGGTAATGGGAAACAGAAGGCAATCAGTTTTGACAACCAGTAATGGGAGTAAGATATGATTTGCCAGGTCAGTGGAGAAAGTAAAAGACGCCGGGAACAACGACAGAGAAATAGGACAATAAAGGAGGTATTGGCTTATATTAACCGGGAGGCTTGGATACCACAGACACATACATGACATTGGAAGACATAATCTCTTCCGAAATCTTTAGCTAAGCTCCATACGAATACTAACTTATATCCTTCATAAGTGGGCAGACTTTCCTCGACCATTATTCATGTCGATTATCATTATCGAAAGCATTATCGATTGAAGTCCGAGCGAATATTTTAATAGGAAGATACTGGCTTCATAAGGGGTCGCTGTAGATATTAGGAGCACCTCATGAAACTGGGTATTTGGCAACGTGGAGACTGGAGATTCTTGAGGAAAGTTGAGGAAACCCCAGCGAATCGTCTGATTCGAAAAAGAAGAAAAAAACTGGGAACCTACCAACTAAGATATGATTTGCCAGTCATCAGATAGCAGACATAGATGTTTACCCAAGCGATAGTTAAGTCTAATGATGTCGCTCTCTATGAAGACAGTGAGACTTTATTATTTTTGGAAACACCAAAAAGGGTTTGACTTCAATTCGTTCCAAGCTTAGATTCTGGTTAAAGTCAGTCTTCAGCCTAAAGAAAGCAAACTTTGCGTGAGATGGCATATCCAAGACACAGGAATCACAAATAACTATAAGCAGAGCATCTTCACTGGAGCACTAATGTACATGCTATTAATCCCCTGCACTACCAGGGAGCAACCCTTGTTTTACCATTTAACTGGAATGTTCTTGTCTTTTGTAGAAAGCCGAGCTCCAGTGATGAGAAGCTTACTCATACGATCAAAGGCACCACAGCGACTCTCTCTATAAGTGTCGGAAATTGTAGTGTCACTTAAGCGTAGCACATTTAGGTGCTCAGAAAAAACATAGTGCTCCGTGAGAACGTCAATAATTGGTCTGCAGTCTTTTCCAGGAAGGACACAGGAAAAATGCCGCGAGATGCTCTCCCTGCATCGTGGAGAGTTATACCAGACACAATTGCGTTCGTAAAAAGCCCAATCGTTGATGGCCGAGGACGCATCAAAACTCCATCCAGGTGCAGGTCCTGAGGAATGATCCTTTGAGACTTGCCTAAAAATCTCATCGGAGATCTCATTTCCCATGATTCGAGTGTGGCTTGTGATACGGACACAAATCAAATACTTCAGCATTGCGACCGAGTTCTAAAAGTTCTTGTATTCTGCAACTATTTTAGAAGGGGTTAAAGGGTTTAACTAGGTTTTAAGCGTAACCTGACTGTCACTGATACTTAAATTCTTCCACCTACTCCTTACGATATAGCACTTAGCCACTAGAATTGCATAAGTCTCCACTTGAAAACCACACGTATATTCATCAACTCCAACGAAGACTCCTGTACCTGACCCTTCACAAAATCTACTACAATACATTCCTAACACAGACTCTGTCCAAAGCCAGTCCTCAACGCAAGGAAAATCGACCTTAAATTCACATCACCGAGGTTCTAGTGTCATTGCCCCAGACTGCATATCCATTAGATGGGGTCGTAGGATAAGTATCGCGTAAGGTCATCAAAACACCGGTGTAAGTTATACCAAAAGTCACCTCGCCTTAGACGTGGATTGCTTTTAAAGTGCTGCTTATTATATACTATATTAGTATCTAGTGTATGGGTTTAGCTGTTCATAAAGAGCAGAGCTAGGCTATGCATGGAAATGCATGCTAATCATTGAAGTAGAGATAGATGTAGAAAGAAAACGTGAAGTTTAGATTTACAATAGAACTTCCACACGAATACTACTGTCACCAGGTCAATACGAGTTTCGACAACATTCCCCAACGGATTTACGTCAATAGTCACGATAATACTGTATTCGACCAAAAACTGCATCGAACACGCACTCTACAAATTTCCTTACTGACGTCTTTCTCTCAAAAATAGAAGCCTTACCTAATCGTAAATGCAAGCTATTCGACACTCGTTTCTACAGAAATGCGATACACCGATACACATTGGCTTCTCGTAGCGAATTTGTTGACAAAATAAGCTGACATTTCATAGCGTAAACCACTTCCAGGTAAATTGTAACAACCCCATAACAAATTGAATTGAATTCACTTCTATTAATAATCGCTTATAACTCGACACCTATCGCGGTGCGGTTGAAAACCGCCCACCGGGCGCCGCATTTTCTCACCTGAACGTGTCACAAGTTTCTATGGTGTCACGTCTTTTGCATACCGGCACGTTCCGACCACTCATAGATTTGAATCCGAACATTACTTTTTGAGTGGGTCACCACCTCAGTAGCGGTACCGTCTTGCGAAACTTGAGAAATTTATTGTCCACCCCACCGCTGTGCTGTGTCCCAGTGAGGCGTGTAATTATCTACCAAAAATAACAGCTTTCATGGAGCAAACTGTTTGCCAATCTTATTAGTGCCTCCATACCCACGGTATGTCATCCCATGCTGACCTTGACTGTGCCTCTGGCTGCCTGCAACCAAAGAACGCTTTGTCGAGAAGTGAATTCTAAAATTCCACTCTTTTTTATTTTTTTTAATTAATGAAAGTCAGTGAGTGGAATTTATGGTTATTTCTCCCTCGTAAATGCAACTGCCACGCCCAGTTTTTCTTATAATTTACTACTCTGTCATCCATGTGGGGATAAATAAATACGAGAACTCTTGCTGCAACAAGGGGGCAACCATCATCATCATCATCGTCATGGTTGCTCTTCCTCAATTCTAACGGTACCAAAGCGCAGATTTCAAAATTTATTACCATTTCACAAGGATGTGGCCTTTGAAGTGCCAATACAGCCGTATCCATAGGAGTCTGCATAAAATTTAGCATCCAAGCAAGCACACACTACAAAACTGAACGACAGAAAGGAACATAAATAAATAAAGGGCGAGGAGAGAGAGAAAGAAAAATAAACGCATCTGCGTATCTTTTTGGTTTATCCATGCAGAGTGCTGCTGCACTTGCATGTGCGCATGCGTTGTGAGGTTTGTCGCTCTCCTGGTGCCCTCTTGTGTGCGATTAATATGCATTGTCAGGCCCAGAAGAACTGGTTCTCGGCAGATAGCTTGCAGATATAATTTTCTTGCAGTTTTAGGTTGATGCTTCTTTTGCACAGATGCTGTTCTTTTTTTTTAATATTTTTGAAAGGCATTGTGGATGATTCTTTTTTTTTTTGGGTTGGAGAGTCAAAAAAGTGTGCCGTGTGTGATCAGAAGGTGAAATCCGATGGAGCAGAAAAGAGTCAAAGTTGTTGCCTCAGAGTGGATGGTATTGATATTAAGAAGGTTAACCACGGAGAGCGGTTATTTTTTTTGGGAAATGCCAACAATTGGGAACGAGTTCAAGGTCAAGTACGTGCACTAAATTATTTTGAGAATAATTGTTTTGATTTTCTGTAGATCAGATGGAGAATTCACTACAAAAAAAAAGGAAAACGAAATGAAAAAGTAGACTTGAGGAAATGTGGAAGCTAGGTTGTTTTGTCTGCCATCTTATAGGAGCAAAACGGAATCCTAACCTGTATTTTGACAAATGAATGGTGTCTACAGTCAGCTTTATTACATTTCTTAGTCGACAAATCATGAGACTAGCTGTACTTGGGGAATGCAAGGTCTGATTCAGTCACGAAGTAAAAAAAAACTTATTCGCTTGCAAAAAATCAACACCAACTGAGGGGATTCCCTGAATTCGTCAAGTTATAAGGATATTCCCATATTGGTAGCCCTTTAAGGACAGAAGTTCGTCGTTAGTAAGAAAGTCCAGAACGTCATTTGCTAGGTCAACTGGATGGTTATATGTGAATAAGAACTAAAAAAAAGTCCACTTTAAGGTTAAGTTAAATGCAGTTCAGGACAGGAATTAAAGCGCAAGATTTCGATTTAAAGGAAAGATCTAAACCTTGCGTGAACTTGAATACAAATAAGCTGAGAATATAAAAATGTACAGGGCACAGCGAACTTAGGAAACAAAGCTCTGAAAATAAATGTCGATTCTACAACAAAGAAAAAGAGACTCCGGATAATATCTTGGGGAACCCCAGAGCCCCGCACTGACCCCAGACAGACGAGAAAGAAAGAGAAAGAAAGAAGAACACGTAGTCAAACTTTTTGGTATTCTTGAGAAAATACAAAGTTTCGACCTGGAATAGATATTCGAATAAATCCATTCCAAAGACCTCGAAGCCTATTCTATGTTCGTCATCCTCGTTCTCACAAAAGTAGGATACTGACATAGAATGTGCTCTGTCGCAGCTTCTACGCAGGATGCACTTGTTTGGTCTGTAAAAGTTCCCATGTTGGTTATATCGTGAGCGCAGAGGAAATTCCCACATTAAGCTCACATTTATCTGAGTCCCTGGTCATAATAGCATCACTGGCAATGAGTTTGCTGAACGTTGAACAGCAGCACGTAGTCCATGAGGAACCACTGTACTTCGCCCGTAGACCGACCCATGCGAGGCAATAGCAATGCCCCTTACGTCGTCTGTATTGTCCGCATGGAACGTAGCCAGATCTTCATACTTGAAGATAAAATTGCCCACGTTAAAGTGCCTGATTTGCGCAAGAGCAAGACAGCCGCACACTGCACAGGAAGCGTGCGGCGGTTTCGACTTCATCAAGGCACATCTCACAAGGTCCCAAATCCTTTACATGTTTCAAGAATGCAAAGCTGCAGCGTATTAAAGGCTAAGGGCTCACTTAGCCCTCCCTGACAAGTCCATCTGCTCTATCGATACCCGGTATACCCGAATGTCCCGAAATCCAGACCAGTGTCACCAAGTTACACATCCCAAGCTTCAGCTTAACAATGGGCTACTTCACGATCTTGGTGGCAATCACGTAAGCAGAACAAGACTTATTCGCAGCCTGGCTCTCGGAGCAGATGTAAACAGCTCAACAGCCGTAGTTCACAAGACTCCAAAATGCGTGTTTGCATGGCAAATTTGACTTCATATGACAATTTTTCAAGTCATAATCATGAGCACCACCCCTGTTCAAACAGTTTACTGTAAATTGTAAGCCTGTCATTGCAAAAGGAACACGTTAAGTAACATCATACACTATGTCAGGGCTAAATGTCACTCAGTACGCCAGCCAGTCCAGCATTACCTACCCAAACCCTTTCATTATAAATTAACCTCAAATTATACACACAAACATTACTTAATCACATAGAGCACCCATATCCCCGGCAACATGCAAACGACATATTTCATGCCATCCAGAGTCAGGGAAGCCAGAGAAAAATCAATCTCCCTCCATGCGAACTCACTTTTCAATGCCTCCGCCTAAAATAATTGCCCCCTTCCGTAGGGAAACTCCCTACCATTAATCTCATGCAAAACTAAAGTGAGTTTTCAGTGTTTTCCTGGCAAGGATTATCTCTGGCACTGGCACTGGCACTGACATTGGGATTGGGAGAACAGAACGCACAACAGGTCATATGTATCGGCTACCTTTCTACCTGGAAGACTTTTGTATCTTCGGGATGAGGTACGTACATAAGTAGTCGCCTCTTGCCAAGGAGCAATGGATTTACTTAGTAACCTGTTTCATCAGCTTGTTTCTTGCTTATTACCTGTCTTTTCTTTTATGATCCAAAAAAGGTGTACCACCAGCACACAAACGGGTACCGTAAAATATAAAAGAATTAATATTTTTCGAAGGTTCTCCTTCATCACCTACACAACACACAACGGTTATTCACCACGGCGCGGTCCTGAAACATTAGAAGAATATTAAAACATCATTATTTCATGGCTGAGGTTGAGTCTTGGTTCCAAAGAAAAATCTACGTGAGGCTCATTGTTTATATTATGGAATTATGGTGGTGTTATGCGTGCGTGTAGCCCAGTTCAGAGACCCAACTAAAACTCCCCGAAGATTCTTATCAAAATTCTAGAGAAGTCTCGAGGAATTCTTTCTTTCTTTCTTCTTTGAAAGTTGTCAACAAACAAAACCCCGATGAGTGTTATAAATGGAAAAACGGCGGCAATCAAGTGCATAATGTGTACCTCTGGCTGGGTTGGGATATACGACTACGGGTACGAGTACGAGTATGAGTACTCATGTTTGTTGTTTCTCGGTTCATTATCATGTTTATATCGTGCGCATTGTTGTAATTTTCATTTGAATTTGTAAGCAATAAAAAATAAATAAAAATAAAAAAAAAAATAAAACTTTTAGTGAAGTCTGGTGCGGGGGTACCAATCCCAACTCCCTTCAAGCCCGCATCGGACCGGATGGGAATATTAATTTGTGCAAATTTATGTTTCATTGTTTTTTTTTTTTTTTTTGGTTTTGTTAAATAATTTTTTTTTATGAATATTAGGTGCTAACAGCACATGAAATATTCATGAGGCTTAGTGTAGAGACGGGGGGGTTTTCTTTTAAATTTTTTTTTGAACACCAATAAAGCATGCATTCGGCGAAGTTGTGTTGTGTTTATGACCCGTTTTGAGAGCTACTTCTTTTGGATATTAAATCTGGATTAGTGATGTATAGAGGTCAATTGTATGCAAAGGATTAGGAAGGAGTTATGAAATGATGGGCGTTTGTGAATTTGTAAAGGTAGACTGGTCGATGGTGGCAAATGCTTTTTTTTAAAATTGTGGTGGTCATCTTTATTCAAAATTTAAATTTCGAAAATTAATTACGATTCGTGTTTTTGATCTTATTATCGTAAAATATGCACAAAGAGAACCGTTTTATGTATTGGATTCCCGGACGGTGGAGTCATTTGCTATTCCAGTGCGTTTGGTTTTGAAAAAAGTGGTTGAATGGATACTGTGCTGTATGGATTCGTCTATGCCGATAAGGCATTAAAGATGGTCAAAAACTGCAATGCACATAATCCAGATATTTTTTTTCATAATCACACATTGGACGATACAGCAGAGAAGTAGGGTAAGTAAGGTAATGCGATCAAGTCAATGCTCATATCGACCAATAGTTGAATCCATTTTTCTTTACTCTGAGAACCTGAAAAGAGACATCTGGGTTAGGTCCATAGGAGTAGAGACATGTACATATGTACATATACACCTTAGGAGATCCCTTTGCCACACCGGTTTTTCCGCTTTTCAAAGAGGCGACTCCCAAATGGACGACAATTGCAAAGCAAATATAGAATAGGCCCTCGTTTTTTTTGTTCCCACAACTCTTGCAGTAGCCATTGTGAACCACCCCGAGACGCTTGGCGTGAAAACTAATGGAATAGCTCTCAGTAAGGTTATCACTGCGAAAAAGTTTTACCAGAGAAAGGGAGATATTTTCTTTTCTCCTTATGACGCATGTGCACGGGTTGTCAGTTGAAGACAAATTGTCTAGCACCACCACCTCGACAGGATAGAGGGAATGTCGTAAAGTGCTGAATGAACAGCCCTCGGAATTTTGGTCAGGCTACAAATTGGACACAAGAATATTCCACTACGCTCTCCCACTGTATATTAAGATGGGTAGCCCAATCGCCATATTCTGAGAACTGCGCTCACGTTTGGAGATGGGTTCAAAAGATTCCCTTTATTTGCTCCAACCATTAGTATTAAGCCGGAGCAGACCTTGTGATCTTGAAAAATGTTCAGCAGAATGTCAAAAATCTGAAAAAAAAGCTCCTACACGCATTACTACTTTTCTATGAGGGTAGTAGTAGGTTGATTGATTTAACCACTGTCACTTGCAAGCTGCAAGCCTTGGCGTATTATTTTAAGGATTTTCTTAACCGAGGTGTTAGTCAAACGTGGTGCAAAACACTAGGGAAGGAAATGCTATCAAAAAGAATTAGCTGGAGGCAACTCAAATTAGAGCTAGAAAGCTGGACCAAGTCCAACGTCTAGCCGAAATATGTACGTATGATGAGCTGTCTGTGATCTACTCCTACTGTATCTCTTAATGCCTTTATGGGCCTAGCTCCGATACAGGCCAGGCCTACTCTTGACAGACTATTCAACTTTAAAAGCTTTTCATTCTTAAAAATTGTATTTGACTGGATGCTTTGTCTACAATTTTTACAGCTTATTTTCGTTCAAAAATTGAGTATATCTCGCATCCGTCGCATGCCTAAATTTACTTGACCGTGTTCGACGACAAACATGTAGACTGATCGACGATTAGACTACTCAAGTACTCCTTCAAACACATTTCCTCTGTAGCAATGAAATGAGAAAATTACAAACTCCACACGTTGGAAACCGGCCAAGTCTAGTTCACCGACGGATTTGGACCTTAAATTTCAACGCACCAATCTTCACCTGATTGTGAGTCTAGACTTGAATTATTCGGTATTTAATGCAAAGTCTTTGCCATCAAGCATGCACTTTGGCACACGATTCAAAACTGTATGCATCTTTTCGTATCACCAGGCTGCTTCAAAAGCACTTAGATCAGCCACGTTGAAATTCAAGTTACTTCTAGAGCCTTTCTCTTGGCTCTCGGAAAAGGGAAAAGAAAATTGGTTATTTCGCACTAGATCCCAGCTGAACCCTGGAAATAGATAAACGGTGGTAAATCGCATGGCCTTATCCCCAAACTATGATTTAAATAAGTCGATGGTCTCTGTCACCTTTTGACTTGTAGCGACATCCTGTTCGAACCACGTGCCCTCGAGATCCTACATTCAAACTTGGAAGCAAATAATAATCAGTCAGTAATCAGCAACCCGAACCCAGTCTAATTTTTGAAAAAATAAAGTCTAATGATACCAGCAGCATATGTATATGTAAATCGCGTCAAACGATGCATTTTGCTGGATGTAATGATGCCTGTTCTGGATTTGTCTCACTGCTTTATTAATGAACCTCTGTTAAGCCAAAATTTAGCCTCAAAGCTGAACACAATTTTGCAATAAAACAAGGAGTTACTCGTAGCTTCGACCTGTATGGCCCAATCAGCGAAAGAACAACAGAAATGATGGACCTATAGCTTCTGAATCTTGGCGCATAATTGAGACCAACAGAACCCCAATTGCTGCAACCGACGACAAATCGATAAATTTGGATCCTATTGCACATTTTGACTTACAGCGGTGATATTCTCTTCAGTATGCAAATTCCTTTGATTTGTTGCTGTTATTGAGCTGCTCAGAGAGTATGTTCGCTGGATGGCTTGTGCGGATGGACGATTATGTCATAAATCACGAAGTCGTCATAAGTTTCGCGAATTGACGGCCGATTTTCAATGTTCTTTTTTAGTCTAGTTCAAGCAGACTGATTTGACAGATTACATTGAACACAAATGTCAAAAAGAACGGTCAAAATGGATGCTCAGTTTGACAGGTATCTCACTATCTAAGGGGTAAAAAAAACCCTTATTAAAACTGCGTTCCTACAACGTATCTTCTGTTTAACGAAGACCCCGTGTCCACGTCACGCTCGACTAATATCTAAAACAACTTTTCCTACAAAAACTCAAAATATACCGCTAAATATGGTAACGCACCACTAATTGCAGACCTTTCTTTTAATGTCTCCATTTTGTACATGACACATTTCACAAAAAAAAAATTAATTGCAAAAAACGATCGACTTAGCTCCAGCAACTAACAAAACTAAATAAATAAATAAATAAATAAATACATAAATAATTTCTGTTAACTTTTTTTTGTTAGGTATTCGTGTTAGTTATGCAATTGCACGTATCCAGTGGCACTTAACGCTACCAAATGACAGTCGTCAGTCGCACACTCTTACAACACACAATTTAGAGTACAAAAAAAAAAATTGTTAAAAAGCCCGTTAAAAATTTATTCAATTTCATTTATTTCGTTTCGCTTTAATTATATTGTTCGCCTTTTTGCTTGTCACAGCTATGCATTACAACAAAAAAAAAAAAAAACAAATTTTGAGTTATGATCGCATACGTGAAAGATACAACTTCAGAAATGATGACGCCGATTAGGTTCGTGTAAGCGGGCCTCGTTTGAGCCAGTAATCATCTCTCAAGCTTTGGCCATCTGTTTTGAGCACATGAATAACTTAATAGCAGCGCGCTGCATTTCAACGCTTAATGATGCATAGTAAATGCACATTTGGGGGAAGGGAGGGATCCGCTTGGAATAGTCACAGATACTACAAACATACCACACCTAATTTGTTTTATTGGATTCCTTTAATTTGAATGCGAGAAAGTATTTTGTAATAATTTAAATTGTTTATTGCCCAACAGAGAGGCAGGTCCATGTGTTTTAGTGATGGAGTGACGTGCTGTGATCTGTTGTGTAGCTGATAGCACTTGGAAGAAGGTTTATCATAGTTTTAATGTGATTTTAATGGATTTCTGTGATACTAGCGTTGTGGACTTTCTTTTTGAACGAAAATGACGAGACAGAGAGAGATTATTTTGTCCACTGAACCAATGGCAAGCGATAAACTTCGTCGCCTCAGGACCACGAGTTAATTTGACTGCAAGCCATCGATACTGTGATGTGACCTAGATTTCGTAATCCAATTGCTGTTTGGAGTTTTCTCATTCATCATTCATCACACCCTTTTTAGAAACGACACTTAACTATAGGAAGTAACGTATCTACTCGTACAACCAGTTACTAAGTAGGTCCATTGAAGTATGAGTAGGTACTCTCTTTGGTGAATGACCAACTTCACATTTTAAGTATCTTGACCTCACGAAATACAGTTTTTTTTTTCTTTTCTGTACCATTTAAATAATCCATTTAATTATAATTACATTTTTAACTAATTAGCCGAGGCGTAAATAGCTTTTGTGATAGTAGAGCTAAAAATGATTTCCGCTCCAAAGATTTGTTTGATTTATTTTTCTTTTTTTTTGTCGAAGGTTTCAGTATGTCGAGGCCTTTTTATCTTGGTTTAGTTTCCCACACACACACAAAATTATAGGTTGACCTGGGTAAAGGTATTCGCGTGCGACAAAAGATACACATTATCTATGACAGATTTTTTTTTACCTTGAAATGAGTTTCTACTTTCTTTTTCTGCTGCTTCTCGTAGTTAATGAGTTTTTCTTGAGGGAGTATAGTAGATACAAGGTGCGTGCTGGTATAGATTGACTTTTAATGGGTATCTTACATTTTTTTTTTTTTTTTTTGGACAACTAATTTTTGAATTTTTGTGTGGTCAGACAAGAGAAAAAAAAAAGTTGAGATACTTGTATGTGCAGGGCATTTTATTACTTCCTCTTAATGCCTCTCCGTACCTGCTATGAAAGAGGTCATACTTTTATGAACAAGAATGAACACGAATTGAAGTAGGACTGAGAAGACTTTATGAGTTTCAGGTTTTTAGAGTTTTTAGAGATCATAGAAACTAGTTCTACATTCAACTTTTGACATCGCAAGGAGTTACATCACGCATCGTCCCTTGGTCTGAAATGCACCTTATCACAAGCTCCTACTAATTTTTATACAAAAAGCCGATCTGCAGCCAATGAAACTCTAGATAGACTGACGCAGATACTCAGATTTGAACCAAATTAAATCGAATGGACCCAGATGGTCGCGAGGGTATAGTGTGTAGTGGTAGTACGTTTGCATATTGTACGGCCGGTCCGGGTTAAAAAGCGAAAAGCGTTTGGGTCTTACTTTTTGAAAAAGATGGGGTTCAGGTGGCTCATGATTATCATCTCCAAACTCATGAGAGGTGATCCAATGCCGAATCAGTGGAGGGAAAGTGATACGAGAAACTGTGAAAATTACCGTTCTATTAAGCTGATTGAAAAAGCATTCGGCAGACAACCAAGAGATCTGATATGGATGACACTAAGCCATCAAAGAGTTCCGAAACCCTCCGCACATATGATCATAGACCTGTATGACGGAGCAAAGACAAGAGTAAGATGTCCCGCCGCAGTCACCGCCCTGGTGTGCACCAGGGAAACCTCTTAGGTCCTTTGCTATTTTCTGCAGTTCTGGATTATCTGCTTGAATTTAAAGTGACGGACCCCAAAGTACATCAATTATTCTTTGCTGAGGATGGAGACATCATAAGCGAGGATTAAACGTCCCTGCAACGAGCACCTGATATATGGGTGGATGTTTTCGAAGGAAACGGGTACCGAATTAGTCCAAAAAAGACAGAGTACCTGTGCTACCCATTTTCTGATCCACACCGACCTAGTCCAGACATTTATTTCGGTGGAAACGCTCAAGTATCTGGGATCTATGATACAGATACTTTTTGAGGTCGAATCGGCGAACCCCACAGGGATCCGTATAATCCTGATCATAACCTCGTCGAAAAAAAGGAAAAGAAGAAGAAGTGCGGTTCAGGTTCGAACACCACCGAGGAAAAATATAGGAAAGATACAGATGACTTGGCTTCCAAAAGAACTGCACAAGGAGGAGTGCTGCTACTATGGATCCTGGTTGAAAATTGGATTTTACTGAAATCAGTATGCAATGGAGCAAGTGCCGTGGTATATGCGACAATGATGTCCTACTTATAACCCGAAACCCATGCGGGTTCTTGTGGAGGGCCTACTACGTATATAAGTCAATTCGATGTGTTTCATTTCTCTCGTCGTCTGAACACCGTCCGCCGTTCATTAGAGGCCCACTTTTTAGTCATATTCCCACTTTACCCCTACTTAACTTCAAAACTCGGAAAATTCTTGACTGGTCCCTCATAAGCTAGGGCCACTGTACTTTGAGTTAAGTTCCTTCGCCAGTGACGAGTGTAACCCAAGTGACTGCTCCATACATCCCTTTAATTGTCCAGTGCTAGTTAGAAACTATTGGAAGGATATTGATGTAAAGATCTATAACCTCAACCTCTCAGTCAATCTCATTTCATCGGACTAACCAATGAGTAGTTGCACCCTTTCCTTCTTTGTTTATTCAACAGAGTGTCGAAATAATACTTCGAAGGAAATCTTTTTTTTTATAGTTCTACTCGAAATTATAATAAAATTCAAGCCGCACCAGTATGCAACTTGTGAAATGAGTTCACAAGATTCCTCAAATTGTGGTGGGTAGTTCCGGTCATTATGCACCGTTTTAGAGGGTCTATCTTTGAGAATTAAATTTGTTCCTCGTAAAACTGAAATATTTTTCTAATTCAAAAATTCCTTACATCGTCGACTCCCTATACCAGAAAAAAAGAAAACTAAACCTCCTCCCAAGACACTTTTTCTACCATCCCACTCCTTGCTGCCGCTGAGACCAAATTAACTTTCTTTTCCTGTAGCTAATTAAGGAACGTTCCATCTTAATTTACACATTACTCCAAAAAAAAAAAAAAAAAGAACACAAATAACAACGAATGACTTTTGGGAAAAAAATGTGGAAAAATATTTTATAAACCCCATTCCGATGGGAAATGAAATAAATCCATCAGCGTGTCGAACACAGCAAAACATGCGTCCCCACTTATCGCATTTAACGCATTTGATTTTGATTCCGATTTTGGATGGTGTGGTGTGATGACTTTAGATCAATATATGTATCTGATCCAAAAATAAAAACTTACATGTATAAAAATAGTTTCACACAACAAATAGAGACGGGAATGTGCCCTAAAATGGGCCGATAGGGCACTCTGACTTGGTTTCCCCGATTTAGATGCACCTTACTGTTGTGTGGGATACCAATGAATTATTTATTTTTTAATTAGAATAATTTACATGATTTGTTTATTAAACGAATGGAATTAATCCTTCTAATGAATCATGGGAAACAGGATAATCCCCCTGGCTCTGACTGTGACTGTGACAGTGGTGGATGGATGCATCGAATCTCTCGATACCTACATAAATGTGCACATGAATCAAAATCTTACAGATAAAAATCTGATCTGAAGTTTATGTGAGAAAAGAGAACAAATTGATGTTTGTATCTATATTTGGTCACTTTAAAGAAAAGCCGCAGGGGTTCCTCAGGGGACAATCGTGGGATCGTAACTTATTATTGGAATAGATAATCGAAAATCTGTAATCAAAAACATATCAAATT
The DNA here is from genome assembly GCA_946965025.1 of Blera fallax. NCBI lineage: Eukaryota > Metazoa > Arthropoda > Insecta > Diptera > Syrphidae > Blera > Blera fallax. Next base: position 6,735,566 of record OX337246.1, on the reverse strand, counting down.
AACTAATCGCATTCGATTTGCTGACAAATCGAAGTAAGATGAGACTGAAACTAATGGGGATATGGTTCCGTGCGGAGGAGTTAAGCCAATGATGTATGATAGGTTTTTTTTGGTGAAACATGCGAATATCTAGACGGAAAGTTTAATGAACTTCGGAAATGAATTTGGAGATCTCTGTCAGAGAATCAATCACGAGACACACGTTGAATAAATTGCAAAATTATAAACCATCTAAGGCGATAAGCTACTCTTTTGGAACTGCCGATAGATATTTTTGGAATGTAACCAGAGACTATAGAATTACTACAAGAATCTCGTGAAGAATGATAGAAAAAAAGAGTCCAGAATCTAGAGATGTCAAGTTTCGAAAATCTGCTTTTCAGATGAAAGAAAACTACCTTTGATAAGCTTTTTAAAAAACAAGAATGTGAAATGTGTCATCGTAAAGATATGTACAATTGATTATCCTTGTAATACACGATTTAGCTTTGCGTAATCAACGATGTCATAGAAACAGAGAGGACGTATGTGAGACGTACATACCAGCGTATCTTGAACAAAAATGGTTTAAAACTGAAAATCTTCGTTGAAAAATAAATTCACTAAACCAAATTTCGTTTCGCCTTTAATGATCTCATACACTTTCTGTCTGTCTAACTTTATGAACATACCTAGGTAATTTCAACAATAGCGTAAACGGCTGGGTGCATTTTACTCAAACTTGGAATCTGAGATATGTTAGTAGGGCCACAATTCAAGTCGAAATTTTCATATAAACTTCAAAATTAATGGTAAATTTTTAAGAACTGTCAAAGTTCATCGTTTCATCAGTATCCAAAGCAGCAGATACTATCGTCAGAATTTGTTAATTTTTAGTGTAAATTCGAACATTACTGTGTGCGAGGGTGGGTCAATAAGTCCCAGAAAATTGAAATAAGGAACTCTCTTTTCGGCAAAAAAAAAAACTTTATTTTTCAACATAATCTCCTTTTAGCTCGATACACTTCGCCCAACGTTTTTCCAATTTTCTGATGCCGTCCAAATAATACTATTCTCGAGGCCCTCAAAATAGGCGTTTGTTTCATCAATGACTTCTTCATTCGACTCAAATTTCTTACCCCCGAGCCATTTTTTTCGTGTTTGGAAACAGGAAATAGTCGCAGGAGGAGAATATGCTGGATGAGGAAGCAATTCGTAACCTAATTCATACAATTTTTCCATTGCGATGGCGGACTTGTGCGCCGGCACATTGTCCTGGTGGAAGAGCACTTTTACGAAAATTCACCTAGGCGTCTGTTTAAAATGGCTGTCACAACGAAACTTTTTGACAGATCTGTCTGAAAATTTGGGAGCGTTCTTTTGAAAGATGCTTCTTTGCAAGCAATATGTTGGATTTGAGGTGGCAACGCCATCTGTTTTAATTTTCAGGGACTTATTGACCCACCCTCGTATATAGTTTGCAAAAAAAAAAAGTCCTTTAATAGCGATTATTGGTTTCGATTTTGAATTACATCGTCCAACTCACAGCCAGAAATAACTAACTTCCTTAAATCCGCTAAAAACTGAGGCGATAACTGCATTATTTGAGTTTTAAGTGAAAACTGTGTGAGCAGTCGCAGCGCTAACGTCCATTCTACTCCCATTATTCAAGGGCGTTAGAGCCGTTTTCGAAACAACCGCAAAAATAGCCCGATTTTTTCGAGTTTTTCTGACAAGATGAATCTAAATGCAGAGTTCGATAATTTTCTCAGAAATCCCAGAATATAACTTGCCTACTCTAAGAGCAAATAAAAATTTACCAAAGTACCCATACAAGGAAGTACCTAGCCTTCATTAGTCGTCATCCAACCGCTCAACCGCCCCGTTCTGTTCCCAAATAGTTTTCATCGGCTCTCTGACTTCTAGATGCTTACCTATAAATATTTTCAAATTTTACAAGAACTAGTGGAAACTTGGGAGTGCTCTGCTAGTTACTTAGCCTTTTGCCTGAGCTTGCAAATGCTTGCTTTCACACACGAAGTATTAGAACCCTGATGCCTTAATTTCTTTAAAATTTGTCTAGATAGTAGATACTAGAAAGTAAAAGGCACAGATTTCTCCTACATGTACATATGTATGCATATCCTAGTCCTAGATGAGGTTAGGTTAAACTAGATGGCTGGCCTAATAATGACTGCAAGATTGTTAGTAGGTGTTCAAATTTGCATTCTAAGGGGCAAACAAAAACACTTTTAAGTGCTTAACTTATTTATCACCGATTAAACCCGAGAATTGTTGGATACCTGTGTCTCTGAGGAAAAATGCTAAGGCTTACATTACAAGAGCAGAACTGTATCAACGACTTGAACTAAACACAAGTCAACAAGATGAACCACTAATCACCTAAACCGAATGATGGACATTTTTATAATTCTGCTTGTTTATGTATTTTTCTAATTTTGTCAACATGTTTACCAATTTCTTTAATCTGAAGTTGTTGTTCCTTAAATTTTATGGATATCTGGTGCTCTGCAGTGACACCCCCAACATTTTATCGCTGACGGCATTCTATCGAAAGATAACAAATCTCCAAGGAAATTTTCCATGGATCCACATCATTCCAAAGTCGATGCCAAATCCACTTGTGCAAAGACAAGCCATTTGAACAAATTTTTCACATCTAAAATGTATCTATGTACATTGCATTCGGAGAACATATGCCAAAAAATACTGGAAACATCGATTTTCAATCGAAATGTTTACATCCCCCGTCCGGAGATGAGACAATTTTGGAATCTGTTTACTAAAAGAATGTTTTCTTTTGAATATTACATAAGACGGGGGAATATTGGAGTCAAATAGTCGCTAATGAGACAGATATTTTACTAAGTAAACCAAACCACTTCCTACAGATCATTTAAAGTGTAAATATCTGAACTCGTTCAACCAGCTTCACAGATCAATTACTTAATTGTTTCTCTAACTCGAACACCTAGATGCGCACAGAAACACCCAATAAAATGCATTAGATACATATAACTCGTCTCGAGTCTTGATTTTCCTATTAATTACTCGATCAAATAACGTTTCGGTTACATGATCCATTATGAAATACCAAATTCCTACAACAACAGATCGACAACACAGATCTCGACCAGATTCATCTGTCAAAACGCTTAAATAGTTTTCACTTTGCATCTCGCTAAATGTACACAGACTATGGGTATCTATCTCATTGATTTATCGATACTTTTCACAATATTCATTTTTGAATTGATAAACAAAGCAACTGAGAAGTACATTTCAACTTCATCGTTAATTTCCATACTCTTCTGACCGCCACAGCAGCCAGCCTCAAGAGATCTCTGCAAAAAGCACACTTTTTAGACAAAAACAGGTTTTTTGATTTTTCATTTTTCATTTTTCAACCATCTATCTATCTACGATGGCAAAATATAACGGCGCTTAGGTGAATTCACTGTGTGTATGCTTTTATGTCATTTATTTCGGGTGTTAGATACTCGTACTTTCTTTAAAATTACTCGTTACTCGTATCCCCGGTATGGTTCTCAAAAATGCAATTTGACGATTGAATGGAAAAAACTACGTAAACATAGATAAAGAAACGGAATAATTACGTTTTTTTTTAGACTTTATCCGAAAAGTTGCAGCTTCAAGTCGGTGGACTCTGTCGTTATCCAATGAAGGCACTGATTATCGTCGGGTAAACAAAATTTATTTTATTTCGTAATCACATTAAATTGAATTTTTTGAAAAAAAAAAAAAAAAAACTTTTCCTTCACATTTCAAGAGATTTTCTTTTGCAACACTTGGAAAACGAGGATAAATCGGGATAAGGAAAATTTAGGAACCCGTCGCAAGATCACTTACACGATCGGAGTATCTTTTAATCGAATAACACCGAAAAACTAAACAACACACTCAAGATTCCGCTGTGATCAGTTAAAAAATAACAAAAACATCAACTCCGGCGATGATAATGATCAAATGGTATCTCAAAAATACAACAGCAGAGGAGACCCCCGCACATACAAATTCAAATCAAATTGAATGGAAACAAAAAACAACTCACGAAAAAGATACAAAAAAAAAGACAAGCAGACTCTGTACTGGTTAAAGAAAAAAATAGTACAGAAGCGCATTAATCGAGTATCTAGATACAATAAAACAAACGCACACACCGATCAATCCGCCGTCTTACTCTAAGCACGTCTGGAATCAAACTGAAAAAGGTCGCTCTCTGTCGATGCAAAGAAAAACATAGTCGTTCATTCGGTTTGTTGTTCCACCAACTAACCAACCAACCAACCAACTCCCAGTCCCAGGTTGATTGCGCTCGCTTTGGTTGGTCTGCTGTACTGTTCTGTGCTGTTCATGGAGACAACATACGAGACAGTGGCTGATGGCAGCCACAGTCAGCAAACAGCCAGACTAACAGGCTAACATAAGCTAGCATATAGTCTTCGATGCAAAATGCGACGATCGACGATGCATCTATGGCATACAAGTACATGGTAGATACTTTTTTTCGGTTTAATGCTGCTGGAGCTGGTGCTGCTTTTGGGTCTTCTTCGTTGTGTTTTGGAGTCTCTTTGCTCTTCTAATTTATTGTTTTTTTTTTTTTACTTTGTTTTGGAGTTTATTTTTGTCGTCGTCGTATCGTAGGTTCCCTTCTTGGTGTTTTTGTTATTGTTGTTGGTTTTCTTCTAAATTTGATTCGTTTTTTTTTTCTTTGGCGAATAGTTTGGACGATCGTTTTTGGATGCGTTTAGTGATTCAGTCAACAGCACGTGTAGAATTTAATTTATATTCAGTTGTAATTTAAGAGATGTACATACAGACATACACACTAGTCGTAGATAGTTTAACGTTACGTAGACGGAATATTTTCTGTCCAAAATGAGCATTTGTTATACAGTGGTTAGCTTTCAAATTAATGTCACCAGAGATGTCAAGGTCTAACGTTTGAACATCAGCAGACTTGATGTACATACATACTGCTGAAGTCTTAAGGTCGTTGATCTTTGTAGAAATGTACAAAATTTTATCCATGTACGTCGGTGAAGAGTTTTATCGTAAGACTAAAAGATCTCCATATCTCCACCGGTTTTAGAACTGAATTGTTCGTTCACTATCACCGAACTTGTGACAGTCTGCAGAAGTATTGTTTCCATTCTCAAAACCGTCTGTGACTCTAGTACAGGATTCTTTTCTTTACATCTAAGGCCTTAAAGCCTTGACAAGATTTCTAAATACCTTCCTGTCATAGGGAATTTCTGAACCTTCTATAACGCAGTTGACGGGTTTTGTCCGAAAAGCCTTCTTTCCTGCTCGCAGTGTTCACGAGCATCACCATCATTTTAGACAGCGTCGCTTGCATGCATCTTTTCTATGCTGTCTTTGATTGACGACACTCTTTATTAAAAAGAAAGAAGTCCAACACACACATCATTGAGAGAACTCCTAATGGTGTGCTGGCAAGGATAATGCTGATACTGGACGTCTAGAAATCTGGTAGGTATACCCTTTGTCGTTTAAAGATTTCACTAGGAAAGCTATTACAGCTCTTTCGATGACTGTGCAAGCTACGTTAAGCTCACACTTATGTACATCCAAGGCGTCCATTCATTCTTATAACATGCATGAAGAATTCCGGTATCACAAGCATTCATAACCATTTTGTGCGTCTGTTTGAAAACACAGAGTTGAGCGCCTCAGGACCATTGGATTCTCTTATAAGATAAAACGACCTGGACTAGATTACTGCTACGCTTAGTGCCTGTACTTTACTGATTCCTAATTAAGATCTACTGCCTACGTCAAGATCTGGCAGATCGTTAAGGTCGTTGAAGAAGTACTAACCCAGGGTTTTCCTTCTGAAATATGATAGAGCAGGCAAAGCACACGGAAAATGGGTTTCCGTTTACTGTTCGTCTCTAGAACTTGTGCATGAATCTTTGGAGGTGGCTCCCATTCTTTCCGCATGTCTTCCTATCGAACATTGGCCAGTGGGGGTTTCAATTTATAGCTTATGCTTTCCTACTTATTGAGATACGTCTATTTGACTTTTTAATGTTCAATCTTGACCGGATCTAGAACGACAAATTGTTCCATTGGCTATGATCTCGTTAAAAAATTCACTACTTGACCACCTTGATGGATTAGATGGTTTGGAGTAGCCCGCAAAGAGGCAGTCTAAGAACAAAGGTCAGTGCATTGTTTCCTACTCCTGGAACCACTTGCTTTCCTTTTACTTTTTGCAATTTCAACCGTGTAGGCTAGTAGAAATCATTTTGATCATTACCTGCCAAGTTCAGGTAAAGAATGAGGACTCCAATCCTTTTTTCAGATATCTCTCTCAGGTCGTTGAAGAAGGGTATATCAAGAGTACGTTGTCTGGTTCTCGCTAAGGCCGGACATCTGCGATGCAAATGAAGTAGATGGTGTTATGCGAGATGCCAAGCTGGCGTTCACCTTTCTAATATAAGCGAAAACAGAGTAGGTATGTGAACTGGAAATGGGTCATGGTCTCACCGCCCCAATTCCTCATTTCAGCGGGTACTTCAGAAGTTGTTATGTGGAAATATCCAGCCTTTGAGCAAGTATTCATGTATTTAGTACAGTGATAAAAATAATCAATTTCCTTCCGTTACTTAAGAGAGGAACCAGGCAACGACTTGACGAACGGCAATGCCTTCGGCGTGGAAATCACTACCATGGCGTGATCGGTTAAAGGAAAGATGCATGCCTAGGTCTTCAGGGAATTTACCGGCACCGACTTCATCCTCAGTTGTGGATTCAGCCTTGAAAATTGACAACACTTCGCTTCAAGGGATAACTAGGCGCACTCTACTCTACTCTTTCCTCTATCGAGAGGGCAGATAGCCAGTGACGGTTGCAATACGAAGCTGGCATGACAAGGATTATCCCCAGATATATGACATGGTCTAATATGGTGCTTCGTGTGATACTCCTCCCCCTTGAGAAGTGATCCTGCACACATCCTTTCTATTTCAGCCAAGATGTGCTTACTTTCGAACATTTGTTCAATCCAGCGACAGAAATAATTGCCGATCTTCAGGTTGAGAGGCACAGACCCTATAGTTTCAGTTTTAATAATATTCAAAGCAACTTTAATATCTAGGTGGTCCCTATTTCGAATTTTTGGTTCTCAAGGGATTTCTCAACTCTTCCCATCAGTGAGTGCAGGACAGTTCCCATCGATTTACCTTAACGCTGTGGACACTGCGAATCGAATAAGAGGCTGCTGTCCACCTTTATACGTACTTATGCGTCAACTTAAAAAAACCTCTTTCCAGGGTTGTAAAAGAGATAAAGTAAGACTTATGGCTCGGGAAATTGTAAATGGGCTTGACAATTCCGCATAAATACCATCCAAACTTCCCTATAAGAATGCTAAGCAATAGACAGCCATGGGCAGAGCCCATACATATGTAAACATTCTGTTGCAACTCTAACGGAGTTATGGCATCGGATGATGAGGTTTAAGGAAAGGAACTGTTCGCTGCAAAAACAAGTCATGGTCCAACTACTGCCGAGTTTATTGGACGAACAGCTCATCTTCTTTCTTTCGATGGCACTACAAAGCGTGGTGTTCCTGGGCGTCAAAAAAAATGCCTCTCCAGTCGACTCGATCCCTAGCCCGCCGTCTCCAAATTTGTACACCAAGACGATGCAGATCTCCTTCTGCCCGGTCACACCATCTAAGTTGAGGTCTACCTTTGTTTCTTGACCCCTCTGGTATGGTGTTGAAGACTTTACGGGCTGGAGCGTCGATGATCATTCGCGCTACATGACCTAGCCATCTTAATCGTTGGATACGTATTTTTTTAACAAGGCTTATGTGGTCGTTGTTTTCTTTGTCTACACAAACAGGACCACAAATCGTGCGGAGGACTTTTCTCTCGAATACGGTGGGTAAAACCGCAAACGACGAGCGTTGGATCCATCGGATCCACGAGCTGCAACACCTGACGATCCGTCTCAAGAACTAGGAGCAAACGAAAAGATTGAGCTCTGAAGAACCAGCCCCAAAACAGATATCTGTCATGCGAAGGCCTCACAAGCCGGTCATGTAAAGGAAAAACGTGCACCTATGTGTATGTATGTACGAGTATATAGACCCCATCCTCTGGGTCGGTAAAAAGCTTCCAGCTATCTGCGCGAAGTTTACAAGACCAGCATTCCACTGTGGTACAGCCGTTCCTTTCCATTGCCTTCTATTTTAACATAACTAGAAGTCAGCTATTCATATCAAGATCCTATCAAGCAAATGTAGCCAACATCCGTGCACGGAATAGGTAGTTAGAATTCGGATTCGGGACAGTAACAACCTTACAAAACAGTCTCAAAAAAAAAAAAATTTCAACCAATTTTAGAGCTCAAACAGCTCCAGCTTTACTCTGTGAATCCTTTATACCCTGTAAACCAACCTTAATTCAAATAAATTTGTATTTAAAAATATAAAAACCCCTTAGAGCATAAATTTAGTTTAGCTTTGCGGGCACACACGTTTAACTTTGTAATTAAAAAACCTTTCAAATGAGTACTTTACCCCTAAAGGTCCCCATCTGCATCGGCAAATCGCATACGTACCTGGAAAGACAAGAAAGACATTTTGATTAGACACGACACAAGCAAAACTTAAGAAACTCTCTAGTTGTAAATGCAGTTCATATTGAAAAACCAGGAAGTAATGCTCCTCCCAACAAAGGATACTCCACTCTACGGCCCAACTGAGGTATTCCCCACTCGTTGCAAGGAACAAAAACAAAAAGATTGCAGTAATTAACGTACTTGTACATTTACCCCGGAGTTGCACTTTATCTCAGTCTGTACCCAGCTGGACCAGCTAACAAAAAAAACCCCAAGAAGCCCATCAACATCAGTGCTGTTTAGAAAAAGGAAAGACGCACTTTGTTCTCCTTAAGGCAGGAGGGGCCACCATACTACATACAACACCAACATGACCATCGTCATCCTCACATCTCATTCCAGTCCGCAGTTGTTTGTACTGCTGCTGTGGATAACTCATTCTCTCGTTGAATGACCATTAAAATGCAAGTGCGGACCCAATATGAAAACAAAGCTATAAACCTGGATAGACACAGGCAAACAAATATCCCGAGAAATCCATGAAAAGAACAATTCACACACCACAAGGCGGACGGGGTTCCTTCGTATTCCTTATGCCCACATTCGCTGGATTCTTTTTTGTTCTCTTTTTATCAGGAACTATTAGCAACAGGTAAAATAGATTTCGTCTATCTACGGACGAGGATTCGTTGGTGTGTTTTCAGGAAACTATTCGTACGAGTATCTGCGACCATTATGTGCCTTTGATGTGATGTGACTATGGGTGTACAAATTGGTAATAAAAGTGGCTCCAACGGATACAAACACGAAATAAAAGCCGATAAGTTTGGACTTTTGTTCATTAGGTACATACATACGTACACGAGGAAGGGAAACTCAACAGATAGTCGAATGGGGTCTACGCACATCGTAAATGAGTGCGGCTATAGTGGCAAATAAATGATAGATACTTTGAATGGGAGTGCGGGCACCCGCGAATGTTGTAAAAAACTTGTAGAGCAGGAAGACGCCGCCAATACAATACAATGTTGTGCGATAGATAATGATAATAATAATGATACTTGCTATTTGGAGCAGTGGGAGGAGTTATACAAGGAGTCATCTTTGCGTGGGAGCACTTTGACAAATGAGGGTGGTCGTGGGCAGTCAAAGAACATGCAATTTGAGAAAGGAGCGCAAGAGAATCCTTAATTTGTTGGCAAATGCCACGCAAGAAAGTTAATCTTTGTATCTAGGAAGCAGAAGTGGAATGCCACTTGGGAGTAAATAGAGGAACACTCAAGTGACATTAAAGAAACTGCTTAGGGGAAGGTAGGTAGGCTGTCGGATGAATTTAAAATATTTAAGCGGTGTCCGACAAGGCTGCACAGCAACTTTTCCTTCTGAGAAATGTTCGAAGTACTTTTTGGCACGAAAATGTGAGGATCAATGTAATCTTTCCTCGTCACGTGGACGATATTTCCCAAGGGATTACAGACTTGACAAAAGCAAGACCTACATCCTCAAACTTACTGACAAACCATTTTCCTCGAGAAAGAACCTTAAGAACAATCAACCGGTGATTAGGCGCAAGGAGCAAACAGATATAAATACATCCCTGGCAATGGAATGTGTCCATAATGCTCATCTCGAAATGGGATGACGCTGCTCTGGGTGAGAGAGCACGTAGGGACTGAGGGCAATGAAAAGGCGGACTCTCTAGCAAAGCAAGGGTCAACCTCAGAATTCTCTGGTCCGGAACCCTTTGCTGCAATTGGCAAAGGAATGGTGGAGCACCTGATTAACAACTGGGCCGCGGCGGAACACCAGAGAAGGTGGGTTGTAGGCAGGACAAAAGTGGCTATTAAAATGCCGACGGGCACCACTCATAGGGAAGTTCTAAGCTTGGAGCGAAGAGCACTGACACTGGTGGCAGCGTTATCTACAGGTCATGGAAATTTCGGGTATCACCTGCGGAAGATGGATCTTCTGGAGAATGATACCTGTGAACTATTCCTGGAGGAAATCGAGACAGCGGCACATATATTGTGTCAATGTCCGGCATTAGCTGGCAGAATAAGAGAAGTCGTGGGACGCCACTGGGTAGAAAGCCAGAAGATATTTCAGATTTCTGTTAAACAGATGCAGCGTTGATACGAGAAATCAAAGCCAGAGAAGAACTCCAGAAAGTCTCTCAGGTTAAGATGAATCGTGGAAGAGACACGAAAAGGGACCCGTAACTGTGGTCTGATTCAGGATCTCTCGAAATAATATATAAGCAGTGCAATAAGCTTGTACCTAAAAGTGCGACTAGTGTATATGGATGGAGCACATGGAAAGAGACAACCAATGCGTCAAGAAAGCGCGAAACTTCTGTTATTTGTTTCCTCAGAAACAGATTGCAGGTTGGTACACCTGCATTAAAACGAAAATTAAGATATTCTTCTCCGTTAAACGTAATGTAAGAGAGTCGAAGTGGATCTTATCAAATAAGGAAGAGCTGGTTGAAGCTAAGATATATTGTCAGATGCTCTAGATATCTTTAAACCCCGAGGACCGACAAGGAACAGAGCATAGTAAGTAAGAATGGGAGCAAATAGCCTAAAATTTCGAATACTTGTCTACTCGTACCTTGGCAAAGCATAAGGCTTTCCATCTTAGAGTCCACTGCTTGCAGATTGTCTTTTTTAAGATTTTTTTTGAAGTTTTTCCGAGTGTTTTCTAAGTTTTTTAGTATTCCAATGAAGCACACTTTGCCTCTTCCGATTTTCGAACTTCCGATCCATGGAAAGCACCTGCCTGTAGCATCTTCACTCCGGATTGATCTCAGAAATGTCTTATGTAGCGAATGGAATCCGCTATATAGCTTTTCAATGTTGGTCAATGTTTTGAAATAACCTGATCCAGAGAACATTTACCTTATGGGTTAGATGAAGTAGATCCTACCAAATTACACCAAAGCAAACGCCCAATTTATACCGCAGAAAGAGTCTGGGCATAATTTTAACATTAGCCATCCTTGGCTAGTTCATCCTTCTATGTCTTGGTGGGTAGGGACACGTCCAGGCTTCATTTTTTATATACTGCCATCGACTAGACTAAGATTCCAACCAGCGGGGTAGATCTAACAATCGCCGTCATACACCTAGTGAACCACTTCAGATTTAGAGCCTCATCTCGGCACGATCAGTTTTGTGCTGCCGTTTGCTTTCGAAGTCTATTTGATGCTTAAGGCTAAGTTTAGGAGAAGCTGTAGCCTTCTTGTAAACAAATCTGGTTCTGGTTTTGAAGGGGATAACCCCAAAGGGGATAACTTGACAACTACTTGTATTTGTTTTCCCAAAAAATTAAAGAAAAACATTCAGACACACACTTCAGAAGTCCGAAGACCCACACGCGCCAGCCCCAAAACGTGCCAGGTTCGCTAATTCCTCCACTAATTGCACATACATATGTAGGTACATGTACTTCCCAAACTCGTAAAATATTTCTTACAAATTGTTGAGCCCTTTTCACAAGTACCTTACCTCACTAATTAAACCAGTCCCTAATCCACTTCAATCGTGCCAACCGGCCAACGCCAACACTGGCACAGCCCTTAATCAAACACTAATTTCCTCACCAAACTATCGGACAACTCCCACTTATCTGAGGTTCAAGATCACCTGGGGCCTCGGCTTATGTTAATTGATTTTCAATTTCCATTTAGAAGCTTCCAAGTTTACGACTTTGAAATATTCCCACGATAACAGGGCGAACAAAAAGCAAAAAAAAAAAATACAAAAAAAACGTCGACGGACGTTCTGAATGTCATTAATCATTTTGTGCTCGTTAGCAATCAGAGAGTTAGCTGCTTTGTCTGAGGAAGGAGCCCTCGCCCCCTTCCAGCCAAGTGTATACTGGCTGGCTTGAACCATTGTTAACCAGGTGCTCTAAAGAGCTGGAAAAAAAAAACCACAAAACAACAACTAACCCACAGGGTCGACTTTGGGCACGACCCAATCGATACAATTACGATTATTATCGTAATCTGGGTCTCTCTCGCGCGGTTGCTTACTCCATGTTCCGTGCCTCTTGTTGTTAACATGAATCGACATGAAATTATTGTTTATTTTCTTATTCTTCGTCCATCGTTCTACCCTCATTCTTAACAAAATGCTGACTCGTCATATCGCCCCTTGTCATGGACAAAACAGCTGAAGAAATGCACGCGTCATGCGAGCAGGAGAGGAGCGCACTGAACCCGAAAAAAAAGAGAAAGAAACGCGTACTGTGCCACAACCTCGCTACAATAATAACTCATAACAATTACACATCCATCTACATAATCATGTTATGTTAATTTCTTATATCAACCGAAGGAGCGAGACGGTCGGGAGAAAAGTATCTACACAAAGTGTATCGTATTCGTATCTATGCACAAAGCAAAACGAAAATTGGTGGCAGAGGTAGAAAATCCCCAAAGACCCCAAAGCGATCACTTGTGTGTAAGCCCCCAATAGACAGACGATCCAGCTAACGATCGCTTACCCAACGTTGTCGTCTTCGTTGTCGTCGTTGTCGGTCGTCGTGTCAGTTCAATGCACGTGTTCGACATACGTACAGTCCAAGTCAGAGGTGGAAGGGAATCGCAGTGGATCACCCTCAAGGGTCGGTTCGGGGCGACGACAACAACGACGTGAGTGCGCTCTTGTGGTGTGTGGAGTTGGTTTTTGTCGCGCACACTTTCGGGGGCCTCGAGAGCCTGTAAGTGGTGCGCGTTTTATTTATCAGACGTTTTGCCTTCCAGACTTGCTTTGGTTGTGGGCATTTATCTCCATCGAGGCTCACTCATACAGCACCCGATACTCCAATTCTGGTTTTGGGTATCAAAGATTTTACCTCCTTTTTATTGTCCTCTTTGGGGTTTCTTTGCACAACTGGTTGCAGGTTGGCGCTGACCAACTGGTCAAATGGTTTTCGAGTCGAAGAAGTAGTGCACCTGAGATTGTTATGCATGCACTTTGGGTGGAGGTCAGCTGAAGTTGGTTTAAATTTTAGAAAAGGCTCTGGGCTTAGTATTTATTTTTTTAACGTATCGGGAGGGCTTGCATGACTGCATATTGACCAGAGTCCGAGTACCACCATTTGGCGAAAGAAATGCTTGTGCAATATAGATTTTCACCTACCAATCCTTACCAATAATCATTGGTAACATAGGGACGACTTTACATTTCAATCGTCTATTAGATAAAATCACACAACATCATGCAGGACAGCTTGTCAAGTGGATAGTTTTTCTCCTCTGTAGTCTTCATGATGTGCTTTTGCATGACCAAGATTCACTCGCACTGCTATTGATAAATGTCAATCCTTCCCCGTATTTGACTTCACTACTTCATAACAAGGCTCTTAGCGTTGCCAACAAAGATTATAAGAACTTTTGGGCTCACGCAGCGATTATGATACCTTCACAGCATTACATGACAGAACCCTTCCCTCCAGCGGAAGAACACATAAGTCTGTCATCAAAAGCATCCACCCGCTTGTTTTAGATTCAAAATATCCCCGACAAGTTCCACAAAGACACGGGGCACGCTTCCAAGTCACGCAATGAACTTTGCTCCTTGCACAACTGTGCGTCCCAATTTGACTGCTAATCATCATAAATCTCACTCGCCCCATCGCTCTCCAACGTGACAACCATTTTTCAACACCATCTCTATCTCCAGCGTTACCATACACAAAGGGACCAGCAACAGGAGACGGAGGCTCCAATGCCTCAGCTAATTGCGTTCATTTGGCCACTTGCACAATTAAATTCCATTCGCCTTCAGTTTTTCATTTTTTTTTTCCTGTATTCCTCAAAGTAATTGTCTTCTGACTCGCTCTCTCCCTCTGAGTGTTTCGCTTTTAATTGTACACCCCGATGCTCGCATAACAATTACATCGCGTAATCACAATGCTCTCAGGCTTCACAAGAGGAAGGCAGGAGCACTCTTCTCTCATCAGCCACCATCGTCGTCACCATCATCATCATCATCCCCAGCTTCAGCGAGATGCAGTGGAATCGCTGCAGCAGTGCGTTTTCAATTTATCATCCCACGCCTAACACTGGAAATTGAGTCGTCGTAACGAGTCGCCATCAGCGCTCCACATCTACATCCACACACGAGCGTCATCGTCATCGCATCAGCTTCCCGGTATCAGCATCGATGCATCCTATCGTGCAGTGCAGCTAGGCTGGCTGCCTGCCCGCCTGCCCCTGGCTTGGTCTGACTTACTTCCCTCGGCGATATGATTCCGTCCGTCTAAAGTTTCTTTGTCTCCAGGCGTTCGTTGTTGTTGTTGCACCCTTATCGCCTTTAAAATAAAATTACAACGGTTGCTATAAATTTATGCACATATGACAGTTGACATGGGTTTTGCATTTCGCCGAATGCGCGGAGGGCATAAATACACCACGACACCAGGAGGCGGAGAACTTTTCCCTGCCATGTGACAGATGGTGGAAGGAAGGCTCCTTGAAGTCGCTGTTTTCTTTCTGAATGCGCGCGCGTGTGTGTGTGTGTGTGTGTATGCGTCGCATAGCGGTAATGTTACGAGAGAGACAATTGATTAAATGTGCCCGTCATTCGATTCGATTAATTATTTGCTTTGGTTTGGCTACGCGAGTGTTCCCGACTCTTTGGGGTTGGGCTGGGGGAAGGCCGCTACCGATGCCATGCAGGGATGATTGATAATCACGCTGCAGTGCGGGTGTAGATTCTCTCTTCTGGGGTTTATCTTCAAGATGAGTTTTTCATTCTGTTTGTTCTTCTTCTTTTTTTTTGGATTTCTTGTATGGCAAGGCTGGTGTCAGATGACGTGAAGTATACGAGTATGTTCCTTGCGGTTGAAATTGATTGTGGCTTCCAATTTAATTGGAAAGTAAATAATTCATTAGTTAAGAAGAGATTTTGATGAGGGGCGAGAAAGGGAATTTAATAAAATTGTTGAAGCAGATGTAGGACGGAAGTGGAAATGCTGTAATTGAAGAGCTGGATCTCTCTTTTGTGTCATGTCGTGGAAGCGTGTGTGACGGCACTTGGTATGAGGACAAGCTTCATTTGTAATACAATCCAAAGCGATGACTTACGCAGTGGAGCACGTTGGTGACCCATGAAAAACGACTGCAGCGATCTACTCTAGTCCATGAACTATGAACTTTGTTCAGGAAGTGGGTTTTTTGTGGGGTTAAGAAACACTCCACTGGAGCACTCAAACGTAACTGGTCCATTCTATAAGTAGTACCAAGAAGCAAGACCCATTAGTACTCCTTTTAATGGAGTTTTTTCGACTTTCAAAGAAAGCTGAGAAGACACTTCAGTGATGCCGAGCTTACAATATCAGCATTCACCACATCAGCACCGAAGATATGCCACCTGACCCGAGCAAAGGCAGCACAATAACAAAGGAAGTGATCCGAAGTATCGTCGTCCTCTACACAAACGTCGCAAACAGTGGTGTCTCCTAAGCCTGGCACGCTAAAAGCGCTTTGGCATTCGCAATAGCTTGATCCTTAAAAAGGATCTTCAGTCTTCCTTGTCGTCCCGAACGGAGGGGGCTGGGGTTTGAAGATCCTCCTTACTGGAATATTAAGTATTGTCGCACGATGTACCAAGCCACAACAGTCGACGTGTTGTGGTTTCCCGGACTACGTCCTTATCTTGAAACAACTTATAGAGTTCGAGGTTGTATCTTATTCTCCATTCGACGAAGAATTTTTCACTCGAAAGTATTCAAAATCTACTCCACTTTCCTGCTAAGCGTTAAGCACCCGACACCATAGAGCAGAACTGACAGGATTAATGTTTTATAGAGCATGCATTTTGTCTTCCGAATTAGGAGTTTGGAACCCAGTTGTTTCACCAAACCGGTCTCCTTGGTTCGTGTTCGTCGAGTCTCTACTAAGGTGTCGATCTGGGAGTTGATGTTTACTCCGAGGTAGGTAGACTCCTTAGCCACATCGAAATTACTGCAGGCAACAGTCTTGTTTTGTCTGGTGGACAAATGCTACTTTGTTTGTTGACATGCACTTGGTTTTGTCCTCGTTTACTTCAAGGCCAACGTCTATGACGACACTCTGGGAGGAGAAATTAGGTGCAGGTCCATAAACCTTGACGAACTCTGCGAGAATACATTGAACCTTACTGCTTTATTTGTCTTAAATACTCTGAACGCAATAATGATGGTCTTGGCGACTTCTTCTTGATAGGTCGCTTCTCCATCCTTTTGAACTGAACACTTTCGTATTCCTTCTAAATACGTCGAATGCTTTTTTTATTATTTTTTTTTTGAAAGCTTTTGGTCTTGTAGCGTCGCCTCTAGCAGGCGGTTCTGAATATTCCACAAAGTTCCTGTCTGTTGTTCAACATTTTGATCATCTTCTGGCTAAGCACTGTGCTGGCCTTGATGCTACTGGCATTTTTGCTCAGATGAGCTCCAGGTTTCTAAGATGTGTATCAGTACCCAGTTTGTTGAGTTAAGGGTTATGTCCCTCTAGAGTCTGTTCTCAGGTGTAGGCTTTCTTTGACTTGCATCTTCCTATTGTTAGTTATGAACGTGCATCTCCCAATTTTTGAAATCAAAATGTGACTGAGAAACACATTGTTGCACAGGGTGGTAAGAACGGAACCTACATATGTGAGCCCATTTAAACAACGAAGCCAAAGCCTTACCATGTCGATTTCCCTTGTCCTTAGAAAATCGAACAACGTTTATTATCCGTTGTTTCTTGGTTAATGGATCTGTTATCGAATTTTGCGTTGGAATCTCGCATCAGCTTATTGAGTTCTTCTGCCAAAAAACCCAGTAAGGCCATTGGAACCGCCAACGTTATCGAGAATGCTAAGAATCCTTACCCTCCTGACTCCAATTATAAACGAAGAGTCCTCAAGTACCTACTGCCTAATTCTTGTACGAACTACACGCTTTATTCACAGACACAGCAGATCTATTCAAGTTGCATATCCAGTGGTACCTCAAAAACTAAGCTACTTCCTATAGAGGAAGGAGGTCCAAAGTTTCTGTTCGAATGCGCTTTCTTGGTTAATAAACAAAAATCCATAGTAAGCATCGTCGCAAATAGAGTTTTTAAACGTTGGCCGGTGTCCAACTGATCAGCATTTAATCTTGTTGCAGCTGTTTAGCCACTCATTCACATCCATCAGTCAAAGGGTCAACCCAGTTGGCTTTGCACTAGTCATCCCTTTTCCGTTCCGAAATGAATCTTTGATCTACCTCCGTTCACATAAGCAACCTCCCTAATGCATTTGAAAGCCTTTGATATCTTAAAATGCTTCTTGGATCCCTTTTTTGCTGTCCATTAGGTTTATTTACTTTTCCCTTTCCTGACTGATTCCGAATACACTTTCGCAACACCATACACAAAACAGCACAAAAGCCAACTCTAAGAACAATAAACATCTATTTTTAATCCTCTCGCCCAGTATGGGCTACACAAAGCACCAGAAAAACACCAGAAGACGAACACACGAACGGAGGAGGTGCTAACGAAATCAATAAATGGAACCGTCACGCACAAAGTCCCAAGTTCTCCCTAAAACTCTGTTTGACTGCTGACTGCAATCAGCACCAGCACCAGCACCAGCAGCAGCAATCCGGAGGCGAAAAGGAAAATAAATCATAATCTTCCAGCATGCAACGCTCTGCTCCGATGAAACATAACAAACGGGTGCCAAGAAGCTGAAGCAGTAGTGGCACCAGCCCCAGCACTAGGCACCGGGGTATCCATCTCCCACTAACAATTCCTAAAAATATCTTCCAATGGCGGTGCGGCAGACGGAACAACGGACGACTCCACCAAATCGGTATAAATGGAAGGAATCACTTTTGTTTAGCTGCTGCTGCTGTTGCTGTCAGGTTTCTGGATGCGCTTCCCTTGCTTCTGGACGCTTGTGCCTGAATGGATAGACCAAGATGGAGATGGAGTTTCGCGTGTGCACTGTGTGTGTGCATATAGAAACAATAAACTGCATCCGCAAGTCATTTGTGCCTGCACTTTCTTCTTCCCGCATGCCATCGTCGTTGTAGTCATTGTTGATGATGATGATGAGGACGTGATGAGGAAACGCAGGCTAACACACACATCATGTGCACCTCTCCACCAGCCAATCGGTTGACTTACCATGGAGGAGGATTAAAAATTATTTTACTGCGCGGAATTTTTAAGTGTTTGGCTTAAGTGATGAGTGAGATTGCGTGCGAAATGTTAGAAAATAAAATTTACTATAAAAGGAATTAGCTGTTGGCATAGGACGTAGTCGGAAGCTAATTATTGATTTGTGAAAAGAATCGGGTAATACGATTCCATCCTGAGGAACTTTATTGGTTTTCTTTGTTTGGAACAAAGGCGTCTTCGTTTTTATGGGACATTGTGTACGATATAGCCAGTCACAAGGACAAAGACTTGATTATTGAATGGTCTCGTGAATGAAGGGGTGCCTCGAGTAGTGCAGTCCAGTCTTTATGAGATACTCAGTTCAGCAATTTATGAGTGTAATCTCTCTCTTGTGGTTGGCAGTAAATGAACCTCTTTTCGTGATTGGGAACCTGAATAACCATTGTAGTTGCTTAGCTTAAATGGTGACTGCTGTCCAAAAGAACAATTCTTTTTCAATATCATTCCTGCAGCCATGCCTTGGGCATCCTTATAAGGCAACAGTTTGGCAAATAATCTCTCTTGTTCGACCAATGGGATATTTTAGATGACCTGCCTTCTACAGGGCAACCGAAGACTCCATCACCATGTGTGCTTTGAAAAATAGGCTCTCATCTGAGACGCTGACACTAAATTACTTACGTATATCTCGCATTGGAGCTGTTTTCACGCCGTGAGCTATGACCAATCCATTGTCACTTCCTTCTCCGTATAGTGATTGCAGTCTTCGAGTGGCTGTGTTGGCAGCCTTTTAAGTACTACACCCGTATAGGTTAGGTTAGGTAGATGGGTGCCTTGTGACATAGAGTCACTGCTCACTTAGACCAGGTCGGTCCATTGTGCCCAATCTTTTTAACCCTGGAAACATGTGAAACCGCTGTTAGAACCACCCAGATAATGATATGAATCTCAGGAGGTCCGTCAGCTCTACATTTCCTAAGTCCTCCAGTTCCGAAAAGAAGTAACTTCCAAGAGTCCTCATTCTTATGACGGATAGGGCAGGACAATCACACAGCAGATGACGAACAGATTCAATTTCTTCTTTGTCCCCGCAACTTCTGCAAAAGTCGTTATGTAGCACACCGAGTCGTTCTGCGTGAACGCCGATAGCACAGTGTCCAGTAATTATGCCAGAAACAACCCGTGCGTTATAACGACTAAGTCTTACCAGAGAGGTTGATCTCTTCTTGCTGAAGGCCGGCCATAGCGCCCTGGCCGTTGCGCATGTTTCCAGATGAACCCGACGTCTGTTTGCTTGACCGATGGCTTCATCTTCTATCTTTTTCCGTAAGGAACTGATTGGGGTTACTACAAAAGGGAGGACCCGCGATAAGTGCTGCGCCGATCCTTTCCTAGCAAGCTCATCAGCCTTTTCATTTCCTTTGATATCCATGTGCCCTGGTACCCAGCAGAGGGTCACCGCATTGGCTTTAGATATCTCGTTTAGGAGTGACTTGCAGATTCTCACAAGCCTCGACCTGATTACCGCGGACTCCAGAACCTTAACGGCTGCCTATATAGACAGTGATCGTTTCGCCAACGACATTACTCTCGCGAATAGTTTCAGCAGCCTGTATGATGGCTGTGACTTCGGCCTGAAAGACGCTGCAATGGTCGTGAATTCTAAAGGAGTGGTTTATTCCTAGGGCTTTACAATAAACTTCGGCTCCCGTGCCAATGTCCATCTAAGAACCATCGGTGTAGAATACCAGCTCCTTTTTCATGCTCCTACGGTTCTTCCAGTACATTCTGTCAGGAATTCTTGTAGCGAATCTCCTTTCGAAAGCTAATATCGGGTTCATGTGATCAGTTTCCGTCGACCTGTTGGTAGTCTCCCATTGAGACAAAATGGATGCATGACCGTAGAGGCCGTAGTCCACCTTCTTTTAGTCTTACCGCGGTTTTGGCAGCCAGACTCCTACAGTTTAGATCAAGCGGAATGAAACTAAGCATGGTTTCCATTGCCGCTGTCGGTGTTGTTTTCATTGATCCCATGACTCCGATACACGCTGCCCTCTGGATTTTGGTGAGGTTTGAGAGCTGGTATTGCTTCTCAAATACCATCCACCATACTAATGTACCATATGTGAGAATAGGTCCTACCACCGCCGTGTATATCCAGTACACCACAGCTGGTTTAAAACCCCACGTATTACTGAACGCCTTCTTGCAAGCAAAGAAGGCTACGCTTGCTTTTTGATGCGTTCGGTAATGTTATCCTTCCAGTTTAGTTTGGAATCCAGTATTACGCCCAGGTATCGAGCTGAACCTGAGAGACTTAGTTCAGTACCACCGATATTTGGGGGTCTGAAGGTAGGGGTTGATATTTTCTTAGTAAAAAGGACTACGTCCATTTTTGAGGGGTTCACTCCCAGTCCCTTGCTACTGCGTGATTGAGTCTTTCACTTAGAACTGAAGGAAATTTTCCCGAAACCAGGATGGCCACATCATCGGCATACGTCGTCACGTTGAGGCCGTTATCCTTCAATATTACCAAGATCTCATCCGCTACAAGGAGCCATATAAGGGGAGACAGAACTCCCCCTTGGGGGTTCCTCTGCAGACCCTTCTCCGGACAGTTATGTCTCCTTGCGTTGAATATACAACTCTTGATTTAAGCATCTGTGCAATCCAATTGCAGAGGCCGGTGTTAAGGTGAGCTCTGTGTAGACTGCTCAGGATCGCGTTAGTGCTTACGTTGTTGAACGCCCCTTCAATATCTAAGAACGCTCTAAGAGTGAACTCCTTGAGGTGGAGGATCTTTCTATGCTTGATACAACCCTGTGGAGGGCTGTATCTACCGACCTGCCGCAGATGTATGCATGTTGTGACTAATAGGTCTCAGGTCTTTTGCGTTTTGTGTGGCTCGCTTTCCCCGCTTTGGGGATAAAAACAACGCGCACCTCTCGCCATGCTTTAGGAACATATCCTAGCTTAAGACATCCTGTGAAGATACTACACCCGTATAGTCCTAATCATTCTACATTGGATCTGAACAGTATCAGCTTGGCTTTGGTAGTGTGAACATTCCTTTTACTCAATTTTCGATAGAATTCCATTTAGCTTTCCCGATTCCGCTGCCCACATCGGTTTCGGTGCCACTGTCGGCCAAGGCGATACTTCCCAAATATAGAACGTTTTCAACTTTCTCGATCTGCCGTCCGGCAATGTTTAGCTGAGGGTCGGAGCTTGAAATGCTTAGGGTCCTTGTTTTTATCTTAAGCCCTACTGCCTTGTTTGCAGATTCGGAGCCATTTCATGGAGGTCCATGCGAAAGGAGGCAAACATCGCCAGCGAAATCCAGGTGTAAAAAAAAAGGTCAACAAGTTGTGGGCCAGTTACACGGTCCATTGCTCTAAGAAATTATTAATTACGTTCCAATTCTCCTCCTGATCAACACTTTCCAAGACCATTACAAATCAGCACGTTCTAAGGTTCGCGTCAAGTCATAAATCCAAGTAATTTGTTGACTTCCCACTCTGTAATGACAGATCTCAGAAATTAAATTCAATTTTGCAAATCAACTCAACCATATTGCTTGCCCTGCAATTAGTTTATTTTTTCTAAAATAATCAACCGAACTCCTAGCAAGCTAACTACACCAAGAGCCACACAAAGCCCACACCAATGCCTGGCTATCACATTACCTGGCAGTGCCAGTGCAGGCTCACAAATCACTCACAATTCAATTATCCGGACACCAATTAGCTTGTTACACTAAATGATTTTCATGTCAAGATAAATATTTGTTTATAATGTGCTGAGTGGCTATCTTCATGTGAGACACTAAGCTTAAGCGACAAGAAAAAGGTTAGTGGACTGGCTAAGTGCAGTGATGCTGGTGGCGTTGATTATGGTTAACAAGGGATCCGATACCCGGATTTGCGCAGCAGTAATGCCACGGTAGTGCAGCGAAATTCCTCGGGACCATTCAGCCGGTGGAAAACATGTGATAATGTGAGAAAAAATATCAGAAAATTCTATGCAATCTTGTTCGCAGCAAGCGAATAGATAATTTTTGCTGGGTTTGGATAATTGCGCCCCTCTAGTCTGAGTGCAGTAATTAAGACAGATGCAATCGTTGTTTATCAATCGATTTCAACTTTTAAGTTAGGTTTTCGAGGAATGTTATTCACTGGGAGTAAGGAGGTACTTTTGAGGCAGGAATGTTATTATGACGAGTGAAGGATTGCATAATGCAGGCGAGTAAGGCTGTCTGTCGTAAGCAACTTAATTCGAAGAAGCATTTATGCTGAGAGGCATGAATTGGCACAACTCAGTTATGCTCAGGCTGTTGTGCTTAATTATAGTGGTCGACGACAGAACTGGCTATTTGCAACAGGTGTCAAATGAGTTACAAACTGCGAAGTCGATTTATACTCAGACCCGTTTTGAGGCCATTGTTCTACCAGAGTTTAACACCGTTTTCGGTGTAGTGGTTGGAAACTTAGATTTTATTCGTTTCACTGGGGTTGCTGTCCTCCCTCGGGCTCAAAACTACTACGGCGGGGGAGCCTTTAATGGGTAACAGACTAACGGCAGCGCTCGCATACCCGAAGTGGGTTACTGGCATCGGTTTAACCGGTGCCTCGTCCTAATTGTAGCTAAGGATCTGGTGCTCCACTTTTGAGGGTGTGCGTCGAAGTAACTTCCCTACCACGTAAGAAAGTTTTTAGTTACGAAACTTGTGGTTAAGCCGCGGATATGGATGACCCTGCTGTTGACTACCCTGGCAAACGAAACAAGGACAATGATCTTCGGATATGCACGTGGAATGTTCGGACCCTTAGCAGACCGGATGAAGAATGAGATAGGATAGGATGGCAGGAGGATGAAAAACTGCGACATCTTCTACGGTGATTACTAAAGAGAGCAGAAGCACAGCTTGCTCGGGTGTGGATTATATGCGGCAGGCTAAGGCAACGCATTGAGATTCGACAACATGCTACAAAGCGGGACATGAAAGGACCGGCATGATGTCAATCGATTTTTTGGGCGAGAAGCACAAAAGAAGCACTTTGTCAACAACCACACTAAGCGACACTGAAGAAGAACGTTATCTCCTGGAGGAGAATCTTGGTATGGATTTCCATGGCCTGATACAAGAGCAACAGTTGATGCATATATTATCCGAAGACGGTTGGAACGCACTATAGCAATCATCATAAATTTGCAGACGACAGACAGTACTGGAGCACTGAAATGCTTAACTCCAATTCCGCGAGGACACATGAAAGAGGCAGTCGGGGGTTTTCCTATTACTCCCTCGTCGGATACAGATTTCAAAATGGTTTTAGGAAGTGTAACCACAGCCTTGTGTAATCAAGCATTGTCTAGATAGCTGTTTAAGAACTTAGCATGCTACGTCACATTCGGCCTTCCGCTCCCGAATTGTCTGATTCTTGAGGCAAATTCTTCTATGAAAGTCTTCCCGTCTGTATGGCTCCATTTGTCCTGTTGGCTTCAATCTAAGTAAGCCTCAGCACTTTGAATTTGAGTCACACTTTCCTGGAAACTATAAACGTCTTCTTAAAGTCCTGGAAACCATAACCTTTATCCACTAGATTGCAATAAGGGTAGAGATGCAGGAGAAAGAGTTTTTGCAGTCAATGTACCATATTCTCAGCTTGAATCCTGAAGCATTTCCTAAGGCGCCACGTGATGTTTTTGACGGCATAGCACAAAACTACGAAGTACAGTCCTTATTTAAAGCAGGGTAACGACATCGTTTGGAAATATTTTGAAAGTCTCATCGACCAGAAAGAGTCATATTAGCGACTAAATAATACTGACCCAAGCCAGTAGTATGTTAGCATTTCTTCCACTAATTACGTCTTCAAAACTGGTATCGAGTTAAACCCTAAGCAAACTTTGGAACCAGCGTAGGCTGCTGACGTTTTCGAGTCTTCATTTTAAAGCAATCTCTCAACTATTTGCATGGATGGATTTTCCTTAGCCTGAACCTCGACTGCCGCTTTTGCTTTGAAGCTGAGATCTCAAACAGGCACTATCCAAAGTGCTTTCCGCGAATAACAAAAAGTCAACACAAGGACGAAGGCAAATAATATCTAGCTTCACAACGTAACGCTCACCTTGTTGGTGGGGTCAAGTCAGTGCTTCCAAGGTACAAGCAGACAAATAACAAAACTATACCACACGCTCGCTTCGCTTTATCAAACTTTGTGCAACACTTGTCATCCCATCCAATTAAGGAAAACAATTGGTTTCCATATTATGTACGGCTAACCTAACCTAAATATTCTTGGAACTTCCCACCTCCAGATTCCAAAAAAAAATCTTTTTGTCGTGTGTACATTCCAACGAACTAATAACTTCACTTCCACCACCGCAGATTCCAATTTAGATTTCGTAATAATTCTCCACTGTCACAGCAGTGGAGAGGTAGGAACTTCTCCTCTAGCAAATATTATGTCAACATCCCTCTCAACGAGATCATCCTTTGACAGAATACCGCCATAACCACTGTTCTTCACACAATCTCACTCCAATCAAACAAACATTTCCCATTTATTTGTTCCGTACAACTGGGAACTTCCTAGAGGCCCATGACACGATGCCACATCAAAAAACCCGGCGCGCCTTCCACCACAAGCCAATAGAAATCAAACATCAAACAAAGTTCTTGACGCGCGTTCACGTGTACAACCGCCCGGGTAAACAGTCGGGATGTGGGATAGGAAGCCAAGACACTGAAAAAGTTGTTAACCAGAAGAAAGGAGCACCATCGCTGGGCCGACGACGTCTTAAGATGCCACTTGCCACTCATAAAATATGAATCTCGTAACGAGCGTCAACATTTAAATACGAGTATGTTGCGCGGCATTTTGCCAACACACACACACACACACACAAAAGAGAGCCACTTTTTGCAGCAAATTTACCCTGTCACAAGGTGGAAACTCAAACAAATCGTGTCTTTCAGGAAGAGGCCGGGGAAAAGCCGCCTTAAGTGTAAGCTTCTTAATTCAATTGCCGAAGAGGATGATATGATGTCAATGTAGAAGGAAAAACACTCTGGGGAAGGACGATATTGCCTGTCCAACACGGAACACTATGCTTCTCTTGTGTGGAGTTTCATTTTTTTTTTTTTTTGTGGGGAAGTCTTTTTCAGCCACAAACAGGAGGTTGAAGGAGGTTCATCCCCAACTAATAGTGTTTTTCAAAACTCTTGTGCAGCCAACAAAAACTAATTTAAAAGGGGCCGGCTTAAAGGGGGTTTGTTCGTGCCACCGGGGCATGGTAATGTTTTTGCAATTTTTCAACCTGAATGGCATCGTGCTTTGGAAATTGTGAACACGGGGTTGTAATTGAATAGGGGTTGAGGAGATGGCTGTTTACTTTGATCATTCGAATACGTGAATGGATTCTGGTCGAAAAGTTGAAAACATGGACTTCAATAAACACTTTAAGAGTAGCCTCCGAAGCAGGTTTGCAGTATTGAAACTTGAAGTTTTCATGTGTGCTTTTAGGGGAGCCTAATTGCCCAAGAAAGTTTCAGAAACTGCCTTTTTCCTTCGAGGTGAATGGACACAAGGGTTGTTGACAACAGAAAATAACCGGCAAGCGTTCGATTTCTTAGATGAACGTTTGGAGCACTTTCTGGCAGAATTTGTAGAAAGGTCTCAGCACAGTCTGCAGGTTGGTCTCCGTGAGAAATTAGGCCATGGCAGGTGCTTCTTTCTGGGACAATAACCACTGATTACAGCCATAAGTATTTTGTAGGTGTTCCTGCTCAAATTTACCAGAAAGTAAGATGTTTTATGTGAGGAAGAGAAGGATATCTGTTTGGTACCAATTTTGAATTGAATTGAATTTTGTAAGGGACTCTTCCCTGATATAGACTTTAACATAGCTTTTGCTGATTCGACAGAAAGATCCAGGCTCAGGATAACAGGTTTTTGCTTGGGCAACTCAGAAGAAGCAAAGTTACCATAAAGTCCAATACGCCGTTTAAAGACGAGGACAACCCCGTTCGTAGAACCACAACCTTTTTTCGAGATGGATGGATAAGTGAGCCGAGAGGACCTGCGAACTCAGCGAGCTACAAAGTCACTTAAAAGAACCAAAGTCACTTCAAAGAAAATACAATCGTAGAATATCCAAGACCTGTATCAATTTGCTTTGAATATTTACGAGCTTCCTCGCCGGATATTGCAGATTCCGTGGGTATAGGAAAGTAGTTCAAGAAGAAGTGCATGCAGAACATTTTGCCACGAAACCAAAGATATAGCAAATCAAGGCAAAAACTCAGAGTCAATTGTCTAGCGGCTTACTAGACAGAGATCTCCCATCCTTAGACCAATGCAGGCTTTACTGAAAACCAACCTGACCAAGATGCTTTAGCCGATATAAGACTCGAATGTAGGATGCCACAATAGTTCTTTGAGGTCGCCGTGCACCTAAATCCCGCCGCAATTCATCAATTTATTGGAAAGGAATTAATTGCCCCCGGAGTACCTAAAGTGGATGTAACAATAATTATAGATCTTCTTCTGATAGTACGTAGGCATCCAGGTGTTTCCTTCTTTTGTGGATCAGTGCTCCACATTCCCTTAGACGGTGCCCTGTGGTTTCCTTAACATCTCCACAGAATCTGCAGTCTTCACGTTGCTACCCAGTTTCCTGAGGTGCTCCTTAAGTCTACACTGACCCATTAAGAAGCCTGTAAGGATGCGCAACCGGTTCTTATTAATGTTTATACACACACCCTACGAATTTTCCGGTTAAAGTTCACTAGAAGTTCTTTGGACTGTTTTAGTGTAGGGAGTTCCTTCCCTTCATAGATCTTTCCGTATCGTATGCGGTCGCAACCCACAAAATGGTTTCGGGCCGGTAAAGACGATTTCTGAGCGTTCTCTTGCTAGTTCATCAGGTGCTTTATTTCCCTTTACTCCCACGAGACTTGGTACCCAGTAAAGAATGACTCTGTTGTTCGCACTTAGTCGGTTTATTTTGGCAAGGCAGCCCCACACCAGATCTGGTTTCAAGGAGCTTAGAGCATTGATTGTGACTTGGCTATAGGTCCACCAATGGTTGAAGGTTGAATGTTAGTGTAGTATCTTCTACTGTTGGATCTTTTAGGGTCGACCCTCGAGCGTGAGAGCCACACTCAAGAACTGCTCTAGTTTTTATTTGTATTGAAGAAGGAACTGCGGTGATCTGAAATATATCTTTCCTCTGAAGACGTACGTCAATCGTTGGATATGTGGTTACGCCAGACTTGACCATAATATATGGTGGTCTCATTGGACTACAGTAAATGCTTTCTTTTAGGCAACCAAGAGATCAACCAAGATAGTGGCGCTAAGACATCGAAGAGTTCCAGAACCCTACGTTCAGATGATCATGCACATGTACGACGGAGCAAAGACAAGAGTAAGATGTCCCGCCGGAGTCACTGAAAAGTTTAAAGTCGGTGTGCACCAGGGAAGCGTCTTAAGTCCTTTGCTATTTATTGCAGTCATGGATTATCTGCTTGAAGGAAAAGTGGCGGGCCCCAAAGTACATCAGTTATTCTTTGCTGAGGATGGAGACATCATAAGCGAGGATTAAACGTCCCTGCAACGAGCACTTGATGTATGGGTGGATGTTTTGGAAGGAAATGGGTATCGAATTAGTCCAAAAAAGACAGAGTACCGATGCTACCCATTCTCTGAACCACTCCGACCTAGTCCAGGCATTTATTTGAATGGAAAAGTGATTCCCAAGTGCGAATGCTTCAAGTACCTGGGATCAATCATCGCGTAAGCGTAGGGTGGATGAGGTGGAAGGAAAATTCAGCTATCTTCTGTGACCGAAGAATGCCCTTTTAGCTGAAAGGAAGGATTTAGACCGTTCGCAATGCTGGACAATGTACAAAAAGTATGAGGACAAATTAACGGCAGCTGAGATGAAGATACTTCGCATAACAGCAGGCGTAACAACGCTTAACCGAAGCAGAAGTTCAAAGATCCGATGAAGCCTTCACGTCAAAGAACCCATCTCGAAAAAAACAGAGCTCAGTTGGTGCTGTCATGTTCAAAGGACAGGCGTACTAGTAGGGATGCACTAAATTGGGAGGGTTATAATCCCTATAGCCCTGATCATAACCTCGCCGAAGAAGATTATCTTATGTTCCATCGGGCTTAAAGAAACACTCGAAATTTCATCAAATTTTCGTCAAATATTCGTGTTCTATGAAGCCTCCCCTCTAATTATGTTTTGTTCCCCAGGCTGTGATATTAAACAACACACTAGTCTCAGTGATTTTCCTGGAGCTGCGCTCAGTAAACTTACTTCCTCAATCCAAACTTAAATATGGTTACCTTGGCGACACACGCTCAAAGCCATATTTTCCCTGCACTACCACTGCATTACACCTAAACCTTTATTTTTTTATTACTTCTTATCACCAAATCAACTTCCACAAGGTTCCACTGTGCTCAATTTCCATAAAATTCCCTGTCCCTAGATAGCTAGAATTAGTTCCGTTCTTGGTTTCACTTTTTCCCTTCGTCGAAATCAATCTCTCGCTCCGCATAAATATTTTATTTGTTTCTTGACCCTAGTGTAATTGGATCTTTAAGTGTTCATAACGAAAAATTACATGAGTTCTTCCCCAAAGCAATAAAAGGAAAAAAAAGCAACAACCTCTTCAAAGTGCCGACCTTCGACACTCCCTTTTCCGAGGCACAAGACAATCTACACAACGTTCCAGTGTGTTGTAGATACAAACATCTAATCGCATCATCCATAACTTTACACCGATTTTCTATTAATTTACATGGCTCTGTATATCAATAAAGCCCAACGGATTTTACAAGCGCGAAGCAGAATTCAAATCGAAATCATGTTAGACACACCTTACGCTTTTCAGAAACGGTACAGACTACACAGAGAGATACATAGATTCATCTTCACGCTCACACAACTTTGAGATACATTTTTTTTTTCTCTTCTAATTAACATTCAACTTACTTGGATTGTTGTTGGTTTCACGCCAATGAGTGGCCGCCTGACATCCAAACGTTGTTCGACTGATTCCCTTACAGCAGGACCATTTCTTGCCTGACCACAAGCCCGGATGAAAACGGTATGACTTCTGGGTATTGGTGTCTTCACAAACTAAAAAAAAAATAAAAAAAACATAGAATTCGATCTTTAGTAACCTCCAAGTTCATTCAAATCGGATGAATTCATCAATTCTCGTGGACCGTTATGGGTAATAAAACTCCATAACAAATGGCTCAATGAACCGCAGAGATATTCGAGTACTTGTACAGACCCAAGTGCAATCTAATGCCTGACTGCCATCTATTGTGCGTGCTGTGTTAGAAAATTTCGTGAAAACCACAATCGACTGTCTGGAATGACCTTGGGCCATTATATTACGTTGCATGGGTACGACTACGAAACGGAACCGTCTCCCACTCTTTTGAGATACAAATCGAGTTGCGGAGGTGCTGCACCAACCG
The DNA here is from genome assembly GCA_946965025.1 of Blera fallax. Taxonomy (NCBI): domain Eukaryota; kingdom Metazoa; phylum Arthropoda; class Insecta; order Diptera; family Syrphidae; genus Blera; species Blera fallax. Next base: position 6,705,296 of record OX337246.1, on the reverse strand, counting down.
CAAATTGAGGTATTTTCCGCAACTTGCTTCGCAGTACGGCTATTGATTCTGTGAGATAAGAATTGATTGAATCGACACTAGGCTGCTGGTTTCACCATCATCGTCATCGTCGTCGTCGTCGTCGTCGTCGTCGTCGTCGTCGTTGTCGTCGTCGTCGCTGTAGACCACAAGACAGAGAGCTTAAGGATTTTCTTGATTAACAGTAAATCACCTGAACAAATTTAATAAGTTTTGTGTTTTGTCTTCACTAAGCCGATTGGTGGTGGGCAAGATGGTGGTGGTGGTTATTGTAGAACAAAAGGCTCAAATAGAGCTTAAGAGAGATGCCACTGCCAGATGCTGTCTGGTGGGAAGACACTAACCATCGTCGTAAACATCGCTCAACATGATCTCCATTGTATAACTGACCTTTCCTAATGACCCTGCGGTTGTAATAAATTTGTATTATGGACGGGGGTATTGTGAATGGTCAGTGTTGCCGCGATGATAATGGTGTGGAAGGTTTTTGGGTCAGGAATGTTACGACTATGATTCTGGGAGGAAAGCTATTAACGTTGCGCTGTGCAGCTGGAGGTTATTATTTTGATGGTGACTTAACGAGAACACGCGTATTTGCTTGGAGGAAATACTTGCACATTTACTTGGCGGAAGAGATTGGCAAATATTTATCGCCTCAATGCAACAAGCAGTACAAGGACTTGAAAAAAACAGGAAATAGACAGCAATTGGAACTAGCTTTGCACTGCTGCAATACGAGTTTTGGAACCCCACGTCAAAAGGTTTATTTTGTTGCTCTTAGATGACGATATGCATCTATAAACAGAGATAATAAACGTAATAAGGACTTTTGCGAAAGACTGCAATGTCAAGGGCTACAACAAAGATCGTAATTGCAGCAATTTTGTATAGATTGTGGGATATAGACTTAGCTAGCCTTTGATGCGGCCTCTCTGATCATGCTTAAGGTGTTTTCTGCGATTCAAGAAAGGTTGAAACTAAAGCCAACTTTCGAAGCACTAAGTTTGCTGTTCCACTCCGAAAAACACCGACTCTTGCTATAAAGATTTGCCAATTTGTCAGACAGAAACCTGTAGAAATGAAGAAGGAAACAGTCGGTGCTGAGAATATGGAAAAACTTTTTCAGCAGACTGTATAACGGCGATGACGCCCAACAAACCGCTGTCAGGCAGAATGCACCATTCAACATAGACGATGATAGCCAAAACTCCGTCCACCTGACCAAAACGAAGTGAGCGTAGCAATATCCAAGCCTAAGTCCAACAAAACCTTCTGATCCTGATGGCCTACCGGCCGAGTTGTTCAAGTCAGCCAGGGATGAACAGGGGCTGCCCGCAAGGTAGCGTTTTGTCTCCTACATATTTTATTTTATATGATGGTAAGGTCTCTGCTAACCGCATTCAATGCTTCTGGCATATACGCTAAGGATAATACGGATGACATCAAAGTGCGTTTGTCCTCCAAGCGATACAGATCACCGCTATTCTAATGGCCAAAATCTCTATGAATCTGGTCAGAAGACTAAATTCATTGTATCTTGTCCGAATGCCTTACGCGCCAATTGGGTTTAAGTAACACAACTATCCGCGCTTTTAGAAAGGCGATGATACAGTGAAACATTTCGTCCTTTAATAGAAGGGCTTGTTCGCATCAAGCGGCAAATCCTTGGGGCTAGGGTGGTAAGCGCTGATTACTTAAGCTCCTCATCACCGAGGCCCCTTCTCGTATCTCTCCGAACGTCGAGAAAAGTGAAAATCCAGTCTGTACAAGTGTAGGATATGATCGAAAAGTTATTTTAAGGGGAAGCATAGGGCATTTAAGGGAAAGCACAGGAATTTCCACCGGTACTTAGATTTTTCCAAAATATTCATCCATTTGCTCGGATCACGGCTTTGTGTTTCAGGTGTTTCCTTTACAAAATTTAGCAATAGAAACTCCGGGGCTTGGTAACAAACAACTCTAATTTCCAATAGATCCGGATCAGTGGATTGATGGAGAATAAGTTCGAATAAGTCGCGTTTACTGATTGAACGAGTCATCCACGGCAGGATAAAATTATGATTCAATAGAGAAAGGATCATTGTTGTGCGTAATATTCTAGAAAAACGCCATGACCACGATTTGAATTTAATTTGAAAAAAAAAAAACCTTCGGATCCATAAAGATTGGTCTGATCTATTTGGCATCACTCGTACGCTATTAGAATGACAGTCGCACGGTTCTATACACCCGAGCCCTGGAGAAAGTAAAGGAGGAACGTTGAGTACAAGACGCACTGCGTGCATCTATCAAGGCATTCGGAGAAGAGTCGCAACGAGGGCTATGGCAGCATGTGGTGCACCCTAAATTCGAGCGGGATGGTGTGCCACATATGCAATTGAACTTCTACGTTCAGAATATTCGAGGCAAAGCCACTGTACATTTGGAAATAATGGAATCTTCGGAAAAATTCGAATATACATAGGTACCTCTTTGACCAGCTTGATAACTATCCTCACACCACAATCGTCCTTGAAGACAACAGAACAATCGGTAGCAAAGGCATTAGGCTCTGGCACAGAGCTGAGCCAGTGAAACTCGAGCACTGAATTTTCTCGATTATTGTTACCATCTGCTGTTTTTCTGTTACCCTAGGCTGATAGTAAGAAAAGGACGTAACTCAAAAATTCTACAAAGTTGGCGTCAACAACAATTTTATCCTGGACTCTTCAGTGAGTCGATCTCACTAAGACGCAATAAATCGAAACGAATTGTGTCAGTCATACTGTTCCTCCTCAACTTGCTTGGAATGCTTTTCCCTCCTGAGTTCACACAGGCCTCACAGCGAATTATTAAAAAAAAAAATTCACTATCAAGGAATTACCCACCAACTCTTTAAAACATTTGATCCTGTTAATGTTGCTCCTGACCTCCCGAATTTGTTTACCATCCTCACTGAGCAGGCGAATTTGGCTCGACCGTTGACCCTCAAACCTTTTCAAAGACAAACAAACATCTGACACTTTTCGATTCCGTGGGTTCAGACTAACACAACTCAACTTTGAGATCGAAACTTATTGGCCACCAACCCCTGAAATTTTAGCAACATATTCAAATAAAGGATCTATAACGACGCCAATATCCCGCGCCATCATCAATGCCATCTGCCATATCCTTTTCTGTTCAAATCCTCATTTCCTCAGACATTATTGTTCCCGTACTGATTAACTTCCTAAGAAAGTTTAAAAGTCCTTCCACAAGCCTACAAATCCCCACTTTAATCCTTTTTCAATCTGGCAAACTCCCCTCCGATTTCTTTCCCTGAATACATTCAATTTCGTCTTTTAATCTCCACCACACGTATTGATCGACTACAAAATGTAACAAAGGTTACCTCACTCAATATAACTCCACAAGAAGCCAACCCCCAACCCCCCATCACTCACCTTGTCGAATAGCTCTTATCCATTCAGCTCGTTCCTTGTCACTGTTCGCGACCAAATACAAAGTGTACTGGGGCACTGACCTTGCTGCTGCCTGATCATCCAATTCACAATAGCCTACTTGAAATGGATATCCCTGTGGGGTTGGATTAAAAAAAAAGGATACATAATCAAATTCACTTCGACCGAATAAGAAAACAAAATAAAAAAAAGACCCCTCCTCCTGCACATACGTGAAATCATTACCTCGTGTATGCAGGATTAAGGGATGAAACAGGATTTAAAGAAACTTTAAGCAAGAAACAGCAAGTAAAGCAATCAACAACAAAAAAAAGTGTTAAGATGAAGGAAGACTTACATCTGGGGCAAATGGATCACCTCCTTCACCATTGACTGTTGCCGTCTCCACTAAGCGGACTCCTTTGACTGGTATTCGACCCCTCTCGCGGCGACGCTGTAGCAGGAAGAGAAAAGAAGCCAGAAAAAGTAAAACATCAGAAAAAAACTTCGTACTGCATGATTGTTCAAATTTTTTGCGGGTTTTCCGAAATTAATACGTCTGAAGTTGGATACGAGTGGTTAAAGAGTGGCTGGCAGAAGGGGACGCACGAGAGATTTTTGTGTTTTTTTGGGGGGGTTGCTTGCGGTTTTTGTATTTAATTTAACCATCTGCCACCACCACTGTGGTTTAGGTTAGTTTTACTCGTATGCTGTACTCACATGTTTATTACTAAAGGGTTCTTATCCTGCTTTAAGGAGTCGTTCTTCGGATCAACAGATGGATGGTTAATTTAAAGAAAAAAAAAACAGAAAACTGCTAAGTTAAGAGGTTTCAGTTTTCGTCTTAAAGGGGAAGGAAATACTCATTTATGAGGTAAAAGGATACATGATGGAAGGGTTGAAGTATGATGGATTTTGACTGCGACAAGGAGCAACATGTTGCGAAGGGCTTTCGCTTTTCTTAATTAAGATTAATGAATGGAATTGGATTTTTAATGGACGTACTCGAGCATATGGGCTTTCAGTTCTTGTTAACAGCATGGTGGTTAATATGTTAATACAGCGGTTAGACTATAACTTTAAATGGATAACTAATAAAAAGTCAGGAATCTTTGACAGGAGATAGTTGATTGATACTTAATTAGGGAGCATGCACGTCAAACATCTGTTTCTACATCGTATTCTTGGTGGAGTTTCTTACCCAACAAGCTTCATGCGTAGGAAAGCAAAGTCAACTTAAACCTCGACTAGTGATGGGAAAATGTAAATTTGCAAAAAGTGTCTACAGTAACCGGGTTAGCATGATTAATACAGCTTCGAAGTCAAAAAGTTTTTAGGTCAGCACTTAATTTGTGCGATTCCTGGCGATATATCTCGCTTACTTCTTGTAGCTACCAAAACTCCTTTTCGACTGCTCGGAGCCAGTATTTTGACGGACCATCTGCTCTTCTTTCGCTTTAGGTAGGTGTGTTCTATTTTATGGTCTGACGAGCTACGCAGACTGTGTCCAACCTACTTTCGCTATCACTATCACGAAGAATGTTCGTTAACTGGTGCCTGCGCAATATCTTAAGGAATTTTAAGCCACCTTGATGGAGAACAGTTTGGAAAACAGTGCTTCTAACGAACACCTCTACCAGAGAACGGTTCAGGAACCAATAGGCACAACCATCCAACGAAGAAAGCATGTAGTAGTGACTTGGACACACTCTCTGAAAAGGTGACAGTTCCATAGCTAGTCATCCTACACAAACGGACGAGTTTGGCAGGGATGCCAAAACTAGACATTCCTCTGTATAGCCCGTCTCTATTAATGCTGCCATACGAAGCCTTGAAATGGATGAAAAGGTGATGGATATCGCTTTAAAGCTTCTGGGTTTTTTGAAAGACCTGCGTAGTGTGAATATTTGATCGACGCACGGTGGACTTTCCTAGCCTAAGACCATACTCCGACCAGGTTTTTGACGAAAGGCTTTAGGCGTTCCAACAGTACCGCAGATAGGATCTTATATGCGATGTTTAGAAGCCTGATGCCTCTGTAGTTGGCGCAGTTCAGAGAGTTTCCTTTTTTGAGAAGACCTTCTAAAGTCTGAAGCTACATATGTTGCTACTGTTAAATTTTAGATTGCATCTACAATAAAATGTAGGCTCCGTGCCTCAGTGGTTAGGGCGTTGAACTACTGAGGCGGAGGTTTGAAGTTCGAAAGTTTATTCGGTCCCACCTCTCGCGAATGTCTGAAAAAACGTTCGATGGTAATAACTGTCATGAGAAAGCTTCTCAATTTAGCCTTCGGAGATGGCTTCAAACTGTAGGTCCCTATTGGGTGAACAAATATAACTTGCACAACACAAATGGCCGCGAAAAGCTAGGTTCTGAACCACATACGGTCTGTTGCGCAAGATATTTGCACTTATCTACCATAATTCGGCGATTACCCACACCCCTGCAAATCTGAAAGGGAATACTTCGTTCGGAGTGTTGTTCAATCAATTGCTTACATTCAGGATTATTAACACAGAGCTGGGCGGAGTATCGGCCAGAAGAAATGCCTGCTGCGGTACACCCCAAGGTGGGGTCTTGTCACCTCTTCTGCGGAACCTGGTAATAAATGAGCTACTGGTGGACCTGGATAGGTCAGGCTGCAGAGTGATCTCTTATGGTGATGACATTGCTATTGCTGCCGTCGGTAAACACCCAGATACTCTCAAGGAAATCCTCCAATATGCTCTCCTTCGGTTCAGCAGATGGGCCTCCAAATATGGACTGGGAGTTAATCCCGAAAAAACGGAATTCGTTCTCTTCACGAAATATTAAGTTCCCCTCCTAAGATAAATGGCATCTCGGTTCACTTCTTTACAGATGCCTCCAAGACCGATGGTAGTATGGGGTGTGGTGTTTTCTCCGAAAAGCCCAATCTGAGAACCTCGTTCCGCCTCCCTGATCATTGTAGCGTTTTTCAGGCGGAAATCATGGCGATTAAGGAAGCCCTGTCCTTGCTGAAGTGATATTAACATTTTCACTGACTGCCAAGCGGCAATCAAGTCCCTGGAATCGTGCCCCTTCACTTCGAAGGCCGCTTTCAACTGCCGTTTATTTCTTGTAGAGATGACAGCGCAGTTCAACATTCAGCTTTGCTGGATGCCAGGCCACAGAGGCATCTCAGGAAACTGCAGGGCAGACGAGCTCGTCAGACAGGGTAGGTACTACTCTAAGGATTTTGCCTGATAGATATGCCGCTAGCTACATGTAGTTATCTACTAAAGCCGAAAGCTATTAGCAAGACCAACCTCAGATGGGAAAACGGCTCAACGTATCAGATCTGGCCTAAGCTGGACCATTAACGTAGTACCGAGTTGGTCAAACTATAGCGATTACAGATCCTGCGTTGTCCGTGTTCTCACTGGACACTGTCTTATAAGCCAACATGCCAGCAGTCTTGGCCTCTTATCTAACGACTTCTGCAGGAGCTGTAGAGACGAGAAGAACGAGAAAACCATTCCTCACCTCCTATGTACTTGCCCAGCACTCTCGCATAAATGAATACTCCACCTAGGGTCCCCCTTCCTTCAAGACCTTGGCGATCTGGCATCCTCAGGCGTCATGTGCATGCATCGCTTTATCAAAAGCTCCTGTTGGGTTTTTTAGCTGATCCATGGTCCACAAAGGACCTTTACTGGTCTAAGTGTGTCTGCACTCTCGTGGGGACAGCCAACCTAACCTACCATAAAATAGCGCGTTTATCGAGCGCGAACATATATCGTTTCTAAGAAAATATCTTGACTGAGCCAATAAATAAGGAAAATTAAAAACAACACTAACAGCGAAGAGCCACACCCACTATCAGCATTGTAAGTACAGACAAACTGCTACTCAATTTCAACGCCTGAATGAACCCATAAATACCGTAATAAATACTCGTAATGAGATACTAGGCACCCCCAAAAGCCTCCAGCATTTCCTTATCTTCTCGTCACCATACCAAGAAATTCAATTTAAACCGAAACACGTGCATGAATAATTACACTTTGACCCACAAAAAATGTCTTCCTCTTCCTATTCCTCTTGAGCGTAGTCGTATCTTTAACTACAGCGCTCCGCCGTTCTCACGCAATCCCATTTCAAGTAATTACCGCGTAATTTCCATGTCCGCCCACTCCATGTCTCCACTCGGACCAGTGCATTGCACTATCAACATCGAATTAGAATAACAAACTGAAGCTAACAACAGTAACAGAAATATAATTGCTTTATCAGCACCGACACACACAGCTAGCCGGAGTAATTGATAAGCCGGTGACGAAAGTGTAATTTCCCGCAGCCTAGATGCTTTGTTTCGGGAGAAAAGTTTGTCGTTTCGAAAAGTTTTAAGCGCTGCTGGCATCGCATAACCTGAATAGGAAATTCCAAACGTAGATAACCACTTTCAACAACAAAAACCACCACAACTACAATAATCATGAACAACACTGCAGTTTCAAGGGCTGTTGAGCCGCTCCAGTGCTGCCAAGCCCTACCAAACTTTTTAATGGAATCAAACTGGGTAAGTGGTAGTTTGGATGGAATACAAAATTAATCCACTTGAACGAAAATGAAAAACAAAAGTTGTCCCACAGAACGGTACGTGACTTATGCAAGACACAATTCCACATGAGTAATGATCCTTTAATTGACTTTCACTTCAGCAGCATCCTTGTCAGCTCGCTTATAGCTAATGAATGAAAAATGCAAGTTTCTGTCAATTTGAAGGATGAAATATGCACACCACCCGTCAGATATGCAAGCATAAAACATCATTAAGCGTTCCATCTGCGGTTGACTTTGCATTCAATTGTCAGCGCGCGAGAGAGTAGTTACAACATCAGCACCGGCATCAGCATCCTGCTGTCATAATGTCATAATGTTTTGCAAAACTTACCGAATACATTCCAAGCAAAGATGATTGGTATTATGTGTGTTGAGGACGTCAGTATCTGAAAGATACTAATGACCCACTTACATTGTAATGCCAGAGAGAAAGAGAGTGTATGAGTGAGCGCTTGTAACTTGTCGGATGTATCGTCATCGTTGCATCGGAATGGACAGAAAAAAAAAATATTTTTATGCTCATGTATCCTCTGTTGTCAGATGGTTCCATTCTAAAGGGAAGAAGTGTGTGAAAACGCCCACGAGCCGAGAAATTCTCATGAATCGGAAATGGAGGAAATCTCTTTGCGTTGACAGTTGGGTGTGGTGATATTGATACCATGATGGGAATTAGGGTCAATTTCATACTCCTTCTCATCGGGCAGCGACGCTGTCGTCGTCATCGTCATAGTTGCTCCAAGTCTGTGTGTGTGTGTGTGTGTGTGTGTGCATTTATAATTGTCCCAAGGTGGACATTTCATGGGAATTTCGTTTGTTATCATGCTGTGAGTGCACTAATGGCTTGTTGCAACCAAGGAATTTTAAATGTGATTCCAGAGAGTGGGCTGTAAGTAGCTGTCAAGGAGATGACTAAGTGGGGGTGCCTAGCCTACTATAGAGGAGGATAGTTAGATGTCGATGAGAAGTATCTTAATAAGCTTAGTTCATTGCGACGGGTGGCCATTCCCCTGAAATAAATTATTCTACTATACTGGCACGTAGTTAAATAACTTAACCTCTACACTTAACTTAACCTCCGCGCCCTGTGGGGGAGCAAAAAGTTGGACGAACTGGGATGCAAACTGGGCACGGATGAAAGGTTTATGGAAGGCAAGTTGTTGCTCCTAGAAGTTCACTTCCGAGGACGGTTACCAGCCAAAAATAAGATGAATTTGGAGACCGTTTCCCTCATTTTGCAAACGTAATTTTCGTTGCAAAAGAGGACAATTACTATGCAAGTCCTCAGAAGCCCTTAAGACATGTCAGCTTCATTTCATTCATAAAAATACGATGTGGAAAGCTGTACACAATTATTTTTATAATCTTCTCTCAGGAGAGGCATACCTATGAGTACAAAGCTGGAATAAAAAGGAAGAAATCCAACTCATGCTCGTCCGACAAGGTCAGTTGGAAATATCTCTGCCGTAGCTGAGAGTATGATTGACCCACGTGTGTCCATTTCGAGACGATCACGGGAATCGGTCCTATCCGCAACCACTTTGCACCGCATTATGCATGAAGTTCTTGGCCTACATGCTTAGAAGGTCCAGAGGACGCAAGAGTTGAAGCCAGCAGACTACGCACAACGCCGTACTTTCGTTGATTGAATGCTGGAAGTAAATGAACAAGATCATGACTTCCTTACACAAAATTATTCTGAGTGATGGACCATTTCCATATGTCTGGGTACGTAAACAAACAAAATTGTCGCATCTGGGCCTCCGAAAACCCAAGTGGAACGACCTCTCCATCCACAAAGAGTGACAGTTTGGTGCGGTTTTTGGGCGGTGTCATTGGGTCATATTTTTTTTTTCGAAAATGGTGCTGGTGGGACCGTTTCAGAGAATGGATTGCGTTTTCTAACGATGTCGACTGACTTTTTCTGCTTGAAATTGATGCTATGGATCATCCGGACGTGGGCGACGGTCATTTTCAGCAAGACGGCGCCACATGCAACAGAGTTGGTAAAACAATGGCTCTTTTGCGTGAAATGGAGATTTCAGTTGGCCGCCGAGATTGTGCGATTGTGAGAATGGTTCTTATCAACAAGACAGCTTGACTGTCCGACGTAGACGCTATTGCTGTCTTGCGTACAGGAAGATCATCCGGAACAATCAGGAACTGTGTCAGATGAAATTCTAGATTGAGATTGGCAATACCTACACACCCACCTCTGATTTTCAGACAATGTCCGATCCATCTTTACACATTTCCATTTTTCTTCTTTTTTTTTAATAAAACAAAGGGGAACTAAATCCCGGAGCACTCAATTTCAACTGGGCCAATTGTACTAGCTGCCAGGAACCCCTTTTTTGAAGTAGTGTTTGGAGAAAATACTTCTCTATATGTTTGTTGGCTGTGGTTGACCCTCGGTTGCTACTTTTTCGGAAACCATTACAAGCTCCCAATTTACCTTCAAAGGCGACATCAAAGTGGTGTTAAATACTCTTCAAGTGTCGAGGAAACCCCAATAAATATCAAAGAACAAACGTTTCCCCTAACTTCTGCCTTTAAACCCAGAACTCCTTACTAACATCTGCTTCCCTATTAAACGTCCAACATTTTACAATCAAAAGTCCTGTTGTGTTTGTAGAAATAAAACTGCAATCGTTCACCTTAAACACAAGTTTATTAACAAATCCTTAGATGCTGGTCACGTTGCCCTTGGACGTACCTTGATATACCTGGACTTACAAAAACGACCCTCAACAGCAAAAAATAATGAAAAGACAACCCTCCTGCTGCCTGCAATACACTTTGAAGAATTGCCAAACCCCTCACCATCTCACAGACAGAAAAAAATATCAAATGATGTCAGGAAAGAAAAAGGATATCACATCCGTTGACGACGATGATGAATCTTGATTGTACGTCATCGTCTCCATGTCGTTGTCGCTGTCTGAAAAGCCTACCACTTCACCACCGTCATTCATTCTCAAATGCCATCCTCTTCCTCTGCTCATTCATTCATTTGATATTCTATTTTGTACAACGCCCGATCATTTTTTTCTTTTAGCAGCAGCCTCAAGCTGAGCGCAGGAACACACTCTTGTCCTTGTTAAAGGAATTACGGTGAAAAAAAAAGGAAAGATGACGACGGTCTTTGTCTACCTACCTACACTCTTGGCACTGATGGTGGTAATGATGAAGAAAAGAACGTCTGACAAGGGTGAAAAAAAAGAGACAAACAAACGGCCAAAAACACAGAAAGGACATAAAAAAAAACTGACCCTAAAGGTATTTAATCCTCTTTAAGACTGATGAGCAACTAAAATTGAGTTATTTTCCCATTTTCTTGGTGCTTTTCTATTTTTCTTCTGAACATCTTCAAGGAAACCCATTGTTGCCAAAGGAAAGTACTCAAGGAGACCTGTTATGGCACTCAACACAAAAGGAAGTGAAAGGACAAATTACGTAAGAGGAGAGGGGGAAGCCACGACAGGGAAACTAATATTTTGTCAACAATTTGTTGTGCACCTTGTTGCTGCTGCAGTTCACTTGTTTTTATGTGGTCCTTAGTGCCGGTGCACTTGTTTGACCTCTTCTCTAGCCGGCACTAATCTTTTTTTTCTTTTCAAATTAAATGGTTCTTAGAGGTCGACCTAAGGAAATAATAAACAAGGAGATGAGAACAAGCAGATAAATATTTTCGGGATGATGATGATTTTAATGAATAATAAAAGTCGCACTGTGTCGTCGGTATTTGTGTGAGAACGGCTCTGGATTGGATTGCCCTTCAAAGAACTTGGGTATGTGGTGAAGGAGATTAGGGCAGGTTGTCAGATGTTGATGGTTTTTCGATGAAAAGGGATTCATTCAGGTGTTATGTAAAGAGGAATCCCAAATTATGAAATGTGCTTACTCGTAAAGGTCAACGACCGATTTTAGGCAAGTGAGTCGTAGAAAAAAAACGACAAGTGAGTTTCAAAGAGGATATTTCGATTAGTTTCCAGTTTTTACATGGTTCTCGGTGGAATGGCTGATTTAAAAGGTGTTCAGGAAGCAAACAAGGGTCTCTGCTAAAGAGTCTCCCTCATTTCTTTGCAGATTCTGAATGCACAGTAATCTTTCAAGCCCAACCTTAGAAAATCTTACTAAAAAGCTAAATAGCAAGCCACCATAGTAGGTAGTAAGACCAGTACTCATGTATGGAATCTTAGTCAGGTGTACTGCACTAGAAAAGGTCAGCTACCTTACTGCCAGTACGATTCAGCGATCAGCATGGGTCTGCGTCACTGTGAATCATCAAAGTGGACCAGTAATGATACGGGGCATGCCAAAATCCTAAACTTATTCAGCAACGTGGTAGAAGTCACAGATTACTTAACACCGACCCTAGACTTCAATATTAAATACCACACAAGCATTCCCAGTTGACAGAATTGGACGGAGAATGTTATACACCGAAGGGTCTAAGACAGAGGATGGCGTTGGGGCAGGCACGTTCTCAGCATCCTAGATATGCAAAAGTAGTTTAGACTACTAGATCACTGCAGTGTATTCCAAGCGGAGGTTACGTATATTCGTAAAGCGGCTGAATAGCTATTGATGAGATCGGTAACGAACGCGGACATCGTCATTTACACCGACAGCAATAAGATCCAAATTGCTAAATCAATGTCGCGAATTCTTAAATAGGATATCGAATTATTGCAATCTCACTGTGACATCACAGCGTGTCACCTGGTCCAGGAGCTCCGTGGTACCTTTATGAAGCAGAGAACGTCATCTTCCACAGACAGAACCGGACTTGGCTGGGTATAGCTCGTCTCTATAAACGTCGCCTTACATGCGGTCTCCACTAGCGATAAATTTATAGCATGCTTGCATTATTGCAAGTGGAGACCATTATAGCAGCTATATTTTCAGCGCATACCATTTATCGCATATTTTACGGCCAAAAGAGCTGTCACATTGCTGTCACTTTTGCTATTTTCATTGCATTCATTTGTGAGTTTTCTTTGTTTCCCGTGTTTCTTGGTTCTTTTTGCCGAAAATGAGTGATTGGAAATTATCGCATGAAGAAGTGATTAAACTAATTAATAATCAATGGTGTTCTCTACGTATCTACTCATTGCCATTTTTTACTATACTGAAAAAGTATGCGATGAAATGCCCAACAAAGAAAATCTGACAGTTCTTCTGCTGTTTGCGTTTACTTTTGCTATTGCGATAAATTTAGCGCCAGTGGAGATGGTGTGTTACAATCGTTGAAAAGATGGTGGGAATTCCTAGGTTTTCCTAGATCTGCCGCAGTCCGATGGTTAATTTAGTTAATGGTCCTCTTTCCTGGCCTACAACCACTCCTAGAACTTCTAGAAGACTAATACCTCTGTGACTGGCACAATGTAAAGGGTTTTTGCCTCCATTATCAGGCATACTTAAACCCGATCACATATTATAGACATGTGACAACACTACTGCGAAGGCATAACACTGGCAGTAGGTTTGTCATATGGCTGGAGAAATTGATCGCTCTGTTGATAATTGATATGCTCATGACATCAGGTAGATCGGGGGAAAAAAAATACTGTGAATCAAAAGCGAAGGCAAAAAATACATGACAGCAATCAAATCTCCCCAGTTATTCTGGACACCACCCCTGGAGCTAATGTGAAACCTAATACAGCTGAGTTTCAAACCACTACACCAATCTCTTTCTCTCTCTCTATCTATCTTTCCTACGCCCGCACCATGTGATAGCATGTAAAAGGGTATCCATAACCCCTTGAGTGCGGGTAAATTATAAAAAAAAGTTGCTGATCCGCCTCCTGTATAAATGACCTAATTTTCTCTTATACTGCGACTTCTAAACTTGCACGTTCTGTTCAACTTATTCTATAACGGACTCCAATTATACTTTCCTCAGACGTAGACCTACCCTATTTCATCTATGAAGCTATTTTCGGCTATGATTTTCAAGATTACATGATTTGTTCTGCCGGAAAATACATTGCTATTTGGCACCACTGCTTACCAGTAAGCTGAAGTGTTATTTCCTAATTCCCAACACTCACTGCGATTCTACTACTAAGCTCACTTGTTTGTTTGTGCAGGCTTCTGTGTTAGGGTCTCAATGCCTTTCCTACTTTCTTTCATTGATCTCGCGAGCAACTCCCGTTCATTTTGTAGTCTTGCTCTGTAGACCGCTTATTTTGCTACATATTCCTGGACGTTGGCCCTTCTTTTGATCTAACTGTGTTGACTTGACTTTTTCGCTTTCAATAGATGTGCAAATAAAGCGAAATAACGCCGCAAAACTGAAAAACTCAACAACTGTTGCATGCACCATTGTTCATGATGGTATCCACTTGTAATGATAACAATTTAATGAAAAAATCTATTTTATTTTGCTTAGTTCTCAGTTTCAAAATAACGTACAGAAATGTTTTATACCTTAAAATGATCGATAGTTAAAATCATAATAAACAAACATATACATACACAGTACATACATACATACATACATATGTACTTATATTTCATTAATATTCGAGCCCTCGTGAGGTAAAGCGTCAGGACTAGAAAAGCAGAGAAGTGAACCATATTATTTAATGCTGATAGACGGCCTTGTTGGCATAGTACAATATAAATACAATCACATTAAGGACAACATAGTGTAAGAAAAATCGAAATGTAAATTTCTGATCGATTCTAAACGTATTGTACGTATACGCCCAAACATTTAAGTCCTGGATCATATCTTGCAACATCAGCAAATCAATCTACAAATACAAGCAGTTATTCAAAATCCTTAAAAACCATCTATCACCACTTACATCTCTATTAACTGCGCTCTTGAGTCGAACTCTCCTTTTGCATAGCAATATCAGGACATTCTCACGGAATTGTTTGCTCGTATTTATTAGCAATTCATCCACCAATGCAACCAAATAAATATCAAAAACTGCCGTTATACACGAAGGACCCAACGTTAAAACCTGAACAAAAATCACCAATAATCCATGCGAACCACAGACGAATCGGCAAAGAAAGAGATATACTGTCAAAAACACTTTAAACGCGAATATCCTTTGAAAGCCAGGTCAGATGTAAACGCCTTTAGCCTTCAGTGCGTCATAGATACGGAGGAACTCATTGATCGCTCTCACTATTCCATCGGTATTGTTGAGATAAACTTTTGAAAGGAAAAATGCCAATACGTGGCATGGACTAACAAACTTTCTTGCGCATGATATGATTTTTCATCGAATAACGGCTCCACAATGAGCTTCTCCAGTACTATGAAACAACCATAATAATACAGCGAACCACATATGAACCTTAGGTAGCAGGTTCAATGATGAATCCTGAGACGAAATATTGGAATTTAGAAAGCTGCACCCGGCGAGTGGTCGTATTGTACCTAAAGTGCACCAAACAGAGGCAAAAGTTTATCCTGTAGAACCATTTTATACTGTTGTTTAAACGCTGCGGGTTGCTGCCTGTTTGCCCGCATTGAGTACGGAACATTGTGCTCGGATACCCGTCTTAAACTGGACTGAGGCTCATTTGCCAGGGTATATTCGTATACATGTGCGGAAATAGGTCCAATTATTGAGAGTGAAGGAAGGCCATTAGTGTTATGTTCAATTATTCCATTACCGCGAATTGGATATAAATGATTGTGGGTCACAATTCTACGCAACAGAAATACTACCAGTGGCAACAAATTTGTAGGAATGTAGGAGTCTTTCAAAGAAAGAAGGATGGTCTCAGTGGCGGAAAGTCCAGAGAATCGAGAGCGAGTTCTTGCCACTTGTCGGTATAGACACCGCCTTAATCTGCCACCGAAACACAGGAGTGCAGATGCATTTTAAGCACCTGTTATAGATCAAGTGGAGTCGGTACATAGCAGCTTTTTGTACCTCGAAATTCTACCATCGCGTTGCGGGTATTTATAAGCAACGAAACTATTATTTCCACACACAAAAATCATCTTTCATCGGGACAATGCACTTGCTTACAAATGTTATTGGGAAATCGGAAAACTGAGTGCTCTAGTTGCAGCTGAACAACGTTTCTAGTCAAAGAAGTAGGCGACAGCAGCCGTAAAAGGGTATTAAGCAGTCCTTCTAGACAGCACTTCAGGGATGGAATCAATGCATTGGAGAAACGTTCCACTGTCAGACTGAAAACTCACCCCAGTAGACCACAAGATCGCAGTGTGAAATACGCCTTCATAGTACATAATAAGAATCTGCGTATCTATTCTCATATCGGAAAAAAAACAGCGCTAGAGTGAGAGTATAAACGGTTTTAAACAGTGCACTGATTTGCATATCTATCGCAAGGAACTTACTTGTTGATAAGGCAAATGTCAGGCCTTAACCTTCCCCTACTCTCCTCCAATTTGATTTGCACAAATACCCATTTTATTATCTAATTCAATTCTTAGTACTACAGGCACACCAGTCTACCTATCATTTCTTCGAAGTATCATAGCACAAAACATGTTTTATTTTCTTTGAATTCCGTTCACACCTTCAGTCGATTAACCTTGTCCTTTCCCAAAAAGATAATAAAAAATTAACAGCAAATCAATAAATTTGTTTAAAATTGATTTCCAATTTACATATCTACTTGCGAATCCCATTTGATTTCGCTAAGCTCGTCAGTGATTCATATGGCGCCCATAACTCACTCGTAAAAGAGTTGACAAACCAAAGCAAAGTTGCCGGAACGAAAATCATCGTATTAACCTTCAAAGGCTCGCTTAAAATTATTCGATTACCATGTGATTGTGAGCGAGCAGGCAAATACGAATTGATTCGATATGACCGTTGACCGTCTACAAAGGAAGATGACAAAAAAGCAAATCTATATCCAAGCACTTAATAAACCTGCCAACTGGAAAACCCCTCATCTAAATCTGTAACCGAGAGGGCAATACGTGCAATAACAATGATTGGAATCACAAAAAATGAAATAAACATCGCATCGACATCGAAGGCAGAGAGTCTATTTTTAGATGGTCTGCTGGCCGAGCGAACATCATCTATGGAATGTGGCTGGTCGGTGGTTGATGAATACACTATCCGTGACCATTTCAATTGCCGATACGGTAGAGATAGAGAAATGAGAATGAGAATGAAAATTTAATGTAAGGTTGCAACCCTCATGCATTGGGGTAGCGGCCCGGATAGCTCAGTCGGTAGAGCATTGGACTTTTAATCCAAGGGTCCAGGGTTCAAGTCCCTGTTCGGGCGATCAAACTTTTTTTATTTTATATTTTTTTGCTTAACGCGAATTGTAGATTAATGTAGTATTAGGCATCGTGTAGAATTGTGGGTTTTCCCAACTCATTTGTGTGTAAGCGAATTGGGGGGTTTCGAAACACAATATGTTTCCCAGTTGACAATTGCTGCGATAGATTTGAGGAAAGATTAAATAATGACTCGACATTGTGATTACTGCGTGTTTTTAATTGATTGGTTGCCGGTGGCAAATGTTTATTTTCATATTCGTTCCGAATTCATAATCAGAAGTAGATATCGAAAGACTGTGCTTAAAAGCGTTTTGTAAAAATGGAATGGCGGCCACAAAGCTGTGACAACCGCACTGATTCCTACGACATTGGGCTAAGAGGGGTTGGCGTTCAAGCATCAGCCATTGATGGGATTCCTAATGCATTCTCACTGTCGCATGTAAATATTTATGAATATTCATCAAATGTTTCCAAATCTTCAACAGGTCGGTCCTGACAGGTTAATTTGTGTACAGCCTAGGTTTGCAAACGAATTCCCTAGAAGTCTTTAGAGACGTGGCATTACACTGTGCCATGATAATATCTAAAAACGACACAACGACAACACATCTGGAAGACACTGCAAGAGGCTTTTTCCCAAAAGAACGGCCCAACGGTTTTAGACGCGAAATTCTATAAAATGGTCGCATTTCAGCAACGCGCACTACGTCAATTCAGGAGTTAGATATGGCTTTTTCCTGCTATTGATACTGTTCCTCATGATAATTGATCAGACACTCGACATGACTTTTAGCGTAATCCCCCCAAAAAAGGTCTTGACCGCCAGTTGACGTCAACAGAAAAATCACGACCTGGCAACCTTTCACGTAAATGTGCCTTATCGGAGAAGAAGATGTTCTTTGACAAATCAACTTCAACTTTATGCTGCTCCAGCACAAAATCTTCATAAATTCTCCGCTGTCCCTGGTCTCTGGGCTTCAATTCTTGAGCTAACAGAATGTTATACCGGTGTAGGTGCAAGTCTTGAGTCAAAATGCCCGAAAGGGACCCATAAGACAAGTTCAAAAGCTGCGAACCCCGACCGATTAGCAATTCGAGTTCTTAGACCACACTTTCAGTTACAGCAGCTGAACGGACGTCAATGCTTCTGGAATCTTCCAGTCTTTTAAATTTTTTTCGCGAATTACTTGCTCAGTAGAACGATTAAATTGGCCATAATCTTCCCGTAAATTGCGATACATAGTTCGTTCACGAACCATTTCGTAAATGCGTTGTTACAAACTAACATTCGACAGTTTGCAAACAGAAGCTTATTGACAGTGCTGCCAATGTATGAAGCTCGAATTGGATCACCCTTCCCAATTTACTGAAAAAGCTGCTTTTATTAAAATTTAAAATTATTTCAACCACAGTAAAACAAAGATGCACGTTTATTAGACTTTCCTTGCAAAAGGTTTTGGAGAATGCATTGCTTTGACATGATTTTTTCCGAAACCTGGATGTTGAGTTTCAAAAAGGGTTTGAAGCTTGAAGTTTGCAAATTTATTATGTTGGTCGACGGTCTTTGGCAAAGTCTAAACAACGACTACGAGTTTATTGAAAAACTAAGCGGAAGATGCCCGCTAACTAGAAGTAGTAATTTTGACTGCACTCCATATTATATTAAACGTAATTTTCGAAGCGAACTTTGGTATAAATTTTATGAAACATATTTCGATAAAACCAATTATGACTGTTTTTGCCTTTTTTGAAACAGTTTTCTTCAAAAAGAACAAAAATACGACAAAAAGTAACTTTTTATGGGTGACCTTTACAAAGGTGACAAACTGTCTCTTTTGTTGGTGTAAAGAAGAAAATTTACTTCTGTCGGATAATTGGTCTTATTTGTGACAGAGCCAAATGGTGGAGAAGATATAACCGTCAACTCTATGTGCTCTATAATAATCAAACAGTAACGTATGTGACAGGCTTGGTGTCCTTAACTAGAAGTAAATTGCACGAATCCGAAAAAGCAAAAACCTTCGAGAAGCTGTTCAACTTAATAAGTGAAAATGTAAAGTATATACACCCCTATATAGATGTGTTGGACAACTCTCTGTACATGGTACTCTAAAGCGAATACAATAAGAGCAACATACATATGTGTAGGTAGTACGAGAACATACAAGTATAACAAATCCTTTCGGAATACATGCTAAAGTTTATCGTACATTTCCCAAAGAAACTATTCCATAGACAAAGAAGAATAAAGTCCAAGGACGATCCATACGAATAACCCTCCAACAAATGAATTACATTTTCCGCAGTGTGCCACGTTTCTGTAATATCCTTGCCAAAACCATTATACACTGAGCAAACAACATTTGAATTCATCTCAAATTTATTCGACAGAACGACAGAATTCCCACATCAAAAATAAAATATTTTCTCCTCTGAAATCCCTCCATTCATCCTGCAGTTCATCGTATTAAATTAAATAAAATTCAATTTGCTCCGCATTTTCAACCAAATTGCATCCACTTAACAATTTAAAATTTTTTTAAGTGACACAAACTCGTTGCATCCATCATCGGATAATTTATAGGTCTGTCTCCCCAGATTAAATAAAAGAAATTCCACTACGAGTATTTCTACTGCGAACAATGAAAAATGCAAATTTCTTGTTAAGTATCCTTGGTTTGGCTTCATTTTTTCTCCACTTTACCATTCATTTTGTGGATTTTTTCTCAAATGTCAGCAATTTGCAAAAGAACATCAGATGAACTCTGTGATTGCTTGGGAGTTCTTTAGCCACCCACCCATGGAGGGACGGAGGAAACACTTCACCAAGAAAAAGGATAAAAACTTGACAATTAGTTCAAAACGCTGACCAATTTTGTAATTCTTTTTTTATGGGAAAGTGAGAGAACTATTTCCTTTGTGTGGCACAGTTCGCTACCCCTAATGAGGTGAGGAACAATTGAAAAGGGTGTGTCCGTAGGGAAATTGTTTGTGTGTTTACCCACGTGACTCACTCACGTGGAAAGTTTATGTTTCTCGTCCCAAGGATGGACACAATAAACAGACAGAATTAATTTTTCGGGATCACCTACTACCTTAACCATAGATACAGTCCGCGCTGAGAATTTGTTTGTCCCAAACAGTGTGTGTGTAGAGTTCAATGATTTATGTGGCATTCCTGGCATCTGTTCATTTTCCCATTTACTCCTACAGATTGGAATGCCATCGTCCTACGCACGTGAAATGCATTTCAATTGCAGTCCGTTTATAGTTATAGTCTTCCCGCGCTTGACCTTCGTATTAGAATCGTTTGATGATGGCATTTCCCTACCGCGCGCGTTCTTCGCTTCGACTCGCGTTTGACTGATAGCGATCAGAAGACTCTTTGAAAGATCACATTGTGTCCGCTGTCAGATGGACTGTCATAATTTATTTTATCATTTCCCCGCGCCTTTTGCGAGTGTACATATTGTGAAGTAGTAGTTTGTCACGAATGAATACAATCCATCGTGGGCTGGCGTGGTGATGGTGTACCTTAAGGAGACCTCTTACCCTCGAATTCTTTTGTTTTGCTTATCGTCGCTGGGGTTATTGTCGAAAAATTTCCCTTTTATGGGTTCCAAGTGATTTTTTATGGTCGATTATTCATGTTAGTGTTCTCTCTTTTTTGGACTTTAGATAGATAGTAGTAGCATGGGATCCACTTAATGTACTGTTGCCGCCACACATGATCAATCAAGTTACAGTGGTCTGGTAGTGTGTGAATGGAATCGCTATCTGTGTGTCGTGCAGAGGGAACTTAAAACGTGGGATTCTAGGAAGAATCTTCCTACTGTAAATCTGTATCTTGGGGTGATTAAACGATTGAGAGATGGCACGAAATTAATGAGATTGAGATAGAGAGGGCAAAAGGTGATTCTTGACGAGAGAAAGTATTGAAATGCAATAAAAAAACAAAAAGTGGACGTGAGTTTCTCTTGTTCTTTCAAATTGTTAACGACATTCGTGGAAATTTTCAGGTAAAACAAGAGATAATTGGGCGGTTTACGAGGGCTGGTGGTATCATGTTTCTTTTGTAGGATAAGAAACTTCATAAAAAAGTTAGGCGTTTGGACAAAAAACATTCGACTCATCAGACTCTAGATGAATAGTATAAGGAACCCAGTCACTCCACAGGGTCGTATCAAGCACAGAAAGAACCATCCACTTTAAGGAGTTCACTCTCGGGGCGTTCCTAGACATTGAAGGGCATTTCAACAACGTAATCACTGACGCGATCCTGGACAGCCTACACAGAGCATATTTGAACATGAGACTCTGCAATTGGATTGCACAAATGCTTCAATCGAGGGTTATATTTTCAACGCAAAGAGAAGAGTCTGCAGAGGAACTCCCCAAGGCGGAGTTCTGTCTCCTTTAATATGATTCGTCGTGGTGGATGAGATTTTAGTACTACTGAAAGAAAACGTCTTCAACGCGATGGCCTATGCCGACGATGAGGCTACCCTGGTTTCGGGGATAACCAGTCCAGTCCTAAGTGAAAGGTTCAATCTCGCACTACAATTAGTGGATAAAATTGGGTCAGCAGCAAAGGGCTGAGAGTGAGCCCCTCCGACGCGGAGGTAGTTCTTTTCACTAAGAAGAAATCAATTCCTACCTTCAGACCCCCAAACATCGGTGGTATTGAAGTATGTCAAGTTCAACTCGATACCTGGGCGTAATTCTGAATTTCAACCTAAACTGGAAGGATAACACTGCCGAACGCAGCAAAAAAGCTAACGTCGCCTTCTATTCTTGCAAAAAGGCATTCAGCAACACGTGGGGCTTCAAACAAGCTGAGGTGTACGCGAGAGTAATATCTTTGGTAAAACTGTCTATATAGACAGCCAGGCAGCCGTTAAGGCTCTGGACTCTGCTGTAATTAGATCAAACCACTCTTAAATGAGATATCTAGAGCCAATGGGGGTTTGCTCCCCTGCTGCCACTTGTCACGTCAACCCTCAGACTATATAGCGTTCACTGGACTCCATTTAGTAACAACAAACCACGCTACAGAGAACAAATATTGGAAAAACGTTTCGTTGACTATGTTTAGAGTTTATGTCCTTTGTAATACAAAATTTAATTTGAACCCTTTCCCTGGCACAATTGTCCTTTCCCCCTCTTACACTACCAATCAGAGGATGGGACAACAACCTTTACCCTACCACTCGCACTACATGTTGCTTCCAGAACAGAGCAGAAAAGGAGCTAAAAAGGATTCTAATCAACCATACTTGTCACTTTGCCCCCCGAGCCATTGAACCAACAACGATAACAAAACTCTCACAATTCACAGGATCACAGGACAGAAAAACTTCCACTATTATGACATTGAAAAAATAAATTCGTGGTTTCTATTCTCCACCACGACGACTATCCGGCTGCACTTCACAAAATTAGTTCTCATCTTGGCAATGCGCCCAGAAAAAGTTTCCTCACACATAAAGTCCTAAAAAAAAAAAAGTGACAAAGACATTGTCCTCTATACAGATCCTCTTCTCTCCTCTTTCAAAAATAAATTATATAAGGGACCATGGACCGAAATTCCTCCATTCACCGATTCCAAAACAAGTAGAAAATCCTCATCTCACGCATGGAACCATTTAGTGTTATCTGAGAACCGGGACAGAAGGAAGGAAGGCAGGCAAATCACGCCCAAGAGGCTCTATAATTAGCGACGGATTGATTATATGTTTCTTCTGTTTGGTTACGAAAAAAAATTAAAACACTCTGGCCATAAACCTTTCTTTTTTTTTTCTTTTGGTTTTTGTGAAACGGAAATTGAAGATTCCATTAAAATTGCTCATTGGTGCAACGTAAACTATAAAACAAATGCGCGCGTACCAGAACCAGAGAATGTGGCATCAGCAGCCCCATAGCCCTTGGGGCATTACTCAACCATGATGACGATGACGATGACGACGACGACGACGACGACTACGGAGAAGTAGATGAATGAGTAAGAGTCCTAATCCGCACAAAGATTCCCGTGTGAACGAGTAATGATTGAAAAGTCTATATTGTATGCATCCAAGAGCGATGCATCCATTTTATGGCCAACATCAATTTTGGAACAGAGGTGCTGGAATTGGATGCTGCTGCTGTTGGTTGACACATGAGTAATGCATTTTTGCGTGTGTGATTCATGAGCGCGCACAAAAAGAAATAAAGAAAGGAAGCATGCTGCCAACTTACTTCTTGGACAGGTAAGACCATGACAGAGGTCAGTAATGCCACGCGTAGTGAGTCACGAATGCTTTCTTTGACAGAAACGAAAGTTGCGGGTTGAATTCAATTAACAAATGCGTTCCACATAAACATGAGGAAGCGGCGCGGTCCAGAACGTGGCATTTCCGGTGCCCAACTTCACAACGCGTTGTGAGATACGTTTGCTTTGTTATTTCTTTTCGCAATCAGGTTTCTGCCTTGGACCAGAGGTCTAAAAAGCTTACTACGGAGAATTTCAGTTGAAAGTAACAAAACAACACAAAAAAGGCGGGAGTTACCTCTTTTCGGACGCTGATAGAGGTCTAAATAAATTTTAATTCGACGGATAAATTCAGCAATTGATCTTATCTCGCACCAGTGAGTCATAGCAAATTCAATGAAAGGAGCGAAAGGTATGCTCGTGTATTCACAGGAAACGCTGCGAGATTGATGGCTAATGGTGAAAGAACAGGAAATGCGTTGAAGTGTTTATGGATTAAATCGTATTAATCAGCGAGTACTAAAGGTTACCCCGTTCGCAACTAAAGATGTGGAGCAAAAAGTCACCTCACAGTATCCTAGCTTATCTCCATCAGATTCGCGTATTTTCGGAAAAGAAAAACTTACGCACATCGCACATTAAAACTAGCATGGCTTTGGAGCTATTGTCCTCAGGTCAACCCTATTGGAAGTTCTCTACTCATATTGCAGCTGGGTCCGCCTTATTTCATTCCTTAGCTCAACAAGCACACATCGCTGGCAAATGATACCATTTTTACCATTTAAGTCCATAATTAAAAGCCGTTTCACGTGCAAAGTGTGATAACTACTCATAAAAGGGGTGAAAAGGATCTAATAAAACTCAACGCGTTCAGCTATAATTGAGAATTGTGTATATCAAGCCCTAAAGCGTCTCCCAGCAGATTTAATTTAGCACTAACCATCTCATCACATCCTTTAAGGTGCTTTCCTTCCATTTTCCTTCTCTTATTTCACATTCAAGATTTTTATCGAAAGTAATAAAGTGGTTATTACGTTTATGTACATTTTAGTTGAATGCATTTTTATGTCAGATGATTTTTTTTATGATACCCGTATTCCATCAAATGCTGTGTCATCAAGATGCACCTTAATTTTAATTCGATTTTATTGCACCTGAGGAACTTTGAGGAAATTATTCAATTTTCCATTGTTATGAGTTGCACCTGCACCAAAAATTGAATTCAATCCTCTGGATGCTAGTCGCCTGCATCTTTCCATCTGAAAATGACAGCATTCAACGGAAAACATCACACACACCATCGTCAATGAAATGACAACCAAACATCTGTCATTCAATCATTTCTGATGTTGTACTTGATTGGAAAGCAGCACATACTTCCTTGTTCGCTGCCAGTCAAAATTGTATTTCTCAATTTACCATCGATAATTATGTTGACAAAATTCAATTACAGTCTTGGTGGAGAATTTTTCTAAATTGTACGTCGATTAAATTTTATTTGTACAACTGAGCGACTACTCATTTATTTGATAACAGATTAATTCATGAGCAAACAGATATAAATTGGATGTGAGGCCATGCAAAAGGATACGAATTGTGCCTCACAAATCTTCAAATTTTTCTTATTGTTGGCATCAATCTAGAACGAATGCTATTACGACTTTAAACTCTAAGCGGTGGTGACAAATTCTTTAACGTACACATTAAAAAAAATCAAATCCAAGGTTTAGCGTACCAAGCCAGTTTAAGAAATCTTCGAGTCATCCTTCCCAAGCGTCTCTAAGTTAAGAACGGTCTAGTGGATTTCAATAAAGTTTGGGATTTAAGCTGAA
Source organism: Blera fallax (assembly GCA_946965025.1). Classification (NCBI taxonomy): domain Eukaryota; kingdom Metazoa; phylum Arthropoda; class Insecta; order Diptera; family Syrphidae; genus Blera; species Blera fallax. The sequence continues at coordinate 6,679,942 of OX337246.1, read as the reverse complement.
TATTATCGACGGGCCAATATATGATGGGGTGGCTTTCTAACCCATAAGCCGGGTTTCAGAAGTGTTTATCCTTCTCAAGCACCTAACTCAAGAAGTTCGTAACGGATTTCGATGAAATTTCAGATTTGAGTTGAGTTAAATGTGTTAATTTTATGTTTATCGGAAAATATTCAAAATCGGATGAAAATAGCGGGGTCTTGCCGTAAATCTTTTTTTAAACTGTAACTAGAGTAACTAATGTAAGTTTCTCCTAACCTAACCAAAAAGCGGCTTCTGTCGCCTTAAAAGATGCAGTAAATAGCTTCTGCTCAGTAGAACTGAATGACATGTAAGGATATAAAGGAATTGCACTGACTGACAAGGTTTAGACTGAAACTTCTACGTTTTGTTAGCATAATATCTTTCAAAAATGATGCAACCTTTGCCGCGACAGTAATCAGAACCTACGACATGGACATCTTTATCCGACGAAAATCATTTGTCTGTGAGTTCTATTTATAAGTTTAAAAACAGGCAATAGTAGCTGTTGACCAGGTCTCGAGAATACGCTGAATGGATGCACACTTGGAAGCCGTATTTGTTCAGTTCGCCTATTGCTAATACGACCTTTTGAACCGATGCTGTTGTTGTGATGCACGAAAATTTATGAGTTCACGTTTTTTTTGAAGCAGATATCGCGCAGTTTTTTAAGTAGACCAAAATAGATAATAATTGATGCCTGCTATCATAGTCTTACGCTCCGCAAACAATCAAGTAATATTGCCTCCGAATCCAAGAAAACGCACACAGTGAATTTGACGCTAAGGTATGGGCGGTGAACTTCATGGAAACACCAGTCGCTTCGACCGGATGTCCTCTGCTTAGATTTAACCAATTTTGAATCAACAAGCCTTGATTTTCACAGTTGAAAAGAAAGAGGATTGGTCCTATAAATAGCATTCAAGCGCTTATTACAACTGGCGTGCTTATGGATAACAAAAGCTGTCCATGTGCTCGTCTGATGTGCACAAACGAAAGAATTGCGTGAAAACCAAAGGATGCAGAGCTGAACAACTCAACATCAGTCATACTTCTCTGAAGCGACAACTGCATAAAGAACTCAGATAATGTGCTCAAAAGTTCCAACTCATTGTACAATTGAACAAAATGACCGTCCACTTCGTTATCGCTCCTCCGTGTGGGCTTCAAAGGATTTTGAAAATGACGTCGATTTCGGTCTGCAAAACCATATTTTCGACTCAAGTAAGACAGTAGGATTTGGAGTTTCTGAAATTCCTTGAGGTAGTTAAAGAGTGACTGCTTGGTGCGAGTTTTGGAGTGGGGGTAACACTGGTTTCTAGTGAAGCTGGTAACAAAGTTACGTTCACCATAAGTGCGCTACAGACATAGATATGTTAACTGATTTTTGTTGCCCTAATTGGACGATCTGAACTTGGACGGCATTTGGTTGAAAAGGTATAGAAAAAACTTTTTAATGGAGCCAAGGAGCCCTCAGATTTCTTTGCACGTTGAAATATCAGGTCCATTTTCAAACTATTACAGCACGAACGAAGAGTAGAAAGAGACTGTCTCTGTCTGTCCATTTCCATTTCATATCAAAGGAGATACTTTGTTTCTGCTCAACCTAATGAATAATGAAACCTCAGCTGGGTCAATAACCAATTTAGATGGCAAAAATAAGGCTAGATAGTTTCCATGGTTTCACAATGGCTCGAGTGTACCCAAGTTCAGATAGACACCATAGCGTAACCTAATCTATCTTCTAAGGACGTTAAAAAGACTGGTATCTACATGCTATCAACATCTCAATATACTTATAACTACGCCGTACTAAATGTCATGATTAAATGGATGCGAAATTATTATAAATTGATCCTTACAGCCTCCATGGCGAGGTCTCGACTTTTTGAGCAAAAATATTGCACCACCAAAGGAAAATTATTTTTTCGAAAGTACACCCAAATGATAAGTGACAGATATCAAAACTAGCGCCAGGTGGTGGCGTCATCTGACTAAGCCAACCAATCTGTTCCCGCATTAGACAAATAACCATACTTCCGCGAAAGTATTACTCAATGGAATCACTACATTCATTTTCGGCCACCCACTTAGCCACTAATGCTTTGAACACGAACATACCTTACATCGTTTCACACACATTTCGGTAGAGAAACACTCGTCATTTGAAATCACTTCGAATGCCAGCAGGTAGGTGCCTACCACTGATGCATCCTCGCCTAATCCAAAAATTCATAGAGTGAGAAATACGCTCAATCGACAAGGATCATATTTTTCCCAATGACCACTGCAGTTCCTCCTCTCTGTCCATATGCGAGTGTGTATGACTTAATCGGGTTTACCTGCTAGAGTGCATGTGCACAATTTGTTCCAGACATCCACTCTCTCTCTCTCTCTTTGACTGTCAGTCTATGCCTGCCTTGGTTCAGAGGAGCATAGTAAATGTCCGCACGTCAATTGACCATAAAGTTTCAGTGTGCGAGCGGACTTTTATCGGTTTCCAAGTAATTTCACACAGAGTTCCAACTCCAAGTGTGACTGTGGTGGCCCTTTAAGGCTCCAATTCGTTGTTTTTTTTATTATTATTATTTTCCTGATTCTCTTATGAAAATTTATTGGATCTTAAATGGCCAAGAGGATGGGTGTACGCTGAACTCGAGATGCTGGCTATTTTTATGGGTTTCCATTACATCGAATTTACATGGAATCGAACGCATTTAAGTAAGCCTGGCGAACACACAAGCACACTGTGGGCCTTTGTCTCTGCTGGAGCATCTGGGAATAATTAGCGTTGTGCCTGTTGTGGAAGGTTATTAATCTACGAGTATTCGAATTCAAAGTGCGTGAAGTGGTATTTCGTTTTGGTTTTATGGTTGTGTCGCGGCACATCAACTTATGGACGTGGATCATTATTTTCCAGATCTGGAATTTGATGTAATAGTTCTTACGAAACCGGTGGGATTTGAAAAGAATTTTAAAGCATTTCGTAGGAAGGCGACAAGATTGATTCTATTCACACTTTCGCAACACCGACGCGCATAAAAATATTTGATGCCATTCAATCGTCGCCCATTCTCGTTTGCTTTCAATTTTCATTTAACGAGCCAAATAAAATCAAACATAAAATTGTTCAATCAACTCTTATTGTACTACTACCCCGGAGGGAGTTCATTCACCCTGCCTTTGTCACCCTCAAAACACACGCACACATATACATACATATATAGACGTGTATAATGGAAAACACACTTGGCAGCCATTATGTGTAGTTTTTAATCGCATGGCTGGCATTCGTTGAACATTCTACTTCCACTATCCACTTTAAAGCTGCTGCTCGCACATATGTACATGTCCAAGTAATTTTCTTGTCCCATAAATAATAAGCGCGTGTGGGTCGCGAGGGGGTTGAACTCATTCCACCCCTGCATCTTGAAAAACAACTTTATAAACACTTTCCGAACACTCGCAAAGGGTGCAGTTCGTAAATGAGAGAAACAAAATAAAAATAAAAACTGGGCCACCAGACTCCTTCCATCAATTGCATGATAAAATCCCTCCAAACTACCCCCAAGGATCCTCTCTGCTATATTTTTTGTTTAAGTTTTTTTTTTGCTGTGTTTCTATTGTGGGAATGGTAAATAGGATAATAGTTTCCCGCAGCGGGGATGCCATACATTTTATTTCTGTTATTTAAACTCCTCTATCGCAGGACTCGAACGCGAGAGCAAAGTTCGTTTTTCATTTTGAAAAAAAAAAAAACAGTTCAGAGTTATCCAAAGTTTTACAACTAGAAAAGGAGCGTTTCATGGAGGGATAGTGCATTATGCACTATTTTGGAAACACCACGGAAGCAGTAAGTAGTTCTATGCGGATTATCTAAGGGAGAGACCTAAATACTGTTTCATTATTTTTTTTTTCATTAATCTCAGTCATTTAATGGGAGTAGGACTGGTGCAGGTGGTGTAGGAATTTTTTTTGTTGATTTGTAGTTCATTATGAAGCCCAAGTAGGTTGGTGCAAATTAGGTTTCAGTGCTTTGGGATTAAGGAAGAGTCAGGATGGACTACATAGTTAGGAAAGATGCGGGTAGACATTGTAAATAATAAACTGTGCTCTAGTCTAGGGATATTATGTTCTTCAAATGAGATCGTCTGATATTCGGGTGGCAAGCCAAAGGATGATGGACATCTGCACATCTGGGGGAATAGGAAATTTCTTGCTTCACGTTCGGTGTACTTTTCTTTCAAACGGCGAACGGGAACGCACTTACAAAATGTATGTCACCACAATTGATAGACCGTTAGTTAAGTCTCAAAGAAACTCCGCAGTGTAAAAGATTGTGGTTGAAGGATTGTGTAAATAAGTGACGTACTCATAGATTAGGAAGGTTTCAATTCCATGACATTCAGTTATAATCTTTCAGAAGCAGTTGGAAGGTGGAAAGCAATATGGTGGAACTGAACCAGGTGGAATGAGCAACTCAAACAAACCAGGGAAGAAAGTGAGATAACTTTATAATATACTAGCTGGAGTCACCACGAAGCAGATTCTACCTGCAGATCCATATTTATTAAATAGAGTATAGATTTCAGAAAATTTTCATTTCAGAGTTTCAGGACGAAAAAACATCGAAAATGCATGCATACTTATGTAGAAGCCCTACCAATCGTAGCACATCTGGAAAGCGAACTCTCAAAGAAACATTCTAATGACGCGAAGCTGCTTCTAATATCAAGCTGTAACTTCGTATCGAAGGCAAGCCCGAAAGTCTTTGCACATTTCTGGGTTTAACTATTTCAACATTAAGAAAATTCATAGCCTTTGTCGATAGCTATTTTGTCAGCTGAAAGATAAAAAGTCAATTAGCTCTTGCATCCACTTTAGACACATACGTAATTGTAGTCTTTTAATGCACTCTTCAATTTAGTACGCATTTTACATACTTGGCGGAAAGCGAAGCAAAAGAACAACTTTAGTTTAAGATTTCTACAGGACAGGCCGATCCACATAAGGCGCTTTTTCTCTATTTGATCACAAGTGCCATAAATGCAGGTACATTGGGCTAAGGCTATACAGGCTATAAGGATCACATCCGGAAAAGATGCCTGCTTTTAACTCCTTTTGTGGTGACTTGTTCCAGAAAACTTACTAAGTCAAACAAATAAGCCTGTAGAGTTATCAAATCTGCATTTCCTACCCGGTAATGGAGGCTCTAGCAAATTTCTATACAAATTTAGGCGCGATAGCTCACATACTAATTGTCCATATGAAGAGAAAAACACGGAGCAGGAGCAACGTTCCATTGCTTTCCACGTCCACCGTCCCTAACAGAATACATAATACAGTCATATGAGAATTAAGTGGAAATTCGTACACTAGTTACAAACGCGCAAAACCTGCTAAGAAAAATAAAGAAGGCGAGCAGAAGAAGCTTAGCATAAATGTGCAAATATGGCATGTATACAAGACCTTTCTTTACCTTTTTGTGAAGTAGTTGAATGTGCAGTCTGTTAAGTCTGTTAAGAACATCCTGCTTCTCAGCTTGACCGAACTTGAGAGAACTTCTTGGTAAAGAACTAACGCTTAACTGAACAATAGATTCATTGTTGCTGATGACCCCCGTGTTGGGAGCCTTTTTTATAATTTAAAAGACTTTACCTCTAAAGGTACATTCATAGCTCAGCGACTTGCGAATACGAACCAGCGAATATCTCCAAATTCTGACTTTTCATTCACAGCAACTTTTGTTCTAGTCGCAGCAATCTGCGAATTTCTTTTGTCATTCATTTCATTTCAAAAGAATTGTGAGGTTAACCTCTCGTGAATGTTTTGCTCGCGCGAATGTGGATAACGTTCCACATGTGAATGTGAATAAAATTGGACAGTTCGCAATAAGTACAGTGAACCAAAAAAAAAAGTTGGACAGGAACAAGATTTATTTACAAAATTGAATAAAATCGCAACCCTTAATGCTATTAAAATCAAAAAAAGTACATATTTGAAAATTCGCGAAAAAAATCAGCGAATTGTTAATTTCTTCGCAGAAACTATTAAATTTGAACTTTTTTTCTATTAATCGATAGATAAGTTAAGCTCTGTTCTTTTGGAATAGTAAATTTGTCAATTGTGTGCCTTTAAATGTACTAAAAATGGTTTGTTCGCAGTTCTTGACTCTTAAGAACGATGCCAAACGTAGCAATACTTAAAATCATATTTTGGTCTTGTTAAGGTATCGTTACAAGATAGTTAGCATTTTAGAGAAAGTGTTAGAATATTTTGCTCAGTACAGCAACAACAATAATAGCTTATAACCAACGGTACTTACATTTTTCCATATCCCTGATACTCGCAACAAAAATTAAAGTTACCATTCCTTAGTTGCAGTCAATTAAGAAAATCTCAAAATCCAAAAGGACTGGAAAATAGTTATTTTGCTTATAGCCCCCTCTCAATAAAAGTACAAAAATATCTGAAAGGCCTTATTCTTACAAGCATACGCTTTTTTGTAACAGGGATACCAGGTAAAATCAGTTAGTGGAGACATAAAAATCAAGTTGCTTTTCACTCTGAGACTTGTTCCCAATGCACATCTTATACATAAGTAGTTTTCTAGGAAATACCAAGTGAATTTAAAGAACTGTCTTGTGTAGCAACGATATCACTAAAAAGTTTTATTCAATTCACGAACGAAATCCCTCGCCCAAGGACATCCAACATCAAAGAAAATCGAAAAGAAACCCCAACAGCAAAGAACAGACCTACAAAAACGAAGTAAGGAAACGCCTTATGTTGTCAGTCGTTGCAGTTACATAATCTATCTTCTATCAAAGCACCCTCCCCGACATCCCCAGTGAAATAAATTCAAATGGATGTAATTCAAATAAAAAACATTATTCTTTTTCATTCCTTGCTTCTTGTTATTCTTACTTTATGATTGAATACATTAAGTCTTAACAACCAACGGAAGTATCTACATACATATGTTTATAGATGGGCTAATTATTAGCCTTTATAGGCCTACTCTCTCCCTCAAATTTCAATCAGACGCCAAATGTAATGCCATTACTTCCTTTCACGTATGAGAAACGGCCAAAGGAAGTCATAGATAAGACACAAAATACAAAATGACGACGCATATTTTATGATCAATCGATCTTCATTAGCCACCATCCATACATACCTCAAAAACTCAATTAGTGATCAATCCTTCTCGCCCAGCGCAACACCAACAACAATAACAACCAAATTAATCCTTTATTTCTTCTTCTTCTTCTTCTTCTTTATTCTCTTTGCTTTTGATATTGTTTGTGATATACACACACAAAGCCACTCTTTGCTTGTTTCACAAAATCAAATTAACACTCACTTTGCTGCGCTGCTGTAGCCTCCTCTGAGGGTAAAGCTTCTCATTCTCATCTTACTCCCTGTAGCAGGATAATGAGGTTCACTTCTTTTTTTTTAATGAAAAAAAATAAAAACAACAACACTTTTTTTTCCACCTTTGTGAGGAAGAAAATTACACAGGAACAGCAGAGAAAAACGGAACAAATCCTTCTTATATCGACTAGGGGCTATAAAGTTTGCCGCATCTAGGTATGGTACTACTAATTGGGATGGGTGGGGCGTTTCTTTTTTTCCACCGTTTTTTTTTTCTTACTTGAAGTAGTTTTTTTTTTCTTTTACAACGGATAGATGGATTGGATATCCTTTTATTATTTTAGAAATTTATTCTTAAAATTTATAAACAAATGCTAAAAACGAAAATAAATATTAAGTGGAATATCTTCTTTAATTTGGCAGCACTTTTTGATGGTATTTCCTATTAAAACTTTAAATGCTTTGTAAATAATTTATTTAAACAAATTACGCAGCAAGTTATTAACTATAATAAATAAGAAAAAATCGCTCGCGGAAGGAGAGACAACAAAATGCAACCATCACCGTGTGTATACACCGTAAAACCGAAGCAAACTCAATGATGTCGGCGCCGGGACAGTGAACCCTTCTTCTCTGTGTGCTCTTGGGGGTGGTTTTCCTGTGATTTCTTTTCCATTCTTTTTTTTTTCACCGGCATTTACACAAAAGTGGAATTACTCCGGGAAATTGCGCTTGGATACTCTCTTGTCAATTCAGCACAAGAGAGCGCTTTTTCTGTCCTTATGCGAGACCGGGAGAAACATGAGGATAAATGGTCCTTTGGCGGAGGGTTCCTCTTTCGGTTTGTTTGGGTTGGTTATGTACAAGTGGATGTGTGTATGCGTTATTAACAGGGGTTGTGTCGGCGTTTTTCCATTTTTCACCGTGTAGTATCTCCAGCCGAATAATAATAACAAAACAAATGAATCTCGCAATACCGGACAATAAAGAGGGGTGAGTGTTAGTCACCTTCATATGAGGTAGAGGGTGAATATGAAAAGCGTGCGTAGCCGGTTTTTGCGACTTTTCATTTTGCTGCTGTGTTGCTGTTGCTGATGCCTGTTGGTGGTGATGGTGGGTGGATAGATGTTCATTGCGTTTTCCCTCTTCCTAAAAGAGGGAGGGATGAGTGATCGATGATCGGCCTAGAAAAATATGCGTCGTCGTTTGTGTTGTCGCATATTTTAAATTACCCCAGTGTTGGTCCAGACTAAGAGGGGAAGGGTGTTGATGTATCTTGTTTGCCTGCGTATTGAATTGAGTCAGGACACAACGAATAGGTGGTGTCAGGATTTTTAATTACATGTTGTAGAAGTACATGTTGTGCATGAATGAACAAGTGGACTATTGTTTGACTACTTGTAGCCTGATGAACACCTGAAATAATGTTGGTGTCGGAGAAAAAGTAACTATCGTTGGAATACGGTACAGAATCTATTCTCGAATAAATATGTAAAGCACATGTGGCCTTATAGGGAATGATTGAAAAGAGTCTTTTAGCAACGCATTTTCGACTTCCTTTGACGTCTTTCGCCCCACCCCAAGTTGTGAAGACGAAGTTAAGAATTTTGTCCATACTTCGTATGTTTTGTGATATATTCCAGGAACAAATTTCAACTGCAGTAGGATAATAAAACGAAGGGTAACAATGAAAATTCATTTCTCTACTGCGCTCTCGATTGATTTAGTGGTTAGTGAGAGAGGGGTTGTTCTCTAGAACTTGCGCGTTGTAAAAATTGGTTCATTTTGGAGAGAAGCAGATTTCCAGGAGAAAATGTTGCTGAATACAGAGTTGATATCTAGAATCATTATTTTCTGGTTTTCTTTTCTAATTTATTTTACAAAAAAGCTGTCCACTTAAGCAAGTGCATAGATACATTATTGCCAAGTTACGAGTACAATAGTGGCTTTATTCTGACTTTTTTCGAATTCACACAAGCCATATGGTTTTCAGCATACAATAAATAGTGTAACTTGCGTGTCGTCTGATTGTGGATGACAATTTGTAAGACGTAGAAGAAAGACAGATATAGTTTCAAAGTACAGATTTAAAGCAATCGAAAATAAAATACTTTTATCGTGTTTCGCCTCCCTGATCATTGTAGAGTTTTTCAGGCGGAAATCATGGTGATTAACGAGCCCTGTCCTGGCTAAAGTGTAATGTACTATCTGTTAGAGATACAAACATTTTCACTGACAGCCAAGCGGCAATCAAGTCCCTAGAATCGTGCGCCTTCACTTCAAATGCCGTTTTCAACTGCCCTTTATCTCTTATAGAGATGACAGAGCAGTTCAACATTCACCTATGTATGTATGCTAAGTGCCAGGCCACAGAGACATACCAATAAACTACAGGGCGGACAAGCCCGCCAGACAGGGTACTACTCTAAGGATTCTGCCTAATAGACAAGCCCTGGGTATGCCCCTCGCTACATGTAAGCATCGTCCAAAGCTAGCCGCTATTAGCAAGACCAACTTCAAATGGGAAAACGTCTCAACGTGTCACATCTTGAGGTCTGGCCTAGGCTGGACCATAAACGTAGTGCCGAGTTGGTCAAACTAAAGCGATCCCAGATCAGCTGCATTTTCGGTGTTCTAAAAAATGTTCTCACACTTATTTATCAGTGGGTGGAACAGATTGGACAGCTACATATGTCAATCCAGGAAGATTTGACCATCCTTCAACTCGCGCAGAAGACAAGTACCTTAAAACAAAACTCGTGCAGATATTGCCATGCGTGCTGCGACCTGCATAGTTCATTGGCCAGTAGAGAGTTATGTGGCCAAACTCGACATCGGATTCAGGAAACCTTCTTTCACACCCTGTACAAATGTCCGGAACTAGCCAGAGGCAGATATCGCCCCTAAGGTAAATTCTGCTTCGCCTAGAAGAACTTTCAAAGAGAGGAGCTGAGAACAATCAGCATCCTGCACAACACTAAATTCACGTCGATAACCAGGTTACGCCCAAGCGCTGATATGACTTGTTCGCTAGGTCACCTCCAGCCACCATTTCTACCTACTTCCTCTACGCAACTTGCTTTGCTGTATTATCAAAAACGACTAAATGGTGAGTAATTACATTCTGAAATTTGTTTTGGTGTCATAGGACAAAACAGAGCCTAGAAACGTTATGTGTGATGAAGGTGCTTCTCAAAATGTTACAACAAAAATTATTTGAAAAAATATTAAAGCATTTCAAACTGACAGATCGTCCATTTAATTGTCACTCAAATTTGTTTGTGAATAAGATTCGCTATTAGGTCAGGGTTAGATCTTGATCTTAGAATCACAACTTGTCAAGGCTTAAACCAAAGATTCTTCTTATGTGCAGCAAACAGAACTTCTAAAGTTCTGTTTGCATCATCTTGCTCGTACTTATTTAAATTTCGTTTCGTGTTTTACCAAAGGGGTTAGTAATTTCGTTAGTCCTTCAAACAAAAACAACAAACTTGTTAGCCGTGTTAGATTGCAAGATGCCCATCACCATAAAAACTTACCTCAACTTTTTCAACATCGAAATACGACAATGTACGCTTTGTTAGCTCAAACCATCTTTGCTTATAGTTAACTGGTGTAAACCGTTTCTTATTTTGTGCACGTTTTACCATCATCCCGCTTTTTACAATATCATACAAACGCTCGGACATTTTATCCATTTTGCTTATTTTAAGATTTCTAGAAGATTTTTTATTCATTTTAATTTAATACGTGTTGGATGCGCTCTTGCAAAAGGAAATTTTTTTATTTTTTTGTGGGTGCTTTTTGATGCAATTTAACGGTGTACTAGAAATACTTTTCGTCTGTTGTGGTTCTTTTTGACATGAATTGCATACCGATTGTTGTCTAAACCGGGAAAAAGAATTTATTCAACTGAGAAACAACTGATTTTGATTGTTATTTAGAGAAAAGTAAGAGGAGGAGGGCGAAAAAAAAAGTAGAACAGATTCAGATGATAGAGGAAAAACGCAAGCAAGTTATGCAAAATTGAATTAATAGGCCAAGAAATCGCGCAAAGATAACCCGTTCGTTCCTCTCTTCCTGCCGCACACTAACGCACACACACACTCAATTCAATTTGCGGTTTCTTTCTTTAATTTAATTTAAAATATTCCTCTAGTTGACACATTCTCATCCAGAGAGACCAGTTCTCAAGGACGTTTAATGCCAACCAGAGTAATAAATTCAATCTTTCGCTGACTGAGCTCGTCGTTGTCGTTGTCCTCGACGAGTTGACGATAGAGACTGTTTATATAGATGCGAAACTCTGTATATTCCAATTTTATATAACACCTCCTACGAATACAGAGTAGCCGTCGCCGCCGGTGCTGCGCTATCAGTGGGCACACACTAGCACATGCGGTAACTTCTTTGCGTTAACGAGTATAAATTGTGATTCATCCGGTTGGTTGGGTGAGACTCTGAATCTTCTCTTTCTGGCAGATTGGAATCACAATTTAAGAGTTGCACATGATTTCGTTAGCATAATTTTTAACTTAATTTAATTCCATGTGTGTCAAGCCAAGTCAAGAAATGAACAGCCTATGGAAGATGGGAGAGTCAGACTGGACGCATACTGGCCCGTAGGGTGGGAAGCAGATTATGATAGAAAATTACCGCCATAGTGTGTGGTCAAAGTATTTTTATAGTTTATTCACGAATTGTTGTGGTTTTTCGTGGGATGACTTTTAGACATTTGCGGCGAATGACGAGTCATTGGACAGATACCTTGGTTTCCAATTTGGTGCGCGAATATAACTAATTTACTAATTTAAAAACGGAGCTAAAACACCCTATTCGAACAGTGGGGTTAAGTCAAGATGGACAGATTTAACTTATACCAGTACATGATGACAAAATTTACAACATCATGACTTAAAATAACTAGCAAGTTGATAAGTCAATCAGGACTCTACGCTGCAATCTTAGGAAAATAGTGGACAAACACCTAATGGAAATTACTTTCCGCCAGTCAGTGAGTATATGCCTAAGCCATTGTCATCTAAGAAAACTCTCTGATCTGTACAAATGCCCAAAAACTTCGGGTTGGCATCAAGCTTCCAATAAGCATCAACAAATCAAGGACAATTTCAATTAAGCCAGAATAACTCATTTACGTGAGTGTAATGAAAACTGACCTCACCTAACCTACGCAGACATCCTTACTTAACAACAGGTTCTTATGGAAGTGTAAAAGAGAAACCATCGGCTTTAAAAGGAACTGGTCATTGAAAAGACAGACATGACCCTCAGAAACTTTTTGCCAATCACACAGTGTCCTGTCACGACCCGAAAGCTATTCGACTATCCCTGCGGCTGAGTTTCATGAGATCTACGGATCTCTTTTTTTCATAAGCTGGCCATAACGATTTGGCTATGGCACATATGTATGTATATGTATGTATGTATAGAATCGATACCAACGTCTGTTAGCTTCTTCGTTGGACTCAATGTCTATCCTCCTGATCAAAGTGCTACACGGTGTGGTAGCCTCGGGAAGGGTCTGCGAGGCCCTGCGAGGTTTGTGCGAAATGTAAACTTTGGACAAATTTTTCGTACAGACAATTATAACTTTGCAAGTGCAATTGGGACAATGGAATGAGTTCTAACTTATTTATGAGCTAGGAGAGAAAACAGAATCAAAGTTCCAAAGCGTTAACATCTCTCTTCAATTCGACTATGGCTAGGACGTCAAAATAGTAACTCTTTGATGTAACACCACGTCACGAAATTTTCTTAGAAACCCGTCGAAAATATGAAAACTTTAGAGGGCTCCGAGCTTAAATATGGCAAAGACGAGGCATCAGAATCTATGTTCTCTGGTTTACCCAGAAAAATGAATCGAACTATTTCTCAATTGGTGGACACCATGGCTCAGTAGTTAGTGCATTGGAATATTGACAAGAAGAACAAGTTTTTTTTTTAAATAGCTACGTCAACATGCAAAACTATCAAATTTTGGGGTGAAACCAATCGACGACCTGTCCATTGCATACAGGTACCAAGTAAAGGTATCCGATGTTTTATAGCTCTGTGGTACGGACCTTAACAAGACCAATACTATATTTTGGAGCGTAACCATTCCACGAGATATTAAATCATCTACTGCATTATCTGTGGCAATTTTTTTCCTTTGTATCCGCACGTTATCGGCTTTGCTTGTCTTAAAGGATGAGCAAGGAAAAACGCTAACCATCAATGGAGAAGGAAATTGCATGATATGTATTGTCCTTATTAGACACTTTAAGAACGTGTTATCCTAGCAGCTTTACATGGCATACAGTAATTGAAACACTGAACAAATAAGCGAAGAAATTTCTAGGTTCAATAATATCGTGAAAGATAGGCATCAAATAGCCATCTAGATCGGTTTATTTCCTGTGCCGCCACAATAAATAAGTTGCATACGTCAGTAACCGTATTGTTGGTTATGTCATCGAAATTTTGACCTCTCACTGGTTACAAACTCTGTTACAAACTACGAGTTAAATTTAGTTGGTATATAATATGGTTGAGTATTGTATAAAAAGCCGAAAACAAAAATGAAGACATCGCCGATTTTAGCGCCAAAAACCCAGAAATTTATTCAAAGAGAATTATATTCAACTGCATGAACTAATCTCTATCTTCTAAAGTGCAGCCTGAGTACATTATTTTGAACAAGACTGATAAACTGCTAGATGATAAGGACCCATTAAACCCATTAGGGTGTACGTTTGTATGCATATGTACTACAAATAGAAAACAAATTTCATGCCACCACTAGCTACCAATTCGTCTCAAAAACAAACAAAGAACCACAAAAGTGCATTCTCAGGCCAACCAAGAACATACTTTCGCTGATAAGGAAGCACACATTACCCGACCCAATCCGAATGCATCTTACTCGGTCGGAGACTTCTGATAAGAAATTGTTTTTTCAAGAAATGCAACGCACATACTGGCACTTTGAGTAAACAAACACAGAAACCCGTGGAAGTTTCTGTTTATAGTGGTATTCTCCAGCTGCACCACGGCACCCTCCTCGTATTTCACAAAATCAGTGCAAAAAAACAACAATCTACACAATTCGGAAAGTAAACCAAAATAAAAAGAAACCACAAAGAAGCATTATGCCAAATTAAATGCAAATGAGTGCAAAAAAAATTCAAATCAAATTTGCTTGTGCAGTACACTACGGCAAACGAAAATTAGCGGATAAAAAACGATAAAAAAACAGCAATCAACACCAAAAAGCATACAAAGTGCAGAGAAAATAGTTAGATAAATGTCAGAAAATAATACCCGAATAGTTTTGAAACCGAGAGTAGACTTGGAGATTTGAGGATTTCACAACACAGATTGAGACTTCTTGTTCACTTTTCGTTTTCATGGACGGAATTTCTTGCGGACCACGGAAGTCTTCAGTTTAGCCGCCCATGTAAGGCATTTTTTTGCACAAACCACGGGGTTATTCACTGAATTCAATTGTGCAATGCACTCAAAAGTGTTTAGCGAATCTTTTTTTTACTCAATATCGAATAATAGCGATTTAAAACCGCGGGGAAAACGTTAAAACTTGGTACAAAAAAATTAAACCGCACCATCAAACACAACACACACTCATCCACCGTCAGCCATTCCAGTTTAAAAAAAAAATACCATCACTGAAGTGAAGTTGGCTGTGATTCGGTTGGTTGAAATGAACTTGTTTTCGTTGTTTTGTGAAGGTGTTTTGTTTTTGTTTGGGAAGTCTTGACGTTTACTTGGAATTCCGGGAAAGGCAATACAAGTGAATTTCCCGGTTGGAAGTGGACAGTGCAAGTGAATATTTGAATTGGGCGTACAGTGGTTACAGTTTCTATGATATGGACGAAAATTTGAATTGTGTTTGCCCGAAAAATATTAAGGAAACATCCTATGTATGCACATATGTACACATATATGGTTTTAAAAGATTTCAGACTAATGATGAATTCAAATTCTTAATATATGTACATATGTACATACATATGTGTGTATACAGTATGAACGTTTGGTTATAAAATCAAACTATTTTTGAAGAACAGGCCTATTTAAGTAAAGAATATTTAATCGGTCTCCAGAACTAGATATTCGTACATATATGCATGTCCAATGAAGACAAAAAAATCTCTATATAATAGAAAAAATGCTTCATTTCAATGCATTGGTTGCTAATACTTTGTAATTATTAAGTTTACGAGGAAAATATTGTATGCATTTACATTTACGAATAAAAGTCCACTACGAGGTCGAATACTTACTTAGGTACCTACTTATCGGGCTCCTGACCAATACTACAGCCTTCCATCCTCTTTGATTCCGGCCACTCCGCTCCCAGTTCGTTAGACCAAGCATCCTGGTATCCGTGACGGCTTGATCCTTATAAAAGAGTTTCGGTTTTCCTTGTCACCCAAGCCTGCGATTCAAAGACTCTCTTGGCGGGGGCGTTATCGTCCATTCGCTCGATGTGGCCGGAGCTCATTGAGTTCGCCGTCCTCGTCTCTTATGGGACCAAATATTTGACAAAGCATTTTTCTTTCGAAGCAGACACAGCACTCGACCTATCCATATGATTGGAAGGGGTAGGAGTTTAAAACCTAGTCGTTTTCCCAAACAAAAGTAGCACCAGTTTGCTAGGGTAATTCTTCACCGGCTCGCCACTAAAGTGTCGTTCGTAGAGTAAACATTTTCTCCGAGATAGGTGAACTCCTTACCTACCTCGAGGTTGGAGCTGTCGATATTGACGCTTGTGATGATATTCCTTGTTCCGTACTATCTCCTCCAGCACTTACTTGAGATAATCGCATGACAGCTTCTTACCGAAAACCGGCGCATATTTGGAAAAGTTCTGTGATGGAACCTTGGAATTGCACTATACACCGCGTATTTTCCAGCGGCATAGCTGTATCAGTTTTCTCGGAATTCCGAATTGGACATCGCCTTGTAGAGCTCCAGCGGTGAGTACTGTCATTCGTGGGTTAAAAAGTCTATAAACAGATAGTGCATCAGATCATGGTAAGCCATCGGGACCGGCGGCTCTATTGATATTTAGCTTCATAGTAGCTATACCAACCTCCTCCAAACTGGGAGGCATAAATACTCCATCATTCTTTGTTCCATGGTAGTTTCGGTTGCCTCTTTGATGATTGTGTAAAAATGAAGCCATTAGTCATGACATGATAGTTGATAGTTATTGCCCTCTTATTTTTACGAGCACAACAAGTATTTTCCATAAAATTGTGGATAATTTAATTAGACTTTGTGTATTGATCGATTGTATTAGCTTCGAAACTTTTAGGTAAGCCCCCCTACGAGTTTCAGAATTCACAAATTCTTTATTAAGCTTCCTCACGAGGACTGTTTCAAGTATTCAGATAAGATCTATTAAGAGCCCTATGTTTTAAAAATTATGTTCCTGCAAATCGGAGACATGTCCCTACTTCATCCGTAGATTAAACTTTGTATAAAATATTTATTTCAGTTCAAATATTATTTTAATCTTGGTAATATCCCACCTGCATCATACTTTTGTATCTCCCCACCATCCCTTGCATCCAAACACCGACAAAAATATCCCAAAACAACGAAAATCCACCACCCAGTCGCTGTGAATTTCCACCATATGTCGAAGAATTTCTCATTCATCCACTCTGAGTCAGTTTTTCATCGTCCGTCATTAATGAAAATTCTTTTCTAATTTTTCCTCCTCCACCCGATTGTGTGAAAAATCGATTTTATTTTTGGAAAATTTCCTCGTGCATATGAAAAGTGGCAACAAAATATATTTTTATGGTTGAAATCGTTTGAGAAAAATAATAATTTTAACAAAAATGCGGTACAATTTTCCATTTCTATTACTGCTATTCATCGGGACTACTCTTGCCATTGAGCAAGCCTCCGTTGGCGAGCTGTATACTTTTAAAATAGAACCACATATGTTCAATTGGACACATCAAGGTTTAAGTGATCAGTATCGATATAGACCCTCTATTGAGGGGTATCCGGATCTGCCCGTTTGGCTTAGGTACATGTATAGCAATGAGTATCACTCAGGGTTTCTCTATGGCACTCCACCGGATCGCTTGGCTGGGAAAAAGATTAGTCTGAATATTGTCGCTTTGAACAGACAGAATTATGAAACGAGAAAAATTCTTCTGTCTATCTATATCAACCATAAGTTCCCTGCACCAAATGTCATTCAAATGAAGATTGACAATCTTAATTGGGTACATCTGATGGACCCCGGTAGGGTGGAAAATCTACGCAACATCTTCCGAAAGGACCTGTGGCCAGAGAGTGAGAATGATTTGAGTTTGGTTTTCATGGAATCTGCTGTGAATATGGGTGGAAGGCTGCCACTAAGACCTCAACAAAGAGAGGGGTAAGCTTCAAAATCAAAATACATATTCTTTCATCGACATCTTATACCTTTCTGTGTAATTTAGGGTAATTGTCCACCTTGGAAGCTTCGCACAGTTCTCCGACCGTCTGAAGGAACTCCAGGAAGAAGTGCGCCCTTTATATAAACTACCTTCGTGTACGTACAAACGAACCTCAGTGCAGAAGATTTTTGAAAACGCAGGATTCAAGTTGGATTGGTGTGCCTTTAAGATGGTGGGGACAGAAATATCTCCAGAAATTCTATTTCATAATCACGGAATGAAGGGCTACCATGGATCAGAATTAAGCACTCTAAAACGCACAGATCGTTGGCATGGTATCGCTAGGGAAGATGCTCCTGAGCGAAACTATATTGATGAATTTGCTTTTGCATTTGCCATACCAGGAATGATTTTTGCTGTGTTGTTGGGAATCTTATCAGCTGTGCTGTGCTTTCAGCATGAAAAGCTGTGAGTAACGAAAACATTGTTGTCTTGAAGTCTGATTCGTATTGTTTTTGAGTCAGGCTTTAAATGAGTAAAATTTATATTTTTTTAAGTTCTTTTTTCCTCTAAAGATACGATCCTCAGTCTGAGTATTTCTTTGCGAATATATTTCATCTTTGCGAAGAAAATGCGGCCAGGTAATAAGGGGCTCGAATTTACAAATTTTGTTTGCCTGAATTAGCTTTCATGGCTTGATTTGTTTGGATTTAATTGAAATCAAAAGGTTCTGACATATTGTGGTGCAAAATTTTTGACTTTTTGCTTGAAACTTGATTTAATGCAGTCGGATGCGATTTTTTGATTTTGAATTGACTTTGTCTAACCACATTTTTGGTTTGTTCTTTTCTAGTTCTAAGGCTTGTTTTAAAAAGTGACGTTAGAAATCAATTCTCCGTGAAATTTCAGAGAAAAGGAGAACCACTCTGTCTCCACAGTCCAAATGGTGCAATGCTCTGATACAAATAATCAACCAACGACTACGTTAAGAAGTTTGAAGGATCCAAATTTATTATTGGATAACGCTAGCTTGCATTCTCAGAGGTATATTGTTAACGATTTTCTACTACTTTTTTATACTTCGATAAGCATTTTCTTTAATGAATAGTCCAAACAACAGCATCTATCCAAACGAGAGTCCATCAAATACATATTTACGTCCTAAACCACCACCATATAAGGCACCAAGTGTTGGTAAGAGTGGTGTGGATATTTGACAATCATCTCCAAGGATTTTATATTGTTAACATAGTTTAGAGAGATGCGTATAGATGTCCCAAGTAAGACTATTAGAATGGAACGCACATAATCAGAAAAATCGAATCATATCTGTTATAACCATATTTATTTGTTTAATCCATTTAATTGTCAATTTTCAATTAAATGGGTCAAAAACTCAAATTTAATCAAATAATTAAGTTTACATAGTTTTTTGAGTTAAGTGTAAAATAAGTTAATATTTTAAAGTAGAAAATTGAGAATTTTGTTATTTACTTCATAATGAGTTGTAGAGGAATAATTAAATTTAAAATTAAATATGGAAGTTCGCACAAAACAAAAAAAACATTCTTTTAAATCTTTTAGAAATGGGGAATTAGACTCTCATTCTCATCATCAAATAAAAACAAAAGAGTTAAACTTAATTAAATCCGAAAATGACAACCAAATCCCTATTAAAACCATTAGTGAAATATGTAGCTGGTCTTGACCAGAGAAATTTTAAAACCAAGAAGTAACCTCCAACCTTCGTGAAGAGAAATGGGCCACTACACTACTACATAGCTACTCATCGATTGGGTATTAGCAGCAAAGTTTAGACTATCTTATCAAGTTGGAAAATGACACTCACATTGTGCATGCTGTTCAGAAAAAGAATCAATTCTGCTTTTAGCAATAACGTTTCTAGATAGAAAATCAATGTCCATGACCTATTAAATGGTTACATGTCAACATTCATTCTTGAAATATCTTCACGAACTTTGATCAAACAAATTTGACAGCATTTATTCCATTCAAAATCTTCCGCTGTCTTTTGGATCGACATAACGAGAATCTTAGAAAAACAAAATTCACAACCTTTATTAATTCCTTACGAAGATGCTTAGTGGCCGATGAGTAAAAGTTTGTATACAGAAATCATGGAAACGGCGGTATTTTTATCATTGCAGTATATTTTAGAAAATAAGCTGCAATTCAATTTTCATAAGAAATGCATTTAGGATATAAACATATTATCTTAGTATGATTATGTCTTTAAAATGATAAATGAAATAAATGTACAATAACAATAAAATTAAATAGATTTGCTATTTTGAACCTCTTTTGAACAATAAAACGACAGTGTGCCTCTTATTTTCAGAAGCCATAGGATCGGAGCAAAACTTACTATTCCGCACTTTATTTCAGTTTCTCGTTAATATAAATACATACATTATATACTGAGTTAAATTTTTTTCTAATGAAATCATGTAAATTCAAAGGAGACTTGGCATCACTAAAACTTACCCTCTATTTAAATAAAATACAGCTCTTGGACAAAATACCCCGTACACATGCAGGATTGAACCTAAGTTGAAACCGGATCGAAATTCATGTGTACGCGGGTCGAGTCTAAACCGAGTCGACTCGACTCGACTCCACTATTTGAGCTGAGTTGAGTCGAAAATATGCCAAAGTACCTGGGTCGAGGAGTCGAACTGACAGATGGTCGTAGTGTGGGTTTTTTTCTTTTGTAGGGATGAAAAACTAGTTTGTTTTATTAGTGTTTGGTTGGCGAGCGGATGGTGTGCAGGTCATCAACACTAAAACAGCTATAATATCAATGAATGGCAGTAATGCTCATCTGTCAGTTCAACTCACTTCCAATCCAATTTCGACTCAATCTTTCGATTCGGTGAGTGCAAGTACCCAGGTCGAAATCTCAACTCCGTTTCGACTCGACCTTTCAATCCTGCATGTGTACGGGGTAATTATTTCGTTGTATGCGATGTAAACATTTACCGCTTATCATTCCAATTGTCAACAGTGGAAAAATTCACGTTTGACACATTGCCATTCCATTTGTCATATCAATTGGTTGCAGCTGATACCTCACGAAAATTAAATTTTTTGCTTAAATCGTGTGCAATACGTGGCAAATTATTAATTTAAATGAAAATTCACATTAATTTTCTAATTTCATAAGAGTATATCAAAATGCCGCTGGCCTTTTTCTTGCAGCTGATTCTCTTTATTGGATCGGCGTTTTTTGTTTCTCTCGTGCTAGCGGTAAGTCATGGCGAGCCTTTTGTATTTTTCCTTTTGTTTTTACTAAAAAAACACAAAATTCATTTAACTTTACAGATTTTTATCATCCAAAAATCCTTAACTACTCCATATCCTATCATTAAACGCCACAAAGAAGAAAAGTCCTTTGTCGATCCGATTGCAATCAAAAATGTTGAATTTCCATCTATAGACGATGAACCAAGTGTGGACCTGACTGTTGTAATACCTGCCTATGAAGAGGAGAATAGACGTACGATACTGTTATGCCCATATAAATTAATTTATTTTAAAACGTTTCACTTTTTTAGTGCCAGTGATGCTGGACGAATGCATGGAGTATTTAGAGGACAGAGCTAAATCGGGTGACTTCACCTACGAAGTGATTGTGGTCAGTGACGGCAGCCGTGATGGAACTGTGTCACTTGCATTGAAATATTCCAAAAAGTTCACAGCCGAGAAGTTGAGAGTTCTAGAGTTGATTGAGAATCGCGGAAAGGGGGGAGCTGTGCGAATTGTAAAGAAACGAGGTTTCATTATTGTCTGGTCACATAATGAATATTTTTCTAGGGAATGCTAAGTAGTAGAGGAAAGTTTTTACTCTTTGCTGACGCTGATGGTGCTACAAAATTTTCTGACTATGCTAAGTTAGAGGAGAACTTAAAGTCGATTACAACAGACTGGAAAACCGATGCGGTGATAGTTGGCTCAAGGGCACATATGGAAGATGAAGCTATTGCAACAAGGACTTTCTTTAGGTGAGCTTGTACATAAATCGTCAATGTGCGGTGTGTTTGAAATCATTGTGTCTTTCAGGACCTTCTTGATGCATGGATTTCATTTCTTGGTCTGGCTGTTTGCTGTAAAGTCTATTCGCGACACCCAATGTGGATTCAAGCTTTTCACTCGTTCGGCAGCTAAAAAACTGTTTAAAAGTCTGCATGTAGAAAGATGGTAAGTTTTTGCAGATCTTTGCAGCTTGATAAATGATCAAAGAAGACGATAGCTTTATTGTCCGTAATAAAGTTTTGTTAGGGACGGGTACATTTCTCCCAACTATTATTGAGCAAATCGTTAGAGAATTCGTGCACATGACCTGATGGGTAATTTCCCAACCGAATTGGCATAAAGTGACCAGTACAAGAATATCAACGGCAAATACAACAGATTTGCGCTTGATATTGTTTAACCTCAGACTGAATATAAGTAAAAGGACTAGCCCAGTGAATTTTTGGAAAAAACGGAACTAAAATCCACAACAATTGCAAAACTCATTCTTAGGTATGAAGGTTGAAATTCTGTCGAATCAGTTGTTTTCTGAATATTAGTTTTTCTAAGGCCTGAGAACTGCCTCCAGTACCTTGATATATCCAGCAGTATACGGAGATCTTTTGAGAAAAAATAGGGAGATGTAACATGCTTTACTGCTCACTATTCCAAGGACCATCACACTGACGGAAAACATGGTGTGCATCACACAGAATACATCTTTGACCTTCTGGTTCTGGTTTTTATGTGACGAATCATACGTTCACTGAAAACGCGATTTGGCACATGGATCTTCTGGAAGCTTCAACTTATTGTGAAGCCCCCTTATCCGAAGTACACGCTGTTTTTTCGTTTCCTACGACATATGTAAACTGGCTACTTCTCACATTATAAGATTTATATCAGAGGTTCCTTGAAATTCACCTCTTCGACGTTTCAGGGTCCTGGTGAATACAATGTTGCACTTGTTAAACAATTTCCGGGATTTTCTTGCTGTCCGGAAGCATTTTTCGTTTAGAAACAGACGAAACATCGCCGCCAGAAGCGTCGAACTCGACTTGAAGCTTGTGAACGAAGGATCGCGCACTTTTAAAATGTGCGATAGTCTGTAGTCTGTTCATATGGCAACAATCACACCGTGTTTTTTTTTTTCATTTTTATTAGATATTTACCCTCAAAAAATTAAACTGCTATCAACGCAATCAACAACTGCGACTGATTAAAGACTCGAACAGCCTCCGCAGTTTGCGGCACTACTTATTATATTTTTAATGTTTTTTTTTCAGGGCTTTTGATGTGGAACTCCTTTATCTAGCTGAAGAGCTTAAAATGCCAATAGAAGAGGTTGCTGTAAATTGGACCGAAATTGAAGGTTCAAAACTCTCACCGTTTTGGTCGTGGTTGCAAATGGGCATCGATTTATTCTTAATTTGGTTCCGTTATTTAGTAGGAGCGTGGAAAATCCAAAAAGAAAAATCACATTCTTCGTAAAAGTTTCTTAAATCGACCAATCACCGAACTTTCCATTTTAAATTCTTTGTTTATTAAGACTATATGTACGAGTATGTGTAATGTATTTTTTTTTTCTTGCAAATTCCTAAATTGTATGTGAGCCCATAAGATTATAGTGCATTTCTATATAAACGTGTAATAATAACTAAATTGTATTAATAAATGAATATTATTAATAAATTAATAACTGTATGTTTATTATATGATAATAGAAAACGTTGACATATTAACAGAGCATTTGCTTTAAATATAAAAATAGTTAACCTATGCAAATACGCGGTTAGCTGAGTTTTTTTTTATATCTGTGTCTAGAAGACGCATGCCTTGCATGGCATCTAGGAATCACCTAAAACTAAGAACGGGTCAAAACAATAATAAAATTATAATAGGCTTCGGGGGATGTGGAGTTGTCTTGTCATTGAAGTTTAAATTAAGTATCACCGATCAGATCACCATTGTAGTCTTTATTTCTCTGCGCTTGTAGCATCCCATGGAACATAGACTCTGTATTCTCGGCTAATTCTCGTGGTATTCCTTGTTCGACAATCTCTCCGTGATCTAGAACAATGATGCGATCCATATTCTGCAGCCCAGTAAGGCGATGGGCAATGAAGATAATTGTTGAACTCTTGAAAGAATTTCGTAGGGCTATTTGAATGGCTGCTTCGGAGTCCGAGTCCAGGTTTGAGGTACCTTCATCAATGCAAACGACCTGGAATATAAAGGCGATATTAGAAAAAAACTGGATTTAAGAGCAGAAGAGAATGAATAGGAAATATTCGCCCTCGCTTACGCGAATAGAAGATAAGAATTCTTGGACTTCGAGTGGAAAAAACTAACTAACTACCCCCACTGGCAGACACTAAGAAATGAAATAACTTAATGACCGCTACATGAGAGGATACTGGAAATGATAATTCATGACACTCTTCCATCTCTCTATGGTGTTCTTTTTATTTCGAACGACTTACCTTTGCATTTTTTAATAGTGCTCTTGTAAGACATAAGAGCTGCCTTTGTCCCGCCGATAGATTTGTTCCACCTTTTTCCAGTTTCCCTTCTAATCCACCCAACGATTGTACCAACGGTGTAGCCAAACAGTTTGTAATCGCATTCCAAATCTCCGAATCAATAAATCTTCTCCTGGGATCCAAGTTCTCTCTTACAGTACCCTCAAACAAAAACGGTTCTTGTGGTATGATTCCGATTCTATCCCTTAACACTCTCAACGAAAGAGTCCTTAAATTGACACAATCCAGTGAAACCTCACCGGAATTTAATGGTGCCACCCGCAGAAGAGCAGCTATAATTGAACTTTTTCCAGCTCCAGTTCGTCCAACAATAGCGATCCTTTCAAAAGCCGTCGTCTGAAAACTCAAATTAAGCAAAGCTGGCGATAAATTTTCACGATACTTCAGTTGAACCCCACTAAATGCTAAAACTCCCTGACTAGGCCAACCGAAAGGAGGATCTGCACTTCCATCGGCATTTTGTTCCTCTTCCAGTTGCAAATACTGATCGACTCGCTCAACAGCGATCATTTCTTGTTCTGTTTCAGCTAGAGCGTTGAGCAATCCACCCAAAAGGCCAGTGATAGAAAGAGCGTAGGAAATAGCAAGTCCCACCAGCCCCGGATTAGTTGTGTGTGCGGAGGTCATGGCTGTAAGAATTCCAGCGCCACCAACCAGAATGGCGCCCAACATCTGTAAACGAAGGCCCAGCCATTGTTGAGCAGCAGCAGAAGTTAGCTGCGCTTTAATACTTTCTTCCAGTTTCACATGGAAATCACGTTGAAACCTTGGACTGGCACGCATTGTTCGGATTGTAGTTATCCCTTCGAGGGTTTCAGTGAAGTGCGTATATAGCGGAGACATTGCATTACTTGCGAGGCGCTTAATATCTCTGGAAGCATGACGATATCGATGTTGAAGGTTGAGGTAGACAGGAATCATTGGAATGACTAACAAGCCCAACCAGGGCATGGCATACAAACTGACGCAGAGAGCTCCTATCGAAAAAATATATAGATATACACAAGTGAATTTAAAGTGATTTGAATGTCTAACCTGCGAGTCCCGCCACCTGGGCCAGTAGGATATTTAAAATGAATGGAAGCGAGTCATCTATTGTGTATGTATCCGATGAGAACCGGTTCAAAATGCGCCCCACGGAGGTAATGTCAAAGAATTGGAATTTAGTCTGTAAATTGAGAAATTCATTAGATTGACTTACATAAGTGTTGTATTGCTGTTCATCTTACGTATAAAACCCTATTTAGCAGCTTGTCATGAATAAACTTAGCTGCTTTAATACCCGCGAAGGCAAAAAGAAAAGCTCTTATCAGTGTCAGCACTGAATTGGTTACCGCCAAAGACGCAAATATTCCTAAATAGTAGCTCAGTCCATGCGTTGGCGACGTGCCGTTTCCAGTTATATATGTAACGTTTGTTTGATTATTTGGGACAACAGTGGTATCTGTAACCCAATGAGCAAGCCAAGCATCGGACAAATTTCTCGAGAGTTGCATAAGTACTACAAATATGAGAACCGCTGAACCCAAGGGACTTGCGACAGCTTTCCAGTAACAAGCGATGACGCTCATTGAAACATTTCCGTACTCCCGGGATTCCTTAAAAGACCAATATGAAACTCAATACTAAGCCTGCTTCAAAATGTCCACTTACCTCCATCATTACGCTGTCCAAGCTTTCTCTATCAGCCTTGTCATCGTTTAACAGATCAATGCCTGCTATGCGACGTCTCATAAGCGTCATCGGCTCAGCAACATCTTCCTCAAGGCTAAGGTCAAGACTTTCCGACATAAAATCGCTAATAGTAACCACTCCGTTATCGACGTGAAGTATCTAAATGTGAATTTGAACAAGTTTCTGCAGAAACATTTACTATGCGTTGTAACCAACCTGATTGGCATTGAAAAACAAGGTTTTGTTGCTTGTCACAATGATTCTTGTTTTTTCTTTTAAGAGCCCTAGTATGCAATACTTCACAACATGGTTAGCTACATGCGCATCCAAAGATGATAGAACATCATCCAAAAGATATACTAAAGGAAATGGTAAGTAGCTATGAAGAAAGGATTTGCTGTTTTCATACTCTTCTTATCCTGGTACACAGCTCTTGCTAGCGCAACCCTTGCACGCTGGCCTCCTGATAGGGTTCTTCCGTTTTCACCAACTCCAATTAGGTCACCTCCTAGTGCCTCCAAGTCTTCAGTTAGACCGCAGGCGAACAATACATTTCTATACCACTGTTCATCGAATACCGAACCCCAGAGGATATTATCACGTATTGTGCCCCGTTGCAGCCAAGTAGTTTGGGGAACATAACCAAAACCTGGAATTTATTTATAACTATTATACTGTGAAAAGCTTAATATCAATCTAATAATAAAGTAAATTTTGCAAAAAGAGACCGCGACTGTGTAATCTTCAAATTAGAACGTGTATCCGCTAACTAACTTCTTTGAAAGATGTTAAAACGTAGTCAAGTAAGTGAGAGTAAAGAGTTAACCTGAATTCAGTAACTGGTAGTAGGCATCGACAATGATAAGTTATGTGATGTTATTTCTTTAACGAACACACCCAATGACAAAACGAGTGACAAAGTGTCCCAATTTTTAAACGTTATCAAATGTTTTAGTGCATTGTTTGCCGTGAAACTGCCAAGATATACGTGGGTTCAATAATAATTTCAATAATGGAGAAAGAATCTGTGAGCTTACTTAATCTACTTTAATAAATGCAACACTTACCAGCGGTTAGATCATGCACGCAAACACATCCACCCACACAATCAATAGCAGCTACAATCGCTGAAATGAAAGTACTCTTTCCACCACCTACAGGTCCTTCGATACAAATCAAATCACCCTAAAAGCTAAAAAGTGTAAATCTATGTTTTTTTTCCATTTTATTAGCATCTTACCTTTTTCACGTCCAGATTAACTTTTTTCAGTCGAAACACAAAACTATCCTCTTCCTGTGAAGGGCTGTGTTCATGTTCAAATGATGCCTCTTTTAATTGCAAAACCGTTGGTTTTTCGTCGACTTTCTGTGATGCCGATCCTTTAATCACTGGCTGATAATAGGAGGAAAAATCCAGATTGGAAAGCTAAAGAAAAAGGCACCATTAGAGACCTTCTTAGAACAATGACAAATATTTTACATCAAAAAGCTCCTGGACACGTTTTATAGAAACCCAGGCTTCAATTAATCCATTCAATACCCAAGGAAACGCATTTAATGGTCCGATCAACATATTCAATAGGGCAACGCTCGTATAAGTTGTTGCAGCAGTAAGGGGATTTCCCAACAAAACAGACACTCCGAAGGTTAATAGACACATGAGGACTGGTGTGGTCGCCCAAAAGTAGACACAAAGAGCATCAAGATACTTTCTCCTTGTAAGATACCTAATTTCTTCCTTACGTAAAGCTGAAAGATATCAAATTGTATTATAAAAACTGTCTGGAACTCACTAACTTACATCTAATCTTTTGAATGAAAACATCTTCCCATGCATGCAACTTTATTTGCTTGGCTCCAGTGATAGTCTCACTAGTAGCTGCCAAACGGGCATCTTTTGCCGTCATCAAATTTCTGGAGTAGGTTCCTATTTTCCCCGCTATCCAGCGATTAATTGGAATTAATGTTCCAGCGAATACTACTCCGGCTATAAAAGCTGCCCCAAGTTGAGTGTAAAGCAGGTACAACGTAGTAAAAAGCTGTTAAAATACATTAATTCATATTCACCTTCTAAACTTACCTCTCACTTACCTGAAATGGAATACTCCAAAGTGAATGGAAACTGATGCAAGAGTTGACAATTCGATCGGTATCGGTCGACATCAAATTTAGAATCTCTGGACGGGAATCTTTAAGACCACGAGCTTCTAAGCCTTTTCGATAAATGGCGCTAACCACTCCTATTCTCATTTTCATTCCAATAATAGCCATGCGCCACATAAAATGAGTCGAACAAAAAGCAGCTGCAACGAAAAAAAATGTCATAGTCCATCAATTACATTTGGGGAAGCGCTTAATTACTTACACAATAAAGTGGCTCCAAAGAGTCCCAGAGCATACCAATATGTCTTGGTATCCGATCCAGTATCATCAGAACCCCCCTGACTTAATAATCCACCAAGTAACATTGGCCCAGCAAAGCCCGATGTATCAGCGATGAATTTTATTAATCCAATAAAATAGAATTCTTTTCCGAAAGTCTTGTGAAGTGCCCAAAACATTGATTTCGTTCTTGAGATTTGCATATGCAGTTTCTCACTAATTCTTGAAATATTTAGACAATCTGGCAAATCAAAAAGATCTTCGATTCTCTTGAGGTTCCCAGAAACCCCTTTAGTTATTAATTGGTCCACCCAGGAAAAGAAAATCTTGGATATGAAATTAGCTTCATCTTGCGCATGACCCAGAAGCCGTTCATTAAGATTGAAATGAAAGTATACATAACGATTCGACAGAAGAGATTGCTGTTCCTAGAAGACAAAAAATGCATAAACAAACTAAATATAGTTCTAGAACCATAGTTTCGTTACATTATCCTGAACAAAATTCATCGGGGAATTTACTGCACTTCCACGTGGAATCAATGTTAATGCGTACATTGTATCTATTAGTACAGTAGCTAAACTCCATGGCCAGTAGGTAGTATTAAGACTTGACCTAAGCCAAACTGCATCTAACACTATAACTGAAGACCACATCACAATAAGGAAAAGTGGCCCGCGATGGCTGAGCTCTCCAAATTTCCTAGATGATAGGAGGTACCCTATAAAAACAAAAAAAAAAACGTTTAGTTTTAATTGATCGAGTATGTTTGCTTTCCTACCGCAATGTACAATCCACATAACACACTCTGTGCATACAACTAACACATCGACAGGATAGATAGGATAACTCTCTGAATGGAAGGAGAAGATCTTTATTACTGGTAACGCAGCAAGAAAGAGTGTCGCTATTATCCGCAGATAGATACATCGTATTTGCGTTGGATTTCGAACAACGGGGCGATTATAGCGGCCAAAATTATACGAGGAGACAGCTGCAAATATTGTGTACACGGGTATTTGTAAACAGGTTTCCTGAAAACATGGCAAAAGATCATTGGAATTGGCTGCGAATGGTGTAATTCCCGTAGGGCAGAAGTCCGTCCAATGCCATTTGAAATGCCCAAACGCTGACATTGTGTGCTGTGGTTATTCAGAATCTGAAATAAAAACAGAAATATTATTTTAAATGTAAGGAAAAACAAACAAAGCGTTCTGACGGTTATAAACTTTTTCTTGTTTGCTGAAGGACTTTCGTTGACTGAGATAGATGCTTTTAATGCGTGTGGAATGTGGATATGATATAAAATCAACAACTTCTATATGCTGTTCGATTGCATATTGTTTATATGTATTTCAAATCGATAAGACACTAAGGCACATCGAGAGCAAAACTGTCTTCAGACTCTCTTAAGAGCGAAATTTAGGGGGATATTTACTGAATGACAAACGTTTTTTGTAATTTATTTTTTGAAAAATGATTCCAATTTCTTTGCCTAGATACAGCCAGCATATGCCAAGCCCAAGAAAATAGTTTCGCTTCCAAAATCGACTTCAAATTTTAAGTCACACTCGGGTGGATCAGAAGTAACATCTGTCATACTGTAAAAAAAAAGTTTACACGTACATAGATCAACCACTAAGCCTTACTTAAATCTTAGAGTGGATCAAGGCAGCTCAAGGCTTGTCCATGGTTAAGAAAATCATCAACGTGTGGACAAGTGCTCGAAAATTTAAATAATTTTAGACTATATTCGCTGAGTTTCTGTAATGGTCACCAGTGGCTTAGAAATTTTTCATGATCCACACAATATTGACTGGTCGCCCATGACTTATCAAAACAGTTTACAGCATGGTGGTTTCCTGCAGCCATTGCACCTAATACAGGAAATTCTTGAAAACCCTTTTTCTCGCATAGTTGAAACTAGCGTTTTGTAGCAAATTTGTTGTGTCGAGCCTGTTCACATTGCTTTTTTTTGTTAAATGTGCAAATTTGGAGCAGCTGACAGTTTGTTAATCTGTGTTGTGCACGAAGAAATGACACATATTCCAAAAAAATGTTTTGGTCAGACACCTTTATTACCATTGATCTTTATCTTTACTCAATAAAGCTTTATGGTGCCTTGCTTTGAAGTAATTCAATTAACACTTTCACAAAATATTTGAACATAAAACTATGATGGAAGACACCATCCAACTAATTTGTTATTTATAGAAGACCTCTGCTTAATCTATCAATTTATGTTCAATTCATTTCACTTCTTATCAGTACATGAAATTCTTAGTTCCATGAATCATATCGTATCTCTAAGTGGTTCCCTAAGGAAAAGTTTCGGTTAATGCTCATGTCTGACTAGGACAAGCTATCACGAGTCCACCTAAAACAAAAGAACTATAGCACTAATAAATTTCGAAGAGGAAAATGTTCCAAAGTGCCACATTCTATTGTTCTTTTGACGATAAAAATTAGTTTTGCTTGAATCCATGTGCGAAGAATTAACCAACCACCCCCATCAAAACCGCGATAGTATACCAAGATGTTACTATGTGGCAAATGTAAATAATAATAATTAATAATCCCAGCACAAACCTTCTTTCTACTCTTCGAACTGCGATTGATTAATCAAGTAATTCAAATAGTATTCATTGCACAAACTAAGTGACTAACCGCAGAAAATACCACAAAACTGTGATCCACATAGGAAATCTCCTATGCGCCTTTTGTTTACGGCTTTTTTTGTTATCTTTTGTAGTACACCCCTGAGTAGCTTGTCACGGTGACATTTTGCACAACAGCGGCGAATTCGGCTGTCAAACGTTAGGAATTGCAGTTGCAGAACACACTCGCGCAATCTAAACAAATGGTAATTTATCCACAATTTCAATTACGAAACACTTAAATGTTGACGAAAAATTATGAGCAAATGCTAAAGGAAACTCAGGTGAATATTTTAAATTATAGATCTTTTGTTTTCCATCTCAAAATGCAAGAAAATACACCGTAATAAAATTTCACCACTTTTTGTCACACTTGACAGTCGATTTTATTCACAAAGAATGACAAATGAGGAGCCAGATGTGACCACCGGAAACGGTAGTAGCGTTGAAGTCAACAGAGTGAAGTCGGACATTACGTTGAAGGAGGTTTTTGAATTTTTAAGTAAAAATCCGAAAATAGTTTTTAAAAGTCAACAAATCGATGATCCAGAATTAACAATGAGCGAGAAGATGTCCATAGCCAAAGAAGTCTTTGAGAAAAATCCAAAAACCTTTATAATGAGATTCGGACCGTATTTGGATGCAAAACACGTTGAGTTCTTTGAGGAGCTTCCTTTACCCCAAGAGGATCAAGATGAGTTTGATTACCTAATTGATGATCTCCACGTTAAATTGGAGAAGAAGAAAAGTAATGTAAAAAATCGTCGATACACTGCTTTACAAGATATGAAAGATTACTTTAGTGAAACAGAGATGATGAAACGTGAACCTCATTTATACCATGAACTGGTGGGACAATATCTTTCAGAGGAAGAGCGAACTCAAAGGGATACCTACGATGTTAAGAATACTTCATTCTCTGGAATTCTTTTGAACAAAATGGATCGCGATAATGCGGAGGAAGTTCTCCAAAAACAGCAAGAACAAGATGATGATGCTGCCACATCTAAGGATGACAGTAGTGACGATGAGGCTGACTTCACTGTGGAGGCTCCACAGTCCTATCGTCAACAATGGGGGAACTTCGATGATGAAAATATTCCGTGTTCCAGTTCTAGGGTGATAAAGAAACAAAAAAAGGCAAAAAACAGGGTGAAGCAACAAAAATTCATTACAGCCGGAGAGAGAGAAATGCTGCGGCAAGAGTTCGTGGGGATAATGCACACGAAATTTCTGAATGGAGAAGACAAAGAGTTCGATTATAGTCAGGTGGATGAGAATGCTGAGCTAGATGATCTCAAACAATTGAATCAAGATAAGGAGGATGAGTATTTTGGCGAGAGCTCCGAAGAAGAAGTTATACAGCGAATGGAAGAAGAGTCGGAAGAATCTGATGATGATTTAGATGTTTATATGTCACATCTGAACCAGCATCACAGTTTACAGAGAAATTCATCAAACATGTAGAATATTTTATATAAATATAAATTAAAAGCTTGATTGGATGGAATAAAACATAAAAGCCAAAAGTTTCCCTCTATTTTTTTATATTCCCTGAATGTAAGTTCGAACAAACTCTTTTTCTGTTTTCCCTTTAAAAGACGCGAGTAGATACTTAGATTTACCCATTACAAGCAAATTTTGGTTCAACAAAAGCAAATGCGTCTTTTTGCAACTTAGAATAAGAGACAAATACAAAAAGAAGCAATGAAGTCAATCTTTCAAGCAAATACTGGGCCTTTTTTTTCATATGATGCTGAAGTTTTAAAGGGTTAGAGGTACGTGCACTCTCCTTCTGAACATTTTCGTTTCCTTTTAGCGTTTTAATCCTAACAAAATAAATTTACACTTCTAATCAACTTAGTACAAATCAATGAATATTTTACAGCTGTCTTTTGAAGGTATTTGTTGCGGGAATATTGATTTTAAAAGCAAGTGATAAGCTCGCTAACCGGAATGCAAAAAAGCGCAGAAGGTTTAATTTGATACGGTTAGCAGAGTAGAAGTAACTTTCGCTCAGGCAACAGTACTCCTACACACAGAGCCACGAAGCGTACATGACGAGTTCTCTGTACAAAATGTTAAAACCAGTATGGATCTAAGTCCTCTTTTTGTTGTTGGTTCCTAGATGTATGAAATTGTTTAGATCGAAAAATGGACTTATTTTCATAGTGTGGTATGAGTCTTGATAAAGGAAGCCATGTGGCTTTTACCATATACCAAAGGGCTTTAATTGCAGAATATGAGAAAATACTTGTAACAAATGCTTCCTCTTGCTTTTTCAGCAGTCTTTCGGTAATGATGCATCACTGGTTTCCACCCAATTTTTCGCAACTGACATAGCAACTAACTTAATATTGTTATTCAAGAGGAATCTGATCATCTTTTGCATTATTCCATGATCTTATCAAAGACTCACCTCTATCATATTTGTAAGTGCCTCATATGAATATATTTTATTGGTACGCTATTTACATTTTTAGTGCTGTAGGGGACCTATATTTATATCGCCATAATATTTACTCAGAGAAAATCAAAGATTTCACATTGCCGCATTCTACGAGTAACTAAGCACATGCAAAGTCTTGTATACTGAAATCGACAACAGGCTCTTGATTTAACAGTTTTTGTTTGGAAAAAAAACGCTGGCTTTGTTTCTCTTGCTTAGTTGCGACTACAGCTGAATTAAATGAACTCCACTGAGTGTTGATCGGATTAAATAAACTTCCTCAATCCAGTCTGGCGCCAATTATCATTCATAAAGACAGGTTGTGCTACTTTACTGTTAGCCAATCTGTTCGAAAGGACGTTGGCAGATATTTATATACTGAATACCTAATTCTGGTTCGTTTACTGATTATAATGAACTCAGTTGAAAAGATATCAAAGATCAAATATGTATTTCTCGACTCTCCTTTGCGGTTTTCAAATACATAATTAATCTATTAGTCTTGAATGAAGAGTCTCTTGTAATTTCAGCAGTGGATGAATCCTTTTCTTCTAATGCATCATCATCTCACAGCTGATCAGTGAAATGGTCATAAACGTCAGCTAAAAAATACAAATATTTGGCGCAAGAGACTATATGCGATCCAAGGCCCAGCTTCTCGCACAATTGGAAGGGAAGGGACAGTTTAAAGCCATATCCGAAAGGCAAATCGAGAAGCTTTCTCATAACAGTTATCACTCTCGGTTGTTTGTCAGACATTCGTGAGAAGTGGATCAGTGAAAGAACTTTTTGGTGTTTTCTGGGATTCGAACGTCGAATCTTAAGGTCAGCGATCCAACGCACTAACCACATGAGCCACTATAGAGCACTATCAGCTAGAGCAACGAAATCGCGTTAACCTATTTATATACATATGTATCTATGTACTATTGCTCCATATCATTCATTTTCTTTCCAATTAGTAATGTTTCTGTCAAGTAGAAGTTCCGTTCTGGCAGCCTTTACTCAGTTAAATTTAAAGCTATTCTGCAGGCATTTGATTCGTTCACCTTCATCCATCTTTGTGGCCCTTCCTTCAGCATCGACAAGGCCTTAAAAATAATGGAATTTATTCGACTTCACCCCTAATGTCGACCTTCACTTCGAATCACAGTGTCCCTCATTACCTTTCGCTTTTTTAAACAATTGCGGAAGTAGTACCTATTAAATAAAAGTGGACTTGTCACTAAGGCTTTAAAATACATGCATCACGCATCCAATTAAATAAAAAAAAAATTCTCACTTGTGTTAACTGTATTTAAAATAGTAATAGTTTTTGTATACCGTAGTCACATAGAGATACCACCAATCTTATAGTTATCAATCAGATACTACCTGGGTCGACCACGTCCACGAGGAAATCCTCTCCCTCGGCCGCGAATCACTTTGCTATTAGCCGGTGGGCTCTTCGGTCGCAATGATTCAATTCTACTAGTGCAACCTGTTGCTGCACCTTCAGCAAAATACGATTGATATACCTCGGAATTAAAATTCGAGTTGGTCAGCTCAGGACCCACAGTCAACCAACCAGGACGGATGCTAGAATCTCTGCCAAACAAGTGCATTCGACGTCGACCCAAGCAAAAATGCTCAATGATATGAAATATTTCAATGGGTTTCTCAAAACTTCCAAATTCCTCCTCCTCGGAAATGATGAGATCAATATCGACATTGGCGTGGATGAAGTCGCCATCAGTGGAGCGCCGCACCGTGCCCTTGATGCCCATCAAACAGTGTTCCTTCGTTCGCTGGAAAACCGCTTTCGGTTCGAGAATTTTGGAATGTCCCGGTTTATTGATGTTTGTTCGTATCCAGCAAATGTCCTCGCACCGCCGAAAACCCCATTTCTTGAGGCAATTTCGCCCCATATCTAGACCTTCAGAGCTCCCACACCAAAGAAATACGAAACTGCGATGAGCAGCCACTTCGCCGACATCTAGATCTGTAAATACATAGGTCATTAGGTACGACTTGCTAGAAACATCATGTATGTCGTACTCAATATCTCATCCCAATTCCAGTAAACTCTTGGAGCGCCTCCAACGGTCGCTACCGTGGCCGCACCTCGAGCGTACTCCTCTAGTGGCGGCTCAATTAGGATAACATCGAACTTACTCCCAAGTGTCTTAAGGTCTAATGTTTTAATATCTGCCTTAAGATACATGGGCGCTGTGGCGGTTTCCGAGATCAGTTCATCCTTCAGACGGATAAGTTCCCTGAGCTTTGGATATTCTTCGAAACGATCGGCTAAGCCAACGTCGCGAATGAAATTCTGCGGACGTTGCCCAGTGTCAACAAAATGCTGGCAGTAGTCATTATGTGGATTAGAAGATTGTGTGCCCTAAAGAATATATATTTTTAAGCAAAATATTTAATCCGTGTTCCTTCCTATATTACCTTCAAAAAAGTCGATGAATCCCGGTAGATTATTTCGGCTTGGGGTTTCTTTGAAGATGGTCCCGGACTCTCATTGTCATCGTCGCGATTGGAACGTTGACTGCCAGCTTCTTCGGCCGTACCAAGAACATGTTTAAGTTCATCGACACTGGACAGACCAAGCTTTAAAAAAATCACATTTAGAACATAGGAAGAGTATCTAAAGGTATGTCTATAAGTTTGCTCATTTTTATTGGAACTTACTGTTTGTGCGAGGAGTTGTTTACGTTTACGAGAGCGTTCTTGTGAGCTCTTGAGAATATCGCTCATTTTCTGTAAGATTTTTCTTAATTTACGTTGATTTTCCTTTTATTATAAAGTCGGCGTCTATAAATTCCCTGTTGCAGTAGAAAGGAATTTTGACATTTTAATTAAATTTTGACAGAAGAACTGCGGCGAATTGCAAGATGTAAGGGAATGATTACACTGTATATTTGATACCGTGACAACATATTTACCTATATAACGAGAAAATAGATATTTTTAATCTTTTTATTAAACTAGCTGATCAAAATTCAAACTGCGCGAATGCAATTTCACATTCACCATTTTTTTTTTTTATTTCTAAATTGTGCACACACATTTGGTAGAGATCGTATTCGGAGGGCTTTTTTACTGCATACTCCCTCTGTGTTAGATTCGAAGACTTGTTGCATCTTTGCATTTGATTAATATCTTATCTAGGTCTCCTTCTTATCGCCTGTGTGTGAACTCTTTTCGAAAATTATCTCTATCTGCACCAGAATATCTCGACTTTTAGACAAGTAGAGCAGAAACCGTAGAGCAAGAAAGATCTAGAACAGGATTCAGTATAATATATTATCAAGAGAGCTTTCGACATTGTTGACCCAGGGAAAAATAGGGATAGATTACAAGTACATACAAATATCGTTATTCAATTTTGCGACAATTCACGCTAAATATCAGTTTGTAGTGAATCAAGACAAAGAGATACCATATCTTCAAATTGTTTAACAACATTTTCAGCGAAACTTAGAGTTGCCTAACTAGCTATGTTAAAAACATAACGAGATAAGACGCAGAAAAAAACTTAAAACTTCGCAAAGAGTAACTTAGAGTAACTGGGTCGGACTTTTGATGAGTGCAGTTGACGAAAGATGGATGAAAAATTTTACAACGCTTCTTACAATGTTAGAACTGGACGGATAAATCGAGGTAGATCAAAAATGATGTGGAAGATGATGAAGAGCAGAAGCCCGAAAGAACCGGGAAGGGAATTTTCATCAAAAATAAATTGAAAAGCATTGGGAGGGGGGAGTTTAATAAATGCTTTTCTATGTTTGCCGCATGTTTCGATTTCGAGATGCATTTAAACCCTTTAATCACATTCTTTAAGGGAAATATTTCATAAGCTTGCACCTTCTTGTAGGTACGCTGGTCAAAATTTTGCCCAATCACCAAATTTTGGGAATTTATTCATTGCATGAGTTATGCGAAAGGATTTCGTGTCTTCAAAATGAATAGAAAATACACCGGAAGGACATAAATAATAATAAGCAAAACAGTTCTTGTTACTTTGCCTTTGGATTATAAAAACTACAAAAAACAACCCATGCTACCTAGTAGCATCTACACCTTACTGCACCTGCCCACGTCTACATTAAGTTTAAAAAAAAATAACATACATTTGAATGTCATTTCGAAAGGCAGCAGTGCAAATTGTTATTCTCGAAGGTTTAACCTATATTCGTGGGAGGTGGGACGTGGAAAGACTTGTTCGTAGTTCCTTAGAAGTCCTTCGCACTAACGACTGAGTCGCTAGTATTTTTGCGTAGCATAAGAAACGGTGCTTTGCAAAATAATAATAACTTCGTAGTTTTTCTACTTCAAAGCTTCTCTGACACGGTGTGTGTCGATTGAATGCACGTAAAATGTATTTCTAAGCTCTATAGAATAAACCATTATTGACTGCAGTGCAGAAAGGCCTACTGCCTTTTGGAATTTAGCCATAACTTCACAGTTCTGCTCGATCATATATTAAAAATCAAAGAACCAGCAATATGCAACATGTTTAGGTCCACCCATTGAATTCGAAAGCGCAGCATTGAATTTGCAGGTAATAGATTCGCATAGTTAAAGTACAAGGAAACCGGGTCATCAAAGACATGTTCGAGTATTTTACCATAGTTGTATAATGTTTACGAAAAAAATATATATTTTGAACTTTATTATATTGGATGATATGATACATACCTAAAAATTACCAGATGGAAGTGCCCTTCAACTTCCAAAAATTAATGATAATATAAAAATCGCTTAGCACACATATCTAGATCACTTTACGCAGTAGGTTTCTAATCCCCATAGCTCTATTTTTATTGAGAATAGATCAGAGTGATATATACTTTAACATTTTAATATCGACACGTTATAAAATTACCCTCAACATGTTAAGCAGTATATCTATAACTTCTATAAGGGGAACCTTTGAGCTAAATAATTCTTTGTAACCTTGCAGCATAAAAATTTCTGAAAATAATTCTTAACAACCACCAAAATCCGATAAACGATCATCAACTTCTATCCTAAAAGTCCTTGCGTTTAAAAATTACCCTGTACTAATCGAACATGCCCATCCAAAGAGACGTTTTACTTCCGAGAATCACCCGAATTCCTGGAAATCCACAAAAATTTAAATGAAACGTTCGTTATTCAAACGGCTTCGTTGACGCATACAATTTTCTCCGCGCGTGCTCTATTTATTTATCAACCACATATTGCACACAGAA
This sequence comes from Blera fallax, assembly GCA_946965025.1. Lineage (NCBI taxonomy): Eukaryota > Metazoa > Arthropoda > Insecta > Diptera > Syrphidae > Blera > Blera fallax. Next base: position 6,641,161 of record OX337246.1, on the reverse strand, counting down.
GGACATTATATTTGTATAATATTTTTTTTTTAAATAAACAAAAAATTCATTCGCAAATCCAAAGTAATTTAAAAATATCCTAAAACTATCTGTTTACACAGTGAGATGCATGTAAACTTTTAAAATTTTCATAAAATTCCTTAAAAATTCACACAAATCTACTCGTACGCACATAAAAAAAAGAAAATGCAAAAAAAAAACAAAAAATATTCTCCAAGAACTAAGCGCGACAAACACACATATTAAAGCTTATTCAGTATCCAATGAGATCTTTCGAAATTAAATTAAAATTTTAGGACGAAATACAGGACTAAAACAAAATCATTAGTGTTGGCAACATCACTATTTGCCGCTGTTGTAAAGGATTTCGTTTGGTTTTCCTTTGATGTGCTCGAATTGATAATTTTCAAATGGTTCTTCTGCAAGGATCTTCTCAACATCGGCTTCGAAGGAGACAATCGCCTTCTCAAGCTCAGGATGGGGGTGGTTCTAAGGAATAGAATGGTATATGTATATCGAGAATTTAGCTAATAAAGAACGTACTTACCTTCAAATACATTCTTGCTTGGTAGATGATAAGCTTGATGTCATGCACAACTTCGAAGATGTGTCCATATCCACCCGTTTGGCATTTCAGAATGATCGCACGGAGGTCCATAAAGTCTGGTGTCTTCGAGATGAAATCTGGAAACTAGATAGAACAACATTAGGAAGGTAAAAACGTGCTAAAACATCTGTGTTACATAGTTCCGGCAGAATTGAATTTTGAAAAAGAGATCAGCGCTCTTCACCTCCATTAGGCGGTTCATGAAGACGTTAAGCTTATCGACGAGGTCCTTTCCTAGCGGCTTGGGGAGATTCGGGTCATAGGCAGAGGAGAATTTGGATAGTTTGTTTTCTAACACACGAATGTCACAGTTAAGCTTAGATTCACTGAGGGTCATGTGCGATGGAGAGAGATCATAGGTGGAACATATGTTTGGCATAGATTTGGCAAAGTTCTCATCAAAGAACTGCTCTAGACCAATGGAACAGTCATCCGAAGAGTCTCTTTTGATAAAATTGTAAGTACCCGTCTTGAAATATGTCCCATTGAGGGTGTTTTGACGCTGAGTTACGTCGGAATCTTCAACCATAGTATACATGTAATTTTTATTGTCCTTAGACATGCCGCTGTCCAGGGAAGAGTTGAGGAAGTCGATCGAATCATCACTGCCACATTTCATTGGTGTTGTGCTGACCACCTTCTGGTAGACATTCTTCTGTGCCTGCACCAGGTTATCCAAATTGACGAATGACTTCATGAGATTTTCAACAAAATCCACCGTAGAGTCCTGCCATTCGGCAAAGCTTCGGACGAAATCCGGACTTAAAGCCGAACGTACTTTATTCAAACCCTCTGGAGTATTGTAAACATAACCCTTAATAATGATCCAAGCATTGATTACACGAGTAAAGACGAATATAAAGTCCTTAACAGCCCATGCGATGCCCTGAGAGTTGATGTTCGGCAAAACACCATCGGGTCGGATAAGATCTTGCTTCATACGAGCGCAAAGACTGTCGATCTTCTTGAAACACGGACGGTTGCGGTGAGTGTATGCGAGCTTCTCCGCTATTTCACTGCCAGTTAGGGCGAGTGTTTTGAGTTCTTCGAATTTAGCTTGACTTAAGATTATGTGCGATGGATCACCGGCTCCTAAATTCGAACAGCTGTTATTATTGAAGTCACTAGAAAGAGATAAGAGATTTTGGTTTTCACGATAAAGATTTTTAGTTACCACATACCAAATGTCCTTGTCTTTACTTCCCGAAGACACTGGGGAGCTGCGCAAGGATGAAGAGTCTTCTGCAAAGCGTAGGTACATCAAAATCATACACAGATCTCTTGTAGAACTTACCTTTCTTTCCAGACTCGGCCTGATCGAAGTGGAGATTTAACTTGCCAATTGATGTGGCCATATCGTTCATAGAATTTATGTTCACCGGATTGTTCTGATTGACACACTGCAGTCCGATTTGAATCAACATCTTACTGGGTTCACGACAGTTGGAATTTTGTTGTGCCTGCTGTTGTTGATTGGTGCTGCCGCCAGATGCAGTTGCCCCATTGGCAACAGTCTGATATAGAGGCACTGCTGTATAGGGCATGTTCGGAGTCAATGCATACGGTAGAGCTAGGTTCGGCGCAGGCAACACCGGCGATAAAAACGTTCCATATGGCCAAATCGAGTGCATTTCTAAAGGAAAGACTGAGTAGACAAAGTCTAAAGAATTATATTTAAAGAACCCACCTTGACTCATTATGTTTGCGAAACGCATGCGATCCATCGACGTCGTGAGTGTAGATTCTTGCAGAAAACAGTTCTCCAGGTTATCAGAATTATGCAAATTGGGTATGCTGCTCGGCGAGAGTTGACTGTTCATTCCAAGGATTTTTCGAGCTATAAAAAAGGAGAAAATTGAATAAAATTTCGTGAATGTGCCATAAAAATCAGAGCTACTAGGATTGCCCCAACGCGATACAGTGATTTTGTCTAAATATTTGGATAACTTACGAAGACGTTTTGGTTCGTATAAATCATTCATATTGTCGTTCGATAAAGAGAAAATTAGAAGCGCGCAACTATTTTAATTGTGTGCCGAATGAAAATACAAACCAACAGTTGATGCACTTGTTTGAGTGTGTCCAGAGATACCGGCAGAGCCTACTTAAATTACCAAAAAATTCGAAGGGGAAATGCGACCCCAAAAATCAAAAATTGTCAACGGTAGGAAAAGGAAGACGAGCGAAAAAACGTTATGGCTGACAACCAGTGGCGGGCAATTGGATAATAAATAAAACAGTGCTGACACTTTTGTGGGATTTTTCATCGGACTATCATTTTTCCAAGAATAATTCTAACGTAGTGATAACGTAGAAGTTTGGGTTAAAGAAAAACAGGTCACACGATATGGTGGTAAGTGTAATTTTTCTAATCTCATGCTTAATCAACTAAACGATGGTTGCCTAACAGATTATTCTGTAATCATATCAAAATCGAGGGATAAGGTATTGTAAACCGAACTTGGGTACTCGTTAGCAATGGTCTTCATCACAATTCTAAGTCAAATTTAATTTCTGGTATATATGTAGATGTGTATGTACACACATACACATGTAGATCTCCTTGCATCAATGTCAATGAAACACATCCTTACAGGCCTGACTCAAAATGAGTCAGGATTTTGGACTTTGATTGCCTGCCGTCCTTAACGTCTACTCAAGAATACTTGATTTTAGTTTCATTGTTTAGCATGGAAGTATTTTCGTATCTCCTATTCACCGTTAAATCGTTTGAGAGGTAGACTGCTGTTAAAAATATGATATTGCCAGTACTTTGTTCTGTACTATTTAAATATATTTTGAGGATATTAAGTTCAATTGAAATGTGAAAATGTGCTGTCTATAACGTCACTACTTTCTGCAAATGCAGAAAATGATTGAAATTCTAATACTTTTTGGTTTTGATGATGAGATTGAAAAAAATTAAGCAGCTATTGGCTTGCTTCATTTTTACTCACATAAAATATTGATTAGCATTTTGACGGAATTCAGGGCTAAATTACATTGCAAGGCCTGTCACCGATACTTAGCAGAAAAAGTGCTGTAATGCTGCGTTGAACAATTTAGGATTCATATGCCAAATCTTTGATAATCTTGTTAGCTTGTTTTTCGTAAATACAAAAGCATATACGTACATACATACATACATACATACAGATGTACTTTATATGTAGTCATGAGCTGAACTCGAAGTTGGGTGGGCTCTATTATTTGACGGAAGCTACATTGAACTTCTTCCTTCAATGCAAGTACAACCATCGTAGAGTGACATGGTACATATGTATATATACATACGTATGTATTTATGATCATTACGGGGAATTATCATTAGGTTTTTCAAACGTCAGTAAATATTATACATATTAATTAGTGATAACTATGATATTCTGAATGATGAAGAAACAAAATTTTGAAAATGAACAAATGACCCGTTCTGATATATCCTCTGACGTAAAACATATGCTTTTCTCTTCTGATCTTTTATTCCTTTTTCTCCGTTCGCTTTCCTTTACTTAGAGCCGCGAGAATCATGTGTAAAAAATCAAGAGCAAAAGTGGAGCTTAAATCATTAAATATCAGTACAAGTCAGTAAGCAAGGGTTGAGTGAAAACAATAACATTTCAGTATGAATTAAAATCTTCGAATGAACTTTTTGAACTTTTAATTAATTTCGGTAGTTTTATACGAAGTACAAAATTTCTTAATTTCTCAAAGCAAGTCAACATTTATCGTACATTTTTCCGGGACAAGTTAATCTAACTTGGCATGACTGAAACAGGTGATATGTATCTTTATTTGTTGACATTTCACTGTCATCGCCCACCGTTCGTTCGGTACATCATCAACAAATAAAATACATTTTTCTGAACTTTACATCTGTGAAGCATTTCTTTATTGAATTAAACAAAGAATTTAGTAAAATTAACCGCACAAAAAATGACAGAATCAAATTACGAATGTGAAATACTTAATGGAAAGAATAAGAACTGCGTGCGGTGTCAGTTTTGTAACTCATTAATGCTTTCCCAACAGAATGGTGACTACTTGAAACAAGATGAGGAGGTAAATATTTTATTATTTCTATTATAAATTAATAAAAAAATAAATTTGTTTGCATATAGATTCAGCTTCCTCATATCCATGTAAAGAATAGCAAAGATCCTTCAACCGTTGAGACTGAGCCAGTGACTGATTTCTGGACTGTCGGCGATATGTTTCAGTTCGAGAATATTGGGTTTTCCAACACCGTTGAAAATCTTAAATACCTGACTTGTGCTGACTGCGATATGGGTCCCGTGGGATACCATGAGGTAGGTGCACATAAGAAGTGTTATGTTGCATTAAGTCGGGTGAAGCATGAGAATTAATGATGTTAGGTTACGGCGGAGGCTTCTGTGAATGTGTTTAATATTTTTTTTTATATGTACCTACATTTGTATTTAACGTTAAATAAAAAAACGTTATTAAAGTAAGTTTTATTTTTCATTTGTTCTGCTTCGAAATTGGTTAACGTTGCTGTGAAGGGTTTGGTGTGTTCATTTTGGAAATTTTGCAGCAAGCCATTATTGGGGACCATGGTGACATGCCTAAGTAAATATTGCTGATATTTTCCAATGCTTTCCAATCCTTTCGTTTTTTCCCTTATTTTCTTTAATCTTTTGTACACCACCGATAATAAAAAAGATAATATGCAAAACTTGGTCTTTGCGCTACAATTCGCATTTGAAGCAGATCTGCATAAAATATGCATACTTGGAGGTATTTATGTATGTGGCTTTTATAATATGTAATTTCATTTTTTCAGAAGTATATGTATGTTTTACTCTCAATAATCTGATTCCAAGGACTGATATAATCAGGTTTGATTTGAAACTTCTACATCGGACAAAAAGTACCAAAAATTAAAAGAAATATATCGAGCTAAACTACAGCTTGCTTACTAAATATCCCAGCTAGACAAAGAACTTCCTTTTTTTCTGGACAAACTTAAGCATACTGCAATCTTAGAATGTTTGTGCAAAAAACAAAATAATTATCAATCCTTCAAATGATCAAGCGTACTACCAATGGTAGAATGAAATAGATTTGGTTTGATTGTACTCACCATATTATTGAGCTCTCTAATCTTGTAGATTCCCTGTGCTGTATCAGAGCTCGCAGCCATTTCAGACCAGTTGCTTCCATTTTGCAAGGTTAAACTTTCGGCGATCCCCAGATCATACTGGTATTCAAAGACTGCTGACGCCTTAGTGTTAATTCACCCAATATGATCGGGAAAATGTATGCGTCGGGCTTTGACTTTTTTAGTCATTTACATAATTTTCAACACCAAAAAGATTTTTATCTCGAGAGAATGTAATATCTGCTCAGCTTTTCTACATATTTGTACAGTAGAGTTTTCGTCATCTTATTGGGATCATTTTACCAATTCAAACTTAATATTGCGATTAGGAATAATTTTAGGGCAAACCGAAGTATCAGCGGTATCCCAGGGTTGTTTTTATAAGATTTCATGTGTGGGGTTAACTTGTTAACGCGCTTAGGGCAGCGGCGCTGTGTTCAAGGCGATAGATATTTCTCCTTTGTTCTTCTTCTTTATTACAAGACAATTGCTGTAAAAGTATCGTTGGACACGTAATACTCTTCGCGTTAATATCTGCATTTCGTAGTTTCCATCCCGAACTGCTTCAAACATTTTGTAGTACACCTAGAACTTCGGAGCTACATGAACACATGTATTCATTTTTTCAGGCCTCGAAATATATTGCTTTGATCATCGGCTTTGAAGTCGTAGTTAGATTTTTAGATTCATTAAGTTATGTATTAGCAGTCTTAAGAACTTGTACAAGCCCACACTTTATTTTGTTTCAACGTATCCGGTTGGTTTCAATCTGCATGGAGTAATGTTCATCCAAATTTGAGAATTCAGATCTAAATATCTCGCTTAATCAGAGTTCTCTTAAAATTCATAACTCATCCGGTGAAAGTAAATATAAAGATTGACTCCGTGCTATTTGAATGCTTAGGTAATTATTTATTGCTTAGAGTGAAATAATGAACATTCTAGGCATTATGCATAGTACGCAAGGTTCATTCAGGTTGGATATCTTGCACATTTAATGTGAGTTGTAATTTAACTTTGCGTCAGGTAAATAAATATTACCCAGCATATTGCCCTGTTAACAGTATTTCTTATGATCTACATACATGTCTTAATAAATTACAGAGTGTTATACATATCTTAATGCATATATAGGATTAAATCAGAATTAAAATACATTTCTCTAAGAATTCTTAAAGCTAGCAAAAGTAAGGAAGTGTGCTTCTAGCCGGAATAATATTTACGTCATCTCGTTGCTTTGGACTATGTTTGCCTCGCATATCCGATGAAAGACTACCTGTTGGACTGGCTCTTTTCTTCATTGCAACTGTCTTAACAATCCCTTCAGATTCATCTAGCGTTTTTAAAAAGCATCCTTTACACGTTGGAAGCCTTTCGCCATTAAGTTCAAGAGAATATCCGTAAGTTTTCATTCGAAATTTTTCTTTTTCCGCTTCATAATTTCGTGGACGAAAGGATTTTTTATCAGCCACTGTAATCATAGATGAAACGAATGCAGCCCGTCTATCATAGCTTCCCAAGCTCCAGTATTGATTGAAAATAGCTTGTTGCATTTCGAAAGAAAATCTTGTATTACACTTTGCACGGCATTCTGTCAATGGAGTAACCTTTTTGCCAGGCCTACATTTGCCAGAGCTAGTAATGTAGGCCTTACCACTATTGCGACAGGCTTTTCTAATCTGTTTTGATGTTTGGGTTATGTCAGAAAAGCTATCATCGGTGTTAGTTGAATTTGGTTCAGCCGCAGCATTTAACTCTTCTTGTTGTTCATTGTTTGTGTTCACATAAAGTGGATCATGTGTGGTATCGTTGCAGGAGAACGCTTCGCCAAGTGTTATCATAAACTTCATCTACGAAATTGCTAGTTATCTACATATCTATAAGTGTTGTTGGAAAATTACAGCTTACCTTTGGCAGTGGTAGCTCTTGATATGATTTCACTCACTTCGTTCTGTTTTTCTCTTAACAATTTAACTATTAATTTCTCACAGATCTACCGTATTTTAATGAAAACAGTTTTTTTTTTGTTTTAGAGAAAATACATTTCATTTATTATAAACAATCCGTAGTCTCTCCAATTTGTCTGACAGCCAGAGATAGGCATCAACAATGAGATAGTCGACATTGGTGTATTCTCTCACACTAATTAGAATCTCACCAAAGTATACAACAAATGTCAGTGTGTAGGGTATTTTTAAAAGCTTCGACACACGCATAACCACTCATGGTGAATTTCAAAAGTGCAACGACATTCATGTGTAATTTAATAGTTTTGTTCAGTAATTTACCGACGCTCGGTTATTTACCACCTAGCGGATTTATTTTCCAATTAAACTGTCAACTTAGCTAAATTTAATTAAAAACGGCGATATCGTTGTATAAAAGCGAAATGGAAATTAAATCACTATTATACAAGCCAAAAATAAATACCCAAGACTATTAAACAGTTCTCGGAAAAGATATTACAATTAATTAATCATAATCAATATACAATGTCAGATAAAAATCTAAATCAGGAAATAAAAAGATACGTCATGATTGATGCCGTATGTGCAAACCAGTGATCTTGAGATATCGGTCTTTTTGAAAGTCGCTTGATTACAATCTCCGCACCGAGTTGGAGGCTTTTTGCAGCAGTGTTTCATCTGCGAAACGTAAAAAGGTTTCAAACTTGCGAAAAGCAAGCAAAGCCCGGAACTTATTCAACAAGTGCAACATCATTTTTACCAGGACCTTGGAGCATACATGAGGTCAAATGGAAGTAACCTTTAAGTGTCCGAGCGGCTATTTTATGTGTAGTTCATAAAAGTTTTATGGCTTGAGAAGTTTATGCCGAACAAAACGAAACGAAGTTTATGCTCATATGAAGGGATCTCAACAAGCTAAAACATTCGAATGATGTATGTAGGCTTTGTTTTTTTCTGATTAAAGAAATGTCGACCAGGACCAGAAGGCCAGTAGAATGAATGTGTGCAGAGCATGCAGATGTCCACGTAAAATACAAGTTACAATGCCTGTGTGATGGTCCTTGCGATAATGAGCAGAGAAGATCATGTTATGCCTCTTAACTCTTTCCCATAAGATCTTCGGGTGAATGCTGCTGGATATATCGAGGTCCTAGAGGCAGTTGTTAGGCCCTGGATAGGTATTCTAATTGAAGCAAGACCGTGTTCCAGCAGTGTTCTGCTCCATCCAGATCTAACGAATTTCGTTGTCTTAGTGACCGTCAACATCAACAAGGACCATTTAATTTAGGCATACTCCCGTTTCTTGTTACGAATTGCATTTTTTTTCTCACCCTCCGCACCCTGTATTTCGAGCAAATTTCTTCATAAATGTACAAGGTGACGCAAAAATCATCACTCCATCGGAAGATGGTCTCATGTTTGCAAATGGCGTCATATGTATGTCATTGGGACTGTGACTTTTGTGAAGTAAACAAAATCAGAATACACGTAGGCAAACTACTGTGTGCTATACTTTTCAAGAACGCGGAATAATTGTGTCAATATATTTGGCAAATAGTCGGTCGGGAGTTTTGGCTCAGCGTGAATTTCGTAGTCGATTACCTGGTAGTGTGGTACTGGGCAAACATGCGGCGCTCAGCCGCTCATCCCGAGGAGACTGGTGAAAGACATGAAGATGTACCTGTACAAAGAACAGACAGTACATCAACGCCTAAATTACAGCCAAGCCCTTCTAAATCTCCATGATAATGATTTTCGTTTTGAAATAAAATAATTTAATTTTCGTTGCAAAGCAAAAATAAACCTTTTGCTTCAATAAAAAATGCAAAATCAATATACATATGTATGTACATAAATAAAACAAAAAAAAAATAATCCAATTATATGTACAATTTACAGGATAATCGAAAAATTAACTAAAAACTAAATGTTTTGAAATTGACTTTCACAGACAAAATACATATGTACATATGTATGTATGTCTGCTTTGTGCGAAAAAAACCAATTAAATGCTTGACAAAAGCGTTAACGCAGTGGACAACAACAATACCACGGCGAAAAATTTGAACGTGGTAGGACACGGTAAACGCGTTGACGAGCATTCCGAAAAAAATTGTCATAACAGCGTTGACAGCGTGATTACACGGTCAATAAAAATAGTCAACGCGTTTTACCAAAACTTAACATCAATGCGGTTGTCTGCGCTTAAATTGACGATCACGTGACTTGACCACTTTGGAACAAATTCCCACGTCATTTTGACGTCACAGGGTCAACACGTTGAGGATTTTTGACAATCGTAGCTTTAGATCAAAAGTAAAACTTACAATTTGCGTTTGAAGTTCTTTTATCACTGTTAAATGTTAGATTATCTTTTTTTTAATATTTGATACTGCTATGATGCCATACTTACAAATACTTGGCGCAACGTTTGTCAAACATTCGCGAGAGATGGGGCCGTGAAAAAGCTTTTTGGTGGTTTCTGGGATTCGAACGTCGAACCTCCCGCTCAGCGATCTAACGCACTAACCACTTGAGCCATGGCGCCGAACTTACCATAGCCATACTTATCTTCTTCAATAATTCCAGACGCAAATAAAGTAATAAACTGAAAAGTTTCAAAATTAGCGTACATTTAAGATGTTTAAGGTCTTTCCTGATCGTTCCTCCTCTCTCCTTCTCTTTTCAATTCATTATTGTGTTTTATGACTTTAAATGTATTTTTCGTTGTTCTCTATGAAAGTATGCACAAGTAAGATCCTGTGCCAAATCTGAGTCCACAAAAACTAAAAGCGAAATCATGTTCAAATTGACATACAAGGCTTAAAAAGAACCTAACCTAATCTATGGGGCGGTAGAGATGCCAAAATATTTATACTCTCACCACCGCTCGGTAAGTCTCAGAGTATCTTGTTCTTGAAGACTGAATTTTATCCTTCAAAAAAGATTCCATTATATACATACGAAAAATTTATAAGTGACTTGTATCGAGGACTCCTGTATAGGCAGTGTCGTCTTATAGGCTCTAATGGTCAAATGGAACTAGGGGACAAGCTGATTCAAGTCAGCAATGGTATTCGTCTTAAGTATGTGATGAAAGACAGAATCGGATGCATTCCTTTCTTTTGTTTACAACGAAGTCCTTAGATAATACTAAACGTCCGTTAAACAAACGCGTGATTCCGAGACACTCGTGTTTGAAATAGACTGACCACGTCTATACCGGACATATGTACATATGTATGTGCATATGCGCTAGCGAAAATGCTGTGGTAGTAGAGGTGCACTAAGGTCTGAACTTTAAGGAGCAGCATGCAACGAGGCCCATCAGGGTAGACCTTTATGTATGAAATGTATTTCACTATCCGTTCCAATATTTTTTGTCCGGCAGATCTTGACAGACAACGGATCTTCAGAAGTGCAATCGTCCGTGAGTCAGCCCACGTTCAATCACTTAAATTCAGATGAAATCTTTTGTCCGTGGAAACTGGTCATACTTTGAAAGAAACATCGGAGCTTCAGCCGCATTCATTCGATACAAACACTATAAAATATTAAGGATTTTAATCCTCAGTAAGTCCCGTAAATGGAAGGAAGCGAATGTTTGGCGGACTCCGTTAAAAATATTGTTGTAGAGACTATTGGCGACTGAAAGACGAGTCACGTTAATCAATATAAATCGTAGAGACGTACATTAATTTGCAATTCTTAACCCAAATTTTCTTAAGGTAGACTATGTTGATGAAGAAAAGCTGATGATTAAAACACATATGTATTTATCGAATAAAACAACAAAATTCTTTATTGCTTTACCCCAAAGAATTCAATTTTTCCATATTCTCTCAATCCTACTAACACAATAATAGCAATAAATATTTTCATTTATTTTTTATTTCTTTGATTTCGCCTATTTTTTATTTAACTTTAATATTTTATTTCTGGTTCTATTAATGAAAAGATGATAAAATGTTGGCAGTTATTTCCAAAAATTAAATTAAAAAATGCATGTACTTTATTCGTAATTTTTGATAATCGGGTTCTCTCTGCAAATAGATTTGTTATTGCAAATTGTAATTATCTGTTACTTATAATATAGTAGTAGTAACTAGAATTTATGTTACCAAAAAAAAGAAGCGTTTTTCAACTTACATTTTCAGACATCAAAGAGATTTTTAAAAACTAAAGCAAAAAAGAAAATATAGAAAGGCGGTCATAAAGCTTAGACCCTCGGTTGTAGTTTTTCTATTAACTATAACTAATTTTTGGTATTAGCTGCGTCTGAAATTATTTCATTGTTCTATAAATATCTATATTTTCTTTCATAGTAACTAACTTTATAATTTAAATTTAACAATGTTTATTTATTTTTATTTTTTTTATTTAGTTCTTAAGTTTTGTTTATATTTTTAAAAGCTACATGTAAACAATTTGTATGTGTTTTTTTTCTGAATTTTTTTTTAATGTATTGTGACAATAGATGTGAAGACTCATTTAGATCATTTTTGGAGATCAAATTCTTGCTCTATGATTCAGATAAAAGATCTTATATTTGACACATACATAGGTGGTGAATAGGTTTTAAAAAATACGGTGGTTGTATTATTGGATCTGAATCAATACATTTTTAGGATCACCTTTATGATCTATAACTTGAATCTGTTAGAACCGTTAAAAGGTTACACATCTGTTGTATAAAAGAAATTATAATTCTAAGGACTTTAAGTTTTACAGAAAAGAATTTATTTTCTTATATTATTTAACTATTATTTTATCATTTAATTATATACAAAAAATTTGTTATTTCTTTTTTGTAATATTTGTTTTTTAAATTTTAATAGTTATTATAAGATTCTTGTGACTATTGCTTTTTTGTTTAGATTTTTTTATTTATTTTCATTTAATCTTTGGTTCAGCTGTTTCTTGCATTTTATTTATGTATGTACTGCGATGCAAGGATACATTAGGCTAAACTTGGCGTTAAACTGTGTTATATTCTACTTTCTATTTTTCCTATTTAATTATTTAAATGTGTATTCTGCATTTATTTGTGCTTGGTGAAAAGTTTTTTTTTTTTTTATTTTAAAGATAAAAATCAAATACAGTATAAAGGACTATAACACATTTTTTTACACATTTTTAAAATTCTGTTGTTTTATCGATTTTTTTTCTTTGTTTTTTTTTTCGATAAAGAAAAGTATTGTAAAACATACCGTTAAAAAAAGAAAAAAACAAAAATTGTTTATAAAAAATAAATAAAAAATTAAACACGTTTAGTAAACATTAGTAAAAGCCCGCATAAGATAGATGCGGCTAATAATAAGAAAGGCACATTTAAAGCACCACTTCCATTGCAGCGATCCACATCACAGGAGCAGACAATCTGACGACCTCCAAATCCGGCACGTGAATAGCAATAATTGTAGCTAGTTTGGTTTAAGAAGCCACAGGTTCGAATAATACGGGTATCGGGAGGTACTAAAGGAGTAAAGGTAAATGTATTAGTTAAAGTCATGTTATAAAAGCCTACAGGGCGATACACTGTTTGTTTAATTTTATTCAGTAGAATGCATAGAGTGGAAGAAAGAATTTGACACTCTTAAAGCTGTGACCTGGTTAGAGGACATCCCAAATTAATTTCAAAGAGGCAGAGGCTGGGCGCACCAGTATTCAACTGAAGCTTGAAATCTGGATTTTAGTACTCTAATTTAAAAGAGGATGTGGAGCAGAATAGTAGTATGAAGCGGACATGATTTACAAATCTTCTGCACTGGAAAATGCGGAAATTATTTTACTTAGTATGCAGTAAGTAAGCTGCCACTGTTGTCACGCACTCTATTCTATATAACAACTAAAGAATATTTCCTGGCTCAGCAATAATAGTGAAATACATTTTGAGCACCCGTACCGCAGATGATTTCCCTGCTTTGGTGGGCCTGAGATGACACTTAGATTATATAGATTTTATACCGATACAATGTAGCTTTCCGCGGAAATAAAGCTGAGAAAATTCAATGAATGCATGAACAGTGTGTGGGGTGCTTTTAAACTATCAATTCAATCAGTGTATCATCCTGTAGAAAAATTAAAAATGGAAATAATTTGATTAATCTTACATCCGTTCACGGAAAATTCAATCACTTGACTGATTTTCCTGCAGTAGGTAGCTAAGCCTTGTTGCCGGGATGAAAATTCTTCGCGGCAGTCCTTTAAAAGGTTTTCTGGCGGGATATCTAGATTGCAGTTCGCATCCTTATGACTGTTGCAGACGAAACATTTTATTGCAGATCCTGAAATAGGAAAAAGGAGAAAAATGAATTTATTATTATACGTACAATTTTTTTTCAAATTTAAATAAAAGGAAAATCAGACGGAGGAAGAGAAGACAAGTGTATGCACTGAGTTTTCTTCAACAAATCCCTAACACTTGCATGTGCCTCCTTCTTATCAAACAACGGCGTAAGTAATAAAACTCATAATTGCTAACTCATTACTAATTAATTTCTTATTTTTGTTTAGATGATCACGAAAATGATCGTATTCCGCAGATCATCGATTAAATTTTCCAAATCAACCAGGAAGATGAATATCTTCTATAAGAATACTTAAGAATATTCACCCATCCAACCAAAAAAAAAAAAAATAAAAATTAAAATAGTTGCTATTGAGGAATCGAGGATGATAGTCCAGATCTTGACTAGAATCATTAGATTATAGATTGTGTAAAACGACCCGATCGTGGCTAGAATCCGCAAATTACAGATGCTGCATAGGGACTCAGACCGCTGTCTCAGGATGTTCAAAAGATAAAAACTGTTTTTTATTCCTACAGACTGAGTTAATGTCTTTAAAGCGTGTATTTGTAAGGAATGATGAGAGAACGTAATACACTTCAATATGGTTGAAATAATTCGTTCGTGTTCAACGACAAGCTTCGGAAAAGTCCAAATATTTAGCGCAACTGACCGCAGGAGTCAATGGCCTAGCTTCTCGCGACCATTCGTGTTATATTTATCCACACAAATGGAAGTGACATACAATTTAAAGCCACATCGGAAAGGCGAATTGAGAAGCTTTCTCAGGGCAGTTATTACTCTCGGACGTTTGTATGACATTTCCAAGAACTGAAAAATCTTTGTGGTGTTTTCTGGGATCCCAACTACAAATATCTCGATCAGTAGTCAAAGACAGTAAACATTGAGCAATGTCGCCACATGATCGATGAAAAGTTTATTCGCAGCTACTGAACTACTCAACAAGTAAATAATACTTCGTCTATCATTAAAGGTAAAGTGATAGAAGAACTACTGCCTGTCTAAACAATCTTTTTTCATTCCTGACATACAATTCATCCAATGACTAATGCATGCAAGCATGCAAAACTTATCGGATTCCAATCCCCCTACATACTCGTATAACCAAGTCACCATAAGTTCTGTGAAACCTTCGTCTTACCAACTTGTTAAACAGGTTTCAATTGCAGCTCCCTTGTACTTGGACTTGATATGAAACCCATACTCGTTGATGTTTTCTATCACCACACTAAGTTGGATAACTTCCCTTTTGCAAACGGAAACCACACCGACGACAGAAATCCATCATACTCACGCGAACCCGAAGATACCGACCTTGAAAAGTAGCCACTTGTTACATAAGTTCTGATCTAGCACATGGATTGCGCAAGTTCCTCCATTTTGCTGACTTTGCTAAATTAAACCACACGCATGCCACAGGCACCGCAAGAAATCGACTAGCGAACAACAATTACCGCGTCAATGTTGCTCTCAATTATCGTTATCTAGGAGCTCTAGTTAGCAGCTGCACTTTGCTTACAAGTCGGCCTCACCCCAATTAGCATTCTCATATCTTCCTCGATAGCTATCGTTAATGTGTCAGCCACTCCACTGACAGTCAAGTGTGAGAATGTCCAATTGGCAAACTCCCCCGAAAAAGGACCGCTGCACACTAATCACAGATTCAATTAGTGACCAAGAGAAATACTTGTACATAGGTCTATGCACATGCTGGGCCTGGTATAATCGCCCACTTCTGTCTAAGTATCTCATTGCGCGCGTTTGCCCCATGGAGCAGATTTAATAATAATTTGTTCACTCGACTTTTGTGTTGCCCATGTCCTATTGTGCAATTGAATGATGTTTTGTCGCAGATGTGGAGGAGGAACAAAGTAGAGGACAGCAGCAGCAGCTGTATCGTTCCGAGTGTGGGTTTCTCTCTTGTTTGTTGGGTAATGGAAATATAAACGGAAACTCGAGACGAGTTTGCGTTTGATTTAGTGCGGTAGTTCTACTCTCTTGGACTGCAGCATGCACAAACTGCTACGTTCCGACGTCACATTTTGCAATTGAATCTGAATGAACTGCAAATCTATGGGATGATGCGAAGAACACGATTAATACTATTTTAGGAAGTTGCTGGCTTAGCTTCTTTCCCATTCTTAAGATTGGCAGTGTATGGCGATTAAATGTTGTGTGTGGATTGAATCTTATGCTTCCCTTGACCGTGTTTAGTTGATGATTTGGAAGATTTCCAAAATCAATGCATACATAAATTAATTATGTTGTTTTCTTAAATGGCGACGAATCGGTTTCTCCTTGAGTGTTCTTAAATTGATGTCAATTAGAGTATCACTGATGGCTTGTTGCATTAGGTTCAGATACGAGTACATAGCACATGAATCACTAAGCTGGATAGGTGAGTCTAAATCGAGATTTCATTGAACTATGGTTATTTAGATTTATGACTTTTAGGTGAAGCTTGCGGCCATTGTTTACTGGTGGATGTAATAAAATCATATTTTAGTTGTTTATTTTTAGATTCAATTAACAGGTCTTAATGGAGACGGTTCCAGTTGTAATGACGAGTTTTCCCCGATATAGCCATGAGTTTTTGTCTGCTATAAGTGCTTGGAAATTTCAAAGGCACGGTGAGTCAAAATTTTATTTATAAATGAATGGAAATATCACTACGCTTTTTTTTTCAGAACCCACCGTTCACCCAGTATCCTCTCACATCAACCAGATACGTTTTTAGGGCGGAGAAAGATGATTTGACCAAAGAATGCTTCTACAAACTCATAGACGTGGCTTACGAAAAATGTCTAAACTACGACGGCAAAAGTGAAGTCAAGCTTTCTGAAGAATTATGGATGGAGAAAGTAAATTTGATTGTTTGAAAATGAACTTCGTGTGATGTAGGGTTCTGTTTGTATTGACGATGTGCGGATAAAATGATTCAACGATGAACTATAAGGCTTTACATTGATGTCGCCCTGGTCAAAAAGATGCGAACTTGGCTCCTAAGATGGCAAAGATATATAGAGCGTATGGATACCAGCTCAAAAATCATTTCAGTTCACGCCGGTGAGATAACCCAGCAGAGGAAGACCTCACCATAGATTGAAAGCATAATCGAAAAGAGACCTCAATCAACCCCGACCGGGTGGAGCTGATTAGAAAGTTTGCGCGACATTTTATTTCCAACATCTTAGATTTTTACGTGCGAAATTCAACAGCTGGGTGAAAACCTTTGTCTAAACTTAGTTTTTCGGTCGGTTTTGTCTTTAAAATAAATCGATCATAGACTGACAGGCGAAACTAAGATTCAAAACGGCGTTTGAAATGACTGAAGTAAATGGATTGGAACCCGAACAAACCGGTCACATCGCCAGAAATGATGAAAGGTATCGCTAAATAAAAAAAACAAGATATTTCAAAACTTCCCTGTGGTACTATCAACTGAAAAGGACAATAGAGTATCATACGATTGGCACTAGAACACTGAATGCACTTTGAATGCACATTAACTCAGCTGTTAGGTGGACACTGGACCGAAAAGTTCGGGTTCGAATCTTAGAAAATGAAAACAAAATTTTTGACAGGCCAATGCTTTGAAAACGTTAAAGGGCAATAACTGTCATGATAATCACCTCAATTCTGCATTTCCCGGCAGTGTAAGTCCTTTCCATTCGTGTCAGAAATATAACACGCGCAACACGCATAGCTGTGAGGTTAATGTGTTTACGCCAAATATTTGTTTTTAGTTATTCAAGCCTTAATTCAATATCAACCCATTTTTGGAATAATTTCAAATTACCGGAATTGGATGCGAAAGTGACGAATCTTTAATGATTTCGTTGAATGTCAAAAATAGTAATAGAAATATCTGTCTATTCCAATAAAACATAAAATATCACACTCTTTTATGACCAACCTACCTTAAATTACAGTAGATTTCATTCTTTGGTCAAAGGATCTTATACCAACATAAACTGTGGCAATGGCACTATAACGTGAGTTATCCTTTTAAATAGCTCAGAAGTTCACGTGACTAAAATTGGGCTCCGCCTTTTATACTTAACCAAATGAATATAAATAATGCCAATGATTTTACCAAACCTTAAAGAAAATAGCTTAGTCATTCCGAACTCCGCATTTGCTGCTGCGAACTCCGTCGTTTAGTATTTCATAGTTTCTGAGCGATATCGATTTGTTACTGACGTAACCACAGTAATTACACAACAATTCACAAACACCCTCCAGAATTGTTCTTATATTTACAGTTTACCTCACGCAAACTTCTTCCCTTTCTTTTAATTCATAACAAAAAAATGAAAGCAAAAATCCCATCAAGTTGTTGTTCGTCCCTTACTGTCTATTAAGTGTAATTCCAAATGACATCCCCACCAACCCCACAACCCTTAGTTGATGTGTTAGCCCATTCATTGCTACCAGTAAACGAGAAATCGCCACGTATATCTCGGCAGGTTAAACAAGTGTGCACATTGTCGTTTTAAGTGTGTGTCTCAAGCAGACTGTCAAGGATAACATTGATTTGCCAACTGGGATCCGAGAAGCACATTCTACTCGTGTCGCAAAGCAGGTCTAACCAATTACAGGGGTGGTATACCCCACGGCCTATTGGCTGACCACCGAGAGAGAGAGATAAGACCCTTTAAGCCATTTATACGAGTTTAGTTCGCCAAATGTGTGTCGATGTACAACCTCCACTATCAGTATACCAGCGACATTGTCCTATTAAGTCATTCCATACTACAATCCCGTGCATTGTGTTGCATGAATAAGAGCAGATAATTATTTTTTCATCTGATCCAAGGGATACAAGTTGCGGGTTAATGAGCGTGCACTAATGTAACCATGGCATAGTTTATTTTTAGCAGGTTAAAGGAAAATAATCACAAAGAAAGATAGCAATTAAAAAAAAAAAAAAAAAACAAATTCCAAGGACTCTCAAGGAAGAGCGGGCAGATTTTATCTCCACGAGTATGCGAGAGGGCTTTTGCACGATAAAATTGAATTTCGCTGTGGGGGGTGGAGAATTTATTTACGTTGGCGTATGAGTGATAAAGTGGTGAGCAAAATTTAATTGAGTGCTGTGATTTAATTTTACGGAATGCAGGCCACCCATCCGCCATCCGCTTGTCCGTCTATTTGACGAACGTGCTTTTTCTACAGAACAAATAAGAGTTGGTTAATTTTTTATTTAATTCAGTTTATTAGGCAAAAATTATTCACGGCAACATTGATTACCTCACATGAAGCTTTGATTAGTCGCTCGTGACTAGGATATACATATGTACATATATGTACATTTCTGTTTGTTTAATAGACAAAACCTAAAAATGAGTGATAAGTTCATGCTTATTGAAAAGTTCCAAAATCAGTGTCCCAGTCTTCTTTCAAATGCTAACATATTTTAGGCCCATGTCTTCATTGAAGAAGTGAGATATAGACTTCAGCGGCTAGTAATGTTTGAGGCTAATCTCTGAAAATCCCCTTCTTCTGTCAGCAAGAGCATCGACAGAATTGTCAACGGCTCACTTAGACCATTTAGAGTCTATTGTGCCCAATTTTTAAAAACCCTGGGAACATAAATCTCAGTCTTCGATTGCTAAGTTAAACCACCCAGATAAATGTATGAGTCTCAGGAGTTTGCTTAGCTCAAAGTTACCTGACTCGACCAGTTCCGAAAAGAAGTAACTGCTAAGAGCACGTTCTATTTCCGTGACGGTCACAAAGGAGGTGACGAAAGGATTCTATTTCCTCTTCGTCACCGCAACTGCTACCGTAGCCGTTATGCAGCAATCCTAGCCGTGCTGCGTGATTACCTGTCACACAGTGTCCTATCACGATGCCAACAGCTAATCGGATATCCTTGCAACATAGTTCCGTAAGATTAATAGATCTCTTTGTGTCGTAGACTGGCCTTAACGATTTGGCTGTTGTGCATGTATCTTATCGGCACCAACGTTTATTAGCCTCCTCATTAGACTCAATGTCTATCTTCCTTTGCACGGTGCTGAGCAGTGTACTAGCCTCAAAAAGGGCCCGTGATAAGTTCATAAGTGGACCTTCTCTGGCTAATTCGTCCGCTTTTTTGTTACCGGAGATATCTGTGTTGCTAGGTACCCAGCATAGGGTCCCGTATAGGCCGCTGAGATGTCATCCAGTTGCTTTTTGCATACTAGGATCTTATCGATGTGGACTGCAATGCCTTAAAGGCTACTTGACTTTCGACATAGATGCTGATTATTTTTTCTGAAATATTTCCCTCAATAATCATATCCGCAGCTTGTTTTATTACAGCAACTTCAGCATGGAAAACACTGCATCCATCCTTAAGTCTAAATCAGAGATGTGTATTACGAGACTCACAGTATACACCGTCACCCGTACCAGCGACCATTTTGTATCCGTCGGTAAAGATGGCCAGTTCATTCTAGAGAGGGACTCTGCGTTCATCCGCAATGGTCGCGAGAAGCTTGACCCTGGACCACGTACATACGGTCTGTTGCTCCAAATATTCATTTGAAATGAACATCCTAATAGAATAGGACAGATAAATAAAACACACAAAATGCAAACAACGATGAAAATCTTTGTTGTTTTTAATAGTAATTGCATACCAGCTATTATATTAGGCACGTGAAGCCACAGATTCCGACTTAATTTTACTTCAGCTGCAATTACAGATACACAACTTTCAATATCATCATTTTTATAATACAGCGCATGGAGATATGTAATCTATAATTGTCAAAAGTAAAATGAAAAAAAAAAGGAGAAACAATAATCAAATATCACATGAGAGGTAATTAAAATCATTTGCCTACAGTTTCGTTCGTTAGTAATCTCCTCAATCTCCCGAATACCACTAAAATTTCATTTCTGTTTGGCTTACTTTTTGAACTTAATATCACCACGTTTGATTATATATTGTTTACAAAATTGAGTGGCTTTTGACATTTGATATTTTTTATTTTTAATTTAATCTTTATTACGAGCACATAATTAAAAGCTTGGAATCATACTAGTTCCAGACTGATTAAACGTTTACCATTTTTATGTTAATCGTAGGAATTTCAAAAGATTGAGTACACTTCACACGACGGTGCGGTCTCCCTTAACCATGTGAGGCCTGTTCCCGTACTTTCTGCACCGGAATTCTCAGATTGTCAATTTTCAAGGAGTTTCAATTTTTTTTCAATAAAAAAAAAAAAAACAAAAACAATTAAGTTGACTGATCTCGGCGATTTGACAGATCTCATAAATCTACCCAAAAAATTTTCTTGAACTAAAACTCGCAGCATGGAGAAATTTCTTACTCTCTCATGAGCTCTCTCTTCTGCACTAGCTGGATCCAACAACGATGTAGGTAAACATTTTTGTACAAATTTCTTACGTAGTGGACGGACGAACCCCGATTAAAATTTGGATCTTCTTTTATTTATTTATTCTCTTCAGTATGCACATGCCTCTGACGTTTTGATGTCAATTCATCATCTTGAGAATATGTGGTGTGATGTCTCTTCACATTTTGACGAAAACCTCAGGTGGACGAACTTGTGAGCCATCAAAATAACGAATTCGTTTATAATTTTTGAGAATCAAAGACCAATTTTCAAAAGTTAATTTGACACCTTTGTTTAAACGTAAGTCTATTCATGATGGTTTGACAGACACTGAAACGTCAGAAAAAGTGATCTAAAACACAAAAATATGTTAAAGCTACGTACATATGTAACTTGACACATTTTCGAAATTGCTCTATTGGCTTTTACTCAATCACTTTAAATGAATATTCAGACTTTCTTCTTAATTATTAAATTATAAGTTTTGCCTCTTTAAAGAGTCAATCTCTGGTGAGAAGGGTTTTGTTTGCTGTAGGATTCGGTTTCAGCCTAGGCCGTGGAGGGAGCACTTTTTAAGGGGCCATAAAGTGGATATCATAAACTGTGCCTGACGCAGTAACGAAGTTATTATTGAATCAGGAAAGAAATGGAAAAGGGAAAACTCGTGTTTCACTCGAAAGTGGAACAGAACGAGTCAGTATCAGTGACTGTTCTTATCAAACGGTGCGTATTACCAAACCGTGGAGTGTATTTGAATATTACAGGCCCTGCAAAATGGACCAATCTAGCTCGATCCAGATGAAAATTTGGCGCATGATGACTGAGGCAGAACTCCAGAAAAGCTAGTAGCGAGGTTATGATCAGGATAATAGGAATTATAATCCTCTCACTTTACTGCATCCCTACTAGCCCGGATGTGGGTATGTATTCAAAAAATGTGTGTTGTGCTGTCTAACCTAAACTACCACTGAACCACCAATATCCGCTTGGAATAGATTTTATAACCCTATAAATTTGTAAGACATTACCGAAGCAAAATTTATTGTTTTTAAGGAAACAAATTTTATGAATTGCATCCTGTGGGTGAGAGCAAAGAAAATTCACGTAAAAGAAAAACAATTATCTGTGATTATTTGCCAATAAAAAGTAGTCATGCCCACTGAATCTAGAAAAATAATTGCAAAGTATTATTAAGCAATTAATATTCACTTAATTATTACGCATACTTTACTCCAATTAATTACTTCATGAGCAAACTAACAAATTACTTCTAATTACCATTCCGCTCACAAATAAAAAAAAAGATGAATTAGCCCCATTTACGTGTTAAATCGAAATTCTAAAAATACTATTTCATAAATTATCACGATGATCAGCGTCATGATGCTTTTATTATCACTGCTTTGAAATTTATACGACTGGCTATTCAGCGAGACATTTGAATCAATTCAGACCCCGAGTTTGATGGTTTTGTCGCAGTAATACGGTTGAAAACGATCTTCATTGTGTACTCGTACGCTACATTTTAACCATAACCAACTAGCATGCTCTCAGAATTGTTATACATTCTCAATTCATATGTAGATACAGATTATTTAAAATAGAGGTCAGAACTATTTTTCAATTTGCAGATACATTCCGAGGGAGGGCTGAGGAGATGGGGAGTTGTAGTTTCATTGTGAATTTTTAAATACAAGCAGATGGAAACTTTTAGCAGAAAAGTGAAGGTTTTCCCACTTTGTATAAAGACATATGTACGATACGAGTACATACATATGTACGTAAGGATTTGGCCATCGTAAAAGGTAAGCAAAAAAAAAATCCTTAATTTGCTTAAGTTCCTGCTTCGAAAAGTGCATTTACAGCAATTTTCCTTCGTTCCTCCGAAAATCTTTCCACTTTACACAAGTACACACAAGTATTTGCTTAGAAGTTGCGCATGTCTGCATTTCGGAAGGATAACAGTGACACCAGTGTTAAGTGGTAAAACGAAACCAAGAAGTACAGGCAGAACTGTATACTACATTCTAAACACGTACATATTCGTACATCCACTGTCTTTGTATAGCCTTCGCCTAAAGGAAATTCAATCGATATATGGAGTAGGAAAGAAGAAAACTTCGCCCATTTCTTCAGCACCCCTAAAAAGAATGTTTTTCTCCCATCATACGGTGATTCTAATATTTGACATTTTCTACTTTCAAAATTGCCAATCAAAGCCCAACCCGTACTATTACGTCAGAAGTGGAGTTACACACAGAAGAAAACTTCTACAACCCATTATGTAACACACAGAGAGTGTTTCAGTATCCTTGGAAAAAGAGCACTTAAATAGAATTTTAATCCTCACCTTGCTGGACTGTGAACATGAGCAGGAATGCACTTGCTACTATTAACGATTGCATTGTTGCAGTTGGGGGTGTTTTCTTAACACTTTTTTTTTTTTTTACTTTTTTAGTAGATAGTATGTAGATATCCTCTAGATGAGCTGCTAACCGATGTAGGTAGATACACAGACACGATTAACCCGGCACTTAAGAAATCGAATTTAATAGGTTTTTCGAAATTTTGGACCCGAAAAAATGATTATTAACGTTTCATTCGAATAAGAAAGGATAATAGTAGCAAAATCAAGGACGACCGCCCGATAAGAGAAGAAAGAAAAAATTATTCTTCCAATTTCACTTTAAGACCACCGCGAGTAACGACTGCGTGCGGATGCGGAACGTTTTTTTCTCCGAAAAGCGCGACCAGATGATGATGAAAAACTCGAATTGAATCTTGTCGCTGTAGCTGATAAATTTTCTGCTAGCGATTGAGAAGTCAAAGCTTACTCGTAGAGCTTTCTCTCAAATGGGAGTATAAAGGCTGAAGAGTGAAGTGGTGGGAAATGAGAGGAAATTGGTTCAAATTTTATGTGTATTCGAAAGAGAAACAGAAAACTATGCGAGACGAGGAAAGTCTCAGTTGTAGTTGAGCGAATTAAAAAGAAATACGAGTATGTACGCTCGTTGCCGCAGACGTCAAAAGTCTTTGATAGAAATTTATTTTCTGTCGTAATCGTTTATGAAGTTTTTGATTTTTCTTCAAAGTGGTTGATTTGCTGTTCGCTACCCTTTCTGGTTAAACAGTGTGCATTTAGGGGTTGCAATGGCAATTGTAATGGAATTGATTGATTAGAAATGGGAAATAGAGAGCCCAGTGGGGTGGGTGTTTTCGTATTTCAGACGTTGACCTTCCCAGATACGCATACATACATACATATGTACGTGTAGAGCATATTTGGTTCAAAGCCAAGTAACGTTGTAGAGGAAACGTACATGCATATGTACATATGATATGTGTAAGGGAAAATCTAAAAAACTTTGATTTGCTTAGAGCCTAAGCTCCATTGGCATCATGACTTAGGTTTGGAAGAGCTATACAAATATCAAACGGATGCTCGACCTGCTCCAAAACAGACGAAACTGTTAAATAAGTACTAGTAAGTAGAAGGATCATGATGGAGATAAGACAAATCAACCTACAAAAGGATGTAGATGTGATAGAACGAGCGTTTTAGAATTTTAGGCGGTTTGCTAACATATGTAGTACATGTATGTACGTACACAGTCAGAGAGATTGGACTTTAAGTCCTTAAAAGTCTGAGGGACTTAAGAGAAATCATCCAAGAAAAGAGAAATTTGCAATCTAGGATTTTTATTTTGGAGTTTTGACAAGTCCATAAAGGAAGTGCAGACGAAGTGGCGGATTTCTGAACAAGTTACTGACCCACTTTGGTCGAGCGGTTCACAGGACTAAAATTAAGTGAATGAATGAATATTTGAATATTTGATTCTGGGCACGTATACACCTGCTCCGGTCCCTATTGATGTTTTCGATCCATCTGTGTATCTCTTTTGGTGTTTTTCCCTTACACAAATGAATGCAAATATTTTAAAAACAATGCATCATGCAAAAAAAAAAAAAAATTGAAATTTTCTATAACTCGGAATCAAGTTTTCGAATATGCTACAGAGTTTCTTAAAATTTCCTTTCCAACTGCATAGATTTCAATAAATTTAGGGAATGTGCTACGAGGAAATATGTAAAAAAAAAACTCGGAAAACATTGGTAATCGAGCGATTTACAATCTTTATTAAGCATCGCTCTTGTGGGGCAAATAGTTTGCAATATAATAAGAATTAAATTGGTTAATGACGTCATTTGGAAAGTGACATTAAATGGCAAACCATCGATATGTCACGTATCACCACTGTTTTGTATGTAGGTAGGAAGCCAATTGTATAAAATGCAGCCACTAAAACCACTAATAATTCAATATCTTAATAACCAGCAACCTTAATTTTTCAAATGAATCGTCCCTCTTCATCTGTTCTCTGAAACCCTCTCAATCACGATTATGTAAGCTTCTTAAGCGCCGAGAAAATCTCAAATCACTTCTAATAAAGCAAGTAGAACAAGTTACACGAATCTTTTCAAAGCTTTCTTTCAGGTCATCAATTACCGTCGTGTGTTTTTTTTTTCTTATAATTTCTTATCACACCGTCATTGTGACTCTAAATCTAAATTGCTTTAAATGAAAGATTTCCTGATCTCATTTGCTTGCTTCATATGGCGAGCAGTGAAAACGTTCATTCATCAGATTTGATTTGTCTGCCGATGCGTGCAACAGCCTACAGAATTCCAGTTCTTAAGTTTCGAGCAACAATAAATTCGCACTTAGATTGTGTTTCTTTCTAAATTTGATTACCATCTGTTGCCATCAGAATGCTGTATGGACATAGTCCGACAGATATACTACATGCTACATACATATGTACATGTGTATTCTGAACAGTTCGAGGGGATTGACTGGATTTAATTTCATCTTCCGGTTAAGGAAAATGTGTCATTATCACTTAGGTTTTAATTTAGATTATTTGCTATGATTGAGTTAATTAAGGAACGAGACTGTATAGAAACAAATTGTTCTGATACTTCTGTATTCAGTCTGCCTATCCTGTCCTATTGGTCATGGGATTTGGCTGTACTATTGCCCTTATTTAGAAATGAAATACATACGTACGTTAATGCCAAGTTTAGTCCGATGTGACCTACAGACTATTGCTATATTTGAAAGGTGAAATTGACAAGCTTCAAATGACATACATATACCTACATACATCTAATTGCGAGATGAGGGAGTATAAGAAATTGAGTTGGTGTTGTCTGTGACCACGTAATCCCACTCAAGGTGTTAGGACTTCCTTAACATAAAAGCAATTATTATTTAATCCACTTTTCTGCACAACCAAGGTCGGCTGCAATTTGGGTTTTAATTATAATCTCACAAATTAAAATACCTCTCTATACAGTGACTTTGAATTGGATGAATACAGTTTTAAGTAGAAGACTTCACGTGACGTAGATGTTTAGTAGAAACAAGACTATCGTATACATATGTACATACGTAAATATCTTGATTTAAAACCATTTACTCAACCCCAATATCCAACTTCTTAACGTTTTTACTGTTCAAATTTAACTGAAGCCCTCTAGTGGTTGATATTATCATTGGAGAATACTTTATATCCGGTTCAGATCCCGGGAATTGTATTTCTAGTGGTCATTTTCTTACCTTTTAACTGCCGCAATGACTGCTGCGTCGAATAGTAGTATCGATATCGATATCGAGGATAAATGACATATTAGACATTTCCTCCATTCTGCTAGTATGTTCTAGAGAGCGTCATGATAGAGTAATGCCTTAAGAGGTGTTCACACCGAAAAGAAGGAATGAGTTACTCAATCTGCAAACAGAAAGAAATGCGAGTATTTAAAAGGACGAATATAAATTTCCGCTGCTTTATAAGAATTCTTTTTAAAAAAAGAATTGATAAGCACTTTCTTTGTTTTAAATAACACATTTTAATGTGCAATAAATTAGGCATGAAGTGAGAGTCCAAATCAACTGTGTTTATGCAGTTCTGAACGTCAAGATACAGGTACTACACTGTAGAGTGGTAGTGTCACAAAACACAAAAAAGTTGTTTTCCCGATCTCAGCTTTCGTAAATAATAGCATTGTATATGAATTGCATTGTTTCATATACAATGATAATAGTAATCTTGAAGTAATAGTTGTCATCAGAAGGGCTTAACAAGAAGTTTTTGGAATTATTCTAAATTATTATGTGTCAATAGCTTCCTATTACCACCTTTCAGACACTGAATTAACTTGTGAGTCCATTTCATTCGCTCGAAAAAAAATTAACGACGTGAACGGTTATGAGTCGTGCAGTTTGTTGGACTGATATCGTGGTTAAATGGTTTAGATAGCCTCATTTAAGGATCATTAATAAATTTTAATGAATTGTGCGTGCTGAATGCTAATAGTCCTTAAAATTCATGACTATCAAGAAACGTCTATTCAATGCTCATATCGGTCTATTTGGAAACCCTAAAAAGAATCGAGATTTAAGTTTTGTCAAATATTTGAATTCTGGGTCGTATTTGTATCCCATAACTAAAATATGTGAACCGTTACATTTAGTTTTATATATTTATGTATGAAGGGGGTTCCCAATATTAGATTTGTGTATTTTTGATAAATAGGAGAAAATCTATTATTCTGTCGGACAGATTTCCATCCAACATCTACATACATATATGCGATGTTACCACACGTGTTATTATACTTTGAAGCATTGGTTATTGACCTAATTTTTTCTCTCTCTCCATGGAAACGTATTTATTTGAATCATTTTTGCTGAGTCTGTTCCGATTCCTAGTCGTAAGTGGAAAAATAGGGAAAGTCTTTTCAATTGAACCTGTGAAGGTACACATGAGAGCCCCTCCGTGCCACTCAGAAACAACAGGGGTTTAGACACTCAGATGATGTCGCTCAGTTAAGGGGATGTCGATACAAGAAAATCAAAGTTTTTTTATTTACCACTCGTGCCTGAAATGACATCTGAACTTATAAATTTTAAAACATTTGGTCCGTTCTGCATAAGCACCTGGAGTCAAATCGTCTCTTCCATGAATGTATGATTCGTCAGGTAAATATGAGTACTTGTTGTTATGACATCAGTGATCGTATAACCATAGACGTAATTCAGAATTATGCCTTTCGTGATCTAATATTTGTATAAATAAATGATAAGCAGATATCTCACTTTGGACAATAATTTATATAAACAAACACTGACTGATTTTAAAATATCGTTGAAAGAGCTTTTTATTTACCATTCAATGGTATATAAATCTGTAGCACTATTTTCGGTATTTGACAGTTGCAGCCCTTAAAATGGATTGATCTAAAATGACACATTCATATTTTAGTTTAAAGAAACTTTGTACATGTTCAAGTAATTTAATTTAGTCCTATACTATATAGTAACACGAAATAAACTATGCAATCGTTTCCGAAATGCGACCACGTAATTGCCATTGGTAAAAATGCTTATCAGTTCACGGAAGAGACGGTTTGAACCGATATTTGATCTGCAAATAGAATCAGGTTAAGAGACGTTAATTTAAATTTCTTTAGTTAGCTACTGGAAAATATATAAAAAAAGGTATTGAAATTACTTACATTGAATCTGATAAGAAAGTGTATTATATGGCAATCACAAGCGATAGATACTTTTCTAAATTATTGTAAAAAATACGAAGAATTTCAGAACAAAACAGGAATTTCCCCGATTTTATACTTGGCGTGATAATCGGACATACATAAAAAACTTATCTATGTGCTTCGGTGCTTTCTGTAGTGGGTTACAACAAAATTATTTCCCCCATCTAAGTATTGTTCTAATTACATATTTCCAATTGGTCTTCATAGTACTTATCAAAATTCAATTTGTATGATCAAATCCGCCAACAGAGTCTCTTATTTGTCTTTACACACTGAGAAAAGAATGTTATGAAATTCTACAGGGACAGTAATCCAAATTCAAGGAAACATTCGAAAATATTTTAGTTATAGAATGTTTCTTAAATTTATTCGTACATTCTAAGCCTTAGTAAACCTTTTTGAATACGATTTTTCTACAAAACTAATTTATAATTCAACAGAAAATATGGTTACAGATTGTCAAACTGATCCATATAAGATATAAGTCCGTTAAACAGTACAATGAATAGTTTTCTTTAAGAATTTGCTTTTAAGCTCCAAAAGTTTCTTATAATAAATTCAAGTATAAGTATGTTAACTTTCATTTTTAAGTTTTAAAAGCGATAGTTTGTATAATTTCAGTTCCTTTTTAGCTTTGGCAGCTGCTGTTTGTTCATTAAGCATTTTTATTTGGGCTCTTAATGCAACATGTTTTAGTTCATCTAATGTCATTCTCTTGTATTTTTCATCGTCATCTTTTTCATCTTCAAATCGTGTTTCATGCTCCGACTCACCTGCCCAAAGAAGCGAAGAAGTTACTGTGGAGATTTGTGAATTATCTTGTAAGAAGTTATCGTCTGGTTCCATCTTTACAGTAACACCATCTGTCGTATAGTTCTCGAATCGACTTCTAACAGTTGATGACTCATTTGATTCAGGAAACTTGTTAAAATTAACTGGAAGGTCATTAGATGTAATAATTTCGGGTTGGCATTTAACGTCAAATGATTTGTCTACTTTATCTGAAATTTTTTCAAAAATATTTTTTTCTTCAAGTCAAAAATTAGTCTTTCACAGTTCTTCTTAGTCTTTCTTAATTAATGATAATTAACTTACTTGCCAGTACTGTAATGCCACTTCCAACCCACAAATCCAAGAACATTTGCTCCCAATCCGTGTATTCTAACTTTTTAGCTCGACTTAAATTTTTGTAGTTTTTCTCCTTCAATCTCGCCTTCATGTTACAGACTTTTTTTAAAACTTTTGTTCTTGTTAATTTTCTTTCACATTTCTCGTTATATTCCTTACAAAGAGCAGTCGCTGCTGCACACTTTTTTTCATGTATATTTGGAGATTTTTCTCTTCCCAATAGAACTTTGTACTTTGCAAGAAGTTGCACAAAAATGTAATGTTCGTTATTCTCAACAGAATTACTATCTGCGTAATGATAGTTATAGTACCCATCGTCACTCATCGCAATAATTCTTTTTAATTACATGCGGCAACCCTCAAAATGACAACTAAAACTAGCTCACTGTCACAAATGCTAGCCGACACAAGTGGAATTGTCTCTACCCCGGTGAACCGCACAAAATAAGTTTTAAATTTTATCACAAGTGCACTGTACAACTTCAAAATAACACATTTTAATGTATGAATGTAAATAAATAAATTATTTAAAGAATTACGTGCGTAAACGAAACACTTAATACGATAGGAACCTGAGGAATCTGCGAGCGAGGTACTTACAATGCAGTGACTGCTGAGCACTTTGACTCGGAACTTGTTCATACCTTTCATACGAGCGATTATTTCTTCATACAGTGGGTTACAGAATTTACACTTGATTATTGTAGGTGATTGTCTCAAACAGGCAAATAATATTAAGAGGATCAATGTGTGGTTAAAAATTTACAGAAATATTTAATTTTCAATAAAATGAAATACCATGTAGAAGAGATGCACTGGCGAGGTGTTTAATTTGTTGGCACGGGATGTTTTTTTTTGTCATTCTGTGTCTTTTTACTTATATTGCATGATCAATCTGCACGTAATTAATTGTCAAATTTAATTGAAAATGATACTAAAATTTATTGATGGATTGTTGATTTGATTAAGTTGATCGAATGGCCGATCTATGTGGGAGCCATAAAATCCCTCGTCTCATTTAAGAAACTTTCAATTCTGCATAATCCTTGTACGGAAAATGTGAATACGACGATTCACAGAATAAATAAATAAATATTTGCAAGAATTGAAAAGTTGACTTCATGAATTTAGCGTTTTTGTTCGTAGACATCGACAGTGTACATAAGTAATATGTGATCTAATAGATCTATTCCTTAAACTTGGTGTGAAATCCCACGGGCTACCAGTGATTTTAAAGTTGTGCTTCTTTACTTCCAGTATCCAAAAAAAAATGTCAGTTTGATAAATAATCAATTTCGACAGCTATAACTTCGAGGTAGTAAGAGACTTTGTCTACCTTGGCTCTGCTTTTAACTCTGAAAACAACACCTCATCAGAAATCTAAAGAAGAATAACTCTTGCCAATTGCTGTTTCTTTGGGCTGAGAAGGCAATTAAGTAGTAAGGCCCTATCCCGAACGACTAAGCAGTCTATAGAAGACTTTGATCATCCCAGTCCTGCTTCATGGCGCTGAAGCATTGACTTTTTCGAATGCGGATGAAGATATTCTTGGTCGCTTTGAGAAATTTTTTTTTTGTCATATATCCGTTTGTGTTGACGGGATTTGGAGGAGAAGATTCAACGACGAAATTTACGAGCTGAACAGCGACATTGAAACTGCGCATCAGTCGCCTAAGATGGCTAAGACATGTAGAGCAAATGAGTGCTCCGGCTCACAGAGTCTTCGAATCTAACCCGGAGGTACAACGCAGGAGGAGGACGACTTCGCCTAAGGTGGCGCGCACAAGAAGAAAGGGACCTCAAACAACTTGGAGTGGATAACTGGAGGCAGTTATATAAGGTCCGGGCTAACTGGAGAGGATTGTTGGTTGAGGCCCAGGTTCACCCCGAACTGTAGCGCCACCTAAGTAGGTAATCTTTTAGTAAAGCTTTTATCAAATTGTAGAATTGTTTTAGAAAAACAAAGCACTCCGCTTTGTCCGTCCGAGAGTAATAATTGTCATGGGTCTAAGCTGTAGGTCCTTTCCATTTGTGCGAAAAAATAAAACACGCGCAAGACGAATGGCTGTGAGAAGCTTAGCTCAGGACCACATACGGTCTCTTGCGCCAAATATTTATATATATATTTTTTTTATTATAGACCCCTCTATTGGTTGTATCTCTTTTCAACTCATAGGTCTCTTCTTTTTTCACAGCATCACTTTTTAAGGCGCTGACGCGGTGGACGTCTTAACTGCTTCCTGATAAAACCTAGTACATCAAAGCGGCCCTACTGATCTCGATCTTCACAACACAAAATAATACTTCAGGAAAAATTCATGCATATTTTTAATACATGTATGCTTTAATTCCGAATAATCGACGTCTACGCTTATTATAAATTAATATTAGTATAAATGTAACACAAAATGTACATATGTATAACACGGTCTTCATACACTTCCTTTTTTTCCTTTTAAGAACCATAATTTGTACATATTTAGGTGTCTCTTAGCTTTAGCAGCGGCCGTTTTCTCTTGAAGGGTTTTTATTTGAGCGATTAGAGCAACACGCTTGAGTTCATCTAGTGACATATTTTTGTACCTATAATCCTCGTCTTCCTCTTCGTCCTTAAATCGCATTTCAGGTTCCGTATCAACTTCTAAACGGTCTGCAGAGATTACAGTGGCTATTTTTGAACTGCGAGTATCTTCTACTTCGTAGTCATCTGTTTCAATCTTTTCTCTAATGTCATTTGGTGTTGCATTTTGTTGACTTTGATCATCTGGTGGTTTACTTGCTTTATCTAGAAATACGTATTTTTTTTAATTTCAGTAAGGTTTCAAATGGTTCTATTACGAAGTTGAAGCGGTATGAAATTTTCACATGTCAAAATTTCAAATGGAAATTATAACATTTCTTTGAAAATCTGAGATACGAGTAGATTAAAAAAAAGGGTACTTAAACGTAAAAAAGGTTGGTTGGACGGATCTCAAGAAATCAAGCACTATTAATGTATGAAGAACAAGGGGTATGTGTATAAGATTTGAAACTTTTAGCTCAAAATTTAAAGCAGATGTACGGTAGTGGCTCAATCGCCTAAGATCTTACAAGATCATATCTGCTTTTTATGGGGTATTTCATTACACTTCAACAGCGTAAAGATCACAAAGTTAATTGCAATTTAAATAAGTTTACTTTGACGTACTTACTTGCCAGAACTGTAATGTCACTTCCAATCCAAACATCCAAAAACATTTGCTCTCTTGTCGTGTACGGCAGCTTTTTTCTTCTAGTTAAATTTTTATAATTTTTCTCCTTCAATCTCGACTTCATGTTACTGACTTTTTTAAAAACTTGCCTAACTGTCAATTTGTTTTCACATTTATCATTATATTCATTCACAAGTGTTGTTGCCGCTGCTAATTTTCTTTTGTTTATTTGTAGAGTTTTTCCTGTTCCGAAAAGAATTTTATGTTTTGCGAGAAGTTGAACAAAAATGTTATGTTCATTTTCAACGAAATTATAATCAGTGCTGTTTTCATGATCACTCATCTTTCAAGAAAGACTATGGCAACTCTTGAATTGTGAAGTAAAACTTACTCACGAATAATCAAACACAAGTCCAATTGGTTTTACTCTACTAAATCGCACAAAATAGTAAACAAAACAAATGCAAATCGTGTAGAATATTAAATTTAAATATTTGCACAAAGGGGTTGCTTAGAGAGTAGAGTGTAAAAGAAAACGTGGAACACGATAAAAGCGGGAATGCTAATCACGAGATACTTGAGATAACTACTGAGTACAAAAACAAAAACTCGAAACTTGTGCACACCTCATCCAACATCAGACCTTTTCCTTCTACTTGACTAATTATTCCGTAGCACAGTGGGCTACAAATTATTCAGTGTTGACTGTGGGCTTATTAGAACAAAATTATGTTTAACAATTGCGAGTTAAATGACTTTTGTTTATTAATTTATGCTACGAGTCCCTAGTAGGCAAGGAAAATTATGTGCTTGCTTATGATTAATTTTCTTAATTTTATGGAAAATTTAAGATTCATCGTAAATCCTTCGAAAAGTCTTCAGTCGACATTTTCGAGGACGCATCTAATAGTTTCACTACAGCCAAAGCAGAGTTGATTTGGAGAATTTAAAATGTGGATAATCTGCAATTTGAAGAGTTTAAAGGTAAAGTTTTGGCGCGAGTTAGTGTTGGAACTTGTATTTGGAAATGATGGAACGATTTATTCAGCTGCTCGCAGTTTTAGAAATAATGTTTGCTTGTAGAAATTAGTCTTGAAGAGCAAATAGATCTCAATAGAATGAAGTATGTAATGATCTCATACTTAAACTTAGGACTTGATAGTGTGTGTTAACCGAAACAGAACATCTTCAATGAAGGCATTTGAAAAGAAAACCCGCTCTAACCTCAACTTTGTTGCCGTTCCTTCTTTCTTAAATCAAAAATAACGGCGAAATCTGTTAGGTCCATCAAGGTAAAAGCATTTCTCATCTGTGAAGATGACTGTTCTCCAATGCATCTTCCTTCTTTAATGAATTCTGGCAAATGGCCAGGGAATAGTGAACTTTTATTTGATGGATTTAATGGAGATTCATAGTGCATTGTTATTTATGTAACGTGTCTGTTTACTTCTATTGAAAGAACACGCAAATCTATGTAATTATTTTACAATCAAGATAACTGAATTCCGAAAAAAAGCAGATGGTGATAGCAGATTTTTATCCGATGGACTTATCATTCATGAACGTAGAGATGTCTCTCTGTGCGTGCCTTACCTCACATACACAGAAACGGAGAAATAAGTCGTGATATAAATTCTTAGCTACCATGGTGTCAGGTAAATTCATTCGATTAAAGTAGAAGTAATTATAAGTTTTGGAACATTTACCAGATTTTCAACGAGTTCGTTCATATTTTGAAATCCTCTCATAGAAGCTACTACTCTCTGACGTTTGCGAGAGGTACAAACTACAAACTACAAACTTTTTTTCTTGAGAGCCGAACCCGTTCTGTAATCCAACATACTCACCACTGCACGACCGCGACCACAATTACTAATAACATGTAATCTAAAAATTTCCACCGAATGGATATTTATATTCTTAGAGTTTAATACTATTTTTATGTCTAGTTATACAAGTACATACATATAATAAAGCCATGAAATAATCATTCATGCGCATATTAACTTTTTATTACACCTTGTTGAATAAGGGAAAGTTTGTATAACTTCAGTCTCTCAGTAGCCCTAGCAGCAGCTTCTTGCGCCTTAAACGTATTCATTTGGCACTTTAACACAGTGCGTTTGAGCTCATCTAATGATAAATTATCATACTCAGCACCTTCTGTATTTTCGAATCGTGTTTCTGGTTTATTTTCAAATGCAGGTGCAAAGTAATGTGTTGAAGTTTGTGAGGAAGTATTTTGACCATCATCTAAACTCTTGTAATCTGCTTCTAACTTTATAATATCGTCATCAGGTGGTACATCGTCTTGTGATTTGTTCTCGCAATCTGGTTCCAACTTCACAATGATGTCGTCGGATAAAACTTTATCTGGTGTTTCATCCTTGCAATTTTCTTCCAACTTCATAATAATGTCGTCAGGTGGAATTTCATCTGGCGTTTCGTCCTGGCAATCTCCTTCCAACTTCACAATATTAATGTCATAAGGGATTTCATCTGGTGTTCTACCGTTATAATCTGGTTCCAACTTCACAATATTGTCCTCAGGTGTAACTTCTTCCGGTATTTTATCATCCAGTCTATCTGCAATGTCTAGTGACTTGTCTGTAAGAAATATCAAATGAATTGGGTGTCAGACAGGCAGTTTTTCAAAAAGACTGGATAAATACTTATAATTTTGTCAAATATACCATATTCGTCCATCAAATCCATTAACTGTTGCTCCCATCGCCTATACTTCAACTGTTTAGTTCTCAACGAATTTCTATGCTTCTTGTCCTTTATCCTCATTTTCATATTATTTAATTTTCTAATAATTTGTTTATTTGTCAAATTCGTATGACATTCTTTATTAAACTCCTCAGTAAGCGCAACACGGGCCTCCCCCTGGTTTTTTCTATGAGCACAAGTAGTCGGTTTTTCTAAAATAATTTTGTATTTCAATAGAAGGTTTACAAAAACTATACTTTCATTCATTTCAACTGGATTATAACTAGAAATACTATCATCCACACTCATATTTACGAATGTACTTTTGAAATATGCTATGGCAACACTCAATTTATCCAAGTAGCTCACAAATTGAGAAACACGGTGTTGATTGGTGTTTTAGAACGAAATTAAACACGAACTGGCACTGAAATAATATCTCACAATTAAAACTAGACTTTAATTATGATAAAACGTTGAATTCAGTTGCAAATTAACAACGCAATACTATGAGATACCACCTCCCCGCTATAACTTGAGTACTACTGAAGTACTTGGGACAGAAGTACCGAACACAAAGTCGGTAGATACTTGAAATTGCTGGATACCTCGTCGAACATCAAACACAGCTGTGGTGAAAAATTGTGTAATACTTACAGTGGCTTACAAAAATATTATTTTTAATTTTAATTGAGCTGAATTCTTTTTTACCTTCATAATAAGTGTAATTAGGAACCTGAAAAAATGCAATCAGAAAGGCTTTTGTGGAAAAGTTTTCATATGACAGTATTACTCTCGGACGTTTGTCTGATATCGCGAGAGGCGGGACCGAGAAAAAAACTTTCATGTTTTTTGGTATTCGAGCCACGAACCACTTGCTCAGTTACCCAATGCATTAATTACTAAGCCACGATCATCGTCGCTTGGAGTACCCAATTACCAAGAAAGAGTTTACTTAGTGTATTCTTAAAAGAGATACTACTTTTGCCTAGTCGTTTCCTAATCGCAGCAGCTAGACTATCTTGTTATGAAGTTGTTTGTAGTTCCGACGTACTTTGCTACTTTTTTATACTCCGTGTCGGTCTCTTGCCTTAATGTGTTCCTCGAATAGTTTCTCAATCATTGCTATTATGATCTGCTTACCTGAACGCATTTGCGTTTGCATATAAGATACCGGTTTATTTTTCTAGACTAAGTTGTAATAAACCGTTTTTTGTTGCTTAGACTATAAAATTTCTCGATGTTTAATAGTCAAATTCTCAAAGCTTCCAGTAAGGTTAATAGTTTTTCTTTCGAATTTATCCCTCTTTACTTTCCCACTTTTTTGACTAGCATTTGGAATGATGGTAATTTTCTTAGTACCAAGACCTCTTATCTAGCGTGATTCGTGTAATTTTAATAAATATGATATCGGAGACGTTTTATACATTTCAAAGGACCTTGCTTGAAAATGGGACTAGTATCGATTTTGCAGAATATGAAAATCCGAAAAATTTCAGAACACTAAATATCAGAAATTCTTACATTTTTAGTAAAAAAAAAAATAAAAATTAATAAAAGAGTATTAATGTTGTAAGCCACTATATCGACCACTTATGAATATACTCACCACAGCTATGTTTGATGTTCGAAGTTGTTTTCATAAATCTCAAGTATGCATCGACTTCATATGTAAGGTACTTCAGTCTATTCAAGTACCTGGCAGTACCACTCGCGTTGCTTTGCGAATCAGACATTTTATTCAGTGCAACAGTAAATAATTCTTGCTTAGTCATTAATTTCAACCTATTTTATTACCAAAGGACAGTTTTATGTTAATTTATTGCATGCGTTTAATTTTGTGAAAATTTTTATTAAAAAGAAATTATCGGCAAGCATTTGTGAATCACTTCCCATTTGATGTTCAGAGTGTTGCCATAGACCATTTTATAAGTGCATTCTTAGATATGAGTGTGGATGATAATATTTCCGGATACAACTCCGTTGGAATTAATGAAAATGTAATTTTTGTAAACCTTCTGTCAAAGTATAAAATTATTTTAGAAAAGCCGACTTCAAATGTCAATAGGAGGAAGCAGGATAAAGCTCGCATTGCGATTACTAAGGAGTTTAACGAGAAATGCGATATGAATTTAACAATGAAACAAATTTTAAGAAAATTGAATAATATCAAAACGAGATTAAAGGAAAAGAATTTTAAAAACTTATCTAGGTCAAAGCAAATACCGTTTTTAGAATGGGAGAGGAAGTTCTTGGATTTGTGGGAGGGAAATGGCGTTACATTTAAGACAAGTACGTATCCGCGCATTTAAAAGTTATCAACTAATTTCCTCTATTTAAACAGAAAAGTTAGTTGAATGTAAAAATCAACCGAAAAATAAATCACCAAAAGAAGCTCTACCGGAAGATATTATAATGAAGTTTGAAACGGCTTATAGCTGTTTAGAAGATGATCCACATACATCTTCCGAAACTTCCAGTCATAGCTGGGAACCTACATCGGAAACTAAACCATCGGAAACTGATAAAAGAAGCCCTGAGTACGAGTGGTCATCATTGGATGAGCTCAAGCGTGGTGTCTTAATATGCCAAATGAAAACGCTTCAAGCGCAAGAAGCTGCGGCTAGAGCTACTGAGAAACTAAAGTTATACAAACTTTTGCTCCTTCAACAAAATGAATTTGTCACAAAAAGAGAAATTCAGTGATTATTGGATGTAAACCTTAAAATAGTACTAAATTTAAACAATAAATTCTTGTATATAACTTCAAATTTTAGTTATATTTTTTCCCAACAATGCTTGGTTACCGCCTAACTTAGATCAAAGTCTTGAAGCAATCAATATTGCCCATCGTATTTAATTTAGTTTCCCATCTATTTTCATAGGGCGATAAATACCAGATTAACTGGTACCAAAACATCCCCAAAACCATTCCGCTACTCTCGGTCTTGACAGTGGGTACCTTGTAACTTTTTTAGTTCAGTGGAGCACGAATACTTGCCTGTTTTATTCATTAACTAGTTAGTAAATATAAAGCTAATGGATCCAAATAATAAAACAATTATAGAAAAGCCACTTTTGTTGGGTTAGTGAATACCCCGGCCATAAAAATATCTTCTGGGACGTTAAGTGGCAGTTCCAAAATTATCTTATGTCGTTTCTCGTTCAGATCCACCGTCGTGGTTGAAACAACATATCATCCAAACGCCTTGATTTCCACTCCTGTTATTTATTTAGTTAATAAAATTGGATTGCTAACACTTCCTTAAAGCATTTTACTTTGCTACAAGAAATTTTATTTTATTAGTCCTGCAAAATTGAAAACTCGATTAAATATTTTGAGGCCCACTGTACTGAGCAGTAGTAATTTACTCAAGTAAAAAAAAGTTCCATGTTCAGGAGTGGTTAACAACGCTTTTGAGTTTATTTTGATGCACTCAGCAAGCAGTCATTGCAAGTATCTTACGAATACCATTCCAGTTCGCCGAGAGTCCTGAGCTAACTTTTTGTCGATCCATTTTGAATAATATATTTTTGTGCATTTACAGTCAAATTCTGCCTTTCCTATTATTGTTGTCAATTGTCATATTTTCTTTACATTAATGTGTGCGCCATTTACGGGTAACAGGAAAAGTCCTTCAGAATTGTGAACCATGAGCAAAAATTTCTTTTTGCTTGACTTCTTGAGGGTTGCCGTTGTAAAAGTATAAAAGATGAGCGACATTGATAATACCAGTTCCTACGCTTTTAACAATGAACAGCTTATTTTTGTAGAGCTTCTTGAAAAATATAAAATTCTTTTAGAATCAGGAACAAAAAGATCTCGAAAGATGGTTAGAGCAAGACGTAGAGCGGCGACTGCTCTGGCAGCTGAATATAACGAGAAATGCCTAAAAAACATAACAATGCAGAAAGTTATTACAAAAATTAGAAACCTGAAGGCAAGATTAAAGGCAAAAAATTATAAAAACTTAAGAATATCTCATAAGTTAGAATATCTGGATAGCGAGAAAAAGTTCTTGGATATGTGGGTTGGAAGTGACATTTCTCTTTTGAAAAGTAAGTACAATAATAAAAAAATCTCTGAAATATAATTTTGAAATCTTTTCAGAAAAATCACGCAAACGCTCAAAATTCAAAATTCAACCTGAAAATAATTTGTCAGGTGGCATTAGTGTAAGCGAAAAAAGATCAGATGATGCAAATGATTCAATAGATGATGCAAATGATGTCGGAGTTCAAACAGAAAATGGCACACCAGAGTGCATTACTTTTGAAATGGAAAAACCGGATAAATCAAATTCTTCATCAGATGTTGCAGTTGAGCCAGAAAACTGTTCACCAAAAGGCATCATGATGGATGCAGATGACAGCAATTTTCAAGATAGTGCAGAAATTTCCATAGGTAGCTCTGAGCACTTAACGGAAGTTAATTTGGAATCTGAAACACGATTTGAGCATGAGGAATATAATGAAGAGCATGACAAGTACGAATTTATGACATTAAGTAAACTGAAGCATGTTGCTTTAATAGCTCAAATTAAAGCCCTTAAAGAGCAGGAGGCTGCTTCTAAGGCTAAGAAAGAATTGTCAATATACAAGCTATCGATTTTAAAACGAAACAGTGGAAGTGAGTGAAAACATATTTTTATGTTTTTAGTTTAAGACTTAATTGTATTTAGTAAAAGCGTATGATGTGATGTAGTTAATGTCGTAATAAAAACTCTTTAATTGCATAATTATGTCTTATAGAAATGGAATAAAATACGGGCAACTATAACATCGTAAGGAATGTAGAGGGTTCAAAAGCACGCAATGCGAAACATACTATTCTAATACGCAGTACAAGGATGAAAAGCAAGTACAAGTATACCTATGCTCAACTCACAAAAGAGTGTTAGTGTTAGAGCTTACTCCGCTGGAGCTTATGAGCTTTTATTGCATTGAGTTTATCTTTCCTATTATGTACTACGTATATCTGCAGAGTTGAACCCGGATCACGCGGGTTGAGTCGAAATCGAATCGACTGGATTCGACTCCACATTTTGTGCAGAGTTGAGTCGAAAATATGTGTACGTACCTGGGCCGAGGAGTTGAACTGACAACTTGTAAGGATCAGTTTATTTTATTTGTGTGCGGTTGGCGAGCGGATGTTGTGCAGAGTCATTAACACTAACACAGGTAAAAACAAATGAATGGCGGTAATGCTCATCTGTCAGTTCAACTCTTTTTTCAGTACACAGGTCGAAACTTAACTCAGATTCGACTCGACCTTTCAATTCTGCATGTATACTGGGTATATATTGATGAGGCCTATTATTAGCTCTGATTTTTTCTAGTTCTTGGAATAGCATCAACAAAAACTTGTGCAACAGTAATGACTAAATTACCACTCGAGCAAAATTTCCATTTTCCAGCTGGTTGTTGTCACGTTACGGGGCATTATACATTTTTTACGAATGCCATGGATTCCTATGATTCAACGTCAACACTAATAAGTTCATAATGGTAAACAAATTGCTGTAAATTTTCTGAAAACATTGATGAACGCAACTTCTGGACCATCTACGTCGCAGCTGTGCATCACAAAAATCTTCTGAAAGTTTGCAAAACAAATGTAGTCATTTGAAACAGCTGCAATGGTAATGCAGTCATTTAAAATTTCGGGACGCAAAGTAGCTTTCGCAATCACTATCTACTGCAACTTATTCACCCCTTGTATTTGACACAAGTGGAATATACTCGTACTACTGCTATCTACTGCTTCTGAGTCCCAGTAAATGACCAATAACTACCACATTTATGTAACTCCTCAACAATAACACATCATAACTTACCCTTTGTAAGAGTATATCCAATTACTTGCGCAAATGCTATTTTTGCAGTCCCGCCTTTCTGCTATTCTGCTTACGGAATATGCATTTGTATTCTTCGAAGAAGCTTAAAAGAATATTCTCCACGAACGAAACAGAGAAAAGCTATACTTACTGCAACAAGATGAATCTAATAATAGGAAAATAGTGGTGTCCGACTTCTATTTTTCTAGTTCAACTAAATACTTAAGTTTTCACATTAAGCTGAGAGCGGTTAAACTGTTGACAAATAAAACAATCTTCCATTCAGTAAAATAAAAAGAACAGAATAAGAAAGAATATTCGAAATAGAAGAAACCGATATAAGAAAGGATATTTCTTTTCAGCACATCCGGCTAAACATCAAGTTTTCAGTTAAAAAATTTGAATATTTAAGTCATCTTTTGCGACATGATAAATTTTTAAAAAGATCATGTGGAATACTGCAAAAAAAATTCTTATTTCCTTTTGTTCGGCGAGGTTAGGATCAGGATTATTGCATCCCTACCGCAAAAGTATCTGCAGGCCTCCCGGTTTTGGATCACTTCGTCACTGAGGCCAAGCAAATGATACTGTTTTTGCATTTGTGTGATCCAGGAGTTTTTTGGGTTGTGTAGGAACGTTGATTGACGTTGCCTTCTTGACAGGGTTCGTGGGATCCCTCCTTTAAACATGACAGTGCCAACTGAGCCAGTCGTGCTCCAATTTTTTCGAGATGGGGTCTTTGACGTGAAGGCTTTCTTGAATGCTTGAGCTTTTAGTTCGATCAAGCTTTGGTACTCTTGCTGTCATGCGAAGCATCTTCATCTCAGCTGCCGTTAATTTGCTGTACATTGTCCAGTATTGCGAGCCATATGTGAGCGCCGGACAAAGAACTGCGGTGTAGAGCCCTCCTTTCAGATTAGGGGACATTTTTCTTTTCTTACTATGCATACCTTTATATTTTATTGTAGTTTCCGATATTGTGAACGAATAAAGAAATACACCCCATATATATATATAACTAGTTTCAAGCACATACCGTATTCAGAATGGGAGCAAATGTTCTTGGATTTATGGGTCCGAAATGAAATTTCAAACCCGAAAAGTAAGTAGGTACTTCGTTTCTTCGAGATACATAAGTCTCCGTAAATTAACAATACATCACGTTTTTTTTTTTTTATTTTTTCAGAA
Organism: Blera fallax; assembly: GCA_946965025.1. Lineage (NCBI taxonomy): Eukaryota > Metazoa > Arthropoda > Insecta > Diptera > Syrphidae > Blera > Blera fallax. The sequence goes on along the minus strand of OX337246.1, from coordinate 6,598,123 downwards.
AAACCACCGAAAAATGCATGTGGTGTTATAAATAAACGTGCAAATAAAAGGCAGGCGGAAATTATGTGTGACGACAAAGAAGACGATCTACGAGTAGTTACCTACACAGAAACGGTTATTAAACGTCGAAAATCTGAACGGGAAATTAAAACTCGATTTTGTGATACAAAAAATGATGAGGAATTGGCAATGGATGAACTCAGGCGTGCTGTTTTAATACTTCAACTGAAGGCACTTGAAGCTCAAGAAGCCGCACTAAAGCCGAGGAGAAACTAGACTTTTACAAACTATGTCTCATACAACAAAATCGAGTCGAAAACAGTGCAAACTAATGCAAATTGTACTTTATGCTTACTCATATTATAAGTTAAGATAAAATTTAAAAACCTGTCTTTTGGTTTACAGTACTACCTTCACTTGTTCTTTTTGATTTTGTAGAATAGTCATACTCCTCTTGCATGATTCTCAACTAATACTCAATTTAATAAATACACCACAGCTTCAACTGAGCAAGTGAGTTGCAATAAGGTTTGCTGAAATATTTCAATAGTGGTGTACGGAATTGTTTTGAGTTGTGCTTAGCAGTCAGCGGATTCCATCAAGAAAACAGAAATCACTTCCTAAATCCATAAAACGAATGACGAGGATGAATACCTCTAATTAGGCTAACTACTTATTCTATTTTTGGACTCTGATCAAGGAGTGGGGATGAAAATCTCTCAGAGAGCGGCACAAACATCAAAAAGTACGGGAACACGTTTAACAGCAAAAGTTGCCCACTCTTGAAATGTTAAAAACACACGTTGTTCAAAAAAAATTTCAGTTGGATATTTATATTTTCTGCTGTAAGGGAATAAAATTTCGTACTTATTCGTAAGATTTAGTAAATATTCGCTATTTTAGACAAATACAGGAACAAACCTAATATTACATTTCATTTTCTCGATTCAATCTCGAGGTATTTGATTGGATTTTTTCAAACAAATTTCATTGCATTCACCCTGTAGTGGGTAGTGAGTTGAAATACTGAGCACGAAGTTCGGCATTTGGATCCCAATAAACACATAAAAGTTATTTTTCACGGTCTCACCTCTTGTGAATGTCCGAGATTATGCGTGCGAAATATATGCATGCACGTACAATACGCCCAAGAAAAATTATTACGAGAAACTATACCCTGAGTCCTTATCTATAGTCTATCTCCTTATACTATTTATTTATTAAATTTTGATTTTACTTTTACTTAAATACCATCCTTAGCCTTCTAAATGCGTGCGAAATATATGCATGCACGTACAATACGCCCAAGAAAAATTATTACGAGAAACTATACCCTGAGTCCTTATCTATAGTCTATCTCCTTATACTATTTATTTATTAAATTTTGATTTTACTTTTACTTAAATACCATCCTTAGCCTTCTAAATGGCTTAGTTTAATAAATATCCCATAAAAAAAACTGTTCATTCGCAGTGCACACAAATATTGGTTATTTTCAGATTATAAAATTGGTGTTCTCAATGAGTCGTTTTCATAACTGAAAAACAAACTGTTTCCCGTTTTTCGAAGCTATGGCGTTATTTTATTCCTCTTTTGGAACGAAAATTAAACAAAATTTTGTAGCCCACTGTACCGAACAGTAAGTACTCTCATCAGTCACGTTTGATATTCCGAGGGGCGAATTGTTCGAGTCATTTCAAGTACGTACTTCGCAGTGAAGTTGCCTCTGCATAATTTCCCGCATTTATTCATTTATCTGGAAAAATGCATTTGATTTGCAACTAAATTCAAACTTTGTTACTAATTGTGGTGCAGTTTTATCTCAGTAATTATTCATTACCGGCATCCCGTGTGTAAATTTCGGCATTTTGCAAGCAATAATAAATGTGGCATCTGTTTACTTCTTTTTATTGACTGTTGCGGTGTTGCCAAGTTGTTTTACAAGTCGGTAGTACTAAACATGAGTGAGGATGACTTTTATTACGAGCCCGCTGAATGTAATGAAAACTACATTTTTGTACAACTGCTGTCAAAATATAAAATTCTTTTTAAAACACTACGAACTCCAGATGGGATTAAAAAAAGGAAAGAGGCAGCAATGGCTGAAGAACTCGGTAAGAAATGCAACAGTAAATGGACTGTGAAACAACTTTTAACAAAAATACACAGCAACAAACAGAGATTGAAAGACAGCAAACGCCATACCTTAAATGGGGGCGAATGTTCTTGGAATTATGGGTTGGAAATAGAATTTCAATTCCGGATAGTAAAAAAAGCTCTATAGGTTTGAAAATATGCTTTCATTTTTGAAAATCTCTTTAATTTTGAATTTAAAAATAAAAATTTCAGAAAAATCATCACACAAGTCAACAGATGGTCCAAAACCAATGAAATATAAAACATCTGAGGAAATTATAAAAAATTTTGAAGCAGATTACAATTTGTTGGAAGACGACCCATTCTTCGTTAGAAAGTTCAACTTGTAATTGGGTACCTAAAGCTGAACCGGAATCTAAAGATATGAATAAACGAGCTGTTTTAATATCTCGAATAAAAGCGCTTAAAGCACAGGAGGCTGTTGCTAGAACTGAGGAGAAGATAACTTTATACAGACTATCGCTTCTTCAACAAAGCAATGTCCTAAAAAGTAAAATATACTGAAAATGGTAATTCTTTTTTTTTCTATTTATGTATATTAGTGTACACATGTGGTGTTCACTCCTTTAGAATTTAGAGAACTATTCAGTTGATTACTGTATTCAACATTATCGTTTATGTCGTGTAAATATTTGCATCTATTCGCTTTATTCTTTTATCTGTAAGTTGAGTGGGGTGATGCAATTTATTAAGAAAACTTGGTTTTCCTCAGTAGATCTCACTAAATTATAATAAACTAACAAAAGTAAAGCAGTTGATGCGAATTGGATGGCTTCGTTGTCGCAAATTTATTTTATGATGGGTTAAGTTTTGATAAAGTTCAGCCAATAGCAACCTCATCCACTTTTGACAAAGTCCATGTCTGTGCATGGTCTGTTACATAAAAGGTCACTTTAGTTGTTCGATTGAAACAGCGTTTGCCAATTCATTGTTTAATCTCAGTGCTGTTCATTGTCCGAATTAATAGCGGAGCCTAGGTAAACAACGTGCCTAACTAGCTCAAAGTTATATCTGTTGCTCTGTCCGATACGTTGGTGTTGATTGTCCTTTCTTGTTGACAGCATACACTTGGTTCTTGCCTTCATTGACCGCTTCCGTTTTAATGCTCACGAAAGCGCCGCTGTGTATCTGCCATTTTATTATCAGTTCTGTAGTGTAGAAGAACTAAAAGTTAAAGGCTTTGATAAAAGAAGTATATTCTGACACAAAGTATTTTTTAACACAAAAAACGTAAAAATTAATCACTATACTTTAATTAATTAATTTTTAATCTTAGTACTACTTCTAAGTTTATAACATGTAAGTTACTACGTTTCACACTTCCAAACAATATGCTCTTCTAATTGCGATAGTTTGCACAATTTGTGTTTTTCCCTGGCTCTAGCTGCAGCTTCTTGTGTCTTAAGAGTCTTTATTTGAGCTATTGAAACAGCGCGCTTAAGCTCATCCAATGTTAAACTTTCGTACTTATCGTCCTTCGTGTCCTTTAATTGTTTCAGTTTCTAATTCTGATTCAGGTTCCCAGTTCTGAGAAGATTCTGAGCAACTAACCATATCATCATCTGGTATATAATCTTCTGTTAAATTTTCTTTCGATGTTTTATCTATGGACTCATTGGTTATATCTATAGTGTTTTCCACTAATTTAACTGAAAAATTTCAAAAATTATTCATCCCGTCATTTTTTTTTCTTTTAACTGATTGTGATTATACATTTGGATTAGAAATTTAATTCCCAACCCACATATCCAAAAACATTTGCTCCCATTCCTGATAAGGTAGCTGATTGAATCTAGATAAATTCTTATAACTCTTCTCCTTTAAGCTCGATTTAATGTTATGAATTTTATTAAAAAGCTGTCTCATTGACAAATTCGTTTGGCACTTCTTGTTGAATTCTCTAAGCAGCTTAATGCGTGCCAAACGTTTTTTTCGGCTCATAATCGGGGTATTTTGTTTATCTAAAACAATTTTATGCTTTGGCAAAAGTTCTACAAACATTAAATTTTCATTAAAATCAATTGAGTTATAATCCGAAGTATTATCGTCCGCACTCATATTTGTGAAATACTTGAAATTTTGAGAATTACGAGTTCCACAAAGGGGAATAGAGTGTTTTTAACTTTATTCCTGTGGGGAATTAAAGGACATTGAGAACAATGGACAATAGAATGATTTAACAAAATGTAATATATTTAAGAAGCGCACAGAATTTATTAAAAATGAACAGGTACACAACAAGAACTCGATTGTTTATGGTAAGTACGTTCGATGACCATCGAACATAGACGAATTTATGCGGAGTTTCTCGAAAAATAAACGTCAAACGGTCTGCACAGTCATGAATTACTACAGTGGGTTACAGATTAAATAAAATCTTTTTAAATAAAATTTATAGAAACTGTGTAAATAAAAGAACGTAAAACTTTGAGTAAAAATTTATTTTTCCATATATAAAATAATAAATTATCAGAAATTTGTGATGATTGCGATTTTAAAGTGATGATTGAAAACAGAAAATATTATCTTAAATTTTTCTTGTATGACCACAAGTTGAGTGTAAGTACATAATTGGAAGCATAGCATAATAAGAACTGAATGAAAAGTATTCAAGAATATGATTCCTTGATTCGTATATTTCTAAACAACTTTGTGTACTTTCCTTGTCTGGGTTTTCAGCAGTCAACATCTCAAATATATATTCCAACTTAAGACGTCAACACCAATACAGCGCCATTACAGTTTTGGCTTAAATGAATTTGTGGTGAGTATATTACTTAATCGCCACAAATTTCATCACAACTTTTTCTCCAAGTACATAAATATCTATTCGTATATTGTTCTGTGGCTCAATTCAGTATGCACAGGTAGTAGTGGTAGATATATTGTGTCATCAACCCTACGACGTCATACCGGTCGAGAGTTTGTTTGGTATTTATATTTTTTTGCGTTTGATTTTGTTTTTTATGTTAATTTTTGATTCAAACGAAAGAATTTTGATACTAAATTATTTTGAGCACTAAATTAATCGAAAATGATTAGTATATAGAAACATTACTGTACAAAAAACTACTCTGCACTTTAGTGACGTATTCATGAAAAACGTAATCGAATGCCGTCAAACAAATAGAAGATATAGCGTAGCTCGGCACGTACTAACTCAAATATAATTTCCAAGGCGCAATTTGGCTTCAAAATTCTGAATTCTGAATTCTGAAATTTTAGTACATGCATATAAGAAAGAAAAATTATAGTCAGGACTTTAGATGTCACTGACAGAGCATTATGCTTCTTGTATTTACTGGTGGCGTATAATTAAATCTCTTTTTTTTTTTTAAATTAACAGGTACACAACAAACGTTTTTCTTCCCAATAAAACAGGGATAGGATCTTAGTGTGAAGGTGATTGAGAAAGTAGAAGACTACTGGGTTGTCTTTCTATAGGTTTTGATGAGGGTACTTTGGAACCGATGTTCGCGGTTGGGTTAGATAAAAATGATCCTTCCACGCGTGAATTTGTCCCTTGGTGATGCCAGTAACCTGGTTTGCTTGTCCTTAATGTGATGAAATTGTTGAATTGTTTTTCGTGATAGCCTGATTTCGAGTTGGTAAGTCAAACATCCGAGTTTCATTTACATATTGTTTCATATAGACTAAATACATACATATATATCCCGGGTCTTGTGGCATCTATGTAGAATACTCGTATATTGTACCTCCAACGAATACATTAGGTGCGATGCACGCTTCGATGAGAAACTCAACTTCAGTTAGCTCAATACCATTAAAATAATTTTGAGAAATAATTGAAATGAAGGAGAAATACTTTTTTTCTCCATGAAAAGGGTGGACTACGTGGTGTTATTTCGACGCTGAAATGCAGCAACAAGGAATCAACTAGCTCTAAGCAGCTAAGAAAGAAATGACAAAATGCCAAACCTGCTCCTGTGAAGGACTGTCTTAACTGACGGTGCCTCAGGGGACCAACCGGACAGAACAAGCACGTAGACTTGCAGAAACATTGAGTCAGGTATATAAAGATCTAGGTATGGGCTAAAGAGAATCTTTAAAGGATTTCAAAAGTAAGGAAGACCGTTTCAACAACTCTTGAAAAAATATTTGCATTCGCATACGCACTCGTTTTTCTGAACTTTCACGAACTTGTTCTCATATTCTCAAAAAAAAATTTCATTCATGTAATTATCTTTAATATTTGATTGTTAAGTCAGAGATGATAGATATGACACTTATAGGCTACTGACCCTTCACGTACTCCTAAAGGGAAACGACATCCTCTTAAGCTTGAGTGGATATTTAAAATTACGGAACAAATTTGAGACAAGGTCACATCTTTAAAAAAGATGCTTCAGGCGAATTTAGATACCTGTTCAATCACTCTGCCCGATATGCGTCGGAACTAGTGGAATACATTATTTGCTTGCTGTTGGTCTAGTTGGTTCTAAAATAAGTCGTGTGTAACAGTTCAAGAGAAATTTATGAATATGCTAAATACTTCTAATAAAACGTTTGAAATAATATTAAAAAATTCCAGTCAGTAAACGTCACCCAAAAGGCGTTTTTTCTGATCTGCTAAGCCTTTTACAACATGAGACATATTCAGATATTCAGTTTAATGGATGACTATCAACCTGCATTTATTATCCCCATATATTACTGATAGGAATCAGCCTATGACGTCAATTTGATGAGCTCTTATCCACACCAGCCCTCTTAGATACCTGTAAAAAAAGAGCACAATTCAATTCAAAAGCTGTTATCACCTCTGAAAATTGTGTAAATTTTCTCACCTGTGCTAGTTTAATCTAACGATATCTGGCCCAAACAGACTTTTCGAGTTTATCGATTTATCGATCAATAAATCCCTTTATCGCTTATGCATGTATATTCTATCAAATCGCGCATCATAGTGTGCGACCATTCGTGCCTACTAACAAATGTAACACCCAATAGATAAAATATCTAAATGCAAGCTTCGCCGAGACCAGAAGTAAACAAACCACTCAGAAAGTGGTTTGCGGGTTTTGTTTTTATTCGCCTGTCCATGACAGTGATCTTAAAGTGTTTCAAGGTTAACACATTAAGCTGACTGATGACTGAAATACTCGAAATTGTAAATTGTAATGGGTACCCGTACAAAGATTGCCGTAAAACACCGAATATAATGGCAGAATAAACAGGTTTTTTTTTCCGTTTTTGGGTACTTTTCATAGGGTAAATTGAACTTCGTTTAAAATACATGCGCTGGAGAAGTAATAGCGATAGGTCATTACCTTTACTGATGTAAGGCTGACTTCATTCTGACCTTCAAGGTTTGTATTAAAGTGCGGAAGTTTACAGACCGAACAATTGTTACGAAATTTTCGCAGCACGTTCATACATCTATAAACGTCAAACAAAGAAATAATAAAAGAAGTATCGATAGACGTTTAGTGGCACTTGAATTCCGCTTGTGTCAATAAAAAGACTGACACAAGAAAAATAATAAATATTTAGAATCGGGTTTCCGTAAAGCATTTATTTTATCTTTTTTCTCATTTCCTTTAATGCAAAGGTGTAGAATAAGATGTGGTGAGCTGCGGTTCAGAAATGCCTTTCGAACCCTTCGACTGATTACGTCAACCATATTCTAAAAGCCACCTTACGTAAAAGACTCTAGAATTCTATCAAAAACATAGAGTGGTGCACATCAGAGAGGTGTGTTGTCATCATTACTGTGGGACCTTATTTTGAACTCCTTCTTATCCTAGCAAATATGGGATCTAGCATGCATACATATGTAGCTGCAGTTTTGATCGTTATTAATGTCGTAAGCGTCACCTCAACGTCGGAGTGGAACTACTCTCCAATATTACGCTTTGAGATGTTCAAAATACGTGTTGGCGCCGACCAAAAATTTATATTCGATGGAAATCCTCGAATGATTCACTACAGACACTCAGTTAGGGAAAGAGATCGTAAATGTGGATACCTTGACAGTCGAAAAAACTTGCTGGGGTTAGTGAGTTTTTATCCAATTATTTGAACGTGTGTATGGGTAGCTTAGTGCCGAAAAGCTTATTTACTCATCTACGGATGTATCGCACGTTATGCTACTGAACTAGATACATACATACATAGCTTTCAATAATCTCTTCACACTTTGGTTCACCATAATTCCATTCCCAATGGACACAGCAGTCCAAAGCACAGCCACATGACTCTTAGTTTCAGACAATTTGTATTCATGAATTAGACAATCAAAACAAAATTGGTAAACAACTACAAACTGGTCCAACAACCGCGTGGCGTATGGTGAATCCCAGAGTAAAACTTCCCAGAATTTACAATTTTGAACAACCAAACCGGTCAAAAAAAAAAAAAGATCAACAACAATGACCTTATTAACAAAGTGATTTGTATTCAAATCAGATCATCCGTCTAAGTGACGTAGTATGTAGCATGATCGTTAAAATTGGAGAACTTGTTCAGTCCAAGCGCGTGAAATGGCTCATTAGGAAGTCCATTAGGTAGGCTATTATACAATACATACTGGTATCACTGCACCCACGTTGCAGGCTGCAAACACTCTCATTGCAGCTGCACTTTTACTCTCCCTCACCTGAGCCTCTGTTACACTGACCGAATCCAGTTTAATCTCGTATTTACCGGTTGCATGCGGTCATAATACCCAACCAGTACCTGAATAATAATTGTGTTCCAAACTAGATTCCGTAGTTCCTACCATTCAGCGTGTCCCACGTTAACGTCTGGATGTCAGTGACCTTTGCTTTTATAGTGCATCAACTGTTTTAGAGCGAAGGGGTCGATTTGCATTTGCAAGTTCTTACCTTCATGAGAATTGTAGCAATTTTGCAAGCAATTTCACAAGCAACCGTATCCACGGTTTGTTGATCAACAAACGTGACGTGCTATGTGATGCCGCGTGATGGGACTACTTGAAGTGCTACAGCAGCGCTATCAGCAGAAATATTCCAGATAGCAATCGATGAGTTAGCGTTCTTCTACCCTCTACTGCACGACTATGTGTCTCCGGGGTAATAAAAGGCGAAATGATTAATTGTTTGTGTTGTATCGATTTGCAAATACCTCCAGATACGAGTCTGACAAACAGGCATATACTCGCGTGTATGCATGAGTATGTTTGTATGTCAGGTAAATTTTGGTAAATACTGGAAAACACAATCTGCTAGGAGTCACGAGTTCTGTTTTGGCTTGCCACTCGTACCATGTGTTATGCAACTCGAACTGAAGCTTAGCTTTCATGCTAAGACGTAATTTCAAATGATGCCAGTCATGTGAATACGCAAACATTTTGATACATTCTAAGACTGCTGGAGTTTGTCAACAATGTAAGAGATGATGAAAACTCGTATGTGCTATCCTCATCTTGGTTTTCAGCTACTCTTGGAAGCTTTGATCAAAGATTCTTTTAAACCAACCTGAATGTACAGAGGGTTGTTCCAACTACTGGGAGAAATGCAGTTAGAAATGTGACGAATATCAAGTGTATAAAAGGACTCTTTTATTCAAGTCGAAATTTTCAGTCCTGCGTTGAATTACTGAGCGATAGGTTCCAGGTTCGAATCCCAGAACACACCCAGCTACTTCTGTAAAGAGAATCTGTCATTTGGCTTATTAAACATTTATCCGAGGTCGATACGAGATTGTCGTCAACCGGTAGATGTTTTCAGCAATAAAATCATTTTATCCATGAAAGACATTTTGAAAGGATAACATTCAACCGTTGATGTTGCAAGAGTCAAAGGGACTTTTTGCTCTCTTGATGTGCGTTATATTTCTTGAGTCTTACAGGTTGTGCGGTTTACTTTGTTTCATCTGAAAGATTTCATTACCAAGACGCATTAGTCTGCCGTTCATTCCATCAAAGATCGTAAAATGTTTGATAGACGTGCTCGGCTTTGTTGGCAGGCAGCCACATATCAATGTGAAAGTTAGTATTCTTATTTTTGAGTAGTGTCCACAGCGGAAGGGTAGCTGCAGTTTTAAGGTAGAGGTATTGTTTTCCATATTATTTAGCTTCAAGCCTAACGCGTTCGTTACCAGTTTGTCCAGAGTTGATCAACTGGCTTGAGCCATTGGTGATGTTACGCACGGATGTTCAGTATTCACCCTGATTATGTCGCAGTCCTATTATCAGGTACAAGTCTTTTCATACGCACTTCCTTTAACAAATTATTTTTCTGGGATTCCAACCTCGACACCCACCTGGTAGGTGGCAACAACATAAAATATCCTTAACCTAAGGCTGGCATTATATTTTTAGGTCGCCAAAGTCGAGCTCCAAGTACTTCATCCATAAAGAGACACTACGTACCTTATCATTGGCTATATCTGGCTTAAGCTGGATCAGAAACGCTCCAACTGTCTTATTGGACAGAGAAAGGTGGCCATTTCAAACATAGAAGGTGTCGTTTCAGGGCACTGCTTTATCGGCAGGTCAGGCTGAGCCTCCTCGCAAACGACTTCTGCAGAAGCTACGTGGGTAAAGAATAGGAAGAAATCATACTACAGCTTCTATGCACCTGCGAAGCTCTCTCCTACTGCAGTTAGGAGCCTATTTTTCCAACAACCTCGGCGGAATGGCTAACGCAATTAGTTGCCTCCAGCATTTTATTAATAGCTCCTTCTGCTTTAGTGGGTAGCTCTTTGGAGATGTTGTTCCTGTGTAACACAATAAACCTTAATGGTCGAAGTCCGGTCTGCCAGATACAAGCTTTTTCGTGATTTTGTAACGAGCTGCTCTTTTCTCAGCTAGGACATGTCACGTCTACGGTCCGCTAAACTATTTTCCTTTCCATGCGGTATGTGGATCCAAACTCAACTATTTCTGTTGATGATCCATCTGCTGCTGTTCGCTGTTTGAGCTGTAAGTGAAAAACACTTTTCGATCCCTCTCCAGCTCTCTGCAGAGAGCCATATGCTGTGGGGATTATAACACTTACCGACAAATAGTTCTGCTTTGCTCACGGCTTTTCCATGCTCATCTATGTTTGGCTGGGTTTTGCTGCAGATCGTTTCTACTCCTGCGTGGAGATGGTCTCTTAATTGCTCACGCACCGTGAGATTCCGAAGGCTGTCAATGTTGTATAGTTTCGAGTTTTTTCATATGCATGTACAGAGTACGAAGCCCAAAAGATGGTGATCCATACTGAAATGATGCCATTCTCAGAACATGTTAAAGACTACCTCTAAAGCAGCTGTTTATCGCCGAGTGGTTATTCTGGCTGGATCGGCTTCCAATAGTCTTAAGCTCAGGTGATCTTTGACAGATCTTGTGCTCAAACAGTGTTCCTTCACAAAACGTCAACCGTCTGACGTTACAAAAATCCACAAAATGCTCTTTTCTTATTTGAGCCCTGTATTGTTGCTGCCTTTCACAGCGCTTCTGAATAGTTCAGAACTTCCAATGTGGCCTTGTGGAATATTTGCATATTGATTTCAAACGGGTGTACAGTTTTAATCTTACATTGTTGCATGAACTTGAATATTGTATTCAGTTACTCATATGTACATCTAAGCAGGTACGTGGCACATGTCATAGCTGAATAAAAAAATGAGTCATCGAATTTTTAGATTGCATCTTAGATAGATGTTCCAGTTCACAGTTTCCAGCAACTAGCACGTATCAACGTATTGACGACCTTGGCTATTTATTAATTTGTTGCACCGACTTATAGACTTTTATTTAGCAGCCTGAGCTTTCTCAGTAATCAGCGTGAAAAGTTGGCGATTAAAAGTCTCAGATGCGGGTAAAGATACGTGAGGGACTGTTGTAGATAATAATTTCGCAAAAAAAAATATATTTTTTATCAGTTTTTCCACGTCTTCCCGTCAATGACTAAATATGGCTGATAACACATTCAGATCAGCCACGAAAATATTTACATGAGAGAGTGCTCTTCCCTTCTTATCACATTCCTGTCGTTGAGCCTTGAGTTCAGTGGAAAATTGAATTCGAAATCCGAATGAAATCTATCAAACGCCTCCATTAAATTGCAAAACAATTAAAACAGATACTCGTACTGTTTGGTTGATATTTTTGGAACAGTAAATATTGACGGTAAGATTAACTACCTGTTTTATTGCGTGTGTATATTTTATAATCTCGCGGGGTCAGATAAGGTTTGATGCAATAGAACCAGTTAAAGTGACGAAAACAGTACAATAAAATCTACTAAGAGATACTTTGAAATGTTTTATTTAAATGTGCACATCGTCTGGTTATTTATCTTTTATTTAAAACTGCAAAAAAAAAATTTTGGCAGTACGGTTTGATGATGCCAATAAAAGTCAATATTTGGCGACAAGTATTTTATGGCTAAAACGCTTCTAGAATAAGTGAGAGTTACCCACCGATAAAAAGTTAAATAAAAAAAAGGAAAAACTGACTGACATATGTATATTGCTTGAGAAGAGAGGCGTTCGATGAACCCGAGTGCAGGAATAAATTATTCTAAAGCCGAAGTAGTAGGATTGTAAGAATGTCTAAATTTTGAATTTCTGAATAAATTTTTGCAGTGCTCTTCCGATCTATTTTTTGTTATTATTTTTGAGAGAATTTTCGGCTTTTTGTTCAACTTGCATAGAGAAACTCAAAAAGGTGTGTTTCAGACTTATTTTCTTTTTCCGTTAGTGTGATGCAGTGTAAAGGGTAAGCCGGCTATTAGTGGTCGAGGAAAAATTCAAACTTTTTGTCGCTGTGGAAGCGTGACAATATGAACAAAACTTCACTCAAGAATTGAAGGAAAATGACCATTCCTTACCGCTTCTCTGTGTGGGCTTTAAATGAGCCGGAAAATGACATTAATTTTGGTCGCAAAATCATCTTTATGAAGGGATCTTATTTTCATCTCGAAAGCTATGCCAACAATTATATTCTATACTTGAAGGTGCTTATATTCCAGCAGAAATGTTGCTACATACCACACCACCCGTCGATCTTTTGCACACTATGCTCGGTAACAGTTTTATTAGCCATTTTGGAGACATGCCTTGGCCATCTCGCAGCTGCAATTTGTTGAACTGTTGTTACTTCAATATAATCTGACGTATTTTAGGAAAATATCCATCAAACTATTTAGGAAATAGAGCCACGAACAATCGATTTACATACTTACTTCAGGTGACGCTACAGTCCGGGGTGGACCTGGGCCTTAGCCAACAAGCGCCTTCAGACAGTTCGATCTATAGCTAAATAGCTGTCTCCAGTCTCCGATGCCATGTTGGCTGAGGTCCCCTTCCACTTGCTCCGTCCATCGGAGGTAGATTTTCCGGGCTGGACATTGGTGTCCATACCCTCTACATGACCCAGGCATCTTCTCCTCCAGTCACCGTCTTCACAGATGAGACTGTCCATGTCTCTGCACCGTAGACCATAACTGGGATGACTAAAGTTGGCAAGAGTTATTCTTCGTTTGATCTTAGAGCTGGTATTGTTGTCCGCATTAATAGCGGAGCCTAGGTAGACAAAATCTCTTAAATCTGTCTACGGTGGCGTTCTGTCCAAGACGTCAGTACTGATTCCCAGGGTTTTTTTTTTTTTTTTTTTCCTCTTGTACAACCCTTGCCCGCATGGCATCGACACTGCGACCTAAAAGATCTATTGTATCGAGGGGTTGGAGTTAATCCAAGAGACGTACTACCTCCCTTATGAAGGCAAGTACATCCTTGGTAGCGGATCCCTTGAGTTCCACTGAAGTAAGTATCTCCCTGTGGAGAGTACGTAACCTTAACCAATGTAGTGCCGGGCATTCGCAAAGAATGTGTTCGGATGTCTCATCTTCCTCGAGGCAGAATCGACAATCCTTGTCCTGGCAAATATCCATTTTGTTAAGGTGGTATCTCAGGCCGTAGTGGCCAGTTAGGAAGCCCGTCAGCTTCCTAATGCTTTCCTTATCTAGGTTAAGGATTTCCTTATAGGAGTAAGGTTTAATTAAACGTTTGGATTGTCTCAGACCAGGGACATTTTCCCAGTGGTTTAGACGAAGTTGATTTTCCCATTCGTTTAATTGTCCTAAGGCAGAAGCCCAGTTGACTCTGCAAAACGGTTCTGGTCCTAAGAACACGGATTCTGATCCAGCCCTTGCTAGTTCATCCGCCGATTCGTTGTCTGCAATACCCTGGTGACCAGGTACCCATCCAAGTTTGACCTTGTTGTATCTGGCGAGGGCCTGTAGGGCATCGTGGCAGCATTTAACTGTCATAGAGTCCATCATGTTGGAAGACAGTGCTTGTAATGCTGCTTGGCTATCCGAAAGGATAATAATTCTGGCGCCTTTAATACCTTTTCTGGATATTAAGTCGGCGCAGATCTCAATGGCATGTACTTCTGCCTGGAATACCGAGGGACATCTTCCCATGGGTATCGACAGTTTGGTGTTGGGTCCAAAGACACCAGCTCCAACTCCACATTCCATTTTCGATCCATCAGTGTACCAGATCAGACTTCTAGGGTCCCGTGCCAGAGCCCCATTGGCCCATTTAGCACGGTCTGGAATTTCTACCTCATATAGTTTCCCAAAACTGTATTCCCTAACCATAATGTCTGGGATGGACAGAAACATTTCTATATTTGGGATTGAGTTAAGTATTTTCAGGTGTCCCACGTGGCCATCTGTTTTATACTTAAGTTCGAGCTGCAGTTTGATAGCGCATCTAGCAGCCGTCTTCCTAATGAAGATGTGTAGGGGTGTAAGTCCAATTAAAGCCTCAAGTGCTAAAGTTGGGCAGGTGCGCATTGCACCTGTAATACCTAGGCAGGCAATACGCTGTAGTTTCTGGAGCTTATTAGCCGTTGATTGTTCGAGGGTTTTAGGCCACCAGACAACAGCAGCGTACGTAATGATAGGTCTAACCATCATGATATAAAGCCAGTATATCATTTTGGGGTTAAGCCCCCAAGTTCTGCCATAGAGGCGCCTACTGGCCCATATGGCTCTAGTGGCACGCTCTGTGGCTGACTTGATGTGAGAGTTCCAATTGAGTTTCCTATCTAGGATAATACCGAGGTATTTGACTTCATTGGAATAAGGCAAAGTGGTGTCTTTTAAGGTGATAGGTTCAAAGTTAACCAGTCTCCTTCTAGTAAAAGGCACTAGAATAGTTTTGCTGGGATTAATAGATAATCCTTCAGAAGTGCACCATTCTAAGACGTGAAGCAATGCGTTCTGCATGCCTCTAGTAATGGTTGCGTTAAGCTTGCCACTACAAATGATCGCCAGGTCATCTGCATAACCAATGGCGCTAAAGCCAAGTCTGTGGAGACTGACTAAAAGATCGTCAATGACCAGTGTCCATAATAAGGGAGAAAGTACCCCACCTTGGGGGCAGCCTTTGACCGCCGTTACGGACACCGACACGCCACCAGAGGAGGCGGTTATGATTCGACTTTCTAGCATTGCTCTGACCCATTGGTTGGTCGAATCTTCGATACCTTTACGACTGATTGCCCTAGCTATCGAGTCGTATCCGGTATTATCGAAAGCACCCTCAATGTCTAAAAAGGCACATAGGGCAATTTCCTTGGTTTGAAATGCTTCTTCTACCTTTTTGACGAGATAGTGAAGAGCACTCTCAGTGGATTTGCCTTTTCTGTACGCGTATTGACTTGAGTGTAGAGGATTAGATATTTCTATCTGGCCTCTAATATGAACATCGATAAGTCTTTCCATAGTTTTAAGAACAAATGATGTTAGACTGATAGGTCTATATGATTTAGGCAGTTCACTAGGCCTATTGCCACTCTTGGGGATGAAGATCACATTCACCTGTCTCCAGGTGAATGGGATGTAACCCCAGTTGTAACTAGCTCTAAATAAAGCGATAACTGCCGGCAGTATGACGTCGATAACCCTTTGAATAAGGGCTGGGAATATGCCGTCACCACCGGGGGCTTTGAAAGGTTTGAAAGAGCCGATTGCCCATCTTACCTTATCTGGACTGAAGATTTTGCCAGATAGACTGTTAACTCTGCTGGCTATGGAGACCCTAAGGTCAGTGTCGTTAGAGTTATCATGATTTTCATGGATAGTCGAACCGGGGAAGTGCACCTGAAGTAGGGTGTTAATCGTATCCGTTCGGTCCAACGTGTAGGTACCATCAGTTTTCTTTAGTAAACCCACACAGTTTGTATGATCTTTATCAAGAGCTTTGTGGATACGTGCCGCTACAGGCATGTCAGTAATGTCTTCGCAGCATCTTCTCCATGCAGCTCGTTTTGATCTTCTCAATTCTAAATTGAATTCTGTGAGAGCGAACCTGTATTCGTCCCACATTTTTGTGCGTTTGGCTCGATTAAAGAGTTTCCTAGCCTTCTTCCGGAGTTTAGCAAGCTGGTCATTCCACCAGGGAACCTTTCGTTTACTCGGGCTGGTTTTACTGACACAACTACTGTGGTATGAAGTTAGCAACACTTTATTCAGCTGGTATGCTGCTTCATCAATGTCCCACGTGGACTCAATTGGTGAGACAAGCATATCCATTTTAGAGAGGACTAGCTCCCGATACATAATCCAGTCCGTCGACTTGGGATCGTATCTAATTGGGGCCTGTGTCAGTTGGCCGGGTATGTCAAACCTAATATGCTGATGGTCAGACATCGAGGCTTCATCTGACACATGCCAATTTATGACAAAATTAGAGATAAATGGACTGGCGAGAGTGAGATCAAGTACCTCCTCTCGAATGGCATTTATAAAGGTTGGTTTAGACCCTTTGTTGAGGACATCTACATGGTTACTAACAAGATAATTTAACAAACACTCACCTCTTTTGTTGTCGTCGCTACTACCCCATACCATGTTGTGAGCATTGGCATCGCAGCCAATGATGTAGTGTAGGTTACTACGTTTGCAGTAGCTGATGAGCGCTTGGACCTCCAATGGCGGTATATTGTCGTCATCACCAGGGAAATACGCCGAGGCACACACGATGTTCTGAGTGCCTCTCTCGGTCGGGACTTCTGTTAGTAGGGCTACTAGGTCTTTTGTTATAAATTCTGGAATGGGAAGAAAGTTTATATTATGGTCGATTAAGCAGGCCGCCCTAGGCACTTGCTCATCGTGTTTATAAATTAGCTTACCTACCCCATTCCCGAGACCCTTGATGTGTCCGCGAATAACCCAAGGTTCTTGTAACAGTCCTAGGGCTATCTTTTCATCGGCGAACCGCTTGCTAAGGGTAGCGGACGCGCCCTTAGCATGATGCAGGTTCGCCTGTAACACCTTGAAGGTGCTAATCATGGCTGATAAGATTTTGCTTGCCGGAGTAGTTGGGCTTTTTTAGGGCCTTTCTTACTGCGGCAGGCGGCTTGTCCAGGACGACCTGTTGTTCTGTGCCTGACTTCAGCCGTATTTAGAGGATTTCCGGCCACGTTGCCAGTTGTCCGAGTTTGTGTACCCTTCTTTTGCAGCTTAGGGCGGACCGACGAAGCGGTGGCCGTAGCCTTAGTGCCGCTCCCAGAACCCCCCGCAGTAGCATGCCCAACGGCATTACTACTGCCTATAGAGGCTGAGTGGGTGCGATCCACAGGAACAGACACCGCTGTCGTCTTACCGCCACCAGAGCTAGATGGCCCAGAGGCACAGCTAGTTGAGGTGGGCTGACTTGAATCCTTACAATCGGACACATTTCCGGTGCAAGGTTGAGTGCTGGCTGCCTCTTCCTCTAAAGGGGTACCGCTGTCAGATGAGGGAACCTTATCGGTGCTCTTAAGGATAATTTTTATCTGACCCCAGCGGTAGTTGACCTTCCCCTTGAGTTCGAGGAGCTTAGCCATGGAATTGTCGTCTATGCCTAGCACAAGGTGAAGGAGTGC
Source organism: Blera fallax (assembly GCA_946965025.1). NCBI lineage: Eukaryota > Metazoa > Arthropoda > Insecta > Diptera > Syrphidae > Blera > Blera fallax. The sequence goes on along the minus strand of OX337246.1, from coordinate 6,580,110 downwards.
ACCTTCCTTCCCTCTCTGGATGACTTTCCACGTATTGGCCTTAAGGTTGGCATTTTGAGATACGAGGGTGGCAAGCACTTTCTCGTTTGAGAGATCCAGACTTTGTGGAAAGAATCCACGGACGATGTGTGTTTTTGGGAATGAACCCTCTTCCACCAACATCAGGTCCAGACCACATTTAGTGCTGATCCTCTCAAAGTTGGAGCGCATCCACCCTGCTGTATCATTGTCTCCACAGACAAAAATTAGCCACCCCGATCTTAGGTGTGACCCTGAGAACTTAGGCCACACGCCACAGTTACTCAATTCGATCGAGGTGTCTATAACTGCCTCTTGTACGAGAGCCATTTGCTCTGTTGAGAGGGGATGGTTGGTCAAGTCGGTCGGAACGATCCCTAACCTGACAAGGCTAGCCACCTGGCTAAAGGTGGGAACATCAGGTAGGGGACCACTCTTGATCTTCTTGGCGGCCGATGAAGGGGGAGTTTGATCTTCGGATCTGACTCGCTTCATGTCTGGCCTGTCTTTGTCAGCGGATTTGGCCAGGATGAGAGCACTTTCTCTGTCCATTCCTCTCCGCAGGGCGCTTTTAAAGCGTCTGTTTTGGAAGCTATTCAGCTTCACAAAACCACTCTGTTGTATTTGCAGCCCGCTAAAACTCTTCCCGATGGAGGAGCAACCCGATTTCTCGGTAATCACGCTGCAGGTGTCAACAAGTGTGGACGCGTCGGAATCAGAGGTGTACGATTCCGCTGCTGCTTTATCGTCACAGCAATCCGTACGATCGGAAGGGGCCCACTTGGCCAGACCTTCTGAATCGGATGTAGGGTTCGGTTGCCCGATGGCGGACCGAGAAGTAGAGGCCGTTATGTGCTCTGAGGCACTATTAATGTCGACCGTCGAGAGCCCAGTGGCTACCCGATTGGGGAGTGCCTCTGGTTGCCCAACGGCAACGCCAGAGGTTGATGCGCTTATAGAGGCATCAGTCTGTAAATTTAAATTTTTTTGAGATATAATGATTCCCACGAGTATCCGGGAAAGAGGAGTCACCCATGTCGGAGCCCGGTACGGCACGGGAAGGCATTGGTTAAAACCGAAGGCAGCCTGGTATTCGGAGTCCGCATACTAGCGACTAAGCACTCTCTTAGCCACGCATCCCTGGCGTATGCTGTTCCACCTTGGATTAGAGATTTATTCTAGAGGTTTACTCCTCACGTCGCTCACTTTAGCCGAATAGTCACAGACGTGAACACCGGCCGTGCATCGCAGGCGTGCGCAATAGACCATACGTTCAGTTGTGCACGTCCGCAATACTAGGCCAGATTATCTCGCTGTGGTATTCGTTGCCCGGTGGCCGCCCCGTGGAGGCAGTGAGTCTTCTTGTCACGGTTACTCGCCAGGGATCGTCCAGGGACTTTACCCTGAGAGTCCGAACCTGACCACCAGGGTTACTTCTTAATTGGGCACAATTGTCTAAGTGAGCCAATGATGCGCTCTCAGCACGGGCAGCCACTTACCTAACCTAACCTACGATGGGCAAAGCTATCAAACTGAGCTGTCATTCTGGTCACTTCTTTGACATTTATGTTGTGTATATTTCTGCAAAATATCATGAACACCCTCACGCTTTAACAAGGCTACTAAATTATCCATATTTACTGCAATAATGTCAACACGCCAAAGGAATGTTCGTACTAAAGAGAATATAAGAACATTGATCATTAACTACGAGTTTTTGTCTGGATTTAATGGATCTCGAAGTGGTACGTGCCATTTGGCAACTTTAACAATCGCTACATGTGTCATAATTTGACCATAAGTTGATTTTGAGAAGTATACCAGTGCTATTTGTCACCGAACAAATCCAATGTGTCAATGTTACCCAGTTCAAGGAAATCTCCATTATCAGTTAGGTTGTCCGCCATTTTACCTTGCTCCCATTATTTAAACGATTGTTTTCAAAAATCATATTTCATCAACCATTGTCATTGCCAAATTGCTGCCCTTACTCAGGAAATGATAACTAAAAGGACACGGGAGACGACTACATGAACTACTCGCATTCGATTCTCCGTCAAGAACATGACAAATTTTCAAAGACCAACCGACTAGGTCAGAAAATTCACACTCGAGGAGACAGAATTTCTTGCCTTGTAACCATATCTTGTTTGAACCACAATTTTCCAATACTGTGTATTATCTGTTCAAGCTCAAGCTATATTCACATGATAAAGAAAGTGATTATCTGATGCGCTGGCAGTGATTTTTCAAGAGTTCAAGTTAAAGACGTCTGTCAAGTAAGACGACTATCAGTCATATGCAATCTAATTTTGGTCAGCTTCATCTGGTTAAATTGATTTGATAAAATAGCATTCCAGTGACTAACCGGTAAGATGTGGAAACATCCCCACACAAACACAGTTGGACATTGATTCTACGTTATCTCTGTTTTCTAGTGACGGATACGACAAACTCTTAAGACGGGCATTTGAATGAAAAAAAATGTTCCTTAATGGACAACTAATCTACACGGGAGTATAAAAATAAATTTATAGGCATGTGGGTCTAATCGGAACAACTGCAAGAACGAATTATTCAAAAATGAGTAATAAATTGGTAAGTGTGCACTACCACTTTTGATGGTTGTTAATTTTTTGTGGAATGTTTTATTTTAAATATAAGGGTAGTAGCGCTAAGTTTATGGTAAAAATTGAGAATTTGAATAAACCCCCCGCCAATAGGTCTAAATTTAATCAGATTTTACCTGAAGTACCCTTACAACTTAAGCATCCACAACGAGAATTGGCTGCAATATTCAAAGAAAACTGATGACACTGTGGGGCAAGCTGAAGCCCTTGCTCTTGCTATCCATGCTCTTTGGAATCCTGACAAATTTGGGAGTCGATAGAGCATTGAATTTTGTAGAAATGCATGTAAATCTAAATCGTGGTCGATTTAAGCTCAAAATTTGCTTCCTGTGGGAGTCGGTAGATCCATCTTTTGACGGTTAGAGCATGAGATAAATAGAAATACTTAGTCCACGTAGAACAAAAAGCCTCCTATATAACAGTAGAACACTAATAGGTCAGTGTACACTATAAATACATACATATCATCGAGGGTAGGAAAACATGAATTCTGTCACAGCTTCCAGTAAAAAAAACAAAATGATGGAGCACATCTTCTAGAAACTCTGGGATATTTTGCAAACTAACCATTTTCATTAAAATTGCTTCTTTTGTTTAATAAATTTTACCAAATGTGGTCTTGAAGTCTTCACGCTCCAAAACGATTGCTGTCTATTCTCTTTCGTGTTTATTTGTCACAAACTTGTAGTATTACATCTTAAGTAGGAGGTTTCAGGTTCGAATTCCAGGAAACACTAAAAAAAAATTATTTTTTTTTACTGTAACATTTGATGCATGTCTGACAAACATTTGCGAGTCATGAAAAAGCCTCTCAATTCCACCTTCCGGATACGGCGTTAAACTGTGGGTTCGTTCTACTCGAGCGCAAAATATAACACGCGCAGCAGCAATGGCTGTGAGGGTCTAAGTCCTTAGCTCCATTTGTAGACCTGAGTTGAAGACCTGAAATGTGTGTGGTTTGTGACGAACTGGAAATTATTAGAAAAAATGTTTTAAACATTTTCAAATATTGGTCTCTTCTTGCAGATCAGAAGTATTTATCAGATTCGATCAAAATCTGTTCTGTGGTTCTCGACTTATTCGTTGATTAACAATTAAAAATGAAAATTTAGTGAAAAAATCTATTTTATTTGGATTATTACTCTGTTCTAGGATTACGTCAGAGGTCATTTTTTAGCTTAAAATGATCGGGAATAAAAAACCTGGCAAACTGGTACATTTTCGTAAGCTTTTTGAACGTATAACAATCAAATTTTTGGTGGCGTAAGAATTCGGGAAAGGTTGCTAGTTTTTACAAGACGGAGTGGTATATTTCTTACTATATACGACATAAACAGCTCCGAAATCGTTTCAAGAGCTCTTTATTGATGTGTAACTCCCAAACTAGAGAAACAGGCCATTTTATTTTACACATTTAGGGATTTTCACATTGGCTCATTGAACTACTGAGAACCTTTAGCGAATGCCTGATAAAGCTATCTATAAAAGCGTCATAATTCTACCGTTCGATTTTCATTAATAAACCGTGTGTATATGGCAAGTATGAGTCATGATTGGGATTGTCGGAGAACCACCTGACTCTAGTAATTATCACAAAGCCCTACTAACAAAGTTTCGATAATTTTAAACGCCAAAGCACACTCAATCAATTAAGAGAAAACGTCGCTATCGCAACGTACATATGTACATGTATTTCGGTTCACATTTTCATATCATATCATATCAATTCGTAGATCAAGGGTAAGTAACGAGAACTAATACACTATCTAGAGCGATTAAGATGGCATGGAGTGGGTTGTATGATAAACTACAAGTCCAAGATGACATTTACATATGTATTTCGTTCAGAAAATTTAGATTAACTCACGAGTGAATGAACCTATGGAACCACCGCAAATTGTAGAGCACGATTCTCAGGTAGAATGCTAAATTCAAATGTGGAATCAGCAAAAATTTAATGCACGGTGAGTTCATTTTAAACGCTACTGTGGCCATGTAGACTTGCCCAGCGGCAGTTGTGAAGGTGCTTCTGAAACTGACTTCTCTGCACTTCCTTGCTAAGCAAACTGCAAGCAAAAGGATGGCAAAAGCGAATCGGAATGAAGAAATGCATGTAATCGATAGAATGAGACACGCAACACGGTCGGCAGCCATGTCGGTATTGAACGCTACGAAAAGGAGTATTCATGTCCAAAATACAAAATATCCGACAAGCATTTATCGACCATAGATCTGCTTCTCATTCTCAGATTTCTCAGCAAGTCCCAATGGGATTGTGTGAAATGGGATCTGCGACACGCTTACTATCTAGAAAATCTAGAAAAAAGCTTACAACTAACGGGGCTATTATACCCCTGCCAAATATCTGCATGCGTGCTACGTTATGGTGTCTGTACTAAGGAGCATTTCATCTGCATATTGTCCTGCCCTTTGTGCTGAAGCTGATTTGTTTAGTGAAGATACCTAAGCTCTGCAGTGCCTTCTCGTCTTTCTACGATCATTAACAGATCATTAACATGGGTTAATTTCCCGCGAGTACAATAGACCAGTATTGATGCAGTTCTTTAGTTGACCTTTTCTTTTCCCCACCCAAATGAATATTTAAGGTTGCCCAAGGAGTGATACGCTAATTTTTTTTAAATTGAGCCTTTAGCCTGTAAACCTCTTCAACTTTGATTTGTTAAACATGCAAGATGCATTCATCCTATAGCTCTTTAGATTGTAAAGGCAGATTTTTTTTGCTAAATATTTCACTTCCATATAAGCCAGGTATCCTCTCTGGTATTTAACCTATAACATCGATTGTCAAATCTGCTAAACGTTTCCCACCTAATTACCAGACTCATTAGCCAGTCCACTGCAGGCTAGACTTGTTAATGACACCTATTTTAATACAAATGAAATCCTCCTACCGCAAATGACACAAACAAATAAAATTGGAAAATTTTATTATTAAGTAAACAAATCGATCAGAATTGTATCCACCAGTTGAATCCACATTAACCCGGAGAATTATGAGGTAATCTGTACCATACCACCACTATCTCTCGCCATTTTTCACGCGATCGAATTTTTCCAGTTCGATCGCACCAGCGCCGTGGTCATTCATATTCCCTCGTCCGGTCTACTGTTAGGGAGCTAGAGACCGTCGATCCCGCTGCAATTGCTTTACACCGCTGATAAGCCTCACATGATATTAAAAAAAAAAAAAAATTAAAAAAAAAATCACTGTTCCACTTCAATACGTTTCGCTGTTGATTGCGATCGCGCGCTCGCACACTGGTTGCAACCGAACCTCAGCAGCTATTACAGAACAGATAGTGTGAAGGCGGCTAAGCACATTAGTAGTCCCAGTACCTGCTATAGCAGATTCTCTCATAGACGCAACCTGTTTTCTGGCTGCCACAGATTGGATCCCATTCCGCTGTCATAGTCAGATACAGCTAAACCGGTCAACCGAACGGTCGTCGTCTCACAGGTTGTCTCGATTGTGATCATAAATTTGATTCGATTTTCATTAAAAATACAATTTTTTTTTTAAATTTACTCCCCGTGCTCTGTGCTGTAAGATTAATCAGAAAAATAAAAATAATTTTTCAAAAAAAAGTGATGTGACGATTTTAACCGACAAATTCTAAAAATTGTTCAGTTTAGAGTACAAAAAGTGTCCACCAGAGTATTATAATTAAAATTAGTTTAATTTTAAAGTTTAATTAAAAAAAAAATTAGTAAATTGTAAATTTATCAAAAAACAAAAAAAATGCCTTCTGTACGAAAATCGTCAGCGATGATGCTAAGCTACTCTGTGATAATCGCATTGATGGGATGCTTTGTGTTATCAGGTAAAATAAAAAAAAATGTTTTTTTTTTTTTGTTTAAACAATTGTTTGCCATCAAAACCAAAACCAACCACACAGCTACTGTCTGTGTTGACAATCTTCACGCATAAGAGGCTTAAATTACTCAGTTGCTCGGTTATAAAATTGTGACATAAAATAATTTGCAGCAGAGGTTGCCCTGAATATCATAAAAATTATTATTAATCTTATCTTTAAGCAACTTTCTATTTCGAATCATTATCAACTATCATTACGTATGTAAATATGTGAATATAATGGGCCTGGAGACTTACAATGTAAGAGTCTAGTATTTTTTTTCTGAACTTGTCTTTAAGTGGGGAGAGTGTCTATCGTATTTGCAGTACAAATATACATACGTAGTTTTGGTGAATATTTTTTTTATAAAAGTGCTTAGAAAATGTATATTTTGGTCTCGGGTTTCTTGATGTAGGAATTATTGTCAGTGAAGGTTGAAGGTATATACCTACATATTTCAGAGGTAGGCATCTGAAATTTCAACACGACACGTGTGGTTTCACGAGCACTCCTTAACAAGATTTGAAGTACTTTCGCAATTATTTAAAAAAATAATTTTATTACGGCGAGGCTATGTCTAACCACTAATATGTTGACTTGTGGTTAGAAAAGCGCATATTGTTTCGTCATAACAGGGTTGGCAATAGGACAACTGATTTTCATGTCAATTGAACAGTTTGTACAAAAAAAAAACATTCTTACTGCGGTTTTCACATAACCTTTTCTAAGGAGGTGTTTATGTACGCTGATTCCTTTTGGGTTACCTAGCAGTTTTGTAAGTATTCAACATATCGATACTTTCCTTAAACATACATATGTATACAAATGTACATACATACAGGGGTGGCCAGCTAATTAGCACATCCTGCGATATTTTTATATTTTTTTTTTACTGTCTTTCTGGTGTACTTCGGGCCCAATTCCTTGTTAGGTGGACATCGTGCGTAGGCTCTTCCATCGGGCCCTACCAGATTATGTTTGTATTTGTAGCCCCAGATGATAAATTCTAAAATGGCTAACTTTCGCGAAATTTATTGGCTTGTTCAAACTTTGGCATCCTCGACAATTATTTCCCAATAATCGAGCTCTTATTGTTCTAGATGATACCGTTGCAGCATTATTTTTGTTCATTCGAGCTCTTAATTCCACTGGAATAGTAAAACAATTCTGCACTTTTTCCCCTGAACAGTCGATATTCCGCGCGATTTTTTAAATATTTTTTTCTTTTTGGTATCAATTCAAAATCAGGCTCGTTTCCTCCTTCGTAGAACTCTTTTTTTTTCCATACTTTTTCGTAAATTTTCAACGAATACAGGAGCGATAAGCGGAATGCAAAAAATATTAAATTTGAATCAATTTGAATTTCCAATTGAAACTTACCGGAGCCTTCGGGTATGCTAATTTTATATCTCGCGTCGGTGATACCAAATTATAAGTTTTCTTACAGTCAAGCAGTCCGCCATTGCAAGACGTTTTAAAACCTTGTTAAACTTTAAGCTTAATAGTACGTGGTGTTGTAGAAAAATAAAGTTATATGAATTTCCCTGTATGTACACAAGCGTTAAAGTGCTGCCAATTCGTTTAGCCGCTAATAGCCAATTATTCTATTACAACACCGGGCGTTCTAAGTAGTGAAAGACAAATTCATTTGTAGTTTTAGTTCCAAAAGAACAGGCAGGTATTTCAAGGGATCGGTTTACTGTCAATGTACTATGTTCGTTCGTGTCTATTGAGGGAGTCGGAGAAACCTCTTCGTTGTCATATATAAAGCGAGGGTAGCATGTGTCAGATGGCTCAGTGGTTAGTGCGTTGGACTACTGAGGAAGAGGTTCGAGGTTCGCATTCTGGAAAACACCGAAATGTTTTTTTACAGCCCAACTTATCATGAATATCTGACATTCTGTCGAGAGATAACTGTCATACAAAATCTCCTCAATTTAAAAAAACCCTTTCAAATATGGTTTTAAGCTGTAGATCTTGAATGGTCCCGAGAAACTACTAAGCCCTGGACCACACACAGTCTGTTGCGCCAAATATCAGGGATGATCAGATTTGAGTCACAGAAAACAGCAACAAATATTTTCACTTACTCTTCTTTAACGTTCCCCCCAACGAACATTCCATATAAATAATTGTAGCAAGTAGCTTCTTTCAGACACAGAATTAAAGTGCATGCATGTATGTATGTTCCTTCCGTTCCCGGATTTAGGCCCTTAATTGGTTGTATGTGCATCAAATATGCGTCAAATATTTACATTTGTATTTTTCGTCATCAAAAGCATTCATATATGTAGATATTTTTATTTCAAGAGGTTTTACTACAGTAGCTCCCAAGTGTCTTTATCTTCCTAAAGGCCCGGCCTTCTGTTGGTTTCTTTTTAAAATTGATATCAAATATACACCGTTCAATATTTTTAAATTATTATTATTCTACACTCTCCGATTAGAAATTGATTTGATTTTAATGTCTACTAAGTTTTCGATTGTGTGTGGCTCTGTTTCGCGAATAGTTCGATGGAAGTTTTCTGTAAGTGCGTCAAATATTTGTGGATCGTTAAAGTAACAACAGTTTCTCATGAAAAAGTCCAGCGGCGTCAAATCGCAGCTGTGAAGTGGAACGTGTCCAAAACTGCTCGTAACATGGCTTCCGAACTAAGTCCGCAAAATTTAAAATTTGGATTCATGTGGAGAAGTGTCGCTTGCAGGTTTTCCTAACCTTGATTTAAAACGATGACTAAAAAGCCTTAAAGCTCACTGCCAACGTTCATAATAATATTGCTCTTGATGATATTATCTTTTCTCATTATTTTGTAGCCGATAGTTGATAAGCTTTTAGGCTTGAACTACACTGCAAAGGATCAGTTGTTTACTTTATAGAATCTATGAACTCCTATGATGAACTGTGACTATAGACGGCCAGATTTTCTTATTTTTTGATGTACCAGACTATTAGTGAAACTTCTGTTAAGGACATGTGTTTGATTCTTAAAGTCCGACTATTAAAGCTTTGGCATCAATGGTAAATTTTTGGGTAATAAGGTTTTTTGTCTGAATTGATCTCTCTCCCTGTGTGATAATTTCGCTTATTAACTATCATTTTAAGCCAATAATGATCCTCATCGCTAAAGACAATTTTGCGACTGTGTCAAGGGTTAGTTCGTAGGTCAAGGTCTTTAGTTAAAATTGCCAAATTCCCAATTGCTGTGACCCACAACGAAAAACTACGATTTTCCTACACACCTTCATTTAGAGGACGAGTTTTACTAAGTGAGCACATGTACGAAATTTATCGACAGTTCATCGGATGGCTATCAAAATCACAGAGTTGTCTATAAGTTTCACGAATCGACAACCGATTTTTATAGTAAATTTGGATATGCATGTGGTGACGTTTTCCAAGATGATTCGGCAAAGAATACTCAACAAATATCCTTCTGGCACGCCTGACTTATGAAGCACGTAATGGAATTTACCAAGATTTACCTTTTTAATTAAGTCAGACTTATAAATTTCACTGGGAAGCATAAAATCCACAATTGTCTGGCTTAACTATTTTAGACTGACTTAGTCAATTCACATCCCAGCTTAAAAACTCACTTAGGTTCCACAACTTATTTCAAAGACCGCTACCTCATTTATGGGCTAGCATCCGCAAATCACTTTGCATCAAATTTTCATTCTCTAGCTTATCGTTTAGCATAAATCTACACATTATTTCACCCACACACTCCGAATTTAGATTTCTTAATTAAATTTCATTCAATAGCCCGCTACGGATACGTTACGCCTTTTAAAACTATCTACATATGCGGAATCGTTTCATTTCATTCAAATCGTAATCACTGAAGTGTGTGAAATCTTTACACTTTACCGGTTTTTAGTTTTATTTCCTATGTATCTGTCACATCTGATCTACAATCATGGTGTCATCTAACACGCATCGATTTGACACGCCAGACTGTGCACGATTGTTAGGAACTTCAATGACAATTTCAATATCCGTGGTCAGTTCACATCCAATTGAGTAAATTAAATTATTTGATTAACAATTGAATCGCCACTTCACATGGGTAAATATTTGAAATTCACTTACCTAACGATTTTAGTACGAGTAGTTCGTATGTGTTTGCATTGTAATTCAATTTAATTGTCACCCTCTGAGTAGTCTCCAATAATAAACCAATAAAATGTTCCTACTTTAGTCATAAACAGATTAATAGAGATTTAGAAAAAAAAAATGAAAACAAATTCAAGATCGTCGATTAATCATTTCGCATATGAAACAATCTAAAAATGACAAGAAATCAAAATGCCATCAACTAAAAACAAATGCAAACGCAAATTAATTATTCAAATGGAAAATGAATTCATTAACTGCATTTGAATGCAGTCATGCAGTGGCTAAGCAATAAGTAGTCAGCACAATAGGATGGGAATGTGTTTGTTTGAGGAGTTGGAGGGCAGAGAATCAAAGTTTACATACCCTTACCTGGGTAGAATCTCCACTCAATTGAAACAGTGGTGGCCAAAAAAGTCTTACTGCACATCAGGTCAGTGGTTGTTCTTGTAACCATTTCGACCACAGATACAAGCGCATCAACTTTTCGATGACATTTATCGAAAACTATTTTTGATCACCTATCGTTAGATTAATGCGTTAAGGTTAAGTGTTAAATAAAGAGCTGCATTTAACGATTGATTAATGAGTGTGGTTCAGCAGTTAATTGAAAAGTATTTGACGTACACCGCAATTATTGGATGTACTGCTACCACTGATTTATCTAAGCATTTGGCTGTACTGTAATAAAAGAGCTACAGAGTCAACTTTAAGTGGAATTTTAGGTCTGAAATTAGTGTCCCTAAACATTGATTTTTTTTTTGCACATAAGTCTCATTATTTGTAGAGTTTTTTATTTGATTCTAAGCCATTCTCGTTATGATTTAGAGACCTATTGGGTCTGCCATTCCCAATCAACTCAATATAAGTAAAGTTCATGCTGTGACCGTGCCCTTGTAGGTTAATCCCTTATCTCTAGGAATAAGGTTGGTTTCTTTTGAAAATGCCTACTAACCCGATGTCGTTAAATATTTTTCAATGATTATTGTTTTATTGAAGAGAGTACATACTCCGATTATTGATGAAAAAGAAATTCATTCAAATGACTTCCTTTCAACCCGATTTCGCAGTTCATTGACGATTACTTGGGGTCTATTTTGCAAATAGCTCAATGGATGCTTTCCTTAAGTATGCCAATTATTTGTGGATCATTTGGGTCATAACGATCGATTGTTCCTCATTAAAAAAATCTGCGTCAAATCGCAACTTCACGATGAGTAAAGCACGTCTCCAAAAAGGCTGATAGCACGATTATCGAACTCATTGGAATCAATCGATTGTAAGAAGGCTGGAATGACATGTTGCACCATCCTGCAATGCCGGTCCGAAACCAAATTGTCGAGTTTCCGCCGGAAACAATGTCAGTTGCCTCTATAGTCGTTAAGCGTCACGTTTAATTGAAATGTTTATGGCTTGCTAACACGATATAATTAATTCTGATGATCATACAGACATATCTTTCGAAGTTACATAAATCGGACGTCACTGTTACGTAGTCATCAAAGGTGCATGGTCCTTATAAATCGTATTTAAGTTCTCTTTTATTTTCCCACTTTTTTTTATCCAAGAAGATTCATCCAGTCACTCACTGATATTTCCCTCGTTTTATCGTTGCAAACAAATAACTTACTTGCCTGCTTTCAACAGCTGTCAAAATAAAACTCTATGATGAATCCGTCTAAAATTTTGACAGGTGTCGTTCGACGGATGCTGCCAAACGATGAAAGGACTTTGCATTGGCATCACTTGTCAAATATGGGTTCCTACACCTATTTTCTGAGTTGTAATGCTATAACTTAAGGACGGCCCAATAAATTTAAGTGCCGTTAAATATTCTGCTCCGTATGGAAAAAGCTAAAAAAATAATCATGATTTTACACCGATTTCTAAAAATGTATCCGATGTCCAATTATATTTACTATCATGACCAAGTACATACCTACTGCACCTTCAAAAACGAATGCAATTTCAAATCAATAATCTGCGGTGGAGATACACAGAACCACTATTCTTTTTACCTGTTCTTAAGTAAACATTGTTGCGCAGAATTTCAGGCTACTTCCTTGCACATGCACATTTCACGTTAAAATTACTTACTTACTGACTTGTCGGACTCCCAAGTTTCTACCTGAAACACTACAGCCACCCATCCCCTTCGGTTTCAGGCACCCTGCTGCTAGTTGGATTGGAAGACTCTACTTGGCTAGAGCATTGTCGTTCATTTCCTTGATGTAGCCGAGTTAATATAATCAACGTGTTTTGGCCTTCCGGACTACTTCAAAATCTTGGTTCAAAGAATTCGCAGTCAAATTTTCTCCTCCATGTGTCCTCCTCGCATATGGGATATTCGACGAAGTATTTTTTCTTTCCAAGGACCACAAGAACTGCTCCGACCTGACTTTTCGTCCCGAGAAAAATTCTGCATTTAAGCAAAAAGATTAACTTCACTTCTGCTGAACAAATTAATTCATTAAAATAAAATTTTTATTTCGATTTTACAACGTCAGATACACAAAGGGGTTAAATTTAAAATTGGTAGCGCCGCGGACTATAATAAAAAGGGAAAATGGCATAAGAATGTTCCCCTTCTGAGAAACGTAGAAACTCCCTAATCTGGCAATGCTGGGTGGCCAAAGCAAAACTTTCCCGAGATCTTTGGCTACTGATCTTTCCCAGGCTGTTGAATCCGTATTGTTAATCTTAATTTACAAATGAATCTGTTGTCTAACAAAATTATGATGTCAGACACTCATGCTCCAGTGCCATCTGTTGTTCTCTATACAAACCTGACGTTGACGTTTTGGTATAAATTTTTGGGCAGGTTTTTTTTTAACGTGCAATTTTGGTGTGTTTTTGATACAAAGGATGGTAGGGATATGCTTTCTAAAATTTTGTTTTTCAGTGCTGTACTACTTTCATTGTGACAATGATATAAGTAGCCAGTGTAGGTCATATCATGTTTTTTACTGTCATGCATACATAAGTAGGTACATACATACATATGTATGTAGGTTCATCTCTGCACTTGTGAAAGATTTGATCTTTTGGCCCAAAGCCACTGCCTTATTGACGTCGTATCTAATGCAGGCTTTTGTTTCGTCAAATTGAATGACTGACTCAAAATTCTATATTTCTAACGTATTTTTCCGATTACAGCTTCCTTGTATAATTTTCTAAATCTACGGAAACGAAAAACACATTAAAACTGGGCCAGTCGTGTCGGTCGTCGTTGCAGCAAGCACCTCTCATACATTCGAAAATTGTTTGCAATTTGATTTGAGATTCTTTCATTTGGCACGGCGCACGGCATAATCAAGGTCGGGAATGTTTACGGATTGTTTAATGCTATTTCCCAGAGTAACAAATAAACTTTAATAAAATCTTTTTTTTCGCAGTTCGTATCATGTCTAGGTATCGCATTTACTGCGAGCTATTTTCGGATTATCGTATTTTTACAGAGGGTAACATGAGCACTGAGACACAATGTCGCCGCCCGATGTTGTTTTCCATCGAAACTGCTCATGAGAGAGGTGTCATTTGTTTTCCTATAAAAAAAACAGCAAAACAATCGATTGCCTTTATAAGTGCCATAAATTTTCGCATAGCCCCTTGCGAAATGATGTAGCGAATTGATTTAATCGACTAAAGTTTATTAGCTGCTAAAATGATGCATCGATTTGGTGTTGACGCAAAGAGTTGTTTTATGTTTGCTTGCATCCGCAAAGAGCAAGTATTACTTTCGATGAAATTTTTATGAATATTTGTACGGGGGTCTTGCAATCCCGGCTCTTCTGCATGGGTGATGTTTTTTTGAAACTTTTTTTTACCATATTTGATCCCTAACACTGATGCTGACTCTTGGTATTTTTCTATTATTTTAGTTTCATAATACACCTCCAATGAAATTTTTCACAACAAAACAGCATTAAAGCCTTTGGTTTTCGATTAATAGCAAGGCAGACTTGGAAAACGTTGTTTCCTTACCGACCAATCCATAATGTATAAATGATTAAAGGAAAACAATTCCTTGAGCTGTATTCGTATGTACATAGCTGAAGGCACGCAGCTGTCTATAAGCTTACGACCTAACTTGGTGAAACTAGGTTTAGCAAAACAACCTTCACAGAGTTTGTATTCCTGCACCAATTTTATAGCGTCCATTTGTTTTCTGATAGAGCAAATTTGAATAAAATTTAACCTCCAAAAAGATCCCAAGGCGTTAAGGATTAGGAGCTATTCAAACATGCCAGACGGCATGTATAGAATCAGCAGTTGAACTTACTCCATTGTATCTTATTGTAAAAATGAGGCTATATACCATCCAAAGTTAGATAGAAAGGAACCATACATGTGGGCTGCTTGCTTTCGATTTTCCAGAGATAGTGACATGTTGCTGAGAGAAAGTTCAAGGTTTGAATCTAAGAAAACCCTAGCGTTTGACAAATGTCCAAGCGTAAGCTTCTCAGCCCTGCATTTGGAATACGGCAGTAAATGGCATGATGCTCTCATCCAGACGAAAACTCTACATGCACAACATGAGTGGTTGCGAGGAAGTAGGACCTGGACCTATAGGTCTCTTGTAACAAATATTTCTATATCGAACCGGTGTGCTGTACGGATTCCGACTTTATCGCTCTCTTTCCACAGAAGGTTTTAGTCTCCATCCGCCTTACTTCGAGTACTGATGGTCGGTTGATTGGTCTTAAAGAATGGCATACGAATGGTGCGAAAAAACAATTTTGCATTTTGGTACAATCTTTCTCCACGGGAGATGTCAAAGGCTGGGTTTTTGGTACAATTTATCTTTTAAGTCGCTGTTCCTTTATACCCTTGGGCATGTCCAAAAGACTTAAGAAAGGCCTCAGCTTACTTAAATAATAAAAGGCAAATATTAAATATAATTTTCTGGCGATTTTTATTTTTTTAAATTGAAAGTTCTGAACAGACATCGGGCGCCATGGCTCAGTGGTTAGGTTCGAACCCCGGAAAACACGTAAATGTTTTTTCACGGTCTAATGTCTGACAAACGTCAGCGTGTAAAAACTGTAATGAGAAAGCTCGTATATGGTTCTAAACTGTGGGTTTCTTCCATTTGTGTGAAAAAATATAACACGCACAACGCGAAACGTCGCGAGAAGGACGCGACATATGTACGTTCTGTTCTCCAACATGACTGGGAAATTCTGAAAATTTCTGGAAACGCCTTGTGAAGTCGTTGTATTCTCTTGTTAATAATCGACCATTTAATCATTATCTATCTACATGAGTACATCAAATTAAAAATACAATTAATTAGCAACGATTGAGATATCAATCAAATAATTAAGCTCACATGGAAGAAATCACAATAAAGACTAGTGGCACGCTCAGAATGTCTTAATTGCGGTGTAATGACTTAAGTACTTATTCTCCGAGTGCAGATGAATGATAGCAATAGCATCAAACGTTTCGTATTAATTATGGTTTGAACCCTTAGGAGATCTTTTAAGAATTCTTATATTGTTTCCTCATATAACACAAAGGAGTCCCTTCTTGTGGCTTGTCTTCAAAATATAATTTAAGACAGTTTGCACTTCAAGCCTGTTAGATCCAGTAGAACGTATTTCCGAACGCCATCCATTTCCAATGCCATCTTCTGACTTGAAGCATTGCCAGGCTGCAACTCACTCTGTAATCAAAAATATCACTCATGTGCGTCAAAAAATCAAATAAAGCCTCATATGAGATCATTCAAATATTTTAAATTATTATTAAACATTTGCAAAGCGTGTTTCGCAATTTATCGCCAATAACCTTAAAGAGCAATTTTCATTAATCAAATTAGTATCCTCACTTTTGTACAATATCGGGCAATGCACGAATTTTTATGACCGACTCATAAACTGTTTGCTCTATTAACAACAAGCCTAAACATTATTCATTTAAATCCAATAAACATCAGTATGATAACCATGAGCCGTGTTTATTGAATACAAGCCCAGACCGAAAT
Source organism: Blera fallax (assembly GCA_946965025.1). Taxonomy (NCBI): domain Eukaryota; kingdom Metazoa; phylum Arthropoda; class Insecta; order Diptera; family Syrphidae; genus Blera; species Blera fallax. The sequence continues at coordinate 6,563,481 of OX337246.1, read as the reverse complement.
GTGCTAATTTTTATACAATTGGTAATAAAATATTAATAATTTGCAGCTAATCGCTAATAATAGAGATCAACGTTTTGAAACTTTCCAAATAAGGCTTGGTGTGACATCGGAAAGTTTCAAAATTTTTTTTTGAATTATTTTTATTTTAATTTGGAGCATTGTTTTCCGAGTTGGAACGTAAATAGATTAGAAATGTTGTTTTAGAAAACATTTTCTGTTTGATTTTAAAATACAGACGCTTAAACCATTTAGGAAAACTTATTTGAGAGTCATATTAAAATCCATGCAGTTGTCTCAAACATACGCAAAATACCAACGAAATTATTGGAATCGTACTTTAAAATTCCCATGATATCTTATAAAAAAGGACGATGGTAATCCAATTAAGTAATCGATATTTAAAGTGAAGACGAAGGCTCTTGTGTCACTCTCAATCAGTTTGTATTTTTTTTTGACTTATTTTGAATGTCAAGAGAAATATTTTCACTTGCATGCTTTTCAGTTTGCTTGACTGTAAGAGTAGTAATTGAATGCCATACGTCTGTCAATAGGGAAACTTATCGACATTTGAATCAACATAAATGCATTGCGTGTTAGGCCAGACGAGTAAATGTATACAATTTCCATTGACAATGAAATTTATTTTAATTTTCAAACACATTTTTAAGTTCAATGTAAAATTTAAATAAAACTACCAATAAGTGCTCGTAAATGTCAATATTTTGACATGAAATTGACTGCTAAAGTTGTTCAGTGATGCCAATCTATCAGAGAATAAATTATATTATACTGAAAGGAAAAATTACGGGTCAACCGCAATGTATTGAAGAAAAACTGAAGTTTTTTCTACCATTGTCAAATGCAAAAGTTGCTTCATCTGCCTGAACCCCAGTGAGCACAGAGATAGCTTCCACTGTTTCATCCAATGGAATCTAGTTGTCAAAATTAAAAACAAAATGTACGAAGGATATCGTTCTTTTACGGTACAAACACTGAGTTGTCCTGGTGTGTTTTGACAGTGAGTATTTGCAGAAAGGTGGCAGTAGTATGTAGTGTGTTTGCTTGTGACCCGGTTGGTGTAAGTTCAAACCCCGCCAGGGGAACGCCGATCACAGCCACACAGCACAACAGAGAAACGAATAAAATCTGAGTTTCTCCGACTACTACACCAAAAAAGGAGTTGCTTTCTGGCAGTAAAAACAAAACTCTTAAATTTTTTGGGGCGTTGTTGAAAAATCCACTTGGTATGTGTCCAGAGCACGCACAGATTTCCTCAAAGAAACTTTCATTATCGGCCGACATGCAGGTGTCATTACGTCCACGTAAGTCCTCTACATTCCAGCCATTTATACTGGGAGTACTTCTCTGGAGACAGAAAAGAGATTTATATGCGTTCCTACAGAATTCAACTCCAAATATGGGGTGGTCCATCTGTTGGCTTCTCTTTAAAATTATCATTAAAACCATTCCGTTTAATAGTTTGTAAATGATTGTTGCTTTATTGAAGAGATCGATGATTCCGATTTGTTATGAAAAATTATTTGATTCAAATAGCTGCTGCCTTGCCTAGAGTCATTTGTCGCGAAGTCCTTGTACTCCATATTAGTCAAAAATTAAAGCACAAAAGTGTTACCTGCATCGAATAATGTGCAGCAATAGATGGCTCACCCTTTAGAATATTCAGTATTTAGTGCGTTGCATTACTGAGCGGAAGGTACGACGTTCGAGTCCCAAAAAACACCAACAAGTTTTTTCACGAATGTCCCACCTCTGACGCATGTCTGACAAACGTCCGAGAGTAATAACTGTCATGAGAAAACTTCTAAAAAAGCCTTTTTGGATAAGGCTCTAAACTGTGGGTCCCTTCCATTTGTGTGAAAAGTGTCACAAGCACAACACGAATGGTTGCGAGAAGCTAGGCCTTAGACCACATACGGTCTATTGCATCAAGTATTTATCATCCATCGCCCTGAGCTTAAGATAAGACTCTCATACTATCTTGCACGGTAAAGGTTCTATTTTCGACGTCGTTTTTATATCAATACACAGTTTGCAGCTCGAAAAATAATAGATTTACGTCCCTAAAGTACGAATGTTTATGTATCAAGACCGAGTTACTTGAGCCATGACCTATGACAACCTCATTGACCTTCCCCAAATGAATTCTCGCTGCTGGTGTTGCCGTCCAAGTAATACACCAATTTCTTGATATCAATTTGCTGGAAGGCTGTCCTGAGGACATGCTTGGAGGTCACCACGTGTAGCCATTACCCCCATTAGTCGAAATACTTTTCGCAATTTGGTTAATTGGGTTCCCTTCGCTCTTTCTCACCTTCCCGGTAGACAAATGTGATTGGGTTAAAGTCCACCTCTCATTAGGTTGTCTCATGACTCGTCTATATCATTTCATTAAAATTCCTATGCTCTGAGATAACCTCCATCACGCAATCGTGTAGCGATTCTCCTTAGATATATCGTCCTTAACTGTCAGTTAACAGGAAGTCTCGTAAAAAAATTAGCCTAACCACCCATCTCAGCATGATCTCATATCCTGATGAGTCCTTCATCCGTTGGCCCTGAGGAAAACAACTATTTCCTCTTCCAAAGGATAAAATTTATATGCCAAGAAATTTAATCGCCAACTTCCACGCCATAGCCATCGTGATATAGGGGGCAGAGGGTGACAATAAATGTCGTTTTGCGTGTAAATCAGCGTATCATTGTCTCCCATTGTCCATTGTCCTAATAGCCGCTCCATGCGTAGGAGCGGACGTGTGTGGGTCTGGGTCTGAGATAACTCATTTAATCAGTTCTTGGCGATTGTATATGAAAAACAAAACTCAACCACTCCTTCTTTTATTTCTAGCTGACGCCATCAGATGTCACCAATGCAACTCTCATCTGGATGAGGACTGCACGGGGCTGAGACTGACCGTACCACGTGGGGTACGCGATGAACAGTATCTCACCGATTGCGAGCAGAAAGATTCCAGTGAGCGGGTATTCTGCCGGAAAACAGTGACTACAATCCATGTGAGCGGTGAAAAGCGTATCGTTCGGGGATGCGGCTGGAACGTAGAGGACCTACGTGGACGTAACGACACCTGCATGTCGGCCGATAATGAAGGATTCTTTGAGGAAATTTGTGCGTGTTTCTCAGATGCATGCAATTCTGCACCAATGAGTGGGTTGGTGGATATCAGAGTGGCGCTGGGAACGTCGATTTTCATGCTCATCGTGGCGGCAGTGAGAAGCGACTAAAGTAGGTGTTGAGTTCGGTCCGGTTAGTGCTAGCTTAGAAGTCATTATTAGTAGTTGTGTTAATGTCTAAAATACTTTTCTCTTTCATTTCCTATTCTGCTCGCATTTTTACTTTTTTTTCTTTCCTCTACTCCTTCGAATGGTTGTTCATTATTTTTTAATAATTAAATAATTTTAACAGACGTGAATTGTTTTATTTTCAAAAGAGGGGATTTTGTATTCAGAAAGCATGCTGAAAGCCATTCAAGATTTATAGCCGGAGATGATGATCTGCAAGCAGTGGGCTTGTTACACGTGCTGAGGAACTAATAAAAGAGTGAAGAGTTTATTGGATGTCAGATTAAATTTTATAAGGGTGGTGTGAAATGTTCTGGAGGTTGTTACGAGCTGAGAACTCGGAGCACAACTTAAGGCGAACGTACTTCTTCAATAATAATTGGCTGTTGTAAAATATTTTATCGTGATAATATTTTTATTTTTTTTTTTAGTAAAAGGAGGTGATTCTGATGTCATCGGAAGGAGTTACAAGTAATAAAGGACGAATTCCATCATTTTATCCCTTTCATAGTGATAGATAGATAGATAGACAGATAGAAACTTTTTTTTTCTCTCAATTAATTCAATTACAAGAGATATTTACAACGAATTACTTAAGTACAAAAAGAGAAATTATGGTGACATTTTATATTTTAACGAAAAATAGAATTAAATGCCACTTCAAAAGGCTTAACATTAGATATAATAAATAGTGGGTGGGGTAACCCTAAATATGTAATTTACACTATTTAAAAGTAAGAAAAATTTGAGCAAAATACAAATTTAAAAGAAATTGTCTAACCAGAATAATTTATTCAAAAAATTTCAAAAAACAACGAAAATGAAAATTCATTTAACCAGAATATCGGAATTGACTATGTTTGATCGCTAAGAGGAAATTCCATATTTACTAGATCCATGTTTAGAAGCCAATGTTTTAGATGTCTTGTAAACGCAGCTGGTAGTCTTAGTGTCCTGATTGCATAAGGAAGCTTGTTAAATAAACGACATGAAACCACAGTGTAAGAATTGCAAAAGGCTATTGTTCTAAAATTTGGCACAGGGATAAGATTCATGACATTACTACGCAAATTGTAATTATTAAGTACTCTAAAATTTAAATTTCCTTCGAAAAATACCTTTAGTACCTTAAAACAGTACAAATGACGTACAGGAAGAATTTTCAATTTTTGAAATAAAGGAAAACTTTGATGCATACGATTTTTTCTGGAAATTTTTCTTAAAATATGTTTTTGTAATATAAGTATCGGCTCAATTTTATTGAAAGAAACACCTCCCCAGCAACAAATTCCATACTGCAATTTAGAGTTAAAGATTCCATAATAAATTATATTTAAGAGATTTGAAGAGCAAACGTTACGCAAGTAGAAAAAATTTCTGAGCGTAGCACGTAAATATTGTCTGAATGCATTGGTGCGGTTAGCAAAACACATCCTAGAATCAATGATGATCCCCAAATATTTAAACTCATCGACTTTCTCAATTTGAAAGCATTTTTCGTTGCAGTCTAGACTGCTCCAAAAAGTGTTTGAAGGAAAACTGGAGTTACAAGAGCAGCTCCACAGTTTAAACTTTTGGCATTCAGGTGCATGGTAGAAAAAATCCGCATCAAAACTACTTTGAGCTGACAAATTGAAAAACATAAATTTTGTTTTGGAACTAATTACCAAATGGTGTTCTGCAAACCATATTCTTAATAAATTCAAATCATAATTTATATCAGAAACTAGATTTAAACGACTGTCTGAGCCATAAGCACAACCGACATCATCTGCAAAAGCAGTAAGAGTACCTTTGAAACTTAGTTTAAATAAAGAGTTAATGTACATTAAAAACAGAATGGGTCCCAAAACAGATCCTTGGGGAACTCACAGATTAATAAACTTTGTTTCACTTCTGATCTCATCAATCTTAACTCTTTGGGGTCTGTTAATCAGGTAAGATCTGAACCAGTTTAACATGAAACCTCGAAAACCAGCTTTATCAATCTTTCTCAGCAAAATTTCATGGTCCACCATATCAAATGCCTTAGTTATATCGACAAATAACCCAGCCGTCAACTTTTTTCCATCTAGGTTATTTAGTATTTGCGAACAAAAATGTAAAAGAACACTTTCCGTAGATTTTCCTTTCTGAAATCCGTATTGAGCTGAACTGCAAAAGTTAGTATTATGTAAAAACAATACTACTCTATTTTTTAATGCTTTTTCAAAAATTTTGTTGAAAGAACGAAGGTGTGAAATGGGTCTATAATTGCTTATATCGTCAGCAGCCCCTTTTTTAAAAAGTGGCATGATATCCGCACATTTTAGTGCTTCAGGAAACTCCCCAGATAAAATACTTTTATTGAATATATGAGCTAGGATATCGACTATAAAGCATGCAATACTTTTTATCGTACGATTTGATACGCCATCAATACCTCGAGAATTTGAATTTTTCAATTTACCAATAATTTGTAAGAGCTCAAAAGCAGTTATAGGAAGAACTTTCCTGAGAAAATTCTCACACATTGTCCAAACAACTACAAATCGGCATGGTGGAATGGGCTTCAAGTGGGATAGTTATACGGTCTGTTCGACGCACGGCTGATTTATTCCAAATATAAGCAACGAATGGCGAATGATATGTTGACACAAAACCTTCAACGCTTGGTTGGCTTAAAAGTAGTTTGCAGAAATGTGCTCGTAGTGCGTATAACTTGAGATTGACAACTTCACATTGTAAATGTACTTAGGCTGAACATCCTTCAAAATTTTTCAGAGGAAAGTGAAGGGTTTAATATCCCGGACTAATTTTGACGGCTAATTTATTTAAATCAATTACTGAAGTTCTATCCACAGCAAGGTGTTTTCTATCAAGAGACGGGATGGTATCTGAATCTGCATGAGAAGACGTAAGCGGCTCTAATGAGTATAAGTACGCATTACCACGGCTCTTTAAAGTTTACATATGTATGTACGTACATCGGGACTGGGTGCAGATAGGACCGATATATTTTCGACAGGATTCGCCGAACATAAGACATCTTTCGAAATTAAGTCTTTGCTCCGTAGAAGCCACCAGAAATGGATAAAATTCAACCTGTGATGCTTTAAGGGTAAGCGGAAATGTATGGTTTGTGGCTCAAAAACCTTATCACTAAGCCGGAACGGAAAAGCTAGCTAAACTATCTAAACTACCTATGAAAGCCTAACAGACTAATTACTCAGTTGTCTTTCTTCTGAATACATTCAATTGATTAGTGTGTATATAGTGTATACTCCTGCGTTAACTGTCTATCTACATACATCACAGCATATGTACATGAAAAGTAGTTAGGTAGTTATGCCTATTCATAGTGTCAACAGTAGAAAAGATGTGCATGGTGGCAGGTCACTGAGATATTCCAGGAACTTGCAAGGCCGGCAAACTCGCCAGACAATGTTCTTGAAATCTGCGAAGACAGCGGCACTTGGGAATGAGAACAGGCAAACTGAAGGAAGCTGGTATGGCGCACCTAACCTCGCTAGACATGCCATTAACGCTTAAAGTCGGCTAGAACAATAGCAATTGAGCTGGTACGATGCTCCAAGCCTCTCAGGAAACTACAACTTGTCGAACTTGCTGGATATTGAAATACCTACAAAATTCACTACAGCAGCGCTTAGATAAGAATAGACTCTTAGTCAAACTAGCTGCAATCAATAAAACCAACTAAAGAGGCTGGTATGACGCTGAAAATTTCGAAAAAATCAATCTGCAAGGCCGAGGAATCCTAAGTGTGTCTTTATACTAATCAGACATCCATCTTAAGCTTACCTGGACGATTGTCAAGCTTAGGTAACGACTATAAATCCTTCAGGAAAAGCACAAACTCGGTTTGAATTTTTTTCAGGATCTGATCCAGATCACTTTTGGGCTCCGAGGCTTATTCTAAGGAAAAATGTATCAAGAAAGGGGCCAAGAATGGATTCTAGTTGTGGAAGTTGTACTTTTGCTTAAAATAGGATTAATCTACATAGTATCAGAAACGGATTTCTCCATTGCTCACTTGTTTTCTTTGAAGTAGCACGCTGGGACACTCTTCAAGTATCTCTCGGCAAGCATCCCAATATGCCTTCCAAAAGAACGGCAGTGCATATTTTTCAACGACAGCGTCAGCAAACTCAGATAACTTCTTTAGTAGGCTGCCACAAGGGTATTTCCTGGATCCGTGCCTCTCAAATATATGTACATAGACGAGTATATAAATGACATTCCGGGTACTCGAATTCGATCGAAAAAGGGGCTTACACCTAGCATGACTAGAACCGAATCAGTGGGACTAGTCCACATCTGGCTAGGAGTCGAGCTCCATTCCATCTCGACAGAACACTTGGCTATGCAAAGGTATTGGAATAGCAAAAATCCGCGCTTGAAGGGCAGAAACTCATGACTTGCCTTGGAACCATCGACTGTAATTCCTTTCTAGTTTGGGGCCTAGTAAGAGCTAATTCTAAGAGCGTGGGCAGTTTAATTTGAACTTGAAAAGCAGCCGGTGTATTGGGTTCGGACAGCATGTCCATGAGGCAAGAGTCTATGATAAGTCTAGCGCAAGGTCATAAAATTCTAGTACAGATTGCCGCAAAAGCCACTAACACGAAAGATTGCTTTTAGATTGCTGTCCATGTTATGCATTAGTATCAAGATGAACATTCAACAGCACAGGACAAGGAGTGCTAGGGAAGACTGCTTACTTTAGCTTGATATATCGATGACGGTCGTATTAGTAGCCATATACTTGAGTATTATGGCACTTAAACAGAGCAGCAAGATAATTAAGGCCGTTCAACGGAAAAATCAGGACGCAGATTTCTTAATTTTGCGCTGAACCAAAGACCAACTGAAAAGTGTAAGCTTATCACCAATTTCTTTCACTGGTCTCGACGAATTTAAAGCTGAAATTCTTGGACTATTGTATAATTAGTCCTGGTAGCAAAACCATCTCATTTAACGCCAGTAGGTAATCGAAAGTAACTTATTGATTTCTACCACAAACATCTTATACCGCTAAATGTATGTATGTATGTACAGCAAAACAATTTCCTCTGCCTTTCCCCTGAAATTTCGCAGAAAGTGAAATCGTTCAAATGATTTAGCATAAAAGAAAAAATTCCCCAAAAACAACGTTCTTCGTCCTTCAAATTCTACACACATGACACACACAAATCCTCGCCCATTCATTCATTATTTTCCGCCTCTCACCGGCAAAGAGGAAAAAAAATTTCCCTCTCCATCAAGGATTTGCAGGAGTTCACGTTCACCGTCAAAAAAAAAAAAAAAAAACAAAGTTCCACAGAAAGATTTCATTTTTCACAGGACAAATGATTTTCCTCCCAAATTTATGATCCTTATACATTTGCACTCAAAACGGTACTTTAAGTAAATAATAGTTTTGTCATTATGTGAATTAATCAAAACGAGGGAACAAATGGTGAATAGCATGGGGAATTTTATTCGAAGTTTTTTTTTGCTAGCTCCTTCGTCCTTTAAACATTATAGTAAGTTTGTGTTTGTAGCACCTATTAAAAGAGTATTCTACCATCCTGTATGTGGTAGTGGTATTGGTGTAGTACGCGCTTTTGTCTGTCTGCATATTAGTCCACTTGGCGTCAACAGGACTACACATTTGCCACAGAGCGAGGACAATATCGGTCATGCTGGCGCCACAATCAAATCGATTTAGCATCCCTCTACAACACAACACAAATGACGACGACGTCGACGACAGTAACAAGAGCAGAAAAGAAAAAAAAAAAAACTAAGCAAAAGGATTCCCCCAGTTATGAATCCTGAAAATATTTGCAGAGCGAGGGAAACACAAACACCACCAACGCAGCGTCGAGAACAAGAATACGAATAACAATATGAGGACGTTGATGTTCTTTTCAGAGAAGAATATATGTACGAAGAATTTCCAAATACAGGACGAGATTTACAATAAAATCTGAGAACTGAAGAAAAAGGATTCACATTCTCGCAAATGAAAATCGCACAAGTTGTTTATTCAAAGGGACATGTTGGTATCTGTGTGGGTGGCTAGATTGAGGATATTAAAACGGAAAACAGTGGCTGCTAAAAGTGAGGTAGTCCTTGCAGGGAAATTCCGACAAAATCCACGATTTTGATATTTTTCGGTAAAATTTTAGGTACTTTGAGGCCTTATACTAGTTTAGTTCTTTTAAAAAAGATACCTACGTGCAGAATCTGTGGAGGAATCAGTGTTTTCCTGTGGTTGCTAAAGTACAAGCCTAAATGGTTCTTGATTCCAAACAAGCAGCTTGGGAACCATCATAGAGTAATGCGTCGAGTATAGATTTCCACTTGACATGATATTTATTGACTTCAAGAAGGCTGTCAACAGCGTGATCCAGGCCTTAACTCTCAAAAAAGTTTGACTATTATGACGGCTGCATGTCAGGATGTGCACTTTGCGTAGTGGTAAGGGATCAGTTGATGTCGATATCCAAAGCAGCATAGAACAGGGATGCATATGAACAACTTTTCATGACCTTGATCAATGATCTATTTCGCCCAGTATCGTTGGGGAGAAATAGTCGAATACGAAGGATACTTTGAACTTTTGAATTTTACTGACGATTTTTTCTCGTTTTTCCATTCAATTTGCCTCGCAGGCCTTGCTGATGGCCTATGTTTTACAATGATTATCTTAAGCTTGAGGGTAAAATCAGACCTCACTTGGAAGATGTCTTAAAGTGAAAAGCTCTACGTAAGGATAAAATAAGTCCACTAAAAGAGTCCGATAAGATATTGAATTTGGAAGGAGAATTATAGGGGTCCCGCAGTTTCATAGTAGGCTCTTAGACAAATTGACATGGCTTTAGGGAGTTTCCCACTGAACGCAAGAGACATCGAATCTAGCGATTGTGTCACCTTTTGGTGACACGTTCTCATTGTACCTAGCTGACTTACTTCGGGAGACAAAAGTGTACGCAGGGATGGGTGCAAATATGAGAAGAGGTCAAGCGAATATGGTATAAGACGTGTCTGCTTTCTTTTCTGCACTTATAGGAAATGGCAAGCTAAGGCCACGATCCTGCGAGACATTCAGTTTTACTTCAGTAGATTTTTCAGTCAGTAAAATCGATGTGGGAGTTCGTCGGGTTAGGAAACACTCGACTAGAGTAATCATACTCAAGATACCAGGAAGCAAGACCCAGTCTTACCCATTTTGCTAGAATTTTTTCGATTTTCAGAGATAGCCGAGAAGGCACTTCTGTTATGCAAAGCTTACAATATCAGAACTCATCACATCAGCACTGAAGACCTGCCACTTGATCCGGGTAAAGGCAGGACAATAACAAAGTAAGTGATCTGAAGTATCATCATCTCCTCCACAATGCCCCGTGAGAACCCCAATAAGCTGCCTACAGTCTTTTCTGCTAAGAGACAGCAAGAATTCCGCTGATATCTTGCAAACTTTCGGAAGTAATCGTTTAATCCACCTGCAACTTGGAAAGCCGTGCCACACATAATTGCGTTAGTGAAAAAGCCAACCGACAATGGAGCGCTGACCGATGACGCGGAAGGATCTAACGCAGATTCAGGTCCTGAAAAAACATCGTTCTCCAACTATTTTGGAACGGATTATGGGGTTGATCAAGGCATTAAGCGCAGCCTGACTGTCACTACAGACGCTAATACTCCGACTCCTCCACCTCTTTTTAACAATATAGTCGGCAGCCATTAGGATAGCATAGACCTCCGCTGGAAAAACAGAAGTCTATTGTTGTCGGTCTCTACGAAGATACACGAGCCAGACCCTTGACCAATTATGGAGGCATTCGTGCAAATTCGATTAGAGTCTATTCCAGGCTCAAATTCTGGACGAAACAAGTTCTGAAAGGAAGGAAAGTTGACTATAAATTCCAGTGTCATTGCATCAGACGGCATATCCATGGAACCAGGGTAATAGGATAAGTGTTGCGCAAGGTCGTCGAATCTACAGTATGTATGATAGCAAAAGCCACCTCGCATGAGACGGCGGATTGCTTGGATAGTCCAACCATGATATATGTATCAAGGGGAGAGTATTCGGAAAAGTTCCCGTGCAGCCGTGGCAGGCCGTTCTTTGAAGTTTAGAGCAGAAGGCACTCATATATTTACGCGAGGCCTCTCCCCACCAAACATATGACGCATAATCTAGAAAAGGTCTTATGATAGCCGTATAGATCCAGAGAACCTTTTTTGGTGATAAGTCTCATGTCTTGCCAAAAGCGCCTTTACACTGCCAGAAAACTAAGAGCATCTTCTAGAGCACAAATTGTTTAAGTGTTCATTTCATAAGCACTGTGGGTTAAAAATTTACAAAACTTGGTACATTTTGTACTAAGAGAAATAGACCTTCTTACACTCCCAGGACTGGATTCTGGGAATTCACAAAGTCTTGCACCACTTATGCTCAAGACCATTCAAATACAAGTGATTAACCCATTTTCTGCAATGCAAACTTAAAAAAAGAAACGAAAATACAACACTTCCACTTCGAGGCGTTTCAATTTGCAATCTTAATCATCGATCTTATAACAGATCTATCAATGCTATCTGATCGAAGTTACATCGATTTATACACTTACTCGTATCTGTCTGCTTCCCCTACGATAGTAATTACGAGTATCAAGGGATTATATGGTTGCAAATTGCATTAATTAATTTATCAATGGTTTTCAAAGACTGTAATTTGTTTCGATGACATGCGCGACCTATTATTAACAATGTAACACTGCCACAAGCCTTTCATCATAAGGGAGATACTCGTATAAAAACTAGTTTGTTGTGGAGCTAAATTTTTAAAATCTTGGGTTAAAGTTTCTAACACCTTTTGCAGCATATTGTCACACCAACTATTTTTATGAATGACAGCAAATCATTCTCTCCAGGGACAGCCCCTGTTTTAATCACTACTCCTCATGATGCCACGCCCATCTAGAAATCTTTTCGAATATATTTCAGGTGGGATAAAGCAAGTTAACAAAAAACAGAAGCTCGGGGTTAGACTTTTTTTTAATCTACTCTAAGACCGCCCACAAATATTTAGCCTAGGCTCATTGAAGACTGGTGTTGTTTCTATAGATACAACCATGACAGACGTTTAGCAGAACTCAACTGAATGCATTATAAAAATGTAATCTGTAGGCGTCCCTCTGTGGTAGCCGCTGGGGCCTATCATCTTAATTAAATTTATTTTTCTAACTGATTCAGCAACATTTGGAATTCACTCGAAAGATACTCTTTACAGAAGTTTCAAATCCACAGAAGAGAAGCAATAAGCACCTGCAGGCATCTCGGGGTTTGCATCCCAAAAGAAGGAAAGAAAGTACCGCCAGCTTCGACATTAACAGGAGGCATCAACGATGAGTGAATGAACAGCAAAGAGGGTGTTCCTTCTTGCATTTAAAGGTGGAAAAGTCTGAAGAATAATTTTTCTCCCCAAAACACAACACGGCACTGGAACTCTTCTGGTGATACCTGAACGATTGTGATAGATTAAGGTCTCGATGAAAATTAAATTTCCACTTGGACCCTTTCAGGTTTGCCGCAAAGGAGCTTATGGTTGGGCGAGACTTACTTACCAACGGATTGGATCAATAGGAAAGGGCCAAGAAGAACATGAAGCTCATTCAGGTCTGCAGTCATCAATTGTGATTAATTAGAGCTAAAGCTAAGCAGGTGGATAGTCTACAACCAGCTGTTGTTATATATCAGTTCTATTTAGGCGGAAGATCTTGATGAATAGTGAATCCCTATAAGAGGCTTTCAGTTTAGTGTCAGATCAGTGCCCACTGATTAAAATCTAGAAGTGAAAGACCTCGAGAATGATATCTACCTGTTTCATGTTAGTGCTGTCTAAAACCCAAAGCCCTAAAAAAACTCAAGACACTGAAAAACTCTTCCTGTCGACAACTTCAGGTACAGATAACCAGCTCAACGTTAAGGTGATCAAATATTCACAATGTATCGACGTACTATAGCCCGTGAAGTGTTAGTAACCACATGCTGGCTAGACTGGCTAGACTTGGTTTCAAGCATTTGACAAAAAGAATCTCTATAGTACAGCAATACAACAAAGCACTGTATGTAAATTTGGACGACTGGGTTCAAAATCAAGGACTTCGTGCCGAAGTTTTCTGACGACAGGGACATTAAGTCAGACTGGCCACGAAATCACTGCGAAATTGCAGGGAGTAGTGAAGGTGGCGAAAGCACTTGCAGTACGAATATCACTTGTTGTACAGTACCCTCATTTCTCGTCAATCACTTCATCCGACGCTTCAGACAAGGCAAACAATAGACGGAAGTATCTGCTCCAGTGCAGTATGGTAGGAGGTAGAAATGGCTTCTATATTCCTTGTCAAACCTTTTCTAGAACAAAATCAAATCTATGTCCTTCGCATGCGTCCCCTTACTTTCGGAGCAGACTGTATGATTATGTCCCTTTTTTTTTCTCCACCGCCAAGAAGGTGGAAAATTACATTTAATTTTAGGTCAATGCGCTTTCAATTGCTCGCTTATGGTAGCTATCACATTATATTTCCCACATTCAACTTGGCGATAAAAATCTAGAATTTGTGGTCAAATCGTCCTTCGCTAAAAGTTCACCCCCAGCTATATCCTTCATGAAGAAATCTAAATTAATGGACACCGTGGTTGTCGTCAAATGCAAATTGCATCGGTCGTATGAGTATAGAGTACCGGCAACTCCCAATGAATGACTACAGCGCTGCTCCTAGCACTAGCTATTAAGTTCCGGCTTCGTGTCAAACGTCTGGAGCCAATTGCCAATAACGTTGCAAAAGTCAACAACTGTTGAGTTGTTGGATGCTTCTACATGTAACCTTAGTGATTCCTACTTCGGTTACTCTGTTACGTGAAGGAATGCAAGCATACACTCCTTGACATTTGAGTAATGGTAGACCCGGAATGCGTCGTGGATTGTTTCTATTACAATACTTCCTTTCGTCCACATCTAATGGACAAATGAATGGATTTCCGTGTGCTGTGGTTGGTGTTGTATGGCAAACAACCATTTTGCTTATCGAAGTTGTTCAGCGTCCACACCCACTCACACTTGGGAGTCTATAAATATCCGTAAATGGTATTAATCCTTATCGTGAGGAGAAATCCAATTCCGCGGAAAAGGACATTCGTACTCACGCGAAATGAAACCGGATATTCGAACTATAAAATTTTCAACAATAGAAGGACGAAACAAATCAAAGTGGTGGCAGGAAAATAAAATAAAAATAAATTACATGTCCTGTAAGGATGACTGCGGCATGGAAGAGGGTCAGAGCAACTGACATGATGATGGGACTTTTATTTATTTACAATCTTTAAAAGGTGAAGCTATCAAGTTTAGATGTAAAAATTGCAGTATGGCGTCACCTATAGCCACCTGAAGGCGTGGCGCCTTCTGTAACGATACAAGATCGATCGATAAATTTTTAAATTATTGGTTATTACAACGGGTTAGTGTGGTGATAATTGCAAGCTCTCCGGCTAACAGCTATTATTTGGAATGGATACAGAGGTTAATAAATAATTAAGTATCAGCGATTCAGTAGGATCGTCGAATTACATGCATAAATTGGCAGCAATAGCTCACATGAAGGCGTGAGTAACTATTTTGAAGACTCATACTTAGATGGACGATTTCGACCAGGTATTAACGCATGGGAAAAGGTATATTGAATGCAGGAGCAGCTTGGTTTATTTAATAGTAATCAACCGGCAATCGTTATAAATGCTCTCCTTGCGCCACAAACCATAGAAGCAGCTGCATTATTCGATCTTGATGTCGTGAATTCTGGAAGCGCGCAGGCCTTCAGCAAAAACTTCAGAAGAGCAGTGGTAGCCGACACCACCTTTGCAGGCACCTATCTAGCATTAAATGCTGCTCGGAATGTAAGCTCCATGTACATGAACACTGATAAATCAAAGGATCACACACCACTCCAGACGGAAGGAACAGAGTAAAAAGAAAACTTCTGTAGATATGGGGTTGGAAACCACTTACCCTGGGAGTTGGCTTGGTTGATAGGATTTATGGCGCATCGATGCAGCAAAGGAATGGAAAAGCGTAATGACCACCAACTGTCCTGGTTGAAGGTGAAAGTTGAAGGGCGGTCGTAATCCTTCTGCCTCTATCCAAAACACAAGAATTTTTAAAAAGAGTGTTCATCCCCGCAACAGCAGGAATCTATGGAAGAAATGAAAATACAGCGAGCACATACTCCTTCTTCATACCATCCTTAGAGCCTATAAAAAATCGGGGACTTGAAAGTACATCGCGATGATGGCACCCTCGGAAAGCAGCATTAAGATATGCTCCACATCTTTGCAGATGCAAATAACACGTGTATGAAGGACGGAGTATTTTTCGATCCGTAATAGAAGCAGAGACTGGTCCTAAGGACGCAAACCTACGTGGGATCCTTCTCCATTTGCGTATGGAATGCAGTCGGAAGAGTACTTAAGGGTTTCATAAGTTATAAACTGAAGATTCCAATCAATGAGTAACATGACTAAGCAACTGCAACATGGATTCTGGGAAAGCCTTAAAGGAGGTCGGTGGACGCAGGACAGCTATCATCATACTGAGAGTATAAAACGACATCAAAACCGCGAACTGGAGAACCATCATTTGTCCACTCAACGTTAAAAGCGTGGTGGATTACCTGCAGAATATGCTGACGGACTAATGTGAAAACAAGATACTATTGGGCGACACCGATGATGGAAGGAGGCTGTGTAACGTCAAAGTCGGCTTCCCTTAACGCTCCATACTATGTATGTCCGCTAGTGCAAAACGTAGTGAGCGCCAATGACCTTAGACTAAGTATGTGAAGATGTCGAGAATTGCTGTGATGTCGATGTGGTCTGTTTCCAAACGAAAGGACGTTGGGGGCGACATACCAATTCTGTACTTTGGTAGTTAGTACCGCCTTTTTGCGTTGCGTGAGTAAAGACATTCTTGTAAGCGCAACTCAAGAGAAGTACCTCCTCAGCTGAATAAGAGCAATAAAAATGGCGACATCAAGCGATACCCTGTTATCACCAAAAGCACAAAGTATGGAGCTTAAATGAGATCACCCCCACAAAGAAAGATGGGCACACATCGGCAAATGGATCACCAGAAAATCTCAAGAGCTAAACTTGTATTTGACTTCAAAGTTAAGAGATTAAGGATGCTTTAAGGGCTACCTTCACTGGTTCGAGCACGACGACAATCCCTGTTGTCGAAGCCATCGTAGATGTGGAACATGTCATGTTCTAATGGCCGTGGTATTGGATCGAGATTTAACTCCAGACAACACAGGTGCATTGGAAGCAGTCGTTGCGCTTTCACCCCTACAAATCTTCATCAGGAAGACAGCGGCTTAGTGTGCTCTTAAGCTGCACATGAAATACAAGTATAAGCAAGGTGACCATGTGGGACACCTGAAAATTCTTGTCCCAATTCCCAAAAGGAACATGTTTTGCATTATCCCCGCCATAATGGTCAGGGAGTACTATTTCGTTAGGTTATATGAGGTGATGGTGCTCCGGCAGAGGTCTGGTCTGGTTCACAGATGGTACGAAGATGGAATCTGGAGTTGGAGCTGGTGTCTTTGGGCCCAATAGCAAAGTATCTATGCCTATGGGAATGTGTCTCACAGAATTTCAGGGCGTGTTGTTTCTTTACAAATCCTTGGTAGAATCCCTGTCGTAGAAGAAACAATATCGACGTAGGTAATTCAATGCAGGGTTCCTCTAATCAGACTGCAAAGGCAACGACAAACATCGTTTTCAGCAATGTTTTTCGATCACATAGAAAGTCAAGGTCCCACAGGTTAGCGTTTCAAGTAAAATATGTAAACTTTCACTTCTTGTTCGGCTACTTATTTGCAGACAACCGTCATAATTCAAGTATCCTCGACGTCCTCGACCTTCCTATGCGGCTCTATTGTACACTAAAAAGTAAGTGATTTGTGAACAACGTGTTTTTTTGCGTCGACAAGACTTCTACATCTTGTCTTGCATTTATGACCGTACATAGCGTGACTCCTTCACCTGCTGGCAACTTCGTTTCCGGTAAACACAAGCGACTGTGCTTATTAATAAATTCAAACTTAATTTTTCGGGAAATAAGTCCGTTTTGTTCTTAATTAGTGACTACCGTTGCCGTTGTGCCCTCCATCAAAATAGCACTTGCGCCTGAAAGTATAATATATCACTTGATTCCATTTCCGGTCTTAGCTGGCATTCGAAATCGCCCAAAAGTATCTAATTCTCCGCCTAAGGCTAGACCCACTGGGGACACCATAAAACTGCATAAAATAATTCAAAACATTCGCCCCTAAAAGCCTACTACTTTCATTTGGTGAAAGAAAATGAAAAAAAATTCAAATTTGTGGTCACAGTCGCACGTGTGGAGAACGTTGTAGTCGGGTTGAATGGGGCTTTTAATTCGCCACCAACTTTGGATTTAATATTTCCGGGTTTCAAGTTATATCACCCACTGCTACAGATGACATCATTAAAATGTACACAAACGCCCGAGTCTACCCTTCTTTTGTGGGTGGTTCTGACCCACTGTGTTCATAGTAACAAAAAACTGCTGATACGAGCTATATTTAGAAGCGCTATGTTGAAAGTATATTTTTAGAATTTTAGTGGACTTAAGGAAGACCGCAAACACACAAAATGACTGGGCTACAATAGAAATTAGTTTGGTAAACCGAAGTTTTTTTTCCCCTGCCTATGTTTACACGATATTGGTTTACTGATTCACCAGCGGATTTTTTTTTTAGATTGATTTGATTTTTATTGAACAATAAGGCCTCACCCACGAAATTGCGATAAGCCGGAACGTGAAACCTATAACAGTAAGTCAGAATTGCTTGGGCGATAAAAAAGGAACTATTTTCAAAAGTAAACTGTATCCAAGGAGTAGATGCAAGAGTGATGGTAGTACAGAACTCTCCATCGTCGCCAAAAGTTCCGACTGACCTTCGTATGATAGGCATGACTTTTGGGTGAACGATGCGATGTGCGGGGTACAATAATTTTGGGTAGATACCTACTTCCAAAGCACTACTTTCCGAAGTAGGTAATACATTAGATTTTGTTTTCGCTAAGTTTATGCTTTCTTTGAGAAGTTTATTTTATGCCACGATGTGGTGGAGGGCACGAAGGTTGTGCTTGTCCCTCATTACCAAGAATATCATTTCAGAAGAGTGGAAATTTTATTGATTCTTAAGCAAGTAAAGGCTTGTCTCTAAACCTGACAAGACAATTGAATTAATTTATATCTTAAACTTTGCTTACCATTTTTCTACTTTACCTTCAAATAAATTATTGACTTGACAAGTCTCTCGAGCTTATGGAGACAAAACAACCGTGAAATGCAGGTGATGCCCAATCGATAATGGCGATGGAATCCTACTCACTTACTTACTTAGGTGGGCCTGCAGTTCGGGGTGAACATGGTCCTCAACCAACAAGCCTCTCCAATTAGCTAACTGTCTCCAGTTGGGCACGCCAAGTTGGTTGAGTTCCCCTTCTGCTTGCGCGCGCCACCTAAGGTGAGGTCTTCCTCTACTGCAATGTCCCTCCGGGTCAGATCGGAAGACTCAAGCCGGAGCATTGGTGTCCATTCACTCTACATGTCCTTGTATCTTTTTCTCCTGTCAACGCAAAATATCTTATCAAAAATTTTGCTCTCGAAACGTCCGAGGATATTTTTATTTGCTTTCGACAGTGTTCATGCTTCAGCGCCAGGAAGCAGGACTGAGATGAATAAAGTCTGTTCCAGCTCTTTTGAAGATTCCATTTTCCAACCAACTTCTGCATTTATTTTCCTTACTCTTTCTACTATGTTCGGTTTCCGGAAAAGCTTTGTATGTAAGATATAAGGAACTTAGCACATATGTGTGCTTAAAATGAAACTAATTTAGCTTGATTACTCTTAATCTGATAGACGCAGCTATGGCAACATTATTTACTCATTGGAAGTCAATCATCATGCAATCACTCTGCAACCTTCTCTATCCAAGTGTACTAGTAACTCGTTTACTTCTAGATTCCAAAGCAGGGTGATGAGATGCCACCTTGCGGTATGCCATTGCTTGTGCTAATGCTCGTGAACACCTGATAGATAAATATGTACGTCAAGAGAGGCCTTTACATACAGACTATATGTGCACAGCCACCAATGAGGACTTTGTCAATAGGTTCCTCAATACCGAGGATGGTCATCATGGTAAACTCCGTGCACCCTTACGAGTTTTTAATGGGGTGCGTGACAGCAAATGGAGTATTTGGGTATTTGAGCATTTTTCAGTGATTCAGCATTAAGAGCCGACACTGCAGCTCCAACTTGAACAAAACCTTACCTGCAGGAAAAACTGAATCTTTGGATAGAGGTGTTCGAATCTTTCGGCCGAGCTTATGAAGTTCAACTTCACAACGGGTTTAATCCTAGACGAAATAAAATTTGAAATGAGCTCGTGAAGGAAACTGACTGCTTTACCTTGGTATTATTCTGCTCGAAAACTATTTTGGAAAATGAAAAATTCTTTAAAATCCATGAAAACCAATTTTCCTAAACACTTGTCATCCCATCCTCGTACCAAAGGCACATGAGTTCGGAAGATAAACTGCACACAAGTATATGTAACTATATCGGAGGCCCTGGGCATATGCCTTTGTTCTTTGTTCCGTATTCAGCATCATCGAAAATTATACTGACATTCAAACTACAAACTACAAAGTGAAATTCTATGAAGCTTAAACGAATTAATCAATATCATTTGCCTCTTCTTAAATTTTTCTTTTCTCAAAATATAACGTAACAAAGTGATGGCTCTAAGGCAGACCCAAAATTGAGCTGAAAAGTCTCCCTCATAGGAGGGTCACATTTGTTGTGTCTACAAGGATACGATAGTGTCCTAAATTGCAGTGGGGAATGAGTGCATTTCTAAGGCGAAAATAATTTCTCTTTCATTTATTCGTATCTACTTGTACAGCATAGTAGCAATTCATCTGGCGAAAAAGAAGTAATAGACACAATAGTTATGAATAATTATCTTCTCTAATTTGTTCGTAGTCACTATAAAGTATTAGGTGCCAACATTTTTATCAATCTTGGCAAAAATACTATACATAACATCGGTGTTAACAGTCCAGAGGATTAACTAGACTGAACCCCTCGACCTTCTAATAAGTACAAGTACACATTGAGTCTTTTGATGGGCCAGCTACTCTGAAGTGTATGTCCGTCGGAGCCCTTAGTAACGCACTGTCGAAGCGATTGTAAGCAGTCTGCACAAAGAGCAACTTTATACCGACCTTTTCGTCGGTCGAAAAGGCACCAGAAAAGAAGGATTCGCCATCTACATTAACAGTTCCAACATAGACGTCGGTAAAGGAGCGAGTAGTCAATCGAACAACGACGAATCGAAATCATTGCCATATTCACACTGCAAAAATTGCCATTGAAGACAGTATCAGTACAACTAATAAATTTATGTATCTACATATATTAGATAGAGTGGCAATATGTCCAACAGATGACATCTTCTTTGTCCTAGCCACTTCCCTATCCGGGGCCGGGTCTCATGGTATGCAAGTGCTAAGATTTTCCATCGTGTGCTCTTTGATTGCCGACGTTTCTTTGCTGCATGTTCTTTCGATCGTTTTGTTCCATGTCTTTGTTGGACGGCCAACGTTGTCTTCTGGATGTCATCATATGCTAATACTATGTCAAACGGTTTTCGTGAAGTTTATCGATCATCGGTGTAAAATGACAGGATTTTACAAGGAGGAGTACATAAAACTTGGTCTTTCAGTTTTTATATATATTTCCTTCGATTTGTCGCATAAAACACTGGAAACTGTACGCCAGCTTTACCGATCGCTCTGAAGCCTATGTGATACTTCCCGCTTAATAGTCCCTTCACTGTTAATCCGCATACACGGATACGAGCATGGATGCAGAAATGAATACGGATACGAATACGCATTTGCCTACGGATGTGGATGCGGATAGGAATGCGAATACTTTCGTATCTACATATACAGATACGAATATGGTTAGTTATACGTCGGTATGTTAATATACGAATACGGATACTTTCATATTTTACGTATATACGGATACGGGCATGGATACGCATAGGATACGAAGATGCACACGGATATGGATGTGGTTATGGATATTAATTGCTGTCCATACCACATACATACGGGTCTACCAGGGTTTTTCGAATTAAACGTGGGTGTACCCATACATGCGTATACATATGTATGTGCAGAAAAATAGTCACTAGTTCTCCTATATTTGAAAATTCCAAATTCCGAATTCGAATACTCGGTCCAGTAGGAGGCACGACACGTATTGGTTTCCTCTTTATATTACTATTCAAGGAAAGCTAGCAAATTTTTCATTTAAGTTCCTAAAATTAACAATCTCCATGTTGACCTTTCTCAAAACCGGCTCTAAGAATTTTTACAAAAATTTTCATATTTGAGAATCAGTACGATCACTCTGCCTTCAAGGATGTGGGTTTAAACGGAGGGTTCTCTAGCAATCGTGACAAATGCGACATGATGAATATTTTCTTTATGGTGGCTCAGGTACACAACCACATAAACTCAATGTATTCTTAGGTAAATTCATTACCTCTCTAAGACTTCGATAACATTCACAAGTGCTGGGGTAGGTGTTCACGGGTCCAGAACCAAGTACTCAGAAGCCATGAAAATATACCCCAGTATCTTCCCAGGCTTACGCTATTGAAAGAGGCGCCCAATTCAACCTCGATTAGAAGTATCGCGAACAAGACATCCCAATACTTTCGGATAGTCAGGCCGACACTGGTGTGGGAGTGCCTCGCCAAGCTAAATCGACTGAGTGAAGCCAACAGAGTCACCCTCTACTAGGTACCAGGCCATGTGGGAGTAGAGAGAGAAGAAGCAGCTGATGAACTAGCTAGGAAAGGCTGAGAGACTAGCTTTACCGGTCCGAAGCCATTCTGCCGGCTTGGCACGGCACACAATACGGAGTGAGCTAAAGGAAGAGGAGGACAAAGAGAAACAAAGAACTTCTCGGGAATTATAACGAAAAAGAAGTAGGGTCTGCAATAAGAACCGGTTGCACGTCCTCAGAATCATAGGCTAAAGTGTCTTTGAAGATTGAAGGAACATCTCGGAAAACTGGGTATAGAGCAAAGCGGAGACTGTAGATTCTGCGGGGATGTTGAAGAAACCCCAGGGCACCTTCTTAAGGAATGTAGACCATTGATCCACTAACGAACGTAAGACCTGGATGCCTATCAACTATCCGAAGAAGATCTACCATCGCTATGTCCACTCAAGATACTCCGGTTCATCAAGGAAATTGGACTGGAGAAGATGCTTTAAGTCGAGTATATCATCGACGGCAGCTCCAAGTCGCGGAGCATAATAGATCTATGAGGTCGCAATGCGCTTACACCCGTAATAAAAATCTACAAGGACTTCGATTATATGAGAAAACGAACGACACACAAATTGCTTGTCTGATAGTTTGAGGAAGTTTGTGAGCAGTATCTATGATTCATTTAATTTTTTGTTTTTGCTTAAAACTCAAAACTTTGCTCCAAGTTCTTCCAAATGTGAGACAGTGAGGTCCTCAGCACTGATGCATTCAATTAGCTAATAAGCCAGTGGAAAGCCAAATGTATTGGTATAAAATCAGATAAACTTTTCCTGCTTAAAATCGACAACAATCGCACATTTGTCCGTTGCTCATCTGGACATCATATACTCGTATAGCATCTATACAACAACTTTTGCTTGATTACATTTTTCAGAATAAAAAAAGTTTTATTTGTCCCAGTCAAATGTTCCATGATAAACACAATAAAAGAGAGAGAAAACTCTATAAAAACGGAAACAAATAATGCAACAATAATAGCTATGGCATCTCATTGTGCAGTTGAAGTTTAAATTGTGATCCATCCTCGAAATATGATGAGCCACCCCATTGCCACTCAAGTGCATCCCCCATACCATTGCGCCCACTTCCATTCGCCCACCAAAAGCAATTGACCCATCCGCTCCTTTTAATTCATTCAAATTCGAATTGAGCCACCGTCGTCGTCCTCACCACCCTCGAATATCTCAACGAAAAATCGAGAGAAAACAAAAGGAACAAAAACCGAAAGAAAAAAGCAAAAAAATGCAACAACATTCGTCGTGAAAAACTTTTGCCAAAGAAAAGAAAAACGACTTTTCTTTCCTTCACGGTTTGCGTATGAATGTGTGTGTGTGCTTGTGTGCCGAAATAATGTCATCAAAGGACGTCTTTTTATTGTACACATCCAAGAGAGGGAGAGAGAAAAAGAGAGAAGCCCGCCGTGTTACGGTTATCTCTGTGTATTGGTGGCTCCAGTCTACTAGAGTATACGGAACGAAGGATTGGAAAAACTAACTTTTTCACTAGAATACTTACATTTGCCAACCGAGTTGTAGCCAGGATAACACAATCGGGGTTTTGCTCCGCAGTTTAGTTGGTTTAACGAAGTGAAACGGTTCGAAAGGATTTCCCCTCGAATAAAGTGGATAATGTTACAAAGTAACCGTTAGATGAGGTTCAGTGGCGAGTGATTATAAAAGCAAATTAATTTGTTTACATTTCTTAATTAAATCGACTAAAGATGTTTCAAAAAATGTCCTGGAAATTTCACACGAGAAAGTTATTACTTTCACAAGCTGTGCTCGTTTTTTTGATGGTTTTCATTCAATCCGGTTAGTGGCTATCATCCGTGTGTTGTTTGTGTGGATTTGTGTTATGTGGTTACTAATTTAAATTTTAATTATTTAATTTATCTCATGCAACAACGACCTTGTGGATGTGATGGTGATAACTTGCACTCTTGGATGGACTGTTAACGACAAAAAAGGATGCGCGATTCAGTGTTTTGTTTGTGATTCGAGTATCAACCCAGGATGTACAAATTTGAAATCGAATTCAAGTATTGTACCAGAGGTTAGTGGAGAATATTATCAAAAAATTTTTAATTAACATGTTTGAGCGAAGGATCTACCGTGCTTACTCTTTAAGGAGAAAGGTGACTCAACTTGCGAGGGGAGTGGGTAGAATGGAAAACGTCTCTTTTGTAAGTGAAGACGTAATGAACTGGATTTGTGGACAAGCAGCGTAAAAATTGGGTCAACGGTCCAAGTAATCAGTAATATGTCGGAAGTCCTTAAGATGCTTCAAATAACAAGACCACGTTTACTTGATTTCTAACAGCAAAATGTGGGCGTGGTTCTTGATCCATGCGAGTAATATATCTTGAATCCGACAGAAATTTTCTTACAGTCTTATTTTTGTATCTTCTGATGCACCCTCCTGTTAATAAACCAATAAAGCAAGTCAGTGAATTTGATTTATTTTTGGGATCAAATTTTAATACTAGTCTGTCCGCACACAACTTGTGTTATGAACCTCTTTGAAAAGATATGTGATTGTGTTTTGTAAGTGCTCGACAAAGCTCACCAAAATCGTTTAATAATGAAAACTACTGCTTACAAAACCGAAAGCCTGCATAGTGTCTAAGCATTTTCGTCTTCCAATTACCGGCGCTGGTACTCCTATGCACACTTTTGGACTCCATCGAAACCGTTCCAATAAATTCATCATCCACTACTGATACGTTTACTGAAACTTCACGATTATGTTTTGGCAAAAAATTCAATTTTATTTTGCTTATTGCTCAGCTTCCGAACATGAATTAAATATGATTTATAGCTTCAATTGATCGGTGATTAATACCCTAACCGACAGTACTGTAAAACTGGTATAACAGTTTTGAGCTTGTAAGCAGCGTGAGTACGTGAAATTGTTCAGCTTTTGCAAAATAACTCGTGATTCAATTAATTTCATGCCCATATAGTTTTCAAGAGGTCATGCCAAAACCATTGGCTGGTTTTATGTTTATTTAATGTTATCTCTAAAAGAGCTTATCAGCATTTGGTTAATCAACAGTTGTTGTAGCCCTTTATTTAGCTTTCTTGAAAGTATTTTTCGTGTCCAAGCAAGCAGTCCATCTAAAAGCCTTTTCGGTGGCCTAGGCAAACTGAATTTAAACTACCACCAAAGAGGTTAGAGAAGGGCTCCATTTCTTACTTAAATATCAACACTTAAGCTTAGTTTGGCTCTGAGCAAATACGAGTATGAATAAAAATTAAGATACCTCACCCTTATCAAACCTTGCTGATGTCCGTCTATAATTAATTGAAGTCCTATTTTCTACTTGCTTTTGCTACAGGTTCAGGTTTGTTAAGTTCTTGACTACATACGCAAAATAGTAGAAGGTATATGCTTAGACCAGACCAGATCAGACAAAACAAACCGGGTTGGATTCGAAGAGTCTACCGGCCAAGGCGTTGTTATCTATTCGCTCTACATGTCCTATCCATCTCGCAGTTTTTTACTGGATTGATTCCGTCGTATAACTCAAGTTTCAATGTTCTCCCTAAAAGTTTGTCAATGCAAATAAGACCGAATGCCTTAAGAAGAATTCTTTCAGTCGTACCTGTATCTCTCTTCGATAGAGTCCAAGTTTCCGTACACTAAGTAGGATTATCTTCTTAATCCGGGGAAACAAAGATTTTTGTCATCAAAGACCTCGGGAAGGTCTTTACAAACCTTGGTGCTGCAGCCAGTGTCATCCTTCCTAGATGGAAGAGTTTGGCAGGGAGGTCAAAACTAGTCATGGCTCTGACGTCTCCTATGACAGCTCTTAAATCGATGAAGACTTGGTGGGTATCGATTTGGATATATAGGATCAGCCGGATTGTAAAATTTCGGTCGATTGCGGATTTTCCTTGCCTAAAGGCAATGGTACTTTCTGCCGTCAGGACCCGCAATCTTGTTTGACTTAAGTTTTGGCCAGGTGAACACAAGGTTTGGCTATCATCATGTTGGTTGAATAATACAATCTAGCAGAATGTTGGTCTTCGTCGCCGTTGAACAGTCGGCAGAAATAGTTTTCCCCATTTTCTCAGCACCGACTTAGACTCTACTACAAGTTTTCCGTCCTCATCTCTACAGGTTTGTGTTCGGGCTTAGTTGCAGTGACATGTTCTTTTAATTTTTTTGTAAAATTTCCGACCTTTGTGACGTCTTTTGCACGCTTGTTAAGGTCTTTCTTTTTCTTCCGGAGGAGTCAATGTTCTTCTCGCTGTCGGCGAAGGTTGTGGCGATCTATTGCCATCGCAGCTTCCCTTACAGTAATTCTTCGCATCTGCGGCGTAAGCGACATCCGCATTCATTCCTCGGCTATAACAATGTAGTGTTCCAAGTCTAAACGTTCGAGAGGTTCGGACATCCAGAATTCTGAGTGGCTGAGTGGCTTCGAGTCCAACGTGATTAATTTGGTGGACGGTTTATTGACCAAAGGATTACCATGCACCTTTCTGAATATTAGCCTTAGGCCGTTTCAAGACGTTGTGCTATGTAAGCTATGCTTAACGGTAGTACAATCCAAGATGTCCCCTCTCCTATTTTGGCGTCAAAATCACCTAACCCGGTTTTTATGTCATATTTAGAACATGGACAGCAGGTTTTGTTAAGGAGCTCTTTGGAGCACATGTTAGGTACAGATGTACATGTGTATAAGGTATCGACTTTAGCCTTTATATGAATTGTTAGACGAGTTTCACTTCTATATCGAAAGCTCAAGACAAAGTGTGCTATTTATAAAAAACCGGCACTCAAAGAAGTGCTGCTTCTATTCCCTGTATTTATCACCCTGATATATACATACATATGTATGCAACAGTTTTCCATCCCCTTTTTGTCCGGCCCATTCCATCCTTCTTCCCGGATGGCTGTAGCATCTGCATTGTAGCAGTTTAGGTCCTCCGCTTGACTGCATGTAGCCTGTTAAGGACCCGAACATTCAGAATTCCTGCTTATCAGGGACTGTAACCCATCTGGTGATCTAAAATTCTCCTGTTTTTGTAGTGCTTCGGAATAGAAAACGATTCAATTAGCGATTCAGGAGTAAGGATCGTGATCGTATTTCTTTGACTTTCAACTTTCTTTACAGATGTTGTTGTGAATGAAGCCTTTCGCCATTTCCTTTAATGTTTTCAGTATAACAGGTGTTAGCCATCACTTGGACAAAATTGTGAGTGAGTAGTGAGGATTCTACTACGCTGCGAACAAAGTAATCCAACGGATTAAAGTCTGATGACTAAGGTGGCTAGTAAGGTGGCTTTGTGCGATCATGGCAATTGATCGCCACCCATTCTTGAGTCTTCGCGGCTTTGTGCGTTGGCGCAGAACCCTCTTGAATTACGAATAGATTACCTTCACTCACACTGTTGAGTGTGAGATATGACGTGAGATATGATCGTGGAATCATCATTTCGGGCGTAACTCCTTTTCATTTCTTGGAATTCGGGTTCCGAAAATTCACACATAATCGTAGGAAACCGAATATATCCTCGACTCATTGTTTCGTGTGGGTTTCGGAGTGGTAGCATCATTCGCTCCTTTTTTGTTTGATAATGATGCAAAGGCACAGTGAGCGGAGTGCCGTACACGTCCAGCAATATGACGATTTAGACTTGGACACGATTTGTTTTCAGAAGGATAGTATAACGTGCCACACTAGCCATCAAACAAGTGATCTTTGTGCACCAGGTTCGGTAACCAACTGTTTTTGAAACGTGCCCTAGGATCGTTGTTACTCCAACGAGTCGCGATATAGACCACTAATAATCGACAAGGTACTTCAAAATTGGGTTAACAGGATGGGCTACTGTCTAGCCAGGTGCGGCAGCGATAAAGAAACAATTCTTGGTAAATATTGAAGTTTTACTACCAATTTCAAAAAGCCAAAAAGCCAATCAACCAACAGATTACTCACCTTTAGGAATCAAATATTGGAAAATATCTTAGGTTTGGCGATGATAGCACTGTAAAAGGATTTTGTTTGAACGACATGCTCCTCAATCGTTAAAGTAAAAACCGAATCCACTCATTAAGTCAAAACTGGCTAAAAGTTAAAAACCAAGGTTTTTGTAGAAAGAACGTGTCTACTGTACTGCAGCTTGAAAGGGAGAAATTCAAGTCATAAAACTCAAGGAATCCACGTATCATTTTGGGATCACAGTACAACTCTAGTGGAACATCACACGACTACATCATCTTCTCCATGTGATGAGAGAAGCAATTTGCTGGCAAAGGCTTTTAGTACCCTAGCTGGTAGCTACACACCTACACATGTATATAGATGCATCTCTGTTAGTCAAAATTAGATATTCGTTCATGTACCATCCCTCTCCTCAGATCCGTGCTGATGTTATAGGTGACGTCGTAGCTGCTTCCTATATCCCATTCAGTCATCATAGTAATTCCTCCTCTCACAGCACCTTCGCAAAAGTACGCTGTGTTCATGTTCCATGGAACCTTATCTTACAAAGCAATTTATTAGATAAATCACACTTCCTATCGTATCTGACGAATCAAACAATAAGTATTCCAAAACCAACGTTTTGAAGTAGAACTGCGTTCGAATATTGGACACGTAATTCAGGAAGCTAGTACAAGAGTTTTTTTTTTTTTTTACAACTTATCAGTTGGTTAATGGATTTTTTTTTTTACAATGTTGACAATGTAATGAAAATTTTTTGTTTACTTTTCTTAGGCACTTTTAACAGGTCAAAGTCGGTCGGGGTTCCACCCAAGTGATAACAACGCAAAACTCTTGTCATCCGATGGGCTTATGTGCACCATAAATTGTCAAGTTAAGCGCAATTGTATTTTTTTTGTGTATTTAGTGACATGGATAAAACAAAAGAAAACTTATTCAATCGGTAACTACCTCAAAGAACAGCAAATTCTTATCGAACGCTCTTGACATTTATAAAGGTTGCCAGTTGAGGTTTATTAAAGGTTGGCCTCTTAGACATGAAATTGTTTCGTACTGTCGTGCTTTTACGTCGAATAATGATCGTCATCAATTGCACCCAGGAACCCTTAGCATTCACCACATCTACTACACCCTCATTTATAAGCCATAAGCGCTATCTATTTATCAATTTATCTAGTTATTGGCGTTATTGGTTATTAACAAGAATTAATTTCCGCTTGAAATTAAAAATTCGTTCCTCGTGTTAAAAATACTGTTATTAGGTTTAATTGAGCCAAATATGTACACATATGGATGTGTACCTTATGAATTGTGAATTTTATAAGAAATCAGATTGATGACTAAAGCAGTGAGCTCAAGTGGATACAAGAACGTGCAGGTTATAAAGTACGGATACTTACTAATTGAAGGTGTTCTATGAAGTGCTCCTTGTTGTCGCTGCATTAACATTTCTTTGGTAAGGTTTCCGCATTCTCATTTGCCTCTTAGATGATTGATTTTCTTTTAAATCAATTCTGCTGTGAGGATACCTACAACTAAAGGGTTCAACCATAGGTTTGACTTTAAAAGCAGTTGACGCTTTCTAAAACTTTTAAATATTCTTGGACATCGTTATCTTTTCCAAAATGTAATGAAGACCATTCGTCGGCTACCTTTGAGTAGTTAATTAAGGCAGTTAAAGGATAGGTCAATTGACGAAACCTCTTCACATACTCGTCGTACGGTGATTTTATCTGCTAGTGTTATGAAAGCTAATATGCCATACTTGTAGACTAATCATGCCATCAAGTCACTATCCATTCCTATTTCTGTTAATAATTCCATTAGTAAAAGTTTAGTTCAAGTGCATATGCTACTTGATGATTCATGATTTCAAGCAGAAGATACTTTGTTCGATTGCATGTCTGTCAGACTATGTACGAGAAGTGCTAAATTTTATTTTATTTTCGAAATGCAGAGACTATTTCGAGCTTATTATTGACAGTCTGTCATACGTTGTCTAAGTTTTCCTAATGAAATGACTCAGAAAATTAAATTTATTTTTATTGTCAGTTTAGATTTAGAGATTTTTCTGCTGCAAAGAATAGATTGTATGTCGTCTTTAAGTAAAGATTCAATGGAGTCTGTTATTCGAACTAAAAAGGAGCAGCAACCTCTGTCATCATGACTGTTTCCGAAAAGTCTCCAATAGCCAACATAATCTTCCTTGTAATCATTATTCGAGTACTTTAACTATAAGAACCCCTGGACATGCATCTGCATAAGGGAACTGCTGTGTAACTTTAACAGCTTCACTCGTATTTTTGAAACGTTGTTGACCGCAAAAATAGCATTAAAACAAAATGAATGCCAACATTGGAAAACAAAAATTTCCAACCAAAAATTTGTTGATAAATGTTACTAACGGTAAAACGGCGTCAAGTGTCAACTGCACGATGCCCAAGGTATGTACGTCTCTAAAGCAGCTGGTAACACGGTTTTATAATAATGGGTTCGAAATAATTTTTCAATATTTCCCAGCGTTATGTAAGGGTTAACGTTCCAGTTCTTATCGCAGAGGCTTGACACTACGTATTGTATCTGTAAATATCTCAGAAGCAATAGGATTTCTACCGTCGAAATAACACGCACTTTAAAAAGAAAACAGATGGCCCAACCTTTAAAATCGACTGGGAATCAAATGGTTTTCTAAACAGCTCTGCGATAGATAGTACAGGACTTCCAAGATCACTGGAAGTAAGCATTACCAAATGATACTGGATCAATGTAGCATATTTTAGGCGGAAATAATGGCGATGTTAGAAGCAGCATCTCGACTTTTAATGTCTTCAATAAATAAAAGCGGTGTCGTAAGTTTTATACGCAATCAGGCAGCAATAAAAGCCTTGGAATTACAAAGGATATGACCTACATATGTGGGACAGATGCGAACTATTTATGTTTGGATAAATCCCTCATTAGTATTGGACAAAGAACACTTCCTTGTGAAACTCCGGTAGCAATTTCTGAATATTCGGTTCAGTGCTCGGCAAAGTCTGTTCTAAAATCTTGTGTAACTGCCTTAGCTTATATTTCAAGGCTTCGTAGCTTGCCAAAGGTGTCAAGAGAAGCGCTAGAAGACATTATTTTCTCTTCTAGGACATTCTTTAATTTCGTTATTCTATGAACCCCGTCAATTGCGGAATGTTGATGCCAGAAACCGAATCTGTGATCAAAAATGAAACATCTTTTCGCAACGATCGGTTGTAGACGTCCTTACAAGAGCTTATTACAATCACTTGGTTTAATTGGTTAAATTTTTATTTTTTGATGCGTGGAAGTCTCTCTTCTAATATCAGACTGCTAAGGAAGATACTTTTGGATACGTTTCTACGATAAGGCTTGATGTTGCATTGTCATTCTTCTTAAACACATTCATAACATGCTTCTGTAGCGATCTGTGTTTTTCACCCGCTAATATGATTCCAATTCCAATTATTAATAAATATTCCTGTAAGGCTTATAAACTTCTTTTGAATTCGAATCCAATAAACACGTCGGCAGAAGTTTATAAATGACATGTCTAGCTATTTAAACATCGAGGATCCAGAAAGTGGGTTAAAACATGGTTTCTTTTCAAAGTGAATGCTATTTCGACGCTGGCAACACTAACGCGCCTGAAATAACAAAGAGTATAGTGTCAGGTCTCCGCTGAGTATGGTCTTCACTGAGTTACAATATGACGTCAAATTTTGTCCCAAAAACATTTATGCCTCGAAGGTTATAACAGCAAGGAAAATAGTGCGATTTAGGGCTTCGCAAATTACACGATTACACGTAATCGTTGAGAAGAAAATACGCCTTCAAAGAGTGATTTTTTGGTGTGGGTTTTGGACATTGGTCCCTTCTTCTTTGAAACTTAAACCGACAGCAATTTTTGGGTGAATGACGTGCGCCACTGATTTTTGTGGCTAAAAATGGACGACTTATACTTGAACGGACAGGATTATACAAAATGCCACTCCAACTGCCAAACAATCGATTTTTGCGCGAACTAAGCT
Organism: Blera fallax; assembly: GCA_946965025.1. Taxonomy (NCBI): domain Eukaryota; kingdom Metazoa; phylum Arthropoda; class Insecta; order Diptera; family Syrphidae; genus Blera; species Blera fallax. The sequence continues at coordinate 6,531,167 of OX337246.1, read as the reverse complement.
CCGTATCGGTTTTATCTATCTATTCTATCGTTGAACTTTTTTTTTATGGAAAACTGTTAGGGGCTGTTGCTTTTTTAACGATCTCCTACGCATCTACGTGTGTAAGGGAAACGTCCATCGAGCTATTCGTGAAATAGAGCCCCAACCAATCAAAAATGGACTGTAAAATTGAGTGAACGGAATGGTGTACTGCCAATTTGGCCGCGGCAACCATTTGAAGAAATGGTATCCGGATTAGACTGCGATGTTAATAAGTCTTTTCGCAATAAATTTCGATGTTCTTGTTGAATCTGGTGGAGGTTTTTATGAGTTATATACAATATTTGTCCCAATCTTTCTTCTTTTAAAATGACTCGGCGATGATTCGATGTATCATTAAATTGATACTTTTCACTAGAGCATGACAACGTGAATAATTAGATACGAAAATCTTAGTCAGGTGAAAGTAAGAGTGGGAAAAAGAATACCAAATCAGTCCCTCCATGTCTCATGTCTAGAACATGTCACTCATATACAATCAGTGCCAATATTTATTCATGAGCTTACACAAGAACTTGTTAATCAAATTCAACATCCTTTCGTATGTATCTTGAGATGTTAAAAATAATCTTTCTCGCACGAGTTTTTGTCATTCTTCGCTGATTTTGTCAAGGTTTGTCATGTTTTCTGTTGTTGCCTTGTACGATGCAAAATGATACCACACAGTACTAGATTAATTTGGAAATCATTAAATTTTTTTTTTTTGTTTTATCTTTTCAGACATGTACACTAGAAAAAATGAAAACACTCAATACATGGCTTTTCGAATTGAATGCGATAGCCTACTTTAAAACACAACTAAAAAATATGCCAGCAATGAATTGTCAAAAAGTTGTTGCAAAAAGAAGTAAGTTGTTACAATGACTGTCACTTTGACAGTACGCTTCATGTAAAAGTTACTAAATTTTCCGTGACATTGCCCATGTAGGTGCTGAGAGCGAACCTATAACTGCTAGATTCTGTCAGCTTGACACTCGAGACACAAATGCCTGTTCAATTTTTAAGGATAAGCTAATGACAGATGGTCCATCGAGACGAAATGAACAAGACCTCATTCACTGTTCAATATGTTCAACAGATCGCTGCAACGGCAGTGAACGTGTACATGACCTCACAGCGTTGGGATATCTTTTCATTGCAATCCTCTTGAAAGTTCTTGGATAATGTGGAGTAGCAATCTAAGTGTTTGTACATACTTTCATATTTAAAATTATAGATAACTGTATAGATATTCAGACACTGTTAATTACACATATAGGATGTACTTGTTATTATTTTTTTTGGAATGCCTTGTCATATTTAGCTTTAAGACAATGCACAATATTCACACAGTAATAGCACGAAAAATAGTTAAGATTTGGCATTCATGATGCCCTCTCCGAGGATCTGTCAAGTTAAGCAGTAGTAGGTACTTCAACACAAAGGTTTTCGTGTTACAAGACACTCATTATTACTAAATGGTAAGTCACCATGACAACTTTTATAACGACAACCTAAATGTTATTCAATAAAATGCTTGAAATTTTAATTTAACAAAACAAAAAAAATCTCTGTAACCACGAAAAATATAATCAAATGTGCATTAAACAATATTCACATTGCATTGAAGATGTTAAATAAGAAAATATAATTAAAATAAACTTTATATATATGAAAGCATTTAGATATTCACCAATTGCCTTTATTTGAGACACGAAAAGTTATGATGTACTAAATGGAAAAGATAAAAAATAAATGTGTAGATGTAAAAAAATTAATTGCTTAGAAGAAAAATAAAAAATTAATGTTTCTTGCAATAAACAATCAATAAATTAAAAACCGAATTGTATGTATGTTAATAAACTTTAAAGCAATATAATGTGTAATTGTTAGATGGGGAATAAAACAACAAATAAAAATAAATTAAAATTAACATTAAAAGTTGAATGACGATTTATCATTATTTAAAATATTCGATTGTTGAAATGTTTAAAAATAAATATTAAAACTCATTTATTATTACTTAAATTCATCATTATGTTAGAGAATGTTTTGTAAATATATTATTATGAATTTTATATTTTTTAATGTATGGATATCTATAGCACGAAATTAATTTGTTTTAAAGTGACAATTACACTAAATTAATATTTTATTTTAAAATGAAATAAAGAGAACTTGTTTTCGATAAATAAAACCTTTATAGCTGGATAAATTTAAATCACTGAAAAATACGGGCAATGAATCAGCTGTCATGTTGTCATTCATTTTATTAATGGGGAGGGAGGTATGAGGTACATATAATGAAAGCAGTACGGATTATTTTTTTTTTTTGAGTTTTTTTGTTCATTGTTTTGAACCATAAATTTGGCTTTTCAGAAACCGCCTGTTAAATATGTGATTTTCAAGCTTCAATTAGGGACTTTAGGCTCCAATAAAAATGTTAAATCTAAGATTTAAGAAGGGAGATGCCATGAAAGAGTGTCCTCACGTCAGTGATAAGTGTAACTGGGGTTGTTCAGATGCACATGTGGTATCGAAATCGTATGCAGGCTACGCCATCTGTTGACTAACTGGAGAGGTTTGTTGGTTGAGGTCCAGGTTCACCCCGAACTGTAGCGCCACCTAAGTAAGTATGTATGAAAGTAGGCCATCTGTTGATTTTTTAGTTGAAGTTGTTATTGGTGCGCACAAATCGACTGTTTGACCGTTGATGTGGTTGAATCAACCTGCTGGAACCCAAGCCCGTGCAAGTCCAATTCGTGCAATTGTGACCACAAGAAATTAGTCATCATATTCATCGCAAACTTTGAGGTTACATTGGCTTCTCTACAACAAGGTGTAGAGATACCCAAATCCTACCCTTTTGCTCGCTGATATAGCATCCAACTCATTTGGAGCCCACATACAGACACGGCAAAGCAGCGGATGGTCATTTTGCTTCAATTTTTAGGTAAGTTGAACCTTGTAAGTAAGTATTACGAGGTTTAAAAGGCAGAACTGTCTTCTGTCTTTCAAGCGAAACCAAGACTCCCAACCATTATCCATGAATGGTACTTGCATCGCAGAAACCGAAAGACTTGCCATTCTCGCTATGTGTATTGACAACCATCTTCGTTTCGTATATTCGAGGTCACCAAAAATGCTGCAAAATGTCTAGGATATCTTAAGCGGTACAAGAAATACTCTAGCCTATCTGATCTGGCCACAATTTATAAGGCATTCATCCGCCCAAAGCTGGAATACATCGTCCACATCTGGTCTGGTGCACCCAAGACCTTTTTGAACATTCTAAATAGGGTCCAGCACCGCGCGATGAAACTATTAGATGATAGGGACATTGTGAGCTCCATAGTCTCACTAGAACATCGCAGAAATGTCTCGTGTCGTCCCCTATTTTATCGTTTGTAAAATTTCTCAGTCAATGCTGACTTATAATCAGTGTATATATTACTTAAGACAGTCGTCCCTCCAAAGACTAAAAAAATATCTGATCGTATCAAACCCCCCCGCGTGGCTTTCGTAAGTGGCACAGAACCACTTCAGTCTCAAACGTCATAAAATTGTAACAGTAGCTCTAGACCTCTCAAAACCTGTAAACCGCATCACGTCGCTACTTCACTAGATAGCACACCGTCTATGTGGCTGATAATCAAAGGTGGAATTTCGGAATTTCAACTCACAATGAAGGGAATTGAAACCAGGAATACTACAAGGCGGTGTGCTGTCACCTCTACTCTTCAGTTACATTCGTTATCGTTTCATACGCAGATGATTGCAAAGTTCTAACATCGGCTCCGAATATGCACATCCCTCAAGGAGACAGGTAAACAACTGAAACCATGTGGGGGACATACAAAGTGACAGTCGAGGTAAACATCAATGTGGCAGGCAGACTCATACCAACTGTTGTTCAGCTAAAGCTTTGAGGTATCATCTTCGTTCGGCAATATGCTCACTTGCTCAACACACTCCAATAATGTCCGTGCTTGCCTCAGAACGCGAAACATCGTATCAGATCCTTAGCTGGCAATTTTGGAAAAAGGATTTTCTGACTCGACCCATCGAGCACTTAAATTTTGTTCCACCAAATAAAGCAAATCACTTCGAGCCAGATTCTCATGGCAATTCTAAACCAGGATTCCGTTTGCCGTCTGCTGTGGGTATTTCAGGCCGATTTAACTGGCCTCCTTAACCACCAAACTGACGATCTTGTAGCTTACATTACAGACTTTGTCTTCATGTCCTTGGTTGTGTTGCTCCAAATTTTGCATGAAATCAGCAATAAAGCCCCAGAGTAAGGGAGGAAGAACTTGTGGAAGCCTTTCTCCACCCCAACTGCAATCCTCTGCAATTCGACCCATTTTGTAATACCAGCTGGCAGCTTTGGTGATAATAAAAAAATTAGTCTGACGGTGGTTCCAGCTGCAGGCACATCTGCATACATAATGGGAGGCGATGTTGTGTAATGCGACGAACTTGCCTAGAGTAAAGCTTCCTTTTTTAGACCGCTCATGTTTTAAAAGTCATGATCGTAAAGGGAAAATTCGCGGGATCTGACCACCAGGTGGTCTATACTTTCCAGAAACAATTATGACAGGCTAGTACCTGCAAAACCCTTCGTCGAAGTATAATCTGACACAAAGCTTCAAAAACGTGTCAGTTTCGAATTACATTTTATTCTTTATTACCAGTAGTGAATAGCAATCAACAGTAGAACATACAAACTTCCCAAGACTGTAGATTTCAATCGGTCTGTCCTATTACACATGTTTCCTTCGCATACAACGCACTCGGCGTATGGTTGACCCTTGCTTAGCATTTTGCACGTGAGATTTCTGTCTGACACTGCTGGACCACATCCTCGATTAGTGACTATGAAACCATCATCTGGAGAGAAAAAATTTTTATAAGTAAACCTCGCTTAAAACACACGATATTTTATGTCACTTACACTTTACTTTTAGCATGTAGCACATAGGCTTAGTACCCGGTAGCTCACGGGCCCTTCTGCTTCCCAACTCCACGCTCAGCTCTTCATCTTCATATTCGGAGTTGACCAAATCATTGTCCTCAATCGAATGTGGAAACAAGGACCAGGTATCTCCCTTTTTTTTCTCCTGACTTGTAGAATTTTCTACAGATGTCTGAGATGTCTGAACTTCTCCACTTCCTGGCTTAAATGCTTCGATTCCTTGGGTTGTATTTTGTACAGTCGAGGAGTTAGAAGGCAAAGTAGAAGAGGAAATCAAAGTGGACGTTGAATTTAAAGTGGAATTGGATGTTGGTGCAGAAGTGGAAGTGGGTATGTCAGTGGTAGTTGGCTTCGATGTAGATGTGGAAGTCGAAGTTGAAGTGGAAGTCGTAGTCGATGTGGATGTGGATGTGGATGTGGAAGTGGATGTGGAAGTCGATGTGGAAGTGGATGAGGATGTAGATGAAACTTGCTCCTCTACTTCCTCCGTTTCACCTTCCTCCTCTTCGGAAGCTCGTGTAGTAGTTATTGGTCTTGGCGCTTGTGTGGTTTGAGTTTCTGGTACACCGCACTCTCTAAGGTACTTCCTTTCGTTTTCACCAATTGTAGGGCAATTTTCACATTCGTAACATTGAAATGAATCTATAATCGATACAAAGATACAAAGCTAGTTAAAGTCCCACAAAAAAGAGCACAGCCCGACATTCATTCACCATACAACGTACAAACAAAACCTGATAAAACGTATCTACTTATCTAGCCCTCCACAGTGGTATGTAATCTACTTGTAATTTATTAACTTATTGACAAAGTATGAGCACATGATGACTGACCAACATTCCTGGGATTTATTTAAAGCCGTTCGAGTAGCAAATATGAAGATTGAGAATGATTGAAGGCAAATATCACACGATACGTTCACATAGCTGATGCCGAATTCTATTCTTGGCTTACAACACATTCTTTTTCGTGATTCTAGTAAATTATAGTTCCTCGTCAATCTCGAGACGATTTCAATTGTACTGATAAGATACTTTGCAATGAGTGCTTGCAAATTAAAATCAATCATGTTCACGCGACTAAAACAGGTTGTTGGAGGAAAATTAATTGATTACATTGCCTGCACCCGGAACAAAAAATGATTGCTCTTCAAGTGGAAATGATGCTGAAGGCGTTCAGTACTCACTTAAGAAATAATTTGTTACAATGTCTGAGGTACTAGCTACCACCACATGAGGAATCTTATCTGTTTCGGATGAGTCTGCTTTAAATTATCTGGAAAATCCCCGTTTTTATCGGCTTCGGGTCATAAATTTGGTTTATGGTTACGCTGTAACCTTTGAAATGCATGAGATTTGAGACTGACCTTGTTATGAGTGTATGACTCAACTTGAGATACATTGTAAACAATTAATTTGAAAATTAATGAAGAGAATCAGTAGTGATAACCTTTATAGCGACTGTAAAAATAATCGACAGAAACGGATATAAAAGGGTGCAATGAGGAAAGAACTACAAATTACCATAAAAATTAACGAACGAGGAAATTATCACTTTTATAAAATTAATAAATTAGAAGCAATCACTACTGTTCATGTAGGTGACTAACTGCCTTTGAGGCTTGACCTTGTTCTAGTTCACAACATCAGCAGTTGATTTTGAAATAGAATGCTGATGAAGATGATGCTGTAGGGACGTATTTCGCTGTGAAAATATGACGTTCGTGATCCTTAAGGCCCAGATGGACTGGGGTCTTAACCAAAATAAATACGTACCCCAACAGCCACCTCCGTTGTTACCGAGCCGCCTTCAATTGCGCACGCCAAGTTGGTTGAAGTGCTTCTCCACTTGAGGGTGTCACCTATTTTTCCTACTGGGTACTCCCTCCGCATTGATTAAGGTGATTAATAATCCCAGTCCTGCACTGTCGAAAGCGGATAAAGATATCATCGGCCGTTTAGAGAGAACAATTCTACGTAAGATATTCGGTCCCGTTTGCGTTGACGTGTGTTCGAGGAGAAGATTCAACGATGAAATATACGAGCTGTACAGCGACCTCAACCTAGTCACCGAGGATCAGTCGCTTAAGATGGCTATTATATATGACCGAATGGACATCAGAGTTTTCGAATCCAACCCGGATGGACAGCGCAGTAGAGGACGACCTCGCCTAAGGTGGCGGGCAAAAGTAGAGTGGAACCTCAACCAACTTGGAGTGTGCAACTAGAGGCAGTTAGCTAAGCACCGAGCTAATGGGTGAGGCTTGTTGGTTGAGACCCAGGTTCACCCCGAACTCCAGGGCCACATAAGTAAGTAAGCAAGTAAGCACTCCTTCCGGGTTGGATTTGAAGACTTTCCCAGCTGGAGTCCTGATGTTCATTCACTGTACATGTCTCAGTCATCTTGGGCGTTGCACAAGCCGTATAGCTCGTCGTTGAAACTTCTCCTCCACTCATCGTCTATGCAGACTGGATCGAAGATCACATGAAGTATTTTTCTCTCAAGGCAACCAAGGGCAGCCTCATGCGTAGTTTACAATGTTCATGCCTCTGCGCCGTATAGAGACGCTGGGACGATCAGGTTTTTGGATATTGTAACCTTAGTTGTTCGGGAGAGGGTTTGGTGTTCTTTAGCCATAGCCATAGCCATGGTAAGAAAAATTCTTCGTACGATCTCATTGCAGATGCTGTTTGCAGAGTTCACCATAGAGCCTAGCTAGACAAACCTAACACCTCAAACTTATATCTGTCTGTTGCTACATAGAGGACGTGTGTCAGAAAAATCTTGGGTATCATTGTTTAATTTGATTTATCTTTTCAGAGCAAAGGTAGATCTTACCCTATCGCAGCTTCTTCTCTTATACAAAGCACAACCAATCAGCCCGGTACTTGAGTATTGGTCTCAAACTTGTGGCTCTACCCCAAAACCCTACTTAAACGAGCAATATCGCATCGAGAAATGAGCTTTTGAAGATACGACACTAACACCCAGGCATCATAGACGGTTAGCAAATATTTTGAAGAATTCAATGCATTGACATACTACCAGATAAGCTGTAAGGGAATACAAAATCCACGTCCGCCTTGAAACCGCGTGAACAACTATCTACGAAAATAGATTTGATTGCAGAACTAGGACTCATGTTAGCAGCAATTCAAAATCGTTAGGTATCTACAGATATCTTGGAATACTATTCTGGCGCCACGGGCTTCGTTTTCCATTGCTGAATACCTAATTTCATTAAAATCCGATCATGGGATCTTGTGTTAGATATTTTCGAGTAGACTGAAACCAAAATTTTGCAAAGGATTACTACTTTGGTACAGTGGCGGTATTTATAAGCTTCACAAAGGTGTGTAGGTCTTGCTCATGTTTGAAACTGTAGATCACCAGAACAATAGAAAGATAAGTTTTTTGCTACTTGTAGCTTTAGATGCTTCTAAGCCTTTATCGTTGATGTTGTTTTATTTTTTATTCAAATGCAATGGTGTTTATGGCAGCCCAGAAGGCTCTCCTAAAAGTCCCATGGCTTTTATCTACATATTTAACCGGAAAACTATTGCAAGACAATTTTTTAAGAACGAAATTGAACGTACTTGTACTCAGTTAACACACATGTACCAGAACCTGGTGGCAATCAGATGGACAGATGGTTCAATCGAGATACGTTTGCTCCGATTTTCTTAAAATGCAATTTTCAACGACTAAATTAAATTATCAGCGTCTGCTTACTCGTATTTTTACTGAATAGACGTCCTTCCACATGAGTCGAGATGCTTGATTATTTATTCGCTCAATCAGTAACATTGCGGTTGGGAACTTGCAGCGAAATTTGATTGTTGTAATCAGTTTCGCATTGAAATATTTTTATTTTATATTTTTTCAGAAATTTTTTGTGGCTTTGGATGAGATATGGAAGTGACTTCCACATGTGCATTGCATCGGATTCTCAGAAAAGTATAAATACGATTTTCTGGATGAGCGATTCGTGCACAATTTGCGTGCTCTGATAAAAATGCACATGTCTAATTTTTTATCAGAACTGTGACCAGCATTTCCCTTGGATTCGACTGCACTGTGAGAACTTTGGGTGAACAGTTTTAACAATAAGATACCGAAAGCACTGGCTGAGTTTGATAGGATATACATATGTACATGTACTTTTCCCATAATTTTAAAAATTATCAACATAAAGCCTTTGCTTAAGGCTTACAATGGACCACTTAATCTATGATTTAAGCTTTACTAAACCGGGTCTTAATAGAACCATCACTGTGAGAATTTTTCAAATGAAGAGCGTCTCCCATTGACAACTGTAAGTTTCCCAGAACTTTTTACGTACTGCCAACGATAGGACTATCAGTTTTTGACAGGTGACAAGCGCTGTTAATGAAAATGGAGCGACACGCACGTGAGCACTTGAGCAAAGCATGTAGAATTCATTACAAAAATGATATGAGCTTTGAGCAGACATATCATAAAGGTCATAGAGCACCTGCTCGTTCAATCGTTCGATGACACAAAGAAAACAGAAAATATTGCAGTTGTGGTAGTAGGTTTACTAATTCCAATTCCAAGACGTTCCCTGCAGTTTGCGTTCGTCTGCACTGCACTCTGCATGTAAATCTTGGCTTAAAGGCCTACATGATCCACTTCACCGAAGAACTAAGGTCCACAGCTTAGTGATTTAAAAAGACATTCATTGGGTATAGCCGACTAATTACTGCTATCATTTCTACATTGAATTGAGATACATTCTGAATTGAGTCAAAAACTACGATTAGATACTCGTACACTTGATTCGCAAAAAAAGTCGGTGTAGATACACCCTTTGGCTTTGGTACTCATTATTCGCTAGGAGGTGTGTATATCCATAAAAATTTATATTTAGTGTTTCAATAAAGCCCACGACGTAAAATAATTCAATTTTCGGGTCCATTGATGCAGAGTATATGAATTATTGTATCTACCACTCTTTGTCAGTTGCTAACCAAAATCTAGTGAGTTATTTAAATCCGCATATGCTCACAACTCTTCGCATAGCTATAAGACTCCAAGACTTCAGAATTAAAGTTGTTCACACTTTGTTATTAATTTATGAAGCACGAAATGCCTAAAAATGTTGCACCGAAATCGTAAGTATCTGTCGGTTGATGTTTTCTTCAACAGTTAACGAAATTATACAAAGTTTTACATAACTTTTGAAAAATACCTACGCATACCAAAGAGTTTTTGAATGCTTATGTTTGTGAAGTTTTAGCACAAACAAATGGATGAATGGGCGTTGTGATTGAATTTTTAAATAAATAAGTTGTGCTGCAGTTACGAGTGTAAACCTATGGATGTATCTGCTTGCAGAGACTGTTTACAGAAATAACCATGGTTATATGGTTTTTAATAGCCACGCCTGAATTTTGACAGCTGATTGTTGTTATGTTTAAAATGACAGTGCTGTCATTCAGTGACGATTGTGTTCTGTCATAGCTGACAGAAGAAACAAAAGCTTTCACAACGCGTTGAAAGTATAAAAAATCGTGTCCTATTCGCCTTCGTGGAATTGGTCGTGGAAGAGCTCAATTCGGCAAATTATTGCGAAATTTGAGGAAGCCATTGCTATGGATATTGTCGAATCTCTGACAATGGTAATCCACAACTGGTCCAGGTATCGATTTTGGTCCAAATTAAGGCGAGTCGGTAATCGTAGACCCAAAAGGTGATAATCTATGTTTTTTTTTACCCGAACTGGATTACATGACATAAACAATATGTGGTTAAGGCAAGACGGTGCTGCATGCTACATAGGAAATGAAAAAAAAAATTGAGTTATTGAGGGGAACTTCTCTAGGTCGTATTATTTCGAGAAGAGCTGATGCAAACTGGCCGGCACGATAGTTCAATTTGACGCCAGTAGGCTTTTAAATAAACCAGCAACAATTTACGATTTGGAGAGCATACCTCACTCCAATATTAAATTTTTAAGATCAAGCGCCCTTACTAAAAGACACTTTTCCAAATGGCTTGCTTGAGTGAGAAGACAAAGCCGTTGCAAGGGTTCGGCGAATTAAGACATTTTAATATAAAACATGTCCCAATAAGGACGCTGGAAGGGAAACTGAATCGATTGTGAACAATGCCACAAGTGCTCATAGAGGATGTGCACTCGGAACCATAGCTGCAGTGACTGTTACTGAAACCCCAGTGACGTAAATTCGTTATCACTCACAAGATTTAGACGCTTTAAGAAGCGGCTTTCAGCGAAATCTGACAAAAAATCTGTATCTGCATGCTTACAAGATCCAACTGAACCAAGAAGCAAAGCGAATATGTTAATTGTTTAATGAGATATGAGCTTGTGAACGATAAATACTGCAACAAAAATTATCTTTAGCCATGACGCACATTTTCATCTCAATGGCTGGGTAAATAAGCAAAATTATCGAGTGTAGGGTACGCTGAACCTAAGGGTGATTCAGGAGATGCATCCACGTTATCCGAGCATCACTGTTTGCGGTGCTGGTGGACGTACGTCGTAGAAAATAGGGTTTGCATTCCGAACCGAGAATATCTGTTTTTTTGGTCAGAAGTGAGTGATTTTTATCTTGAAAATAAGTGATTTCACCGGGACAGTGCAATCGGTCACACTACACGCGAGAATAATTTTTAGGTCGTGTAATTTCAAGAAATACGGACAAGAATTGGTCAGTCTTGTGATTTGAAAACATGGGATTTTAATGTCAAGGTTTTGTTTTTGAAAGCGCATGTGAATCATATGGGCGCCGTGGCTCCATTGGTTAGTGCGTTGGATCGCTGAGCGGGAGGTTCGAGGTTCGAATTCCAGAGAACACCAAAAATCTTTTCATGGTCCCACCTCTCGCGAATGTCTGACAAACGTTAGAGAGTAATAACTGTCATGAGAAAGCTTGTCAGTATGCCTCTCGGATATGGCTCTGAACTGTAGGTGTCTTCCATTTGTGCGCAAAAATATAACACGCACAACACGAATGGTCGCGAGAAGCTAGGCCCTGGACCACATGCGTCTGTTGCGCCAAGTATTTGTGAATTCCTTAGCTTAAGGCGGAAAACCGCATGTCCACTTTCAAGCTTCAATTCTGCAACGAAGTGATTGAAAACTTAATCAAAAGATCAAGAGTTTGTCAACAGCGCCGTCGGGCGTATTCGTTTGATATTTGATTTCACACTTAATCGTAACATTTTTACTTTGCAATGAAATACAGAACTAAACACTTTTTTAATAAATAAGTGTTGTAGATTGGAGCACCACTTGAGTATTAAATGTCACTGTTATCTTAAAAAATAATGTCTTCACCTGCTGAGAAGTAGCATTTAAGGAGGGTAAATTATTGTAAATTGTAAAGGGTTGTTGGCGATGAAAACATGGATGAATATGTCAAGATGTACTCTGTTTTTAAAAACTTACAGGAGGTGGCTGTCAATTTCGTTCTCGATGCATTACCTTTAACCTATAAACTGGTTGTCATTACCGTAGAAGATCGTGAAACGTTTGATAGACTCAGATACAATTGTGACTAGCAGCAGCTACAATTCTAATGCCTGGCTTATGCACATCACAGATTGATTATATTCCTTTGCTCTTGAGAACGCTCTATATTTACTAGAAAGGCGGGTTAAAAATGCGGAATTTGAGGACTCTGAAGAGATTAAAGGCGAACTCCATCCTTGACAACTCTATTCAACTTGTGATAAGGTTGCGCCCAATCCACTAGACATTAAGAGACGTCAACGACAGGCGAAATGTCAATAGAACAACCGCCTAACATAGCGTTTTCTTGAAACTTATATTGATGAAGTTGCAAAAATGCCGGTACTAGATTGCTTCTTTGTTACTAGTACCTACTTCTGTTTGAATCAATGGCCGAAACAACTCTTTCCAAAGCTGGCGTTGTGCAATACTAGGAAAATCTTTAGGGATTTCCTTTGCGATTGATTTGCAAATTTCGAGGACCAACTGAGTGTCTTTATCTTTTTTTCTCCGACGAAATATGTGATTGCTGCGTAACAACATAGTTTTTGCGATAATTTTAGTCACTAACTAGCCGAACTAATTGAGTTCCGATCTTTGTAACTGGCTTCAACCGCAGACTACATAAATTCTCCTACAATGACTGCAAAGTATCTGAATGGTTCATATGGAGTAATAACCTACTTAATCAGTTAGCGTGATCGGCAGATATAATTTAAATTAAAATGAAAAATAACTCGTCCTACAATAAAATACCGAAAATATCTATCGTGCAGATTTTCTAATTACTTCTTTGCAATTTCTGCGATTACTATCATATCTTCTGTGTTCTAGAAGTGTCAGAATAACCTTAAATTTCTGGCGTACGTGGCGTTTACGTAACATTTTTTATGCACCCAATCGAAGACATGTCGCACTCAATTCTTATCAATTCGATGAGCAATACATAAAAGACTTTAATTTATAAATTACTTGTTATTTCAGGCCAATAAATTATTTAATTGCCCTTCAATCGGTGGTTTTCTAGTCTTTTACTTCGAATTGCAGAAATTCCGTAACACTTTGAAAATAAATCACTTGAAATCGCTGAGTCAGCTAATTGCAATTAAAATTTACCTGCTTTTCTTAGATAGTCCATTGACAGGAAAATTAAAGTAATCCACAGTAAGTTGTATCCTTTCATTTTGATTTCTGTTTCCTTTTAGTCTTTTCTTTTTAAAATAATTCAAGAGTAATAAATTTTAAAGTCTTAAGTTCACTAGTCCGTCGCACCTTATTTAACCTCAACCTTCTCAAGTCACACTAAATTGGGTGATGACTTTATTTTGAGTATTTACTCTGTAGTCTGTACTCCATCAGTGGGTAAAATATTGTGTCCCACATCTGTCTATCTTTGGAAGAAACAGATAAAATATCTTGTCGAAAACTGAAGAATGCTTTTAACAAGTGTCAAACGTCTGTGAGTTATCAATGCGTTTCAGCGGTATTGCGAAATATGTGTGTAAAAAGTTTAAATTTACGTACATACTCGTACATATATGTATGCCTAGTGAATGTGTATATAGACATTTCTTTTGTGATTAATTCCTAATTTTTGATTTTTTTTGGCGAGATAAGATTCTTGCGAATATGTTTTTCTACACTCTGGAAGGAACTTGAATTAAGGGTAACAAGTTAATTAGGGTGTTCAACATGCACGGGAAAAACAATTATCAGTCGAAACGGTAACAGTAAATTTCCAGGTCGAATAGTAAAACTCGGTTTCTTATACATTCTCGGAAACCAGATCGGTCAGACATGAAACTCTCCACATAAAATTGTAATACGTGATGACGTGTTCCATTTCTTGGTTTAATTTTGAAATATGTGTTTTTTTTAACGCTGGCAACACTAACGCGATTCAAATATTGGCACATGCAGTCGATGGTGAGGATATGGGATAACTATTTCTGCAGACTGTCTAACGACGATGGCGATCGGTATCCCGCTGTCAGGCAGAATGTAGCATCCAACTTGGACGATGTAGACCAGCAATTCCGTCCACCCGACCTGGACAAAGTCAAGATAAACCTAAGTCCAACAAAGCCACGGAGCTGTTGAAAACGACAGGTGATGATTTGGCAAGGAGCTTGCATCAACTCATCTGTAATATATGGTCGGATGAAAGTGTAACCGATGAATGGAACCTCAGCATTGTTTGCCCGATCCTCTGAACTGCGCCGACTACAGATGCGTCAGTCTTTTTAACATCACATACAAGATTTTATCTTCCGAGCTGTTTGAACGCCCAAAACCTTTCGTCAACAAGCTGATCGAACCATATCAGCGTGGTTTTATTTTAGGAACACCCACCGTTGATCAAATATTCACCCTACCTCAGGTCTTGGAAAAAAAAACCAGGAGCTTTCAATCGATTTCAAGGCCGCGTTTGACAACATTTATAGAAATGACCTGTACAGAGCTATGTCTAGTTTTGAAATTCTCTTCATACTCGTCCACTTGTGCAGGAAGCACAATCGGAAGAAAGCTGCGTGATGTCGGTGGCGCTTTCATGACTATTGAAACGGAAGCGAATAAGATGGGCTTAACGGTCAATGAAGGCAAGACAATGTACAAAAACACTAAAGTCTTGGACAGAACGTAGACAGACTTCGCTATTAACTCAAAAAATGACACCAACACTGAGATCAAACGAAGTTCCTTTAGACTTAAGTAATTGAGTAGCAAAACCCTCTCTCGAACAACTAAGGTTATCCTTTATAAGACGTTAATGATCCCATTCCTGATCTATGATGCAGAGGCATGGACTTCGGCCAAAGTGGATGGAAAATCGGTGAAAACCGAAATTGAACCCATAGCACATCGAGAACCGTCTGGAGAATTGTTTATAATAAGTTGATCTGTAGTATGAGCATTAACGATGGAAATAAGACGACGGTCATAGCTTCCTATTTGTGCAGTAGAAAACTTGAGAAAACCTGGTGATCAGGTCGTACACTTACCACACTGCCCGAGGCCAGCGTAAAAATACAGGAACTGGCATGCTATTGCAATGAGAACCATAGCAAAAGATCGGTTTTCCTTGTGTTCAGGACTGGCTTTTACCAAAATCTTTTCATCACTGAATGGATTATGTGGGAGACAGACTGCTGGTATTGATACCATGGTATAGTCAATACTATAACCCCTGACAGACTGCACTTCCTAGTATACGTTGACTTTTGCGTTTCGTGGTATACTTTGACATTTGTGTTGCGCCTCCTCCAGCTCCTTATACATTTTTTGCAACACTCCAACATTGCGTTTTGCTCCTCATAGCTCGCCGATATAATTTATCTAAACTTCTCTTAATTCATTATTTCCAATGAAGATAAAATTGTCCTCCTTAATCCGTTTTCAAAACATTTTTCGCTGTGATTGCTTGCTTTTTTGTCAAAGAAGCTATGAAGAACCACCAACAGAAAGAAAGTGGCGCTGCAAGCAATAAGATGGTGGTATACCACCAAAAATTTGCGAATCTCAATGCTAGGTTCTATTCATGGTATACTACGTTTTAACGTGGTATTGCAGTGACAGACATGTGGTATAAAACGTAGTATTGCTATACCATGGTATCAATACCAGCAGTCTGTTTCCACATTACTTGGCTTTCCACGAAGATCAGTTGCGTCTGAGTGCTAAGCTGTAGTTTATCTTATCCCGAAAAAAAGGCAGGATTCAAGGTTATTCTAAACAAACTTCTACTCTATTGTTTTATACTGGGAACCTGGGACCAAAAATTCCATGAGGATCAACTAGTCAGACAGTTGGAAAGGAGTATGATGGAATTTACTCTAAGCTTAGACATACCCTGTCAACGTAGAATCACACAATGGCATGATTGGAAAGCAACAAATTCATAGTTGGCTCTGACGTGCATGTGGCCATCTTTCCCGCAAGTCATTCGTATATAAATCAGCAAATACTCGTTTCCATGCTGGTCTAATTCATATTGGAGTACTAATGCCCAGAACAGGTATGTGCACCGACCACAACCAATTAATGAAATCATTCAAGTAAAACAGACCTCTGTAGCGGTGCGATAACGAAGAATACAATGCGAAGGGTACTTCGCACTTCATCTGTGAATCACCAAGTCTCACCAGAACAAAAAAGTAAGCTTTGGAGAACATTTCTTCAGTCACCTGGGCAAATTGACCATAAAACTACCGAATGCGATTTCAAAATCAATTCTGAATTCAGGATAAATCATCCTTGTCAAACTTCTTTTATTTTCTTTGAAGTTCTTTTGGTTCTAACTCCGAATGATAAGCAACTCAGTGTCATGGAGCCGCCTCTTAAAAAGCAAAAACTCCTACTCGTATTAAAAATTCCGCTTTGCAGTTCATTTGCATGTGGCTAACTAACGCTTTAAATTACCAAGTTTAGATAATCTTATCAAAAAGTCGGCAATCCTTGAGGCAGCGCCCTAAACCCGGACCTGATTTTAGTCATTCAGAACGTGTCGCCGTAAAATAATCCTTGTGACGCACTTGAACCTGCAACTTGGCTACATACGCCTGTTCCAGTGGAACTTGTAAATGCAAATTGCTTCTTGGAAATAATTAGCTTTGTTGTTTTTGTAAATAACCTCGATGCGAGCAATTAATTTTGACTCGATTCGGAAACTCTTTAGATGAGTACCTAAATGGATGAATCAAATTGCAGACAGATTGTATGTAGTTTACATGGGTATGGGGTGCCAACAGAAGAGTCCCCGTACTGAGTCATATTTCCCTTCCCCACAGAACTGATGAATCACTCCCAAATAGAATCTTCAATATTTACGAAACTCTAGTTGAGACAGATTCATGATTCATCACCTCTGGAGTCTTGCTAATTGAAATTCTTGGCACGCTTGATTCACTTGGTGGTCTGTAAATTCCATGATTTTTTCGATGGAAATCTATCTTTTGTTAAAATTGAGAACAAGGCCTGTATTGTAAAACTTTTCAGCTTCTTTAACTGCTTTATCTGATCGAATTCTGACTGTTATCATGTACGGATGTATGTACATCACGTGACATTTCAGTCGGTTGCCTTGGTAAAAGCCTTCACTTTGTTTGTCACATCATAAGAGCTCTCTGTTTAAACTCTCGGAAAGCCTTATGGAAATGAGTCAAAAGTGGAAGTCGAGGTATACTACGTCACCAGCGTAGTCGATATGTTTGAGCTTAGATGTAAGAGTCCATCGTTCCTCCAGCTCCCATTGATAAAATACCTTGGAACACATCGCTTATGACAAATGATAACAATAGACACATCCTTGTCGTACGCCATTATTCCTCTGACAGCCTTGCTCTCTGCAAAATATGACATTTTGATCCTTGTTAAGTTGACTTGGTTAGTAGGTTTCGAAGGTGAGGGTATTCGATCACGTAGGACGCTGTTTGGGTCCGTTTTGTTACCCTCTAGTGTCTGGTAGAGAAAGATAAATGGTGGTGGAGAGGATTGATTGAATTTGGGGAGGGAGAGTCGGTTGGTGTTCACCATTCCGAGAAACTTTCTGTACGTCTAAGGAACTTCGAAACAGTAACGCCTAAGATAGCTCAGCCAGGGGGGCGGGATGTGTCTTCCCTGCTTTATGTGTCTTAGCGTCCTTGTTGCAGGGAATTTACAGAGGAAGTGCGCTAGGCTTTCTTCCTCTTCCTCGTATGTCGGGTAAGAGCCAGATGTTACCAGTCCCAGATTGATGAGTTCGGTGTACAGACTGAGTATCTGTCGTTCACTCATGGCTTTGACAGCTTTGCATACTTGCTCCTGTAGTTGTAACCGTGGGCGTATCCATGTTTGTGGCTTCCTTCCTCGCTAGTTTATCCGCAGGACCGTTGCCTGGTATATTGCACTGATTAGATACCCAAAACAGGTTGGAAGGAGGTTGCCAATATATAAAGTTTTTCCTTGCAGTCCTTCACCCATTTCGAGTTGGTTCTTGGGTTTGCTAGTGCCATTAGGGCTAATTGCCTGTCCGAGCAGATGTTAATGCTGTTGCCTTGGATTCCGCTACTGAGTAGTAGTATCGTAAACCAGGACAGTGATTTACTTGGGGTTGAGGTGCAGATACGGCTAATTGTAGCTTATTTTGACTTGGTTGCACACCGCTGGCGAATACGCGATGTAGAAGTGAAAGTAAAGCACTCTGCATGGTTCAATCCACGTGCAAATGATCAACTACCCGATCACATGCACTGAAGGGGTATAGGGAGGAATTAAATATTGGATAGAGAATGTTTTGGTCATATGACTCTTAAATGTTTCTCAACTGGAAGACTGCCTTGTCCTCGTTATCTTGAAACATCGCGCTTTTTGAAAGTCATAAAAAGCATTTAACTCGTTTGGACAGTAAGAGAAGTTCGAAACTTTTTCAGCAAGCGTAACACTATCCAGACTGTAAAGGATGTTTATGCTTACATAAACAAGGACCATTTAATTCAGACATGTTCACATTTCCGATCACGAATTTAGGCTTTTATCGGATATTGAAGGTGGTTTTCTTTGCTAAATATGGGTTTACGTGCCAAATTATATTCTAACAAATGGTTTTCTGCAAAGATTATGAGGAATTTCATTTTTTTTAATCCTTAAGTAGCCCTCACACACTGTGTTGTTCCGGACTTAATTCGTACTTTAGCTTGTACATACTTGAAGCGTTTTATGATTCCAAGTATTTTTGTGCACTGAGGTCTGAAAATCTATTAAGCTACTCGGCTAAGCTCTTAAGATTTCCAAGGAATTGATATGTCAATAAAAAGAAAATAAATCGAATAAACAACCAGAAATTAATTAAAATTTAGCGGGTTAGCTGACAAATTACGAATGACTTTTTAAAAAATTTTAATTCATTGTTTATGCAATTTACTGCGACGTCTCGATCAATCACGCAGCATTAAATCCGCTACCAGAAGTATAATTCAAAATTCGTGCAGTGACTCGTGATATTTAAAT
This sequence comes from Blera fallax, assembly GCA_946965025.1. Classification (NCBI taxonomy): domain Eukaryota; kingdom Metazoa; phylum Arthropoda; class Insecta; order Diptera; family Syrphidae; genus Blera; species Blera fallax. The sequence continues at coordinate 6,511,689 of OX337246.1, read as the reverse complement.
AAACTTTCATGATCTTCAAGACACTCAATATCGGTATCGTTATAAATCTGTACTAACAACCAGTACAGATCTAGAAAATTTTGCGATTTGCTTCAATAAACAATCTCATCCAATGAACTGTAACAAAATTACGTGTAAACAGATCCCAATAAACTCACGGAGAGTCATGTCAAAAAAAAAAAAAATAAAAAATTATAAACACGTTTAAGAAATCAGTTCATTAGTCAATCACGGCCCAAATTTTTCGCTAATAGCACTAACTATTTACTGCGTTGAATAATCGGAGAAAAGTTATTATAAAGCCTGTCATTACGCTGTCAAAAAAAAGCCAAAAACCAAAAAAAATAAACTGATTTATATCAGCGCAGCTAATATCGACAAACGTCATATCGATCGACGATTAGTACATGCGCCTGATCTTAAAATTGAAATTATGATGTACTACTATCAGGAATGTCCCAAATTTTACACGAAATACTAATAAATAAAAAAAAATACAAATTCTGACTTACTAATCGATTTAAAATTGTATTTATCTGGGCAAAGGTTCTATTTTCAAATCTTAGCTAAAGTCGCTGTCAAATTTAAAAAAAAAAAATTGCCATAACCACGTAGTGAGGATCATTCATCGGCTAAAAACAAAACTCGCGTATGCCATCGATTTCTAATCAAAATTATAATTATGGCAGAGGATTTATGATGGATGACCAATAAATCGCGGCAAGCTCTATAAAAAGAACCTTTTTCATTGTGATAAGAGCTTTTACTAGAGGTACGAGTACTCGTATATAATCTTTTTTTTTGTGCGCTGAATGACGTTTGTTTAGAGTGGTAATCATCAGACACACAGGTAGACGGAGCGTGTGCTGTGTGACAGCACATGACTATCTCGAGATGGAGTTCAAGATGCCATCAACAGATGAATCATATGAAAACGAAAAAAAAAAAATTGAATAAAATTTAAAATTACCATTTTTTGGTAAAGTTTCTGCGGAGTATTTTCGGAAATAACAAGCAAAATCAATGAACTTGCCCAGGGACGGATCGTTGAACTCTGAATTACGTTTTACTCTCGCTTTTAATCGTATCTGCTTTAAGACGGGAGTCTAAAAAGTTTTTGTACAGATACCAGGAATAGTGAACAAATGAACAAATTTTAAAAGCGGCCCAACATGCATATTGCAAAGGCAAATAAGTAGAGACGGCATTACATTAATTGGTGCGTAAAATTGAATATTTCCTGTCTCATAAGGAGTACCCAATGGTGGCCTTTCTGGACATAGATGTCAATACATCAGCGATAGCAGATGCACTATTAGACTTGAAGGTCGACAGCAGACGTTACGAATTGCTTAATCTACTGCTCAATGGTTAGATCATCAACTCTAAGCTGGGTGGGACGCCTACTAGAAGATCTGTCAGCAGAGGCACTCCGCAAGGAGGTATTCTATCGCCGCTTCTGTGGAATTTGGTGGTCAATGAACTATTGATAATCATGGAAGGCGAGGGATGCATGGCGATCGCTTATGCAGATGATGTTGCTATGGCAGACCCAATTCATTTGCGCCCGAACTAAGATATAAGACGCCACAAGAAACCATACATCCCCAAACCATTAAATTTACACCTCCATGCTTGGCGGTCGTAATAAGGTTTTTGGAATTTATTTCTATATTCGGCTTTCTCTATACCTTACGACGTCTATCTGACCCAAAACTGTTGTACTTACTTCTGTCACTTACTGTCACTGACCTGATCCCAAAACGAATTCTCCTTGTCGATGTGTTCAATGGCGTACTCTGATCTGGCTTTCTGGTGAGGTTTCCTGATATAAGGCCTCTTTCGACTCAGCCGACCGCTATATCAATTTCTTTTTAACACATTTCGGACAGTTTGCGTACAAACATCAACATTGCCGTTTTTCAGGTTCGCAGCTGTTGCACAACCACTTGTCATAGGTTGTCAAAAGCGTAGAAGTATTTAGACCTTTCTGTTGTTTTTTTATTCATAACTTATCGGACTTTTATGATCATCGTTCGTATGTTAAATTAAATGTGAAAGAATACCACTGTACGGAGCCTTTTTTGACTCAATGTATGTACGTACTTTGCCATAAAATTTATGGACAGCTCTGTGTCATGATGAGCCTTTGTTTCGGTTTTGGTTTTGTTTATATCTTCTAAATGAAGAGAAGCAAGTGTAATGACATTCGTACGGTTTGAGTGCAGTTTTTTTATTTTTCCAAAATGAGTATCTTATTTAAACGCAAATAAGGGTAAAGGAAGTGTTTTCCAAAATTGGCTTTGAATGTTAAGTCATACTACAAGTAAGTAATAAAATCACATCGATTGTGCTTATTTTTGATTGCGGTAGAGGGAAGTCGAACAGTTCAAAGTTTAACGAACCAGTTATTCCCATATTTTGATGACGCACAAGGGGAAGTTATGAAGCAAAGGTGGTTTGCAAATAGATGAGTTGGTGCTTCCATAAAACAACAACTTTTCCCGGAGTAAAAAAAACGTGATAGAAAATCTTTCGCGTGTAAGCTTATTTGAATTAATTTTATTTTAATAAGCCATAATTGTTTCTCAGCTATTATTAATCGTTAGTGTATGAATAAGTAAATTTTTTTAATTTGAGAGAATCAAAAGAGCGGGGCCGTAGCACTACCACTTTTGTAAAGGGCGCAGGCGTACATGTATGTTTAGTAAAATTATCGTTTTTAATTTTCAAATTTTAGACGTAATCTGGACCTATTCTCGGGGGATTTATTATCATTTTGGTTCATAAACTTCGGTTGAAAGAAGCAATAGATATCTGTAGCAAGAGATAGTAATGTTTCTGCCCTGAACTTTCGTCTGCTGTTCCTATCAGTCGAGAAGTTATCTTGAGTCATATTGCTGAAAATATTGCATTCTCCCGGAGACATCAATTCAATTTGTAGTCGATATCTTTGCTTTGATGTAAATGCTGGGGTCCCTCAGGGTTCCAATCTTTCACTGACCTTATTTCTTATTCATATTATTCTATAGACCATACTTACTATAGTCGAGAAGTTGCTCCCAAAGAGATTAAGTATAATCATCTAAGAACGAAGACTTATTCTGCAAGTGGACCAAGTGCACTGAAACAGAAATGAGGTAGAGGAAGCGCTTGAAGAAAAATAAGTATTTTCAGCTGTATTTTTAGATATTGCACAGGCCATCGATAAGGTTTGTAATAAATGGTAAAAGTACAAATTACGTGAAGACCTAGCCAAGGTTATGTTGAAGTGGCTGCCAGGTTTTGCCAACACACTTAGACCAAAGATAGGTCCATTGTGATGGATCACATCAGATCGCTGAGATTATTGTCCTATGTGAAGTTACCTTCGGTGAGGGAGAGTTGAGCAGATGCAAAGGTAATGAATGGTTTTTTTTCTTGTATATCTAGGCGTTATCAAAACGAACCAGCCAAAATGAGGAAGATACTCACTAAAGTGCAAAGAATTTCGTGCCTCTGCCTTCCTTGAGCTAACTCTGCTTCACCTTGTAGTTGACCTGAACGTAAAGCGACCGATCCTGAGGATGGCACAAGAGGATACCAGGAGAGAGACATGCATCAGTTCGAGATAATACGATGTACTTCACAAGAAACTTCCCCTTCTAGCAATTCCTAAGGACAATAGGATAAGGAGATTTAACAATTTTGCACAAAATCAAGCACTAATAAGGATTGGAGTGATGAATCCATAACGCTCCGGGTATGAGGCAAACTAAGATGCCACAACAACGAACAAGCTTTCTGACAAGGCACTGCAGACTTGGGGAGCATCTGAGGAAACTAGGGATGTCAAATAAAGGCCTTCCCAGAAAGGTGGGGATCATTAGAGAAGTCCCAATACACTTTTCCCATCTGATGCTTAAAGCCAACGGAAATTGCGTTAAAAAATTAAATTAATGTCTAAACTTTCAAGCTAATTGGCATCGTCTTGACGCGAACCTTTCACGCCAGCCTCATATTGTGGTAGTCCGTGTGAAATTAGCTTGCGTTCGAAACATCCAAAGCGACGGTTGAGTTAAATTACAAGCACACAAAAACTGTAAGATACTCCACTTGGTTTACCCTATGGCTGCTAGATAGTTACGCTTCATAAATCTGCTGTTGCATTTTATGAGATTTCAAGGGTGCATTGGTTTTTCGATGTAAAAATAAACATGCAAAAAAATAACCCGGAAAAAATAACCTTCACAACTGCCTCGCTACTTAAGATACATTTATGGGAAAAACTAAGTGATAGTTGCAAACCCGGTGCATCTAATTTATTGTATTGAAGTCTCAGTAGTGTTATGAAGAATTAAATTAAAATTGAACCTTGAAATGCTAAAAAAGTCGTCGTTTCATAGTCATATCTTCTCAAGCAAGGCCTACTGGGACGGAGAGATCTACGTACTTCCAACTTATACGAAAACATACGGTTTGTCCGGGATAAACTCAGTAATTATAGGATGCAAATGATAACCACTTTGATGTCGAAATTCTAAAAATGAACGAGAAGCGATAATCAAATTGTTGACGAAATGTATTTGGCGTTCACAGAAAAAATTTTTAAGCGTAGTTTTAAAAACTGACGACATATTATCCATTAGTCTCTACTTCACATTGGAAACCCTGGGTGCGGAGTACCTTTATCCTAGATTGAATCGTTCTTGGGAGGTCTTTGGTGGCAGAGGACAATGGAGCGAAAATTGCTATGACAGTACGTGGCTAAGACTAAAAGTTCTCGGCCGGACAGTGAGAGGCTGCGTTTTCTACGAAGTCTACGGTTGCTAAACGTCTGCTTTCAACTTAAAATATGTTTCCGGCACAATTTTCTTTAAATCTGGTAATAGGTGGAAGGCAGAGAGATTCAAATCTAGTGGATTGGGGGATTTTTCAACCATCCAATTCAGTCCTCTTCTCTCAATATTTTCCCCCGGTTTGTCATTGCGTAAATGCCAGTCACTTGAAATCCTCAGACGGGATTTTGTCGGGGGCTACAGCTTTGTTCTTTCCTATGCTGAGGGAACTTCACGTCAGTGATGTGGTGAATAGGGTCTTCGGCAGGATTCACTCAAGTATTGGTTTTGGGTGGAAACTCTCCAATTGTTCTTCGTTAGGAGAACTGTTCTTAATCCCTTCATTCTTGTCTACCATTATGTCATTCTTGACATTATTTGTATACGAAGTTGGCAGCTGACTCTTGAAGCTCCTCGCTCAATATTTGTATCATGGACTGCAGACTGAAAGCCATCTCTCGCCTAGAGATAGACGGTTTTTGGTGCTATTTGCATTGGAGCTTGGATGACCTATGATCATGATGCATATGGCATCTGATGCAATGATACCGGAAATCGAATTACGATACAACTACACAGTCGATTTATAGCCGGGGAAAGAATGTCATCGTAAATATTCATTTTGGATGGGTCCAAAACTATGTAGAAGATCGAAACGAGGTGAATAGAAAGGAAAATATGCGTCTTCAACGATAGCCAAGCTGCACTCACGACACTGTTTAACCCCTTTAAGACTTCCACTTCCAATTTAAGATGCCTCTGAATCTGGTCGGAAGACTAAATTCATTGAGCCTTGTCTAGGAGCCAGAACGCACTGGAATTCATAAAAACAAGCAAAACAAACTTTAAAGGAACCTTTCTTTCTCCAGGTGGAGAGAATGTTAAATTTGGCTCATTATTGTCAAAGATTGGTGCAAGCTGTGTTCAGTGATGATGCCTCTATCTCTGCTAAAACAGGAACCTAAGTTAAGCCTAGGCAGAGTCTCTAATGGGGTGTCCTTGCTTTTCAATCTCAACTATTCAATCTTCTGAAGGATATTTGCGCTGAAAGGTATATTCCAAATGTTAAATATCTAAATTCAAACATTTTGGATAATTTAGTGCATCCATTATCGACACATCTACGCGTGTTATTGGCCATGATACGATATGGTACTCATTTTTGGAAATGGACCTTTGAACACCCTTTGAACATTAAAATACATTACCTACCTGTGTTTTATTGGGAACCATATAGCGAACAAAACGATCTGCGATTGACAGTTTTTTCTTTTTAAATTTGAAGGTTGGTACTTTTATTTCCTTACGATGACAGTAGTTGTCAAAATAAAGACCAAGCAATAAAAACAGATTTTCCGTGAGATAAAATTATTTTATCATTTAATTAAATATCTTTTGATTTATGTATATTCAAGATTTTTCTTGACTTGCTATTCGTAAGGTGCAGGCTTATGTAAACAATAAAAAGTCACATGCCATGTGCATGTCGCTAAATGAAGTGAGTTCATTCAGAAATAACGAAAGAAAATTTACTTCAAATTGCTTGCAGTTTTCTTTAATTCCTTTTGCAAAGCGCGATAGTCCTTCATTGTCGAGGTATAAAAAAATACAAATATTTGGCGCGACATACCGCATGGCGGTCTAGGGCCTTGCTTCTCGCAACCATTCGCGTTGTGCGTTTAAAATTTTTTCACACAAATGGAAGGGACCCAAAGTTTAGACCCATGTCCGAAAGGACCCACTGAGCAAGACAGCTCCATCGAGAAGGAAACCTTAGAAACATCAATTCGTCATCGTGTACAAGAACTAGAGGTTTTTAAACTTTACTAAAGTCACGTGACTTGATACCATGCGAAGCCGCACACAGAAACAATTTCTGAGCGTAAGTTGAGAATCCAAAGTGTTATTGCTACTATCGTGCCGCAGTTAGGCAACAAGTTGTGTCATTGAATATTCTATCAGAAGAGCAAGAGTGAAATTAGGAAAATGGTTTGGGCCCGAGCTTCAAACGTAAGAATACTTGATACACAAGCCAACAGTCTTACTTCTGCTTTATTCTGGAAAATTCTTAAAGATTCTCTTTGTTCTAAGCATGAAGTTGAACTTCATGACGCTGATTTCAAGAGGTTGGATACGTGAAAATACCGCCAGAGTCCTCGGGAGTTTGATTGTTTATTTTAAGATGTGAAATGAAATCGATCCAATCGATCGCTCGTAACCTTGCATAAATCCTTTTCTGATATCAACGGTCTCGTTGAGGACGTCACCAACCTTGACAAAGCAGCGAGTATTCTCATCGTCATCCTAGACAGACAACGAGTTTGACAGGGATGACAAAACTAGACATACTTCCTCTCTATAAATGCTGTCATATGCGGCCTTAAAATCGATTTGGGATTCTTGAGTTTTCCCCAGCATTTGCCGAACTGTAAACATTTTATCGACTGTCGAGAGCAGGGTGGTCAAATCTAATTTCTTCCTCGTCGTGACCATTAAGCAATTAATTATTTTACTTTCTCCATGTTACGTAGTTTATCAAGAGCTACAACATTATATTCGGCAATCACGTTCCAAACTCGAATACGCAGTCTCAGACCTAGTCGTTAGAACAGCCATAACCATAAACCTTGAACTGAGGCGTCTGTGGCGACTCATATAAGACAAATAAAAGCGTTGAGAGGAGTAAGGAAAAACAATTTGATTCTAAACCTCTGCTAAGAAGCCCGTCGTACTAGCCCCTGAGCGTTCAACAATCTAAATGAATCTCGCGATGTTCCTTATGCAAAAGATAAGAAGAATAGTATCTGCACATAAACTTCGATTCGGAGAAGCAATGGATAAAAAATACTTGGAGACAAACAAATGAGATCTCAACGGCCGCATACGTAAACTATTTGTGTTTTAAACGATCCCCTTTACTTTAAAAGGAAGTATAAAGCAAAGGTCAAGGTGTTGCCGATCAAGAAGGAATTCTGCTCTACAAATTCTAAAATTCACGAATTTTATGACTCATCAAAGCGGCCTGAAATATAAACTACCGCTCCACACCATAACTTTTTTTATTATTTTATTTGACGACGCGGAAAGTGGTCACCTAAAATATTTATTGAATACCTGCTTTCATTAAAATTCAAAACTAACGACGTTTTATTTACGACCAACCGAATAAACACTCGAAAAATTCCCAAAAAACATTCAATTCTCTTCTTTTTCATCATCCACGAAATTCTTAAGTACCAGCGAACAACGCCGAAAAAAAAAACGTTCGCTAAATGCAAACGCAAACGTATGGCGCATTCAGACAAACCTGCTGCTCCTCCATTAACATCGTCCCGCTAATTGACTCTTCACCACGACAAAAAAAAGCACATAAACCCTGCACCATGACTGTGAACTCCCTCCCCTAATTCCTGGCCATAGAAACATGCTCCGAGTGGCAGCATTTATCGTATAACTTCTCTAAGCCGATATTACGCAAAACACCAAACCCAGCCAATTACCTCATGGCAGCCCTGTGATAAATTTGTCATATCGTGCTTTTCTGACGAGGATACCCAAGCATGCCGCCCTGATTTAAAAACAAAACAGTCCAACTAGTCTTATCGGAAAATTACTCAAAAGTTATTCGCAAAAATGAATCCACCAGATACTTTGTTTAGTATATCTCAAAGCCACCACACAGATACACTCGTACACAACTTAAACAGCTGACCGAACATGTATTGACCGCAGCGATTATAAAATGTTAATGTTAAATCGCGGACCTTTTAGTTTAATATTCGTGGCCGAAATCGGTAGTCCAAGTTAACAAGTTCAGTTAGTGTCAGAAGTAGTCGCCGATAAGACGCGCAACAGATCTCTCTAGTATCTGTGTGGATTTTTTTCATATTTTCTTGAGATTTTTTTTTGGATTTTTTGTGCATAATGCAGTTCAAATTTGGATTAACTATTGCAGTGCTCTTGGCTTTCATAACAAAAGGTGATTAAAATTAAAAAAAAAAACAAAAAACAAATTGTGACTCAAAGTTGGCGGAGGGTTCACCAAGTTCTTGATCTAAATCTCAAGTGGATAAGCCTTGTGATTGAGTGATTAATTGAAGCAATTCATTACTGGGGCGCCGATAATTGCATTTGGATAGATAATGCTATGATAAGTCGGTGCTTGTGGACTTATCTTTTTTTTTTAAGGTTATTATATGTGCATAAGTGCTTTGAGATAATGGATGATATTCACTTTGGCGAGTGATAAGCACGGGAGCTAAAGTTTATGATTGCTTGCGCGGATTTACTTGTTGATGAGGGGGATTGAGCTTGAGATTCTCTTTGTAATGCCTGGGATTTTGTCGTTCATCTCATACCATATATATAAATATCTACACATCACTCCCAAGGGCCAAAACTGTTTTAAATGATTTTTTTCTGTTGGCTCCCAAAGCATCAACTTGAGGCGATCTATTACAAACCATTGACCTTCGATCTAACCTTGCATTTGAAGTCTGATTGCGATCAAATATTACTTAACAGCCTCGAGAAAGATGAGAAGTGCAAGTGTATATCCTACTCGTTCTTTCATTTAGCCTTGTTCTGATCGAAATACGATCATAAATTAAGGGTTTTTCCAAGACCCATCCTTCCAAATTGCTCTACGATTTAAGAAAGAGCTTTACAAACCTTTTAGAAATCGATTGCTTTGGTTAAAGTGTAAGGAAACTTCACCTTTATTTGCTTAGTTACATAAGTCATTTTAAGGTTGGGTCTGAAACTGGTTTTTATGTTTCTAAAAGAATCTTCTCTTGAGTATCTTTCACGGAAGGCTGTTTAGTGCAAAGTTGCTTATTCCAAAGGAAGCTAAACAGTTAGGTGGCGTTATAGTTCGAAATGAAAGTGGACCTCCAAAATTCCCTAAAATGGTAACGACTTTCGCCAATTAGTTTGTACACCAACCATTTAACACCCAAATTAAGTTTTAAGGCATTTAAATCCTAGCTGGAGCGATTGATCTGTTGTGGAGCTAGCAGACAGTTAGAGAGGAAATTGTTCACCGTAGATACTGTTTGTAAATATCTCGGAAGGTTTCGTAGCGAGCGAGGTTAGTTGGAAAAGTTTACTGTCTACAACCACGTTTCCTTAAATGAAAGAGAGTGGGATTTCCTATAAAATTTTTAGTAGATCTCTCTGCTAGGTTTGAGTCTTTGAAAGTGTCTTTTTATAAACAACGCTGACAGTACAGGAAAAGAGTACTTAGGGCATATCCATCGGAGAATATCGTTCCGGATGGCATTTGATTAGTACAGGTTCTGTTCCTGGTATCTTTTTCAAAAAAAAAAAAAACTTTTTTATAGAATGTCTGGAGACTAATGAGGATGGTTGACGCATCGATCGTGACCAATAAGTCAGCCATTTTAGGCTGGGTGAAAGGGTTAGCCCTAGACGATTTGTCGGGTATTTCTTTTTGAATCCATTGTGGCTTGAATTTTTCTCAGTCGTCAATTGGGGAGATCATTACTAAGTAGTCATTCAAAGGAATGCTAAATTCGCCGCTTTTGTAACAAGGAGTTAGTTGACCACTTATCTTTTCGAAGCTTCCATATTCAAATGCCTTTTCAAGCTAGTCTCAATCATAGTATGTAAGTAAAAAAAACCTTTCAGGAGACATCTCCTAAGGCGGAACTTACTTCAAGGTATATCCCCAAAGCTTATATTCATTACTTATGTATATCGGAGGGGTTTCTCATTTCCGGACAAACCACACTACGTTTCGTTGTATTGCAACCACAAATGCAGTTGAATTGCGACTTGCAATGCACTTACAAAGCTTGCAGATACATGTGCCGAAAACCTGTTCGCCCAGTTCGAAAAAATTGCAAACTCCATAATGAATTAGTTTTTAGTCATAACAAGATTCCAGTCGTAAACTTGAATGCATTCACATTGTTTTTGTTGCACTAATACCAGCCTTGGTGGCGTTCTAAATTCGTTGCAATATGAATTAGAGTAACCATGTTACTTTTCCTAACACGTGATAGATTCTGTTTTCCAAAACCGGATAGAACACATGTGCATAAGTATCCATAGATTCAATTGGGCATTCAATACCTGCTTTTGTTAGCAGCTGATTTGGTGTGTGACAAAGGTTGGTAATTTATACTCCATTAGTTGAGCATTGATTGTTGGAATTTTCGTTGCTAGAACATATGGCTTGAATGAATGGTTTTCTAGAAGAAATCACGTCCAGAAATAATGAAATTATATACGAGTGATATATTGACCGGTTGGGTTACATTTATGGCCTACGTGTAGTAATATACTTTCACTGGAGTCTAATAACGAATGGATCACTTTCGCAAAACCAGAAATGGTGTCTTCTAGGACGAACTAGATTAAGTATATCAGTCTTACTGGAGAACGACAAACTTCAGTGAATCAGGACGAGATGTTGGCTCTGCTGCACAAACTGAATGACTCACAAAGGGTATTAGGTGGTGGAGAATCGATTAACTAGTAGCTGGCAACTGAGGCAACTTAGGACAACATCACTCTTAGATTCGCAAGAAGTCCAGGCAGTCCTTAAAATAATTACAATAAGACTGAGTAGATGAGACTATTAAGATACTATAATGACAATAGGTTGATACCTAGTAGCAAGTAAACAATTTTAAATTGGCCACTTATCGCCTAAGTTCTTCTAGTAAATGTATAACAGGTTCTTAAGGCGTTTTGAAAATCGCCTGGATTACGTAAGCTAAAAGTTTCAAGCACAAAAATACCGATTTGACGATAAAGTTTACCGAACGTCACCTTCTCTCTTGGGAAACCCCCGCTACTAAATAATAAGACTGTTTGGAGGTTGGAGAGGGCGAATAGGATAATGTGGAAAGAACTCTTAGAATTTCGACATATGATGGCTTGACCGTACTACGACGAGGCTTGCTTAGAGTAGAGAAGAAAATCCCAATATTTCGTTGAGGAAGGCGCTAATATTTAGCACCTTGCACAACGGCTTCACGTCTATACACCTTGGCTAATGGTGAGCCGCAAAGAGAGTATCTGCACGGATATACAGGATTTTTCGAACAAATCCGCAATGGATCTGACTTGCATCCTGTTTCCGGTTAGGTAGATCAATACCCCTCAAACTGTACGAAACTCAACGGCAGACAGTACCATAGGAGTGGATTCAAAGGGAAATAAAGTAAAGATGCTGTCGTTTAAGAGTATCTTTTAGATGAGGATCGTGACATTTGCACACCTCTGCACATACACCTGCGCACTTTCAAGATAAATATCAGTAAACGAGTTCCACTGGAATTTTTGTTCGCATGGCTTACCACAGAATCACCGGGAAATTTATCCCACACAAATCCCACACTTCGGACTATCTGCCGGCTAAAAACAACAAATTGCTCATCGGGAAATTAGCAACTAACCCAACTATTTATCACCATTCATCATACGCTTTGCATATGAACGCTTGAATCATCCCGGGTGGTTTTTATATCTTCAAATCTCGTTTATTTCCAAAAAATCTCCCAACCAATTATCACATTAACTTATTATTTTCGTAAGGTTAGGAAAACAAAGTATTAATCGTGACGTAAAAAAAAAAAAAGAATCTCTACCTTAACTCACGATTAATGAAAAGAAAAGAGCACCAAGTGCTAATATCATCCATAAACAAAATCGTTTCATTCGATAAATATCATAATATGCTTGGGATAGCTACGCAGATACACCGAGTCGTAAATATTCGCTTTTTTTATTCGCACTTAGATAATGATTCTCGTAAATGTGATAATTTTTTTTTTTTGTTGAGTAAGAAGGGGAGAAATCACGTGGAATAGGTTTCAAAGTTTTACTTTCTATCCGATTTTTTATATTTCCGTGTAGACAAAAAAAAAATCAAAAGTTCAAATTACGTTCGGATAGTGTCGAAAAAGTACGCCTTTAACTTCTGTCAAAGTGTACTTACGGACGATAATTTAGCTGCCACAATGTGTCACCGTTTTGACAAGCATAATCGTTAGATTTGACAACTGTGAGTAAGCCCCAGACAGGAGAAATACAATGGAAATGAATTTTAGTCAAGTTGTACAGAGCTTAAGGAACTTTGTGATTGAAAGTTACGAGCTACCTTACGATTGGGTGATGGGGTTAGAGGGGCCCACAATATGCGTTGAGTGAGATCCTGATGGATTTTTAGCTCCGATACCTACGACCATGGGTAGTTCATTGGAAAAAAAAATCCACAGACTCAGTTTTACGGGCTGCCGAAATCCAGCTTCTCGATCTCTTTGCATAACTGAGTGCGTATGGGGATTTTGCGAAGAATGATCTACCAAATCGAAGTCTTTTGCTATTTCAAATATTTTTCGAGGCTAACAGACAGTGAAAAATAAAAAAAAGAATACTCGACAGCGAGGGGATGTACTTTGTACTAGTGTGTGGTGTGATCTGGACATGGATTTACTTTCGATAAAGTTAATCCCATCATCCGTTTGCGTAAGAAATGGTTATAGCTCGTGCACTAGTACAGTTGGTTCACAGGGTAGGAAGATAGGAGAGCTGGTTGTATGACGTGCTTGATAAAGTTTCATATAGCTTTGCACCGTTTTTTGCCGCATTTATACACATAGATACATTTATGGATTCCTTTGAAGTTGGAGTAGAAATTAGCCTTGAACTTAAAACCTGTGGGTTTTAAAGAGAGCTACACAACCTTCCTCCTCTGAAGTTTGTTTAAGGCGGTGCTTTGTTTCAGGGGGAGAGAACCTAAAGGCGAATTATATTTCTGTTCACTGTTTCCAATTCAGAAACAAAATTAAAACCCCCTGCCTGGTCTTCAATTTACTATATCTCGCATCTTGTGCAGGACTTGATTGGATATAGAGAATACTCGTACAACCAACAGACAATCTCTCAATGCATTGTAAAACCTTCAAAACCCTCCACGTTCACACCTAAAAGTAAACAAAATGCTATCTAGAGAAGGTGCTATAAATAACTGATCTTAAATAAATATAAATAAATTAACGAAGCAAACGTCCCCATGAAGACGCACTCAAAGTGTACATACCTTCTGCACTTACATATGTACGTGGCTTATCTGCCTCTACCATTGCCACACTCTCACCCTGTTATTATAACAATCGACCGCCTCTTCAAATTATTATTTTCTTATTTAGCATCATTGCACTACAGTAGATTTCCTTTAGATTCTTAATTTTACACTTTTAACGTTCCAAATCCCTGATCGGGCGCCATTTACAATGTTCCTGTCAGCACTATTCCGTTATTCTTTCGAAGCTTATCACATTGACAAAAACGAATTCCTTAATTTTACTTCTTCAAGTAGTGTGGATTACTAACTTTCAAGTGCCTAACTTATCAACGAAAATAGTCTGAAGAGCCCAGTGTAGGTTTCTATCGCTGAAACCATAATAATACTTGTCTATCCACACGTTCATTTTATGGCAGTTGCCATTCTGTTTTAAATTACCAATTAAAAACCTAAGCAAAAGCCACTTAATATCGAGGGGATTATCTACAATCAGTGCACCCGGCAGTGTTTATTGGGGCCACTGACCAAGAAAACCACCGGTCGTATCAGTAAATCCAAATATTTGCAAAAGTATCTTCAGGGTTTATCTTTGTAATTCGCCTGCAATATTTCCAATTGAAGAGAAGCTGGTGGATAAGAAAGCAATTCAACTCATTTCTTTTTTTTTTTTCTTTTATAGGGCACAGCGAACTTCAATGTTATGTCTGCGAGAATTGTGCAAATATCGATAAGAACACTCCACTTCAGGTATGTGGTGGAGATCCAGCAACAACTACCACAATGATGACTCCATCAGGAATACCCATTGTGACAACGACCACTCACATACCAACAACCGATGAAACTTCTCTAACCAGCGATACAACAACCACCACTGGTCCACCAACACCGCCAACAGTCGGTCCAATTTCCTCCACTACTGGGCTACCCACACCACCAAGTGTTGCAACAGTAGAGCCGATAGATATTCATATTGTGGAAATGCCCTTAAACCATACACCATCTATCAATTCAACATTAAATCTGACATTGTCAACTCCACCAACACTGTTTGTGACACCATCTGTCATAACAACAACCACAGATCAGCCGTTCACAGTACTTCCAACAGCATCGAATGTGACGTCACCTGCACCAACCACGCTTTTGATCAGACAAAGGCGAGACATTCCTGCGAATGATATGACGTATCATTGCTACAAGGTTCAAAAGAAATGTAAGTTCTGTCATTCAATCCTGGTTTAGATTTGACTACAAAATTGATTTCCTTTTCTAGATGACAATATGTACGGCGTTCAACGTGGCTGCATGGGAGTGCTTACTCAACAGTCAGTCTGTGCAGAGCTGAAGGCTGCCAACAACAATCAAACACATAAATGCCAGCCATGTTCGACGAGTAAATGCAACGGCAGTTCTACAATTGGGGTCTCAATAGCAACCTTGCTAGTAGCATTGGTAGCTGTAATTTATAAGTTTTAGGGGTGCTTACGAATAAGGAGAGAACAAAATTCGAAATAACTTAAGTTAAAAAAAAAGAACCTGGATAAGATGTACTCTGTAAATAGATCGTAATGATAATATGATAGGTATAGCGTTAGAAAATAAATTTAACTAATAAAAATTTAACAACATAGCACTGTGACTGACTGTATAATTAAGTTGATATAGCCATGGCGACATCTCCGATTTGACAAGCTTGTCACACCATCTGTCGGAAATGTTGATGCAGATTTTTATTTGTCCTTCTTGACACAATAGCGTTATAAACATACACACATATGTACACTATATTCGTATGAGAGAATATCATGTTACAACTATCAGGAACCTTTAATATAGTCAGCTGTCAAAAAAATAAAAAACCGATGGCAGTTGATAAGTCTAATATTGCCAGCTGTCAGAATAGTTGCTCGCTTACTGCCACACCTGTGATATCAATCTACTGACAAGTTTCACATTTTGATATTACTGGTTACGCTTCTGGTGCTAAACCCAAATCATGAAAGCTTGGCATTTGAGCTGATTGTGAGGGATTATTTTTTCAGCTTATGTGTATGCACTTACGATCGGAATAACTGTCAAATCAAGCTGCCTTTCTGACATTTATATTCAGAATATTCCAAAAAATTTTCATGAATAGACTTAGACTCGAACAACGCAACCAAATTATCTAAACTTTCATTGAAAATTGGTCGTCGATTCGCAGATCTTATAAGCGTTTCTCTAAGCAAGCCATCTGCGGAATTGTGGATAGATTGTGTACCACATATTCTCCAAATGACGCAATGGCACGTGCACGTCAAAGGAGTCTGCGTACTGGGGAGAGTGTACCCGCTATAGACGAAAGTGTACAAAATCCAAATTATCGATTCGTTTTCGGTAGGAGCATGACTCTCGCTGTCTACTAGAAATATGAAAAATTGTCACTTTCCAGGGCAGTTGATGATCCTTTGTGTTATCCTAAAATTGAATTCAACTCATTTTTGAGTTAACGGGTCTGTTAATAATAAAAATTGTGCGACCAATCCAGGTGCTGTTTGGTGCTGTTTCCATGCTGATGGCATTTTTTTTTTTTTTCGAGAAAAGGTTTCAGCGATGAAGAGCTTAAGTGATCAGCACTCACCACATCGGCCCCAAAGGTCTACCACCTGGTGCGACAAACAGAGAAAATGTTGCACTATTTTATCTTCTTCATCACAAGCAACGCACGTGGTTGTGTCGCTGAAACCCAACAAGTTGAAGTGCTTTGCAAAAACGAAGTAATCTGAAAGCACGTTTGCAGTCTATTCTCCAGAAGGATAGAAGAAAAGCTGATATCCGGCCGTATACACATGATCTGTCTGCATCTAGCTACCGACTACTTAATGTGTTCAGAAGAAACCCAGCCGTCGCATCGAAAGAACTAATCAACGCAGATGCTTGATGGTTCGGGTCCTGAATAAACTTCTTTTGAGGCTTTACTCGCCAGAGATCTCGTTGCTCTGGATTGCAGACGCAATGAATTTAGTCTTCCGATCATTGTTTGCTGTAATTTTCACATGGAATTTGTGATGGTACTTACGTCGTTTTTGCTCTCCGGGTAGATGACAATGATGACTCCCATCCTTGGGGTTTTGTACAGCAATTTCAACTGGATCCGACATGGCAAAACTTCTGCTTGAAATACCTTTACACTCAATGGTCAATCGGCTTGAGAAAAAATACACCAGTTCCTGATTCCCCAGCTATTTTCGATCCATGCGTGTATGCCCTTGATACACTCAAGTTGCCTTGCGTTTGTCCACGATTTTCCTGTTGATCGAAATGGTCGAAGATGTTGGAATCCGTCACTCATGATGCGTGGACAGTAACAAGATCAACCTTTGCCTCCAGTATTTAAATTTCAAACAGACGCTTTGCGCTGCCTAACGTCAATGTGACTAGACACTCGGGGCTGAAACTAAGTCAGTTTCAAAAGCACTGAGAAATGTGCAGCCTCTTTATTTCGTTGAGGCAATTTGGACTCACCAACTTGCGATTGGGCAATAAATGTACCTACTAATGTATACTATCCAAAGTGATCTAGGTTCATAGGGACTCATGACAAAAGAAAGAAACATCACACGTTATGCAATCTGTTTGTCGTTCACTGTATAGTATAGTGCGGCGAAACTTCCGCATTAAGCCATGCCTTTGAGTGCACTTAAACAACAGCCTTCTTCAGCACTAGTTTTAATTAAAAAAAAAAAACACTTAGATCCTCCAATCCACACAAGAACATGAGAGAAACTTTTAGCTAAACCTTCCTTATTTGCATTTTCACAATCAGTCAATTGTTTGAAGCTCAATGAATAGAGTTCAGGTAATAGATACACACGATTACTCTTACGTACGACTCTGTAATATTTCCCAGAAATTATCTAAATGAGTCAATCTGGGAATTCCAATGATTGTAGATTTCAATAGTGCCGTTATTGCTATTATTGCTGTGTTATCTTAAGAGCTTTTATCTGAACACGAAAAATTCGCCTAAAATGCGTCTACCTTCAGCTGATTCATACGGTAGCGAGTGTTGAAAAAAAAAAATCGCTCAGCTTTTGCCATTCTAATGCCGATATTTACTCGTATCTTTTTCGGTAGCAACGATACGAGTATCTCTAATCGATGCTTTATTGGATTGTGAAGCCTACTTCTAGTCTGGCAGTTTAAGCGTGAAATTATCCGTTGCCTTGGATTGATAATAGGGTAGACAAAGACAGGTACATGGCCGTTTTGAAGATACATAGGTATTGGAGCCGTTGTAGTTTAGATAGAAGTGCATTTGACATTTGTGGAGAAGTTATTATAATGATCTGTAGAATACCTGATAATAACTAAAATGTCGAGCCGCTGAGTAGATTGTAATTTGGAAGTTAAAGGCTTCATTGATGTGCCGTGCTAACCATTTTATTCGTTTGTACATTTCATGAAGGAGACCATTTATTATAGTAGTCAAGTTGTTGAGAAGGGCCACCTAATAGAGTCTGCATAATGGCGGGCAGAGACCAAAAAGGTTTCGAAAACGATGGTGGAAAGAAGCAAAGAACATAGCTATTCAACTCTTGACATCGAACAGGCAGGCTTCTGGTCAAGATCCTGCATCGGCCAGCTTAAAAAATTCTGGGCGTCATTTTAGACCAACGCTTCGAGCAAGGGTTTCGTTTTATCTGCTTTTTATAGACTACGAGAAGGCTTTCGACAGCCAGAATTGAGAGTTCATCTAGTTAGCTTGGCGTAGGAAAGGCATTCCGATATAACCCGTCGATAGAACGTGTCAACCAAGGGCCAATGGATATAATGTCTTATTACACTTATTGAGACATGTGTTCTTTAATTGTTTGCGATTTTCAAGCTCAGCTTACTACGAAGTAAGCTGGGGGACCAATGCTCAAGAAATAGTGATAGTGACGAGGAAAACACGACAAGCAATGGAAAGTTGTCTTAGTCAGAAGACATTACATCAGACTTCAGTCTTTTCAGTAGGTTTGGAATTTTTAAGCTACTAGCGACCGGAAGAAAAACAGCATTCTGGTCCGAAGGTTTTTATTTCACTCTAGGGCGATGGGACGGCAAAGGAAATCCACAGAGCAGCTGCCTAAATGTTGGGTTGCCTATACAAGAGGTCCTGATTAACTATGAACTGTACTCACATCCAAGGAAAAGTCCGCCAACTTTTAAATGAAAAACAAAAACTAAATAAGAAACGAACAACCTCTTTCAAGGATTCAGTTGGTGCTTGTAGTATGTACCGAAACTAGTTCCTTACTATTTGGAGGAGATTCATACGTACCTGCTAACTTGCTGCTACATATACATATATCAGAACTGAATGTCCACCTTACCGATAAGAAACAACTCCAATGGCAAGTTCTTAAGTCAAGGTACACAGGTCTTACAGTCATAACGCAGGAAGTCAGTACTCCCATCAAGTGCAAACACTCAAAGCTAGTCTCTTAGTGCGGCATTTAGATAAGATTATAATTTTTTTTTAATATTTTGCGTTACGAAAAGTGTATAAAGCATGATTGACTTTATTTCATTAATCAAAGAACAACAAACACAGCGGAAATTGTTTAATTTACAGCACTATTCGCGCGCCTTTCTATTGTATTTCCTGGAATTCATTACTTTTGCGCTTTGATAATATCTGTTGCTATAATTTTTATTGCATTAATTTCTTTTCCCGTAACTTATCTGCAATGGAAAAACCAATAAACAGAGTTCAACATTCTGCATTACTGTGCCCAATAAAATAAACACCGTCGATGATTATCTGTCTTCTAAGACACGTGCAGCTGCTAAGAAGAAGTCTCCGCTGCCTTGAACGAAAGAAAAGTAAACTATTCAGCGCCATCTAGTGATAATATTGGTAATGTACGAAAATGGTGGTGGGAAATGAAAACTTTGAAATTTTGTACTTTTCGACTCTTTGGGATTTTTTATTTGTGACGTAAAAACTAAAATCGAGTCGGTAGCGTCCATCTGTCATAAGCTAAGGAGTCATAACTCTTGATGGATGGTAGATATTCTTCTGACAGTCGATAGGCATACAGGTGTTTCCTCCTTTTGTGTATTAGTGGTCCACATTTCTTAAAAGATGCCCCGGGGGTTTCCTTTACATCTCAGCAGAATCTGCATCTGCGCGTTGGTCGCTACCTAGTTTTCTGAGGTGTTCCTTAGGTCTACAGTGATCAGATTGGACTGGCTCTAGGCAGCCAGTTTTGTTAATGTTTATTTGAGTCCCGATGAGTTCTCTCAAGGCTTAACGCCTATGATGGCGGCCTGGCTATGTGGCAGTATCGCGATGTCTTGCTCACGGTACTTCCAATCGAAGATTGATTTGGCGTATCTTTCGATATCGACATTGGAATACGTTTCCATGGTTTTTGAGTACTTAATTCTGGACCTTATACACCTGCTCCAGTTTCTGTGGATGTTTTGGATCCGTCCATGTACTACCTTATGATATTTTGTTCGACTTGATACATCCCTACTTCACTACTTCATTCTCATTTGCTGCTCAGCTTCCCTTTGAATTTTCTCACGAAGCATTATTTCTTGATCTGGGCCAGTCCAAAAGCGAGACTGATTTGACACGTGTTTCTCGCTGTCTGTGTGCCACGCATTTTCGTTTCCCACCGCCCTCTTTAATTATTCCTAGTATGCCTTCTTTGGCAGTCTTTTAAGTGCAGAGAAGTGGGTCCCAATATCACTTCTAGTGCTGCTTTGGGACAGGTTCTCATAGCTTCTGATATGTAATCGCCTTATACCTATCCAATGGTTTTCCTTGTAGTACTAAGCCTGGTTTTTCTGATCCTTCTATGTCATAATGGGCCTGACCAATACGTTGTATATCCCTATCCTTGACAGTTTATGCCGATATTTGTTAGCTTTGCATGAGGTCGTTTACGTTTGTTGAAAGCTCCTCCAATGTCCAGAAAAGCGTTGATGATCGTTTCTCTACAGTCTATAACCACTTTAAGTAGTCTTGTTGGCTGGTATAGAGTGGTGTCGGTAGATTTCCCGATCCTATACTGTGGTGGACAAGTATTTTTTCAACACCGTCTTTCTTATACAGGGTGTCCCAGTTAAGAGGTATAATCCTTAAGGGGAGATTCCTAGTGTTCCGGCGAACAAAAAATCGTACGGCATGGGGGATCTATTTTCACCCCAGTCCGAGTTATAGCCCGTCAAAGTGGAGCACCTCCGATTTGGAGGAATAATCACGATCGTTTGTTCGCCAGAACTTCAGGAATCTCCAGTTAAAGGATTACACCTCTTAACTGGGACACCCTGTACATGTTGCTATCTATGCAAAATTGGTCTAAAGAATTTGGGTTATTTATTTTCAGAATTCAAACTAACTTTGCCTTCTTCAAGGCCAAACTGTTACTGATTATACCGAAGGGGTGCAGCATAATCATTTTCTGCCGAGCAGCGGGAATGCCGTCTACTGTCGGTGCTTTGAACGATTGGAAGGTGTTCATTACACAATCTAGTCGCTGTTTTGTGCAGATTGTTGCTCCTTTGTCCATTCTCTTTCTGATTTTCCGTTATATCTGTAGTATTGGAAGCTGTGCTATCTGGAAAGGGTTTTACGAATAACAAAAGAGCTCTCTGCTCTTCATTCTCAAAATAGCTGCCATTCTGCTCTCTCAATGTGTTCAGTAATCAGTCATGACACTTAATCAGTTTAATCCAGGAAATAAATTAAATCAGATTGGAGATTGGATCAGAGATAGGCTTTTGGCTACTCGCAACAAAGGATCCGAAATCAAATTTTAGGCGAAATGAAATCGAAGAACCATTAGTAATTGTATATCCACTGTTGTAGAGTTCCTTTTGCACTATAGTTCTTCTCCGAATTATGTTTAAGAGTCCTACAGGCTGAGTGTCATTTCCAACACTAAGTGTTGGGGACTACCCTACTACTTTCTCTCCCGTTCATTCAGTTTTGTTGACAGGATGTCTCCAACTTATCATTTTTACCACCAATTACAGTTAAACAGTATTAATTATCATGACTCGCATTTTATGACGCCGATTGGAGCCAAAATTCACAAATATCTAGATCAACAAAAATATACACCCGATACCCATAATGCTCACACATATGTATAGCTCGATATGTATTATACCTTATCACACACTCGACAATTAGGTTAATACTGCAATCAATAAATCCGATCATCTGACATATCCAATAAATAATTTATTGATAATTTTTTTTATCAGAATTGCAAACCCTTAAAACCGCACAAAATGCTATTTCTTGAGGCTTATGTAAGAATTAATGCAGAATTATCCCAGATTTTAGCACAAATGGGATGCGATTTATCGCCAGAAACGGCGATAGATACTTGTTAACAAAAGTTAAGATTTTTATTACACGTAATTTGCCGAGAGATAAAATGCTAAAAGATGTGAACAGGGTCGTTTATGATTAATTGGTCTAAAGTCAATAATTGTTCAAACTCTAGCATCATCGGCGAAGATAATTATTTTAAAAATAGTTTAAAATTTGCTGAAACAAACAAGCCCCGATGTTTGTCTTTGGATTACGAAGTTCATTCATATCTTACACAAAAAAAAACCAAAGAAAAAAAACGTTGTCTCTTTATCTACCTATACAGTAGGATTGCAAGGTAACCATTGGCTTCCATAGATGGTTTACCTATGTAAATATTTTATTAGGTTGTTGAGCTTGAATTCAGTAAACCAATGTCTGATGGTTGTCATCGATGGTATGTAGATGCACACGATTTATCTTACATCTCTTCAACTGTTTACCATTAAAAAAGTATGAAATCTTCCCAGTATTCAGCAGCTGTCAAAAGATAGCAACTTAGTAAATGTACCTGAAATTTTGACAGATGTAAGTTTGGGGATAGTACTAAACGATGGCTTGCAGATTTTGAGTCATTACCACTCTCAATCATCAAACACGGGTTCTCATGTGAATATCTACAACATTTCAGTTGTATTGGTCAACAATTTTAAAAGTTACTGACACCGGTCAGTCAGATGGACAGGCCCGGTAGTAAATCCATAAACATTCACTGAATATTGCATGCAACTCTTAAAATGTTAAGGGTATGTGCATTTTATTTAACAGGAAATAGAATAGATACCTAGAGATACCGGTTTAGTTAAGCCAATTAAATGCTATCGAACAAACGCTTTTAGTACTGTAAATTACTTGTAGTAGACCCATTTAAAGGCAGTAACTATGTCGTTCGGCTTGTGAGTCAGTCACTTAAACGTTTGCCGTATAATGCGATTTTTTACGCAGATAAGATATAAGACAAACAGGCATAAGCGGTCGATAGTACTGCACTGATATCTATAGCTATTGGTTATACAAATTAATCGATAACAACAAACCAGATAATTATCTCACTATCACACGCAATTACATACATATCAGGAAACTGTACAAATTTTTTACGCATATTTTTAATATTTTGTATGTGAAGATATTTGCTTGACGTTCAACACGACATGTAAGTGACAGTGTTGACATGTACTGTTAAACTTTAGACTTCCATTTTGCATGTATTTGGCAAAAATGGCGATTCACAGCGCCGTCGCGCCGTAAGTCCTTGAAAGTCGGACGAAATGCTCCCTGTGAACAGGTGGATCTCATGGAACTATTATCTGACTTCCCCGAACTAGGAATGTTTCGCACGGTTTCCGACTTTATACTTTAATCACATTTCCTTGGGAGCAGGTTCGAGTTCCATATTCCTAGCTGGGATTCATGAACCACTAGCAGAGCGTTGCTCGCTCCAAAAGGTGACGTGTTGACATGTGGGGGTATACGGACCCAATCATAAACCACTCGGGAATAGTCTTAGTGTTTCCAGGCCAAGGTTTACGCTATAGAAATATGCGCCGACATTAACCTGAATTCGGGTCTTAAAGGATGGAGGCTACCTATATTCTCACGGACAGTCAAGCGGCGGTCAAAGCTCTAAACTCCCACTTGAATAACTCCAAATCAATCTTATGTAGCTTTGCTGATCTGCAAAGACTGGTCCTATGCAACAAAGTAAGGCTTTGTTGGGTGCTGAGACATAAAGGTGCTGAAAGCGAAAAATCTAGGAATCTCTGATTCTGTTTTCAAATAGACGCTCCAATATGTGTATTAACTTCACACTGGAGAGGTTAAAAAAGCCACCAGGCCCTATCGTAAAAAAAGCGAGAGATATCCTCAAATTTCTCAGAGACGACATACTTGCAAGAAGGCTTGTGGACTTTTTTTCCGGTCACTGTCAGCTCCAGTACCACCTCCATAAAATGAGCTTCACAGAGAATACCATCTACTGCCTCTCCCTAGAAGAGGATAAAACGCAGAACTATATGAGTGTGTGGCTCTATGTGGCACTAGGAGAAGCATTTTTCGTTGAGAAATAATCTCTCAAATTGATCTGAGAAACCCCCGAAGCAGCAATTTTCTCCTTTATTAGGAAATTGGAATTGGTCTTGGAATAATACTGGCATACGGTACAATAGAACTTCCTTGGTTGCAGTACCTTTACGCTGATTGGCGTTCTTTCTTAGCTAGATCCTCTGACCCCTCGGGGATAGAGGGCGCCAACAACGCCCGCTCGCCATCGTTTTCGGAGTTCTGTAACGCGTTCGACCTTCCTCCAAGTCATTCCCAATGATCTAGATTCTGGGCAATCAGCTCCATATGCCCCATCTACAAAAAAGGCGATCCTATGTCCTGCAAAAACTACAGAGGCATATCCCTGCTAAATGTCGCGTATAAGATCCTATCCAACGTAATATGTGAACGTCTAAAGCCCACACACATCGGCAAATACCAGTGTGGCTTCCTTCCCGGCAGATCGACGATAGATCAATTTTTCACATTAAGGCAATTCCTGGAAAAGACCAACGAATTTCAAGTCGAGACTCACCATCTTTTCATCGATTTCAAAGCCGCATATGATAGCATTCATCGCCGTGAGCACTACATGGCGATGGCCGAATTCGGGATCCAGCGCAAACTAATCCAGCTTTGTCGCCTCACGCTGGAAAACACGCGATGCAATGTGCAGTTTGGAAACAGTTCTTCTGAACTATTCCAAACGCGTACCGGATTTCCGCAAGGAGGTGCGCTATCATGTGATTTCTTCAATCTAGTGCTGGAACAGATAGTGCGCAGGGCAGGCGTCAACACGGAAGGCACTATGTTCAACAAATCCGTCCAGCTGCTGGGATTCGCAGACGATATTGATATCATCGGTCGCTCCCAGCGTGCCGTCATAGGGGCTTTTACGGCAATTGAAGAACAGGCGAAACGAGTCGGTCTTGAGGTAAACGAGGACAAAACAAAGTACATGTTGTCAACAAACAAAGCAGCATCTGTCTACCGCCTAGGACAAAACGTCACTGTTGACAGCAGTAACTTCGAAGTAGTTAAGGAGTTTACCTACCTCGGAGTCAACATCAACTCCACGAACGACACCTTAGTGGAGATCCGACGAAGACTAACCCAAGCAATCCGCTGCTACTTCGGTTTAGCGAAACAACTGGGTTCAAAAGTCGGAAGACAAAATGCGTGCTCTACAAAACACTTATCCTGCCAGTTCTGCTCTACGGTGCCGAGTGTTGGACGATAAGCAGGAAAACAGAGCAGATTTTGAATACTTTCGAGAGAAAAATTCTTCGTCGAATATTCGGTCCCATATGCGAGGAGGGCGAATGGAGAAGAAGATATAACCGCGAACTCTATGAGCTGTATCAAGGTGTGGATGTAGTCCGGAAAGCCAAAACACGTCGACTACACTGACTCGGCCACATCGAGCGAATGGACAATAATGTCCAGTTAAGAGGATCTTCGAATCCCAGCCCCCAAGTTCGAGACGACAAGGAAGACCGAACCTCCGTTTTAAGGACCAAGCTATCGCGGTCTGGAAAACTGGAAGCAGCGTGCCCGGGATCGAAGAGGATGGAAGGCTGCTGTGTCTCAGGCAGGGACCCTCCACGGGTTGGGAGCCCGTTTAGTTTAGTAGTAGTAGTAGTACATCTAAATTTATAAGTCGACGGTGATTCTTAACATAGGTCGAACCAGACTAATACGTGCTAACCTTTATCAACCTAAACGTGGATAAGACGTTCCAACAAATCGGGGATTCACCTTTTCCCATTACTCAGTCCCTAATCAAACAACAAAAACAGTTTTAAGGAAAAAAGGTAATAAAATTAATTTATTATACGAATGCAATTAAAAAAATTTATTTATTTTCAAAAATTCGCAACACAAACACTTAAAGAACCGTATTACTCGTAGTATTAGTTTTGAAAAAATTTTCACCCTTTACTCATCAGATACATGCACGCATCATAGATTACACACACGATAGATATCAGTAATGGCGCGTTTCAGAACGATTTCAAGAGATAAAAAAAAGAAAATACACCCATGAACGGAAAATTGAAATAAAATGTGACTGGGCGCAACCTCTTTACACTATCAGTGGCCGCGACATATAAAAGCATTGTTAATGCCACCCACAGGGGTAGTTATCTTGCTAAACGCCTAAGAACGAGTTCGGGTTCAAAAAGCGACCAACGATTGTTCATTAATTGTTTCGCTCTCGGTGAAGACAACGGTTTCAGAATTTTTTTTATCTTGTAGTGTTTTTTGAAAAATATAAAAAAAAGGATACTCGAAGCAAAATGAATTTTATTAAAATTTACCTACTTCTTGTGATGTGCTTGGTCGGGAAAGGTGAGATTAAAAAGACGATTAAACGCCATTTGCAAGGATTTCAAAAGGATTAATGTAGACTATAAGTGAAAGTGAATTTGTGATATTTTTTAATTTATACTTTAAAAATCCTTTCGGGGCTCATACAATTCTTAGATTACAACAAAAAAAAAATATTAGAAGTGTAAGCTCCGCATAACGGTGTCCCACTTTCGTCCCAAATTTCGATCTCGAGATCTTGATGATGTTTGGCATTTATATGAAAAGGGTGGATCACTTGATGGATTATTAAAGAGAGTACAACTTTCGATTATTTTTGGAAAATATTTCTTTCATTCAAATTTAAATTCATTCAAGTCCTTTGAATCGTGTTCCTTCACTTCAAAGGCCGCTTATCTCTTATGGAGTTGACGGAGCAGTTTAGCATTCACCTGAGCTGGGTGCCGAGCCACAGAGACATTCCAGGAAACTGCAAGGCAGACGAGCTCGCCATACAGGGTACTACTCCAAGGATTCTGCCTGATACGCAAGCCCTGGATATGCCCCTCGCTACATGTAAGCATCTACTAAAGCTAAACGCTCAACGTGTCACATCTCTAGACAGATCTGGCCTAGGCTGAACCTTAAAAATTTTGGGCTGTCGGTGTTCTCACTGGGCACTGCCTCATAGGCCAGAAGACTTGGCCTCTTCTCTAACGACTTCTGCAGGAGCTGTAGAGATGAGGAGGAGGCGGAAATCATGCTTCGTCACATAAAAGAAAGCACTATCTAGGGTAGTAGGGTCCCCCTTCCTTGAAAAACTTGGCGATCTGGCGTCCTTAGGCGTCATGTGCATCCATCGCCATATCAAAAGCAAAAGCCGGTTGCTTTTGTTAGTGGCCTAGTGGTGAATCCATGATATCACAAAGGACCTTTACTGGTCTAAGTGTGTCTGCACTCTCTAGCGGACAACCCACCTAACCTAACTTAACTTTTTTCAAATTGCTGCCGCGTCAGGCTTTGCAGCTGATTATTCTGTCGAAAATAATTTTGCATTAAAGTGCATTTAAAACGTTAAATTTCTTCGAACTATTTGCGCTGGCGGTATGGAAGACTTTAAAACATGAGGCTACAAGCTTAGTATCGACACCGAACAATAATAAAAAAAGGACTCATTCTTTACCTGAGTCGGCTAGATCATGTAGAGCATGCGACATGAGTGTGCATGTAGAAGTGAAGTGAAGTGAACCTAAACCAACTTAGAGTACCCAGTTGAATGCAGTCGGAATAGTGATTGTGCCTGCTGAATGAAGCGGCTGAATAGTTGAGGACCGAAGCTTAACGACATCCTTGAACTTTCCTTACTTTGACATAAGCACGATCAATGTTTTTTTTATGAAAAAAGTTGTTCGCAGTAGAAAGTTAGACTTGTAGAGCTCCATTAAAACCAAGAAAGCATATAATCCAGCACAGCACAACTATGGTGGGTAAGCGATTGATATTCGTGCTAAAACTGATCACATTCGGTGAGCGTTGGAACGTAATCAACCACTCATCGGAAACTACGCGTGTTCAACGCTCCTTATTGTACAGGAAGCTTAATTAATTGCTAAGATTTTAAGTCCTTCGTATGCAATCAGATTAGATACTGATTTTCTAATTTTATATCTCATTTAATTTATAGGTCATTCGGACACAATTCAGTGCTATGTGTGTGATGATTGTGATGATCTAAGCGATAGTATGTTACAATCGTGTCCTCAAGAAGGCACAACGTTATCGCCAGATACTCCAGCACCTCCAGCGTCTACAGAACCTCCAGGGACTGGAGAAACTCCAGCGTCTACAGAACCTCCAGCGACTACAGAACCTCCAGTGACTGGAGAAACTCCAGCGACTACAGAACCTCCGGGAACTGGAGAAACTCCAGCGTCTACAGAACCTCCAGGGACTGGGGAAACTCCAGCGTCTACAGAGCCTCCAGTGACTGGAGAAACTCCAACGACTGCAGAACCTCCAGTGAGTGGAGAAACTCCAGCGTCTACAGAACCTCCAGTGACTGGAGAAACTCCAGCGTCTACAGAACCTCCGGGAACTGGAGAAACTCCAGCGTCTACAGAACCTCCAGTGACTGGAGAAACTCCAGCGTCTACAGAACCTCCGGGAACTGGAGAAACTCCAGCGTCTACAGAGCCTCCAGTGACTGGAGAAACTCCAGCGTCTACAGAGCCTCCAGTGACTGGAGAAACTCCAACGACTGCAGAACCTCCAGTGAGTGGAGAAACTCCAGCGTCTACAGAACCTCCAGTGACTGGAGAAACTCCAGCGTCTACAGAACCTCCGGGAACTGGAGAAACTCCAGCGTCTACAGAACCTCCAGTGACTGGAGAAACTCCAGCGTCTACAGAACCTCCAGTGACTGGAGAAACTCCAGCGACTACAGAACCTCCAGGGACTGGAGAAACTCCAGCGACTACAGAACCTCCAGGGACTGGAGAAACTCCAGCGTCTACAGAACCTCCGGGAACTGGAGAAACTCCAGCGTCTACAGAACCTCCAGTGACTGGAGAAACTCCAGCGACTACAGAACCTCCAGTAACTGGAGAAACTCCAGCGACTACGGAACCTCCACTGACAGGAGAAACTCCAGCGACTATAGAACCTCCAGCGCTTCCAGCATTATTATCATCCGGAGATTCAAAAGGCTTGGGACGCTATAAATCGGATACTTCAATCGGCAGAAGACATGCTCGTAGCTTAAAATCTATATTAAGGGCTGGACCGACCTACCACTGTTATAGCGTAGACGTAGTTGGTAAGAGCATTTGTCTTCACAAATTCTTTACAAACTTTTGCTTTAATGCCATGTAAATCTTTTTTTTTTTGTGTTTTACAGATGGTGAAAGCCGCAAAAAGAAGAAAGGATGCGTTGAAGTACCTGAGAATGAAAACCCTTGTGACGTTCTTAAAGGTCAATCCCAACAAACAGTTGAAAAGTGTACAGTATGCGAAAAGGATAAGTGTAACAGCAGTGCTGCCCTCAAGTATTCTCTAGTAACACTTGTGATTGCTATAGTGATAGGTGTCCTTGCAAATAAATAAGAGGCTTTAAGAAATAAAAACGCTTAAAAATCATTTCAAGACACATGCAAATGGTATACGAGGAGCTGTTTTCATCAAATTTTTAAATGCGCAGGGTTTTAAGGATCTTATGTCGAGGGCTATAATAAAAAGCTCGGTTTAAGGTGGACCACTTTAACTGATAGTTTCGCAGGGAATTCTACCAGTAGGGAGACACGGTTTTTTTATGTTTCCTAATGCCGCCAACCAGATTATTCCAGAACAATGAAAGGGTTAAATTGGTTGAACAACGGAAGGTTGAATACATATGTACACCTGACTTCTGTAGGCCTATTTAGAAGGACTTTTAGCTTTGTAGTAAATTTTAGATAATACACCTCCAACATCGTTGACTTTCTGTGATGGTGAAGACGACGAAAGACATCCTCCAGGGCGGGGTTCTCTTGCTTCCCTGGAATCGACCTCTATAAATTCCTTACTAGCTCTAGACTGCCAATAGTCTCTGGAGAAGGCTGAGCAGATCAATATTCACCTGTGTTGGATGCCAGGGCATAGGGACATTCCAGGAAACTGTAAGGCCGATGAACTCGCCAGAATAGGAACAACTATACCCATCTTGCCGGGTAAAGGCACCTTAGGTATACCAATCGCTACTCGAAAACTTAAAGTCAAGCTGGATTTTGTCGAGAGAACTAATCTTAGGTGGAGAAGTAGATCGACATGTCTAGCGACAAAACAGATTTGACTGAAGCTGGATGTAAAACCCCTGTCACTGACAATGTCGCATAGGCAAGCATGCTACAAGGTAAGGCCTTCTTGCGAACGACTTTTGTAGAAGTTGCATCGATGAAAAGGGGGAAGAAACTATTCCTCACCTTCTTTGTTCCTGCTCAGCTCTCCCCCGTAGAAGGAAGCTTCACTTAGGAGCCCCCTATTACAACGATATAGGCGACCTGATAGATATCGACATTAACAGCCTCCTACGCTTCATACGAAGCTCAAAATGGTTTGACGAGTAGGTAGAGAGAAACTTTCTCCCATGATCTACGTGGTATCACAATGGACCTCTTTGTGTGTTGGCAAATCTGAACTGGCAGCCACTTTAACCTAACCCACTTCTCTCAGAGCCACATTTCGTATAGGTGCGCTGAGAAAGGTCTTTTTATTCACTATGGCAAAGTGATTGTATCTGTATTATCGTTCAAAACAAGAAGAAGGTTGAACCCACGTTTCCTTATATGTACATAGGTTTACTCTAGGATATCGCTATATGGTCCTCTGAGGAGATCACTTATCTGGAAGTTATCCTAAACTGAAGGACTGAAGTGGAACTCGCCCATACAAAAAATGTTTGTAGCAAAACCTAAGGTCTGTCCCCAAGTGTTATACACTGTCGATGCACTATGATACGCAGAACAGTCTTAGTTCAACCACCGCTAAGCTGAAATGGCCTCAAAGCTGTCCCGAAATAGGTAGAAGATCTGTTCAGCAAAGAGCAGCGACCAATGTCCTAAATTTCTGCGTTACATCGTTAAGAGAACACACTATCAAGTTGAAGCCTTATAAAAGTACCTATGGGTACTTCTTGACCATATGCTCAACTTTAGAGATCATCTAACCTACACAAGCGTGTCCTTATGTACGAAGCCCCTATATGTGCACCGGATCAAGTATAAACTCGCACATAAGAAGGGTAAACTCTGTCCACAAAAGAAAATTGCTCAGAGGATGCTGCACATGCAGAACGGTATCGGGGTATACAATAAGTGTAATGAATGCCCATCGAGCTGGAGGTCAAAGCAGCACCATCAATACACAATGACGAAAACCGAGAAAGAAGAGCCATCACAGCTAGTGAAGGATAAACCCAGAACGCCGAGCACGTGCTGCTGGAATGCAAAAAATACGTAGCAGCCAGAAATGCATTAGAACAAGGAAACTGATATCGGGAAAATCAAACACCGAGAGCCCAAGATGAAGGAAACCCTGGACCATAAGAAGAAGAAGACGTCATGTCAAAACCTGTCCCTACGAAGGAATGCATTAGCCGGTGACACCGTAGAGATAATCACAGGACCGGGGTGGGGGTGTTGGGTGTTTTAGCCACGTGAACATGCAGGAGCATGGAGTCTGGCATAACTCGTAGCACGGGCTACCGAGTATCCATAAAATATTTCACCCCTACAGCGCATTAAAAAAAAAACTCGATTGTAAACAGTACCTAAATGGTTGCAGAAATTCTCTTTGTCATCCACAAAGTTGTACACTGGAATATCGTGAAGTCATCCCGGTCAAGTCGGAAATCTGGCCGTCAATATCCTATCAACATGAGGTCGAGTGGTAGCCACGCATTAGTAGATAGTGTATTTGCTTGTGATCTGGGTGGTGTAAGATCAAGCCCCGCCACGGGTACAATAATCACAGCCACCAAGCACAACCGAGAAACGAATAAAATCGGAGTTTCTCCAACTACTACACCAAAAGAGGAATTGCTGCCTGAAAGGACAGTGGACCGTATAAAGTCTGAGTATTTCTGGGATTTAACAGATTCTTAAAAAAAAAAAAAAACATAAGGTCGACGGAAGATAGGGCATCTTCGCATCTCTTATGACATCAATAGTCTCACATTGTTTTTCTAGGACTTCTGGATGGCTTTACACATTGGGGTTTGTCCAATTGGTTCAGTCCAATTTATAGAATATGAATTCTCGTTTCAGTTGGAGGAGTCTGGCGTACACTTCCAGCGTCGAGAAGCATCTCCAGAATTACAAAACGAGTTGTCAATCGTTTGCCGGAAAAGGCGAATCTCGGTATGTCTATCGCTTCAGTTGAATTGCTACTCGAGATCAACACAACTTACCTAACCAATCGAAGGTGTAGAGATGTTACTGCCTGTTTCATCAGTAGACAGATCTGGGCCAAACTGGATCAGAAACGCTCCAACAGAAAAGGGACCTCATTTCAAACATAGTAGCTGTCGTTACAGGGCAGTGCGTTATCCGTAGACACAACTTCCGCATAAGCTTCATGGATGAAGAAGAGGAAGAAATCATATTTCATCTTCTATGTTCATGCGAAGGTCTCTCCGATTGTAAGAAACTGGATTTAGGACCCTACTTCTTCAACAACCTCGGCGAACTGGCTAATGCAAGCATTAGTAGCCTCATCACTAGCTCCTCCTGGTTCAACGGGTAGCTCTTTGAAGATGTTGATCCTGTGGTAAAACAATGGACCTAACTGGTCTAAGTGAGGTTGCATCTACTGCAGCCTTTCAACCTATCAATCATTATCTGACGCATACTAATGTCGACAACGCAGAATGCTAACCTACGTTATCTGTTTTGTCCTTCCTCCACCTGAACCAATAAATCCTTTCCAATTCGACTAGTCTTTAAATAACTGCCTTCAGTGGTAGACTCTTAGTTGTTGGCGATGTCTTTCTAAATGTGTGCAGGATTTTAGGCGAGGTCCTTCACTACTGTGTTGCCCCTCCGAGTTGGATTCGAAAAGTCTGCGGGCCGGAGTGTTGGTTACATTCACTCTACATGCATCCTTATCGTTTTTTTGCCTAAGTTGATGTCGTTCATATAACTCGTCGTTAAATCTTCTCCTTCAAAATCGGGACGGAACCGAATATTTTATGAAGAATTTTTCGTTTAAAACGACTGAGGATGTATTCATCCGCTTTAATAAGGTCCACGTTTCTGTTCTGCGCCCTAAAGTAGGCCTGGGATGATAGGGGTCTTATATAGAGTCTATTTTGTCCTACATGCACATTTTTAAGGGTTGACAATTAAAGTTACTGGGGATCAACACATGACGATAAAGCAAACACCTGATTAAGAATACGGATTGCCGAACTACTCACGAAACAGATACCAAAAGCAACGTTAGGGGAGGCACATTTCTGCCAGTGACTCTCAAACTATATTCATTAACTAATATTGACGATAATTTAGATATCAGTACAATCCAATTGCGTGCAATTTATTTGTATCTAGTTTGCATATATCGGTTTCGTCTAATAAAATCTAGAATTATTAAGTTACTACTTACTGCTATCTGAAAGCTATATTTGTAGTCCAAAAGCTCACTCAAATTTTCAGATACATTTGACGTCGGTCTTTATACGTATGTATGTATATCTGAAATGGAAACAGATGTACTAATTTTCAGACAGACAAGCTGGTGGGGCCAGTTTTAAAAGGGATCAACTTTCAACACCCAATGTGAGTCATAAAAAACGCCATTGACTCATGGTTACACGCGATAGATATCATACACAGTCCACCTGCACGAAATTGAGCTAAAGCTGCATGTACTGGGCGTCAATAGAATGCACGACACAATATAAAAGCATTGTCAACACCAGTCGGAGGGGTAGTTAGCCTTAAAACGAGTTCGGAGCGTAACCGGGAAGCGCTAATAAGGACCCTTCCTCATTTTGGATTAAAGTGTTTTTTTTCGAATTTCATCATCCTTTCAACAGGATTAAGATCCAAATAAATATGAAATTTCTACCAATCTGTGCTATCGTTGTTATCTGCCTAGTAGTGCAAGGTGAGAATGCAAGAAGCTCTGGAGTCCTTAAAGTGGATTATGACATGGATTTCTAAGGACTTCGCGTGTGAAAAATAAAAATCGAAATCAGTTCAATATTCAGAAGTATCCAACTTGAAGTTCTGACTCACTCAAATTTTTTCCAGGTTATTGCGAAACAATCCAGTGCTACGAATGTGAAGAATGCAATAAACTAGATGACTCTCTGCTAATATCATGTCCACCTGAACCAACTACTACAACGACTTCCTCGAGTAGTACAACCACTTCCCCGAGTAGTACAGCCACTTCCTGGAGTACTACAAACTGGAGTAGTTCAACCTGGAGTAGTACGACTTCCTCAAGTAGTACGGAATCTGAAACTACTGAATCATCGTCATCGTCATCGGCAGCACCTGAAGAAGAATTGATGGAAGTCAATGAAGGCCTTTTAGAAACCCTTGAAACGACGATGAATCCTAAGTTGCTGTCAATTATAAGTCGCAACTCAAGACAGGTGAACTATGAATCTCTCATGTTGCGGCATTCCACAAGGGACACAGTTAGCTACCAATGTTATTGCATCGAGAGAGACGGTAAGAGTACAATTTTTGAAAACACTTTCTGTTTAAAAAATGTATCCTTGCAGATGGTGGTGAGCGAAAAACCAAAAAGGGATGTGTTGAGGTTCCCGATAATACATCAGCATGTGAAGTTCTTAAAAATCAGTACGGTGTATCCGACAAAGACTGTAGAACTTGTTCGGAAAACCGGTGCAATGGCAGTGTTGTCCTTACGTATTCGCTACTGACAGTTGTAGTTGTAGTGATAAACTTGTTGTATTTTACAGTTTTTTTTTAAGTTTGTATGATGTTAACATAAATTCTTGAATTGAAATACGAATTGAACTCTTCTTAGCTAATAAGATTCAGCCACCAGGACACACTTCGATCAAGGAAAGGTCCATTGTTATACTAAAGAAAATGAGGTTACTATCACACAGCAAAAATGTGTGATAGTAAGTTCCCCGTAGAGAGAACACAGGGGAAGTATGCAGGTCAGTATGTTACTTTTGAAGAAGGATTGGATGAGGACGCAACCCTCATGAATAAGTACAAGTTAACTCGATCACAAGCCGTTTAAGACGTAAGAGGCGTGCTGAACTAAGATTTTTTTTTAGGAATGCAAAACTAGTCGCAGAAGGTGAGTAGTGGTTCCTTTCTTTTCCTCGTCTCAATGGCTTCTTCAGGAATCACCATTCTGAATATCTAAAGGATGGGCCATCTGTCAGTTTTTTTTTGATGTTATATTATTTCGGTGCTTGCAAAAGCAACGTGATTTAAATAGTGACTGCATGTAGTGTCACGCATCCGAAGGGAAAAATGGATCAGTTTATGCTTGAGTTACTCTGAGAAATATTGAAAAAATAATTTCCGACGTGTGTTACGAAACTGTGCGAAATTTCAAAATATATTTAGTCAGGAAGGCCGTTCAACGCATCAAAAGCTGTTCGAGTGTTGATCTGATGCGCGCAGGCGAAAGAATTGCTGATGAAAGCAATGCAGCTCAACTCGTTGCAGAGCTCAACAACTGAGTATAAATCACACATATCTTACGAGAATATTACATAAACACTTCGGATTATTCGCATAGAAGGTCTAACACAATCAGGAGTTGGTCATTCTGCTGACCATATGCTTCTTTACAGATTTTCTATGTGAGCCTTAACTGAGTTAAAAAAAATTACGTCAATTTTGGTCGCAAAATCATATTTTCGAAGAAACTTAATTCTGTTCCAGCAGAGGATTGAGGAAAACACATGATAGGGTATCTCACGTATAATTCAGAAGTCCTACTTCCAAACCACACATTGCATTGCATATTTCTCAGCGTTACCCGCCATAGGCTCTTGCCTTGTAGGCCCCCAGACGATTGATGCTGTCATATGCGGCCTTAAAGTAAAAGAAAAACTGCTGTACCTCGACTTGAAATTCGGTAAACTTTCCTAAGAATTACTTTGGTGGGAATGTCAGGTCTGCCGTCGATCTGTCGGGATGGAAACCACACTGGTCGGATCAGTGTGTTACAGAAATGCGTTAGACGCAGGTTGGATAGGATCCTATATACGACATTGACCAAGATATGAGTCGATAGTTAGTGCGAGCACTTCAGGTTCTTATGTGGGGACATATGAAGCTGCTAGTCTAGTCATTGGGCGTACTTTCATCCATCTGCACTCACTTTTGTGTCTTAAGTCAATGATTAGATTGATTCGAATTTTATGGATTGCAGTGAACTTTTTGAAGCCTGCTGAAAAAGTGTATAAATCGTAGGGGAATCAATAACTTTGGCATGCACCAAACCGAAGGATCATCTCTGAATTTGAATAACTCCGCTGGTACGTCATCAGACACTGCGGTATGGTATGGAAGGCAATGAAATTGCTGATGAACTGGCAAGGTATGAAGGAGAATTGCCAATAGACGAAGCCGTGGATATCAAACCACCGTCGTGCGAAGTTAAGGTAACCATTAAAGTTCATAACAGACTAAAAAGATGGTCAAATATAGCAGGCCTCAGGGTATCCGAAGCCTTGTGGCCAGAATTCGATCCAAAGAAACTACGGAAATTCTAAATCTAAACAGAATTCAGCTGAGAACAGCGGACACTGCCTTCTGTGAAAGCACGCCAAGAGACTGGGCCTTACAGACACGGATTTAGGTAGATACTGTAACAACATATGCTTCCAAGAGAAGATCACATATACATATACTATGAGTGCCAGGGAATAGCTCGAAATTGTAGGAAATACCTAGGTAACTACTTTTTCAATAACCTATAAGAGGTAGGTCTTATCAACCAAAACAGGTTACTTAGATTCTGTAGGGAAACCAAGCGTTTCAGGGAAATTATTTATGTTTCCATTTGCTTTTATGGAGGGATCGCAATGGGCCCATTTTGGTGCCTAGTGCTTTGTGAGGTTTTTCTCATAACCCTATCTAACATAACCTAAGTCATGAGAACCACCGGTCTTGTTATTCTCCAGCTTTTGAATAGCTGCCCCCCTCTTACATGATGTGGGAGAGGATTACTTTTTCATTTAGTGGAACTAGGTTCTCTCTTCGTCCTATCGCTCTCTTGACATTACGTGTATTCAGCAACCCCTGAAAGTAGACATCTACAGTTCCAGGTACATCGGTGACTAAGTTCTTCGCAACATTATCGTACCATAGACACCTTTTGGATTGTCAACGTGTACTTCGAACAGAAATCTAAGGCATTCAATTCATTAAACTACCTTTTGATCGGCGCATGTCCCTGATTTGATTAAATTAATTAATTTGAAACCTTTGACGATATCTAAGTCATATCAGTGTTTCCTGTGCAGTTCTATTAATTTAGCTTTATCTTGGCTAGTTACATTATATTTCGGGCAATAAACTGTTGTATGAGTATCAGCTATTTATGCTACCGTAAGCGACTGTTACAGCCGCAGTGAGCATGAACAGATATATAGTTGTCTGAAAACTTACAATTAAGTTGTACAAGGAAGCAGTAATTTACAAAAAATCCTTTAAGATCCTCGGGCCTGCTGAGATAATTTTCAAAGTGCAGCTATTTTACTGCCCTGATTTCTGACCCCAGATAGAAGTTGCATTTTCAAATTAATAGCATTTCACGTTGAGCTTAGATATGCACAGAATAGATTAGATAAGATATTGAAAAGGTCAAAGGATTACAAAAAAAAAAAAAAAAATTGAAAGCGGACAAAGGAAGCAAATGCAAAAGTAGTAGTGGGTAAGGTACGAGTATATAAAAGCATCGCTTCTGCTGCCCAGATCCGTAGTTGTAACATTAAGTCCGTGCAGGTGATCCGAATCACTTTAATCGCGGTCCCATAATTTTTCTGGCTAGTTGTACTAAATCCAGTTAAGCACACGGTTTAGATAATTTTCAATCGAATTAAAATGAAATTTTTGCAAATTTGTGTTCTCTTTATAGTGAGCTCAGTAGTGAAAGGTGAGAAGGGTCCTGCGGATATACTTACTCGTAGCTCCTTAAGCAATCGGTTTGTGTATTTTTCGGTGGATCTCATGATAGTCTGTATAGAAAATTCTGGATACCAGAGAAGGGATAATTTAACAGACAAATATCTCGTATCTCGGAATAGAAAAGCAAGGATTGTGGACAATGTTTAGCTTCCTTTCATGGTATAAAGAAGGTTATTGTCTAAAATTATTTGCTGCTAATGAGGGTACTAAACAGGAGTTACGGTATTCACATACTTCGATGTTATTAAGGATTCAAAATCATGCAGCTATTCCTTCTTCTTCTTTCCTATTGTTCGGCGAGGCTTTGATCAGGATTATGCATCCCTATTGGTCCGCCTGTGGGGTTCGCCGATTTGACCTCAGAAAGTATCTGTAGGCCTCTCGGTTTCGGATGCTAATAATATGCTGCTGTTTTTTGGCTTGCCCTGACATTGGTTTTTCGTCAGAGTTCGTGGGATCCCTCCTTTGAACATGGCTATAGCAACTAACCCGGTCGTGCTCCAACTTTTTCGAAATGGATTCTTTGAGGTGAAGGCATCCTTGGATCTGTGAATTTCTAATTCGTGTATCCATTCAGCCTGTATAAATAAAATGAATGAATTTTACCAGGACTTTTCAACATTCAGTGCCAATTTTTCTATTCGTTCCATAAGCTGGTGCAAAGGTACCTTTAAATTTGCTCAAACTATTGTCTTCGAAGTTAGGTTAGGTTGATGGGTTGATAAGGATGGATTGTTCTGTTCCCCATCACACTCAGGTCTGTGTAGACCCATTCGTCCTTGTTGTTATTGGACTGATCCATTTCCTTCCTTCTCGTTATACAACGCTGTCCAGCCATTTCTGATCTGATAAGCCTGAAAAGATTCATTAGTGTTATTGCAGATATTTCAGTAATTTCTTGGAAGGCTGGGACAGTGGCACAGAAAGTCTGGTGTATCTTTGCAGCTTTCTGCATCGCCACATCCTCTGCATATTTCGTCATTGTTGAGATTTAGTTTCATAGTGTGGTATCTTAGAAGATTATGACCCGTGAGTACTCGCACTGATAAAGATATGGTCTTCCTGTCATAAGTTTTTTGGTGCGGAACTCATCGTACCTAGTGTCTTGAAATTTCATAGGTGGGTAGTAAGTTCCTTCATACGAATCTTAAATTCTATTTGTTTCCTGAGGGTTTGACCAATTGAAGGGCTTGGTTACGATCCACTGCCGATACCAGACTCTTATCTACATTGTGCTCTGAGCCAAGAACCTTAAGCTCTTTGCAACAGCGCTGAACAAGTTTGGACTTCGATGGTAGAAATTGCTTTAATGGCCGCCTACCTGTCAATGACCTCATTCTAGCTTTTTAACATACTATCACATGTCAGATTATATTTGCTGGTGTTACAGATAAAGGTTGCTGTGTTGCCAAACCTCTTTAAGTAATGGGTGTATGCTGATGGATCTACGATATTAGATACATTTCTGTGCGTTTATCTACTTTTGTCAGAGGAATAGAGGCCGGATATTATTTTTTGTTTTTGTTACCGTGTTACTGACAGCTCATCTTACCTTAGCTTAAATCTTACCAATCTTATTCTGTTAATGTAAATATTTTCTTGTCCTTAGGAGCAATCCAGTGCTATGTTTGTGATGATTGCAATATAGTAGATGACTGTCACTTACGCTCATGTCCATTGAAAACTACTACCGTAAGGCCAACTACTTCTAGCTCTACAACAATAGAACCAACACCAACCCCGACACGACGACCAAGACCAACAACAAAAACAACGCAACCACCATTAACATCACAACTTACAACAACAGGAAGACCACCAACACCATCATCAACACAAACAGCATCAACATCAGAACTCCCAACAACAGGAAGACCACCAACACCGGGACCACCATCACCAACACAAACACCATCAACATCAGAACTTCCAACAACAGGAACACCAGAACTACCATCAACATCACCACCAGAAATACCTACTTCACCCCCCACAGAAGAACCTCCGTACACAACAGAAGAACATCCGTACACAACAGAAGGACCTCCGTTAACAACAGATGAACCTCCATACCTCACAACAGATGAACCTTCAGTAACAGAAGAAACTTCCAATCCCCCAACTGAAGAACCCACAGAACCACAAGAACCTTCAGAGCCCACAACAGCAGAAGCTATAAAACGCGAGTCAGACGATATAACAGAAGGACCAGTTTCAAGCACTGTCTCAACTATAAAACCACAGCCCGTATCCCATATGATTGGCCATAGTCGCAGCACAGTCAGCTACCATTGTTATAGCATAGACACCTTTGGTAACAGTATATAACGGTCTCTCTAACAAAAGGTTTTAATGTAGAATAAATCTTTTCAGAAAAGGACAAAGTGAAGAAGAAAAGAGGATGCGTAGAGGTTTCTGAAAACGAAGAAGCTTGTGCAATCCTTAGAGATAACTTCGGTTGCTATTCAAAAAATTGCAAAGTGTGCTCGAAGGATAAATGCAATAGCGGTAGTGATTTGAGTTATCCCCTGACGGCACTGGTCATTGCCGTGGTGATTGGACTCTTTTGTAAATAAATTTCGAGTGTTTCAGAAATATATACATAGCCTCTCGAGAATATAAGAATTTTTTGTTTATTTAAAAAAAAAAGAAGAATGAGATCCTGCTGCTTAGATGCTGATTAGATTTGGTTTTCAAGGGCTGTAGATTTAGCCGATTAGTATTAGAACTTCAGTTGAATGAAAAAAGCTTGGGGAAAAGGATCACTGCAACGATCGATTAATTAGAGTGTCACTGTTGGATATGTCCTTAGTACACCCCGTGCACTCCTGATTGTTGCCATTTTGAATCTGCAACATAGCACATGCGTTCTTCTGATCCTTCGCAGTTCAAAAAAAAGAAAACACTTTTATGGATTCATGAAGGACTGTGTTGATCTTGTAGCAATGAGCCGTGAGTCCAGGCACCTCGCGGGTCCTCCGAGATATATATCGCCAGCTCTCAACATACCGTTATCGAAGCATTTACACCTATTGAAGAAGAGGTTAGACAAGTTGGTCTTGAGATCAATGAGAGTAAAACGAAGTACTGGTGCTGTCGACCAGAAACAATTCCGTCGCACACCGCATTGGGCAAAATCTCACCTTCGACAGCCACAATTTTGAGGTTGTGAAGGTGTTTACCTATCTCGGGACAAACATAAACTCCACGCTAGGCAACCGTTGCTACTTCGGCCTGTCTAAACAGCTAGGGTCCAAACTCCTAACCCGAAGAACTCTGCTTTTAAAATAGTATTTTACAATGTTCATGAAGTACTGTTCCGTATTAGATGTCACTGTACGGACCCCAGTCGTTTTCGTATGTGGCATTTCTGAACACGCAACAATAGTTGGCGTTATGTTACTTAAGACAAATAGAATTTTTTTGAATCGGCCATTGAAGAAGGATACGCGATATGAAAGCATGAACAGGTCATACTTTTCATTCGCAGACCTTACCTAATCCATAACCTCTTGAAGACTAAACCCTCTAGTGAGATATGTTTCCTCCTCTGCTTCCATCCACCCCTATTCTTAGCTGGCATCATATGTACCTCATGGCGGATGTAACTTGAGACATTTCCAATATCCCGTCACATCTCCCGTCATCATTAATTGACCTGAGAAATAAGTCTGTGTGTGACAACAACCAAGATGAGGGCTGATGGAGGCAGCGTCTTCAAGCATAACAGCCTCACATTCCTGTAAATCTATTGGTCAGTCCTATTGCAAAGCAACTTTACCGTGCCATTTAGGAATTCGTTCGGGAAGTGAACTCTGCGTCGTAATACCAGTTGGTTGTAGGCCAGCAACCTGCCCTCTTAACAATTTATTAAAACTCCAAAACTCAGAACAGCGTTTTGGATGCTTTGTTTGCAAGCTTCGCGACCTCCGAATATAGTGTTGTCAATACCACTGTAGCAAAAAAGGCTCTTTATGTGCAAGCCAGCTAGCTGAAGCTAGTTATTGCAATTCTGTCAAGCTAGCTTTAAGCCCTCGCCAATATGGCTACAAATCGATCTAAGATATCCCTCAGAATGTAGCAAATTTGAAGCTTAGACTAGGAACACTTAGGAACACCGAAAGTACAGCCACTCAAACCGACCGCACAAGCATATACATTACCTCTCAATACAAGATACATCGCAAGGAAGCTTTCAACTCATCATTCATCTCATCCTCGGCAGCCAATCAAAAATTTCGACCCACAAAATTTCAGACACAAACTGCCAAAAGTACCTTCACAAAAATGTTTTTTATTAAAGGTCAGGTGATAGGAGCTATCGTTAACAATTTTTGGTAATAAAATTCAAGCTACAATCCTAGTTTTCAAATTTCCACTTAATCGAATAAATTTTAGACATCCGCCTAAATATTGCTGACAAATGGAGATCATAAGACCGACGGCACAGGCTTCGGGTGCGAAATTATTGTATAACACTTTACAACATAACTGTCATAAAAATAAAAACAAGTTGACGTCTCTAGTAAAAAATTTTGCTTAAAACTAGCGATAGGGAAGCTAAAACAAATGATATTCGAAGAGCACTGGCGCCGTTGCACTTGTCTTTGGTGCAAATTTTACACTTCTCCATGCTGCCATTGGGATCCTTGACAATATCGCAGGCACCGAGATCCTGAGGCACAGCCACACAACCGCGTTTTACAGACCGTTTTCCCGACGCATCTGAAAGGAATAGGACAAAGGG
Source organism: Blera fallax (assembly GCA_946965025.1). NCBI lineage: Eukaryota > Metazoa > Arthropoda > Insecta > Diptera > Syrphidae > Blera > Blera fallax. Next base: position 6,468,677 of record OX337246.1, on the reverse strand, counting down.
ACTAAATATAGGAGACCATTAATTCAAAAATCTTACCTGTTTGGACGGTCTTGTAACAATGATAACTAACGCCATTACCGACTGCTCTTTGCTTCCCTGTGCGGTAGTTCCGCAGAAGTCTGTTTACGGCACGTACTGTTCGCCGCTTATGGTCATTTGCAGGGAGTTCACCTGAGTTCGTTGAAAGTAATTTACGAGCTCTAACAGACGATGTCGAATAGTCTGAGGGTGCCTCCAAGCCTTTCAGATCACCTCCGGCTGGCGAAGACTCTGTTGTCGAGGTGACAGCTTCGGTTGTTAATGACTCGGGAGTGCCAGATTTAGCATCACCTGTTGTGGAAGTGACTGCTTCGGTTGTTGAACTCACTGCATCGGATGTTGAAGACTCGGGAGTGCTGGATGTAGCATCACTTGTTGTGGAAGTCACAGCTTCGGTTGTTGAAGTCACGGGAGTGCTGGATGTAGCATCCTCTGTGGTCGATGTCACTGCTTCGGTTGTTGAAGATTCGGGAGCGCTTGACGTAGCATCGCCTGTTGTGGAAGTGACAGCTTCGTTTGTTGAAGTCACGGGAGTGCTGGATGTATCATCCTCTGTGGTCGACGTCACTGCTTCGGTTATTGGGGACACTTGAGTGCTGGATGTATCTTCCTCTGTGGTCAATGTCACTGCTTCGGTTGTTGAGGTATCGGGAGTGCTGGATGTATGATCCTCTGTGGTCGATGTCACTGCTTCGGTTGTTGAAGATTCGGCAGTGCTGGACGTAGCATCACCTGTTGTGGAAGTAACTTCTTCGGTTGTTGAAGTCACGGGAGTGCTGGACGTATCATCCTCTGTGGTCGATGTGACTGCTTCGGTTGTTGAAGACTCGGGAGTGCTGGATGTATCTTCCTCTGTGGTCGTTGTCACTGTTTCGGTTGTTGAGGTATCGGGAGTGCTGGATGTATCATCCTCTGTGGTCGATGTCACTGCTTCGGTTGTTGAAGTCACGGGAGTGCTGGATGTAGCATCACCTGTTGTGGAAGTGATTTCTTTGGTTGTTGAAGTCACGGGAGTGCTGGATGTATCATCCTCTGTGGTCGATGTCACTGCTTCGGTTGTTGGGGACACTTGAGTGCTGGATGTATCATCCTCTGTGGTCGATGTCACTGCTTCGGTTGTTGAAGATTCGGGACTACTGGATGTAGCATCACCCGTTGTAGAAGTGACTGCTTTGGTTGTTGAAGATTCGGGACTGCTGGATGTATCATTCTCTGTGGTCGATGTCACTGCTTCGGTTGTTGAAGATTCGGTCGTGCTGGACGTAGCATCACCTGTTGTGGAAGTGACTTCTTCGGTTGTTGAAGTCACGGGAGTGCTGAATGTATCATCCTCTGTGGTCGATGTCACTGCTTCGGTTGTTGAAGTCACGGGAGTGCTGGATGTAGCATCACCTGTTGTGGAAGTGTCTTCTTCGGTTGTTGAAGTCACGGGAGTGCTGGATGTATCTTCCTCCGTGGTCGATGTCACTGCTTCGGTTGTTGAGGAATCGGGACTGCTGGATGTAGCATCACCCGTTGTAGAAGTGACTGCTTTGGTTGTTGAAGATTCGGGAGTGCTGGATGTATCTTCCTCTGTGGTCGATGTCACTGCTTCGGTTGTTGAAGATTCGGGACTGCTGGATGTAGCATCACCCGTTGTAGAAGTGACTGCTTTGGTTGTTGAAGATTCGGGAGTGCTGGATGTATCATTCTCTGTGGTCGATGTCACTGCTTCGGTTGTTGAAGATTCGGGAGTACTGGACGTAGCATCGGTTGTGGTCGATGACACTGCTTCGGTTGTTGAGGATTCGGGAGTGCTGGATGTAGCATCACCTGTTGTGGAAGGGACTTCTTCGGCTGTTGAAGTCACGGGAGTGCTGGATGTATCATCCTCTGTGGTCGATGTCAATGCTTCGGTTGTTGAAGCCTCGGGAGTGCTGGATGTATCATCCTCTGTGGTCGATGTCACTGCTTCGGTTGTTGAAGATTCGGGACTGCTGGATGTAGCATCACCCGTTGTAGAAGTGACTGCTTTGGTTGTTGAAGATTCGGGAGTGCTGGATGTATCATTCTCTGTGGTCGATGTCACTGCTTCGGTTGTTGAAGATTCGGGAGTGCTGGACGTAGCATCGGTTGTGGTCGATGACACTTCTTCGGTTGTTGAAGATTCGGGAGTGCTGGATGTAGCATCACCTGTTGTGGAAGTGACTTCTTCGGCTGTTGAAGTCACGGGAGTGCTGGATGTATCATCCTCTGTGGTCGATGTCAATGCTTCGGTTGTTGAAGCCTCGGGAGTGCTGGATGTATCATCCTCTGTGGTCGATGTCACTGCTTCGGTTGTCGAAAATTCGGGAGTGCTGGATGTAGCATCACCCGTTGTAGAAGTGACTGCTTCGGTTGTTGAAGACTCGGGAGTGCTGGATGTATCTTCCTCTGTGGTCGATGTCACAGGTTCGGTTGTTGAAGTCACGGGAGTGCTGGATGTATCATCTTCTGTGGTCGATGTCACTGCTTCGGTTGTTGAAGATTCGGGAGTGCTGGACGAAGCATCCTCTGTGGTCGATGTCACTGCTTCGGTTGTTGAAGATTCGGGAGTGCTGGACGTAGCATCGCCTGTTGTGGAAGTGACTGCTTCGGTTGTTGAAGTCACGGGAGTGCTGGATGTATCATCCTCTGTGGTTGATGTCACTGCTTCGGTTGTTGAAGATTCGGGCGTGCTGGACGTATCATCCTCTGTGGTCGATGTCACTGCTTCGGTTGTCGAAAATTCGGGAGTGCTGGATGTAGCATCACCCGTTGTAGAAGTGACTGCTTCGGTTGTTGAAGACTCGGGAGTGCTGGATGTATCTTCCTCTGTGGTCGATGTCACTGCTTCGGTTGTTGAAGATTCGGGAGTGCTGGACGTAGCATCGAATGTGGTCGATGTCACTGCTTCGGTTGTTGATGATTCGGGAGTGCTGGATGTATCATCCTCTGTGGTCGATGTCACTGCTTCGGTTGTTGAAGATTCGGGCGTGCTGGACGAAGCATCCTCTGTGGTCGATGTCACTGCTTCGGTTGTTGAAGATTCGGGAGTGCTGGACGTAGCATCGCCTGTTGCGGAAGTGACTGCTTCGGTTGTTGAAGTCACGGGAGTGCTGGATGTATCATCCTCTGTGGTCGATGTCACTGCTTCGGTTGTTGAAGATTCGGGAGTGCTGGACGTAGCATCGCCTGTTGTGGAAGTGACTGCTTCGGTTGTTGAAGTCACGGGAGTGCTGGATGTATCATCTTCTGTGGTCGATGTAATTGCTTCGGTTGTTGAAGATTCGGGAGTGCTGGATGTAGCATCACCCGTTGTAGAAGTGACTGCTTCGGTTGTTGAAGATTCGGGAGTGCTGGATGTATCATCCTCTGTGGTCGATGTCACTGCTTCGGTTGTTGAAGTCACGGGAGTGCTGGATGTATCTTCCTCTGTGGTCGATGTAACTGCTTCGGTTGTTGAGGAATCGGGAGTGCTGGATGTATCATCCTCTGTGGTCGATGTCACTGCTTCGATTGTTGGGGACACTTGAGTGCTGGATGTATCATCCTCTGTGGCCGATGTCGCTGCTTCGGTTGTTGGGGACACTTGAGTGCTGGATGTATCTTCCTCTGTGGTCGATGTCACTGCTTCGGTTGTTGAGGTATCGGGAGTGCTGGATGTATCATCCTCTGTGGTCGATGTCACTGCTTCGGTTGTTGAAGATTTGGGAGTGCTAGACGTAGCATCGCCTGTTGTGGAAGTGACTGCTTCGGTTGTTGAAGTCACGGGAGTGCTGGATGTACCATCCTCTGTGGTCGATGTCACTGCTTCGGTTGTTGAAGATTCGGGAGTGCTAGACGTAGCATCGCCTGTTGTGGAAGTGACTGCTTCGGTTGTTGAAGTCACGGGAGTGCTGGATGTATCATCTTCTGTGGTCGATGTAATTGCTTCGGTTGTTGAAGATTCGGGAGTGCTGGATGTAGCATCACCCGTTGTAGAAGTGACTGCTTCGGTTGTTGAAGATTCGGGAGTGCTGGATGTATCTTCCTCTGTGGTCGATGTCACTGCTTCGGTTGTTGAAGTCACGGGAGTGCTGGATGTATCATCCTCTGTGGTCGATGTCACTGCTTCGGTTGTTGGGGACACTTGAGTGCTGGATGTATCTTCCTCTGTGGTCGATGTCACTGCATCGGTTGTTGAGGTATCGGGAGTGCTGGATGTATCAACCTCTGTGGTCGATGTCACTGCTTCGGTTGTTGAAGATTCGGGAGTGCTGGATGTAGCATCACTTGTTGTGGAAGTGACTTCTTCGGTTGTTGAAGTCACGGGAGTGCTGGATGTATCATCCTCTGTGGTCGATGTCACTGCTTCGGTTGTTGAAGTCACGGGAGTGCTGGATGTAGCATCACCTGTTGTGGAAGTGTCTTCTTCGGTTGTTGAAGTCACGGGAGTGCTGGATGTATCTTCCTCCGTGGTCGATGTCACTGCTTCGGTTGTTGAGGAATCGGGACTGCTGGATGTAGCATCACCCGTTGTAGAAGTGACTGCTTTGGTTGTTGAAGATTCGGGAGTGCTGGATGTATCTTCCTCTGTGGTCGATGTCACTGCTTCGGTTGTTGAAGATTCGGGACTGCTGGATGTAGCATCACCCGTTGTAGAAGTGACTGCTTTGGTTGTTGAAGATTCGGGAGTGCTGGATGTATCATTCTCTGTGGTCGATGTCACTGCTTCGGTTGTTGAAGATTCGGGAGTGCTGGATGTATCATCCTCTGTGGTCGATGTCACTGCTTCGGTTGTTGAAGTCACGGGAGTGCTGGATGTATCTTCCTCTGTGGTCGATGTAACTGCTTCGGTTGTTGAGGAATCGGGAGTGCTGGATGTATCATCCTCTGTGGTCGATGTCACTGCTTCGATTGTTGGGGACACTTGAGTGCTGGATGTATCATCCTCTGTGGTCGATGTCGCTGCTTCGGTTGTTGGGGACACTTGAGTGCTGGATGTATCTTCCTCTGTGGTCGATGTCACTGCTTCGGTTGTTGAGGTATCGGGAGTGCTGGATGTATCATCCTCTGTGGTCGATGTCACTGCTTCGGTTGTTGAAGATTTGGGAGTGCTAGACGTAGCATCGCCTGTTGTGGAAGTGACTGCTTCGGTTGTTGAAGTCACGGGAGTGCTGGATGTACCATCCTCTGTGGTCGATGTCACTGCTTCGGTTGTTGAAGATTCGGGAGTGCTAGACGTAGCATCGCCTGTTGTGGAAGTGACTGCTTCGGTTGTTGAAGTCACGGGAGTGCTGGATGTATCTTCCTCTGTGGTCGATGTCACTGCATCGGTTGTTGAGGTATCGGGAGTGCTGGATGTATCATCCTCTGTGGTCGATGTCACTGCTTCGGTTGTTGAAGATTCGGGAGTGCTGGATGTAGCATCACTTGTTGTGGAAGTGACTTCTTCGGTTGTTGAAGTCACGGGAGTGCTGGATGTATCATCCTCTGTGGTCGATGTCACTGCTTCGGTTGTTGAAGATTCGGGAGTGCTGGACATAGCATCGCCTGTGGTCGATGTCACTGCTTCGGTTGCTGAAGATTCGGGAGTGCTGGATGTATCATCCTCTGTGGTCGATGTCACTGCTTCGGTTGTTGAAGATTCGGGAGTGCTGGACGAAGCATCCTCTGTGGTCGATGTCACTGCTTCGGTTGTTGAAGATTCGGGAGTGCTGGACGTAGCATCCTCTGTGGTCGAGGTCACTGCTTCGGTTGTTGAAGTCACGGGAGTGCTGGATGTATCATCCTCTGTTGCCGATGTAACTGCTTCGGTTGTTGAGGAATCGGGAGTGTTGGATGTATCATCCTCTGTGGTCGATGTCGCTGCTTCGGTTGTTGGGGACACTTGAGTGCTGGATGTATCTTCCTCTGTGGTCGATGTCACTGCTTCGGTTGTTGAGGTATCGGGAGTGCTGGATGTATCATCCTCTGTGGTCGATGTCACTGCTTCGGTTGTTGAAGATTCGGGAGTGCTGGACGTAGCATCGCCTGTGGTCGATGTCAATGCTTCGGTTGTTGAAGCCTCGGGAGTGCTGGATGTATCATCCTCTGTCGTCGATATCACTGCTTCGGTTGTCGAAAATTCGGGAGTGCTGGATGTAGCATCACCCGTTGTAGAAGTGACTGCTTCGGTTGTTGAAGACTCGGGAGTGCTGGACGTATCATCCTCTGTGGTCGATGTCACTGCTTCGGTTGTCGAAAATTCGGGAGTGCTGGATGTAGCATCACCCGTTGTAGAAGTGACTGCTTCGGTTGTTGAAGACTCGGGACTGCTGGATGTATCTTCCTCTGTGGTCGATGTCACTGCTTCGGTTGTTGAAGATTCGGGAGTGCTGGACGTAGCATCGCCTGTGGTCGATGTCACTGCTTCGGTTGTTGAAGATTCGGGAGTGCTGGACGAAGCATCCTCTGTGGTCGATGTCACTGCTTCGGTTGTTGAAGATTCGGGAGTGCTGGACGTAGCATCGCCTGTTGTGGAAGTGACTGCTTCGGTTGCTGAAGTCACGGGAGTGCTGGATGTACCATCCTCTGTGGTCGATGTCACTGCTTCGGTTGTTGAAGATTCGGGAGTGCTGGACGTAGCATCGCCTGTTGTGGAAGTGACTGCTTCGGTTGTTGAAGTCACGGGAGTGCTGGATGTATCATCTTCTGTGGTCGATGTAATTGCTTCGGTTGCTGAAGATTCGGGAGTGCTGGATGTATCATCCTCTGTGGTCGATGTCACTGCTTCGGTTGTTGGGGACACTTGAGTGCTGGATGTATCATCCTCTGTGGTCGATGTCGCTGCTTCGGTTGTTGGGGACACTTGAGTGCTGGATGTATCTTCCTCTGTGGTCGATGTCGCTGCTTCGGTTGTTGAGGTATCGGGAGTGCTGGATGTATCATCCTCTGTGGTCGATGTCACTGCTTCGGTTGTCGAAAATTCGGGAGTGCTGGATGTAGCATCGCCCGTTGTAGAAGTGACTGCTTCGGTTGTTGAAGACTCGGGAGTGCTGGATGTATCTTCCTCTGTGGTCGATGTCACTGCTTCGGTTGTTGAAGATTCGGGAGTGCTGGACGAAGCATCCTCTGTGGTCGATGTCACTGCTTCGGTTGTTGAAGACTCGGGAGTGCTGGACGTAGCATCGCCTGTTGTGGAAGTGACTGCTTCGGTTGTTGAAGTCACGGGAGTGCTGGATGTACCATCCTCTGTGGTCGATGTCACTGCTTCGGTTGTTGAAGATTCGGGAGTGCTGGACGTAGCATCGCCTGTTGTGGAAGTGACTGCTTCGGTTGTTGAAGTCACGGGAGTGCTGGATGTATCATCTTCTGTGGTCGATGTAATTGCTTCGGTTGTTGAAGATTCGGGAGTGCTGGATGTAGCATCACCCGTTGTAGAAATGACTGCTTCGGTTGTTGAAGATTCGGGAGTGCTGGATGTATCATCCTCTGTGGTCGATGTCATTGCTTCGGTTGTTGAAGACTCGGGAGTGCTGGATGTATCATCCTCTGTGGTCGATGTCGCTGCTTCGGTTGTTGGGGACACTTGAGTGCTGGATGTATCTTCCTCTGTGGTCGATGTCACTGCTTCGGTTGTTGAGGTATCGGGAGTGCTGGATGTATCATCCTCTGTGGTCGATGTCACTGCTTCGGTTGTTGAAGATTCGGGAGTGCTGGACGTAGCATCGCCTGTTGTGGAAGTGACTGCTTCGGTTGTTGAAGTCACGGGAGTGCTGGATGTACCATCCTCTGTGGTCGATGTCACTGCTTCGGTTGTTGAAGATTCGGGAGTGCTAGACGTAGCATCGCCTGTTGTGGAAGTGACTGCTTCGGTTGTTGAAGTCACGGGAGTGCTGGATGTATCATCTTCTGTGGTCGATGTAATTGCTTCGGTTGTTGAAGATTCGGGAGTGCTGGATGTAGCATCACCCGATGTAGAAGTGACTGCTTCGGTTGTTGAAGACTCGGGAGTGCTGGATGTATCATCCTCTGTGGTCGATGTCGCTGCTTCGGTTGTTGGGGACACTTGAGTGCTGGATGTATCTTCCTCTGTGGTCGATGTCACTGCTTCGGTTGTTGAGGTATCGGGAGTGCTGGATGTATCATCCTCTGTGGTCGATGTCACTGCTTCGGTTGTTGAAGATTCGGGAGTGCTGGACGTAGCATCGCCTGTTGTGGAAGTGACTGCTTCGGTTGTTGAAGTCACGGGAGTGCTGGATGTACCATCCTCTGTGGTCGATGTCACTGCTTCGGTTGTTGAAGATTCGGGAGTGCTAGACGTAGCATCGCCTGTTGTGGAAGTGACTGCTTCGGTTGTTGAAGTCACGGGAGTGCTGGATGTATCATCTTCTGTGGTCGATGTCACTGCTTCGGTTGTTGAAGACTCGGGAGTGCTGGATGTATCATCCTCTGTGGTCGATGTCGCTGCTTCGGTTGTTGGGGACACTTGAGTGCTGGATGTATCTTCCTCTGTGGTCGATGTCACTGCTTCGGTTGTTGAGGAATCGGGAGTGCTGGATGTATCATCCTCTGTGGTCGATGTAACTGCTTCGGTTGTTGAAGACTCGGGAGTGCTGGATGTATCATCCTCTGTGGTCGATGTCGCTGCTTCGGTTGTTGGGGACACTTGAGTGCTGGATGTATCTTCCTCTGTGGTCGATGTCACTGCTTCGGTTGTTGAGGTATCGGGAGTGCTGGATGTATCATCCTCTGTGGTCGATGTCACTGCTTCGGTTGTTGAAGATTCGGGAGTGCTGGACGTAGCATCGCCTGTTGTGGAAGTGACTGCTTCGGTTGTTGAAGTCACGGGAGTGCTGGATGTACCATCCTCTGTGGTCGATGTCACTGCTTCGGTTGTTGAAGATTCGGGAGTGCTAGACGTAGCATCGCCTGTTGTGGAAGTGACTGCTTCGGTTGTTGAAGTCACGGGAGTGCTGGATGTATCATCTTCTGTGGTCGATGTAATTGCTTCGGTTGTTGAAGATTCGGGAGTGCTGGATGTAGCATCACCCGATGTAGAAGTGACTGCTTCGGTTGTTGAAGATTCGGGAGTGCTGGATGTATCATCTTCTGTGGTCGATGTAATTGCTTCGGTTGTTGAAGATTCGGGAGTGCTGGATGTAGCATCACCCGATGTAGAAGTGACTGCTTCGGTTGTTGAAGATTCGGGAGTGCTGGATGTATCATCCTCTGTGGTCGATGTCACTGCTTCGGTTGTTGAAGTCACGGGAGTGCTGGATGTATCATCCTCTGTGGTCGATGTCACTGCTTCGGTTGTTGGGGACACTTGAGTGCTGGATGTATCATCCTCTGTGGTCGATGTCACTGCTTCGGTTGTTGGGGACACTTGAGTGCTGGATGTATCTTCCTCTGTGGTCGATATCACTGCTTCGGTTGTTGAGGTATCGGGAGTGCTGGAAGTATCATCCTCTGTGGTCGATGTCACTGCTTCGGTTGTTGAAGATTCGGGAGTGCTGGACGTAGCATCACCTGTTGTGGAAGCAACTTCTTCGGTTGTTGAAGTCACGGGAGTGCTGGACGTATCATCCTCTGTGGTCGATGTCACTGTTTCGGTTGTTGAAGATTCGGGAGTGCTGGACGTAGCATCACCTGTTGTGGAAGTAACTTCTTCGGTTGTTGAAGTCACGGGAGTGCTGGACGTATCATCCTCTGTGGTCGATGTCACTGCTTCGGTTGTCGAAAATTCGGGAGTGCTGGATGTAGCATCACCCGTTGTAGAAGTGACTGCTTCGGTTGTTGAAATCACGGCAGAGTCTGTTGTAGCTTTCGTTGTTGTTGATGGCGTTTCAGTTGTCGTGGCATCTGGCCCGCACATCTCCAAAAGATCATCGCTAAGATCGTCCTCGCAATCTTCACACACATAGCAGAGTACTCCGTCAGACTTTCCTAAAAAAAAAATGTCGTGTCACTCTTGATATCAGTTTTATATTTTCCTGAAATAGCTCGTGTTATTTGATTTGTTTCTAGCTAGGTTCTTATGCTTCAATTCTTTACGCTGCCATATTCTAATTGCTCATTGCAAGTACATATGTAGTTTTTCGAAGAACTTTTGATGATTTCATGAAGTTTTTCGTTGTCTTGCAATGTAGTTCTCAAGTGTAAGTAAATAACTAGGACTTATCGATCTACTTCAGCTGATAACAGTATCTGGATAATGAGATCAACACGAAACTACATTTTGCAACGCACTTCATTTTCAAGGTTATACTTTCTAGTCAGGAAACTAGAAAATGCATATGTACATACATATGCACTTCAACCCCGATTCATGTCGAAATTCACTTGATGATTCACTATGCATCCTGCCCTCCAATATGTCCTATAAACCTCACCTTTTGCAACTAAAAATGTGGCGATGAGTAGAACTATCGTTATAATCTTCATTTCGTGTCCGAAAAGGATTGCTACCACACTACGAGAGATCAGTTTCATTCGTCCTGGGAGTATTTTTTTTATTTTTTATTGGCTTTTCCGCGGAGCGCAATATATCGTTTACTGTCCACTCTAACTGTCTAATAAAATCTCAGCTGCGACAAGTTTAAACTATCGATCAGGCAATGATAACGACCGGTTTACTTCAAGTGGAAATTAGTACTTCAATGGATTGTTATCGCATCGTTGTTGTATTTTTTTTTGTTAACTGTGAATCAATGAATGTAGTAAACGAACTCCGCCCCTAGTGATTTATGCCAGGAAGTGATACTAATTTCCTATCCTGCCCTTGAGGATTTTTTTTTACGATTTTTTGTCGTTCGAACTGAATTTTTGCAATAACATCGTCATCGAATTTAAACGGGCTGGATTATCGATTCCAGAGTTTCGATGGTGTTGTTGCTGATCATATTCGTTTACATAAGTAGATCAGCACGACTTTACTTGGTGTTAAAACCTAGGTAAGCGCACCCTTCGAATGCTGGTTGGCTAACAAACTACTAGATGATTCGACAAACAGAAATTACAACAGTATCATCCACGTATGACTGAGCACAGATTTTAAGGCCGTTGAGGGTGTTTAACAGAGAGTTTACGATTTTTAGAGAATGAGCCGTATCATATGTATGTATGTATGCACATATCAAGCTTCATTAGAGCCTGCGGCAAGGGCACACTCTTACCTCATTGCAGGCATTGAACTGAGTGACAATCGATTCTATATGACATAAGAACTATTTGGACTAGGTTACCGCTACGCTGGATCCTATATTGTACAGTTTCCGCTTGGACCCGAAGATCTTGCAAACGTCAAGACCTGTCAGATCGTTCAGCTCATTAAAGAAGTACTGGGTAAGGGTTTTCGTCACATCATTGTGTTATTTCATCACAGTTGTCCCGCTTACGGGTTCATGACTAAATAATCGAGATTGACGGGCTTTTGAACAGCAGATTTTGGATTTCTACAATTTGACAACAGGAGCAGAAAGGTCCACGGACTGTGATCTAACAGTGTTTACTTGTATTTTACACACTTCGGGTGTTTTAAGCAGTATAAGTATCGACCCTCTGGACTAAGTTTGCGGAGTCTGTCCTCGTCAAAATCATACTCGGGAACTTCAACGTAGAAATTGGAAAGGAAAACATCGGTGATTGGTCGGAGAGTACAGCCTCCTCGACACGATAACTGAGAGGGGCTTTCAACTAATCGATATTGCAGATATCAATCGTAAGAAACACCAGATTTCCTCATCTACGGATCCACAGAGCAACCCAGCTATCTCTAGAGTCTACAGAGATCGCCAGAGAGAATTGCGAATTGCGTACGGAAGAAATGTCAACGATAATTCCAATACCATGCCATAATCAGTCAGCGTTTTTAAAGGTGATGTAATGTGCAACTTTTAAAGGTACACACAACGAACATTTTGCAGCACTTAGTATCGTCCTCTAAGACAACAAGTTCTATAAAGAATTTATTGTTGATTTTCTAATAGTTAGCAAATTATGGAAATTTTTTAAATGAACAGACCTTTACATCGGTCAAAATTGGTCGAATTATAGAGAACTGAAGATCTGTTAGCGATCGCTTACAATCTGAAAAAAAAAAAGTTCACGTTGTAGGCGTATCTAAAAAACAGTTGCTCACTCATTCACTATACTTCTCCTAGATCACTTTCGAAAACAGTAGCACGTTTCATAGAAAAGATTCAATAGGACCGCATCAATTCCACAAAATTAGGACTAAAATCAGTGAGATTAGGCATTCACGAATCTACTTAGTGAGGATACTTTTTATATACTCGTAGCTATACTATGTATGAGGCTACCTATCATAGGCAACAGAATTTTCGACACTCGCTCAGAACTCAAAACTCATTATCGTTATGCAGAAGCAAAATTGGATCAATGACATCCTGATAAAGATTGTCAAATGTATTATATAGCCAACCATACTAGACCGAGTATATTTACGAAAGAATGCTGCCTTAACCCAATCGAATTTGACACAATTTTTTTCTTTTACCAATCGTCAATTAATATCGCTTGCATCCTTTTTATGAATTACATAAGTCACTGTCAATTTTGATGATTAATACACAACGTTTTGCGACTTATCTCTGATGATTGATGGCACGATTGAATTGTAAGCCTTTTACACAAACTGATGGCACTAATCGAATAATGACACTGAATTCTATAAACAATTTCGAACAACATGTTTTTCAATAGCGAATGCAACAAATCGTCCCAATTTTCTACCGAATTACGCAGTTTCAAGGACACTTAAGGACACTTAAAAAACAACTTAACATCTTTACCTCTTCCAATGAAGCACATCAAAAGTAATATCAAATAAAAACCCCGCATTTTTAAGCAGGCACAAAAAGCAATCAAAGGGAAATGTACACTTTATTATAATTCTGCAACCGATTCGAAACCGTATTGATGTTGAACTGGTCAAAAGTATCTAAAGCTAAATTTTCAATTAACGAGTACATTTTTTTTTTTCCTAAGAAGCCGGACGATAAGCAAGGGTTACATTTAAATAAAAATGTAGACAACAAAAGTCATACCTTCCGCCAAATCGATTGGGTATGCATGTATGTATCTGATAGCCATTACGAATAAAGATATCTGCAGCTATTACCCACCAATTAGATTAAAAAACCAAAAAACACATTGCACTTGCGGGTAATTTCTTTGTTTTAATTGATGACTAAGTCCTTTACATCTATTTTATTTCCTTTTCTAAAAATTCAATATTTTGCGGATGCGAAAACTATGGATTTTTTAAAAATAACGGAAAAGGAACTTACCATGCTGATATTCAAAAACTATAGCAGTTGTGATAGATATACGGTTGAAAGCATATTAGATCAGTTTTATAAGGCATACTTCTAGGCACTGCGGCATGGTCCCGAGGCTTTTTTCTGCACGAGATTTCAGATAGATGGCGTAGCTAGCGATACAGTGCGACAATTTGAAATTACGTTTGCTGAAAAAAATAAACGTTTATTGGTTTTCAATTTTAATTTATATAAAACCACACCCTAGTGACATTCCTTTTGTCCAATTATTCCTTTTAGTAATATATCCGACTATGTGAGCTAGCTGATGTGTCATTTCTGTTTTAAGATAAAAGTGAAAAAATCGATTTCACTAGTCTTCTAGGAGTGCACCAAGGATCCGCATTTAGTCCGCTGATATTACCACCATGAACCATCAGACCTCCAGTGCCAACTGGAAAGGTTCCCTTTGGTCTTGAACATCATCGAGATTGTACATATTTTTGGCATTTTGGTCGTGGAAGTCATTCTTTTATCCTAGGTGGTATTGCGGAAGACAGACCAAAGCTACTGCTTCGCCTTAACGTACAACGCCTGCTGTTATATGAATGCAGCACCTGGAGAGTGACAAATTGTAATGATTTTTTGGCCTAAACATATTCATGATTAACATACATATTTACTAGATAACAGGCCAGGAACCAATAGGCACAACGAATCAAGAACGGAAGTGGCAGTCGATTGCTGACAGATCCATAGCTAACCACGCAATGCAATGGAACTCTCTAATATGTAGCGGTCCAAGAAGCTTATGGCCCACAACAGTTGAGAAGGAAACTCAGCAATTAGGAAGAGCTGAGACATACCGCCAGAAACCGCACATAATGCCGCGTAGGCGAAGTAGGGGCCCTAGAGGATACAGGACATACATACATATATATGTACTCTCAACAACATATCGAGAATTTCTGAGCATGTTATGACACCGAGTAGAGTTAGTCTCTGCTAATAATGAAGTTCTCTGTCGCAGATTACACCCACATGATCGAGGGACTGGTCGAAGATGCTTTCGGAAATATGTGACAGCTCGAAATTTATTTACATTGAGCTCAAGGGAATTTGTTTGGCACCATGTTCAAAAGTTATTAAGGTCAATGAGTTGTTTGTTCTAGACGTGAACGGCGTTTAGAGCTAAGCTGCAAAGCGTATGAGGTTGGTTCGTTTTCTACCTGCAGAGGAGGAATAGTAAGACTTTAATGGAACTGGAGGACTCGGATTGGACTTAGCACTTTGGACTTCAAGGCCAGTCGGGGACCATGCGGCCAAGCTTAATATCCCACACAAAACCTTCTGTAGTAGTTGCAAAGATTTTACGATAAAGAATCTCTATCTCTATTTCACTTCCTGTGCCCTAGCGAGGACTAAACAACATACTCTAGGAAAACCCTTCATAGTGGATCTCGGCGAGATAGCTAAAAAGGGCATCAAAGAACTGATCCTCTATCTTAACTCCACGGGATGGATTTAACAACATTCTATTACTCTCAACAATACTCTTTCTCTTCTGAAAATTAGGTTTGCACGAGTTTGTGATATCAAAACGGTGCATCACAGCGCTAATTGGATTCACTTTCAATGAACCGCCACTCTACCTACCTATGTATATAGATATCGACAGGTACCCAGGGCGGTGTCCCCTAGCTTTAGCTTCGCTCTCCTGAGAGAAAACTGAAAACAGTAAGCTTATTATACAACATAGTAAAATAATAAATAGTGAACAACCGGCGATCGATTGATTTTCAATTTCTAACAGTAAATATCTGATAACCTGAGTTTCTTTGTGTTCAAAAGAAATCAACACCTATCAAACCAATACCGCTTAGCAAGTATCTCTGTACTTGTTGACTATTTTCCTTTGTAACATGGGTTTTAATCTACTTCTAACTTTCAATATTCAGGTTTAACAAATTGTTAAGGCGCAAAGTACACATACATAGCTCAGGTAATCTCCCGAAGATATTCAATGTCTTCCTCTTCGTCTCTTTCTTACTCTTTTTTCTTCATCAAAATAATACATTATTTGGCAGGAAAGTTCATTAAAAATATTGTTATTAATCACTTCATATCAAAAGAATACAAATCCCTCCCGTCTATTTGGCTTATTTCGTATTGAAATGCAATAGATTGCTATCAATAGCTTTAATGGGCTTCGCCTATCTTATCAGTTGCTTCGGTGGTAATCTTATCAATGAAAAAAAACAACAAAAAGAAAAAGATACGAGTGCAGAGAGTACACATTTAGGGGTGGCGAGTTAAACGCCTGCAAAATAAATGAATATTGTATGATATTGGATAGCGCCTACAATCTTTCAAATAAAGAGCTGTAAAAAGAAAAGGTCAAAACCCTATCATTTAAGGACCGCAAAGGTAGAAGTCGAAATTGAAATGTGCTTTGACGTCCGCCATTACCGACGAGAAAACCTCAAAAAGCGTTCAAAGAAAAACAAGCAAATAAATTGTGATTTCAAGACGCACTGTCGAGTTTTCCAAAGTTGTTATATGATGACGCATGGATGTAATAAGTATCCAGGGAACAAAAGGAAGCCTTTTAAAGCTCGCAATGTGGGGAATGGTGTATTGCTATGGATTACTATGGAACAAATCATAAAAAATCAACTCCACCGCCATCTCTTGCCATATACCTATGCAGGTTTGCGATAACTGGCGCTGTCAATATATCTTTCCAAATCAGAGCTCTTGTCGTAATTTCACGATTTCAATAAGCTGGTGAATTTCGCTATCTACTTTTTGCTATTTCATGCTACTTTCCCAGCTTAACATCGTGGAATCTACATATGTACATATATCCACTTCCATTTTTTTCTTTTAAAGTGCTTAAAATAAATCTAACCCTCAGCAAAAATAACTCGAAAAGTGTTGCTTTTTTTTATAAAATGTCAATCTGTCAAACACTGTCAAATTGCGTGACCCTGCTGCTAAGTACCCTGTTACACTTTTTGACAAACAAGTTAAGTTTTCGATTGCAGACAAAGTTAAATTGTGTCAGAAGGCGAAACATCAAATAATTGATGCAAAAAAATTTGATGACTACACTGTTTGACACAATGTACCAATGAAAAGAGTCAAATGTTTGACATGCTGTTATACATATGTATATTGGAATCATAACTTATATGATGTCCTCAGTTTAGGTTGAAGCGAAATATCCTACCACATTACAAGACAAGAAAGAGATATTACAGCAACACGTTTAGAAATAACAGGTAGGTCGTCCGTAAGTTTCTCTTTAGCGTGAATGTCATTTCAATACAAGCAACACTAACGCCCTTGAAATATTTGACAGATACGAGAATGTGGCCTTCGTATTACACTTAAACTGGTCTGGACTTACAACTATTTTCAAAGTGAGTGCGTGCTGTGTTGGAGAAACTTACATGCTTATGGATAACAAAAGCCCTCCGCGTGCTCATCCCGTACTTACAGACGAAGGAAATGCTGCTATTGCCCATGGTATGGGTGGAAACCCAAGAACCTCAACTAATCACAGAGCTCAACAAAAGGGTTATATTCACTCAAAAGTTGAAATAAACTGACATTCCGCTTCGTTCTATTACTTTTCGGTGTGGGCTTTAAATGAGTTGAAAAATTAAGTCTCTTTAATCGCAAAATTTTCATCTCGGGGCTCTGACAGCAAGCAAATTTGTAGATTAGACTTACGTTTAATGACGAGAACCTAATTAAGAAGCTTCTCTTGACAGTTATTACTCTCTGATAAGTTACGATGAATGGTGTGCTCTACAGGGTCATGATAACTGCAATTGGATTTTTTTCTTTTTAGCAGGATGGCGCAACGTGCTACACTAACCGTTATGCAATCGATCTTTTGCGCACTAAGAGATGCCGTTGGACTGTTTTTTTCATAGGTTTAGAAAACTGTTGCCAACACCCATCTAGAAACAAATGATTTAAGGAATAATTCAACGAGCAATTCGCGAAATAAAGCCACAAACAATGGACAGTATACTAAGAAATTGGTTGACAACATGGGATATTAGCTTCGGTAGGTATTTGAATGAAATTATTTTCCATACACAATGCACAGTTGGTTGAACTGTTTTGAATTAAATGCACGCGAATACACCTAATAAATTCAATAAATCCCACCTAGCACATTTCCATTTGTTTTGTTCAAATGTGCTTAACCACTTATTAGATATCTGCTATCAATTTATTATTCTTCATATTCCACCTGAACAGAGTAACTGTGAGATGCATTGTGCCTTCAATATTTAGTTAAGTTCATTCGCTCCAGAAGACATATGTACATCTGTTAAAACACGGTTAAGTAGTATTTGTATTCAAAATTTCTGCAAATATGGCAATCGCTTGGAAAATACTTTTTCTTGGCCTAATTTTAAGCATCTCTAGTGTTAATGGCGCAGGTAGTAAAAAAACAGTTATCTAAAAATTTGAATTGAATCTAATTTTATTAATTTTTATAGGAAAGTGTGTAGTCTGTGACGAGAATACAGATGCAAAATGTGCAGCTACACCCCAAGAGATACCAAGTACAGATTGTACTACAGACTGTTTTACTCTGGTTGGTAAGTTTAAAACAAGTATTAGCTGCTATTATGGACAGCTAACTGTCAGTTATACACTAAGCTTAATAATCGAAAGAATCTTTCATCGAATATAGAGGGAGACTTAGTCATTTAATCAGTTCTGCGGAATCTATAGAAAATGTGGAACCTTTGTACAACATTTGACAGATGGGTCATTTGACAGGTGACTGTTTTTTTTAATAATGTCACAAGTGAAAACATGAAGTTGAAGTAATTGATGGTCAGCATGACTCAGTAAGATATAAAATATGAGTTTTTCTAAGAGATTCTCTTGGAAATATTGTTAGTTCTATAGTTTACTCGTAGGTAAAGTTTAAAATAATTTTATTTATGCGAAACCCATTGTCTGTATTTTAATTGTTCCATAAAACCAACATAACGACGTACATTGAAATACAATCTCAAATATTAATCAAAAAATCTACTAATATTTCTGGTGTATTATCTTTGCCACGATAAGGTTTTATTGTTATTAATATTAGCAAATATAGAATAAAACAAAAAAGGAAATGAGTCAGAAAAGCCACTTGAGGGTTATGGATGGAGGTAAAGTTGAAAACGTGTGGAATCTGTTTGTTATTGACAGAGCGCAGGGGGGTGGAATATTGTTAATTACACCAGAATTTGGTAGTTAGAATGTATATTTGTAAAATAGTCACATGAATGATCGTAGATGTGTAGTTGGCTCTGAATCGAACCAGTATATGTACATTCATGGAATAATCAATCAAAATGGCATAGGCAAAAGCTGTCATTCATAAGAAAGCTTTCATAAGGCCCACAAAAATTCATTCTGGCTAATCAAATCACTCATTCGTTTTTTGAAATGGATTTATCGAAGTAGGTAGCTATTTGACGCAATTTGATCCTCATTTTGAGCTATGTGCATACGTTTATTTTGACTGATGGCATATCTGTGCTTTTCTTTAATTGCGAATAATCGATGGGACATTCTATGATGGGCTGCGTTTTATTTTAAAAAATGTAGACTACTCTAAAGCTTTAAATGCCATCGCAATGTTCTATATTTGTTACTATGACAAATACATATTGCGTTTCACTTATGTGTTCTGATTCTGTCGGTACCAGGTCAAAAACTAACCTGGATAACTCGGCACTAACCTAAATCAAAAATGGTGTTCCTACTACTTAGAGAAAACCTACATATGTCAGGGAAAACTGTCAAATCGGGCTATCATTCTACCCAAATTTTTGACATTTATATTTAGTACATAAAAAGAAGGTTTTACGCAAAAAATCAATGAGAACAGCTTTGCCATCTTCTTGATTGGCAAAAATTAAAAAAAAAGAAATTATATACAAACGGTCTTCCATTAAGAACTTTAATTTTAGTTCGCAGAATTTTTGGCTTTTTAAATCGTATAAAGCTGTCATTCCTTGACAGCTGCCAAGTAAAAACTATACGGATGAAGAAAATGGAATTAAACCCTCGTGAGCATCGCATAGGAATTGTGAAAATTTTGCAGAGCTTGGTGTAGTTTTTGGGCTCGCGCCATCAACGGTCCTTATTTTTCGAATATAAAGCTGTCAAAGGATTGCCCTACTGATTAATGCTTACCGAACCAATGATCCACAAACGATAAAAGCGCTCAAACTTAATATCAGAGCTACTATTCGCAAAATCAAGCTGCAAGTGTAAAATTTGTTCAAAAGGATGATTATTTGCAAGAAAAGCCGGAGAGGTCATTTATCACACACTGTGTTCCACATGTAATGGTACAGTCTTTTTTTTAATATTTTCTTTGGTATCCTCTACCAGGAATCCAAATAAGACAAAGTCAATTCCATCTATAAAGTGAACTCAGTTTAATAAATTTCGAGTGACTTGTAGCATTCGCAAAGTGCAGACTGCAAATCATATCCCTCATGTTAATCTCAGCTTCCTAAGGTGACACATTGATAAGCTTGGGCCTATGTCGATGAAAAGACCCAGAGTATAGCCCCTTTCTTTCATCCTTTTTTCGACAAAGGATCAAGCACTTTGTCTACTCATAGATTTTATTTTTAATACTGATCTCACGAATTTTCCCGTTTCCCA
Organism: Blera fallax; assembly: GCA_946965025.1. Taxonomy (NCBI): domain Eukaryota; kingdom Metazoa; phylum Arthropoda; class Insecta; order Diptera; family Syrphidae; genus Blera; species Blera fallax. Next base: position 6,448,689 of record OX337246.1, on the reverse strand, counting down.
TTGAAGTCTATTCACCAAAGTTTTATCTTCGGGATCTGGTTTAATGATCAAAACCACTTTGGCATTGCCCCAAAAGATGACTAAATAAACAATAAAAAAACATCTTTCCGAGCCTTAATTTAGATGTCAGCACGTCTCTTGTTTAGAGTGTAATCTTCTTAAGATACTTTAATCTAGACTCGTATTCTAGATTCTATTGAAAACCCTTTCTGATCCGAATTTTTGGGCCATTTCAGATAATAATGGAAAAATCAAGCGAGGCTGTGTTGACGATACTAATAATAAATGTGATACTGAAAACTGTAAAAAGTGTACGAGCGCTGCTGATGCATGCAACATCAAAATTCCATTCACGTGTAAAACTTGTGATTCAGTCAAAAATGCAAATTGCTCCAGAATACCAAGCACATTTTTGAACACAATCTGTGACGATGGCATTAATAAGTGTCTGGTACTAATCAAGGATGACAAGAACATCGAACGTCGCTGCGTTAGTAAGAATGATGAAACATGCCCTCAAGGAAGTAAATGCAACATATGTGCTACAACCGGTTGTAACAAGGATATCTTTCCGGCAGATCGTCGACGATGTTATCAATGTGATTCAAGTGAAGCGTGTGGCAATCCCTGGGCAAATCCTGCTGAGGTCTTATCTCTACCATGTACCCTCTATGACGAAAATGATAAATGTTTTGTCTATGGTACCGCTGAGAACAATATGGCCAGAGGATGTGCCTCCGATACAACCTTTAGCAAATGCACAGATGCAAAAGAAAAGTGTAAGCAGTGCAGCAGTAACAGCTGCAATAGCGACGGTTTTAAAATATCACAGTCGATAAAATGTATTCAATGCAAGGAGCAGGATGAAGACTGTCCCTGGGGCTATGAAGACTCCTCAGCTAAGGAATGTGTAAATCAGATTGAATTTTGGCAATCTCAAGGTTGTTATACAAAAAAAATTGATGGTGGTAAAGCCGAAAGGGGTTGTATTAATGATATGCCACAAGCCTCCGAATGTACAGCGGCAAATGGTTGTACACAATGCGACAAGGAAAATGCCTGCAACAAAGCTGATGTTGAGGAATTTAGTTGCTATAAGTGTCGAACTGATGAGGAACCCCTATGTTCCAAGAAATTGACCGATAATAGCTTTAAGTCTGAAAAGTGTAGGAATACGGTGAAAAAAGATAATCGGGGATGTTACACTGAGAGATGGAGTGAGTTGACTAGCATTTTTTTTATTTTTTATTTTTTTTTTACGCTCTCCTTAAATCATTTCAGATGACATTGTCGTAAGGAGCTGCTTGGTAGATGCTGACTTCTCGACGGCAAAAAATTGCTTGGATCCCAATTATAAAATGTGTACTTCTTGTACAGAAAAAAATTGCAATACCTTAGATGCTCCTGGTTCGGCGGCTAGTGCAGCGTTAGCAAGTGGTCTCTTGGGATTAGCCTTGTTGTTTTTACGATTACTTTAAATTTTCTTTATATTTTTATGTTTATCTATTGGTCTAAATGTTGCTTTAATTTCTAAATAAATGTGTGTTTATAAATATATCTATACATGCGGCAATTAAATTCTTCGGAAATTTGAATGAAACTACACCCGGGCATGGAGCAATGACCACATTTAACGTGTCTTTGATAAAATATGCTTCGGAAATCGGAGAGTAGCCTTAGAAGTAGCCTTGGTTAACCCATTGGGGAGAGATGGTTGGAGAATATGCTGACAATTAGTGCGGTAAATATACAAACGAGAACTTCAAGACTTAGACGAAAGGTTAGCAGAGGTTGCCCGCAGGAAGGAGTCTTATCACCTACAATGTGGAATATAACTGTGGACTCTCTCCTGAGAAGACTGAATGCGGAAAAGACAGATCTAATCATCTTCAAAATGAAGAAGAAAGATTTGGAATCTTCAAGTAGAAAAGAAGATCCGGAAGGGAAAAGGGTGCTTTCATCAGTGCAAATGGGTATGTGAACAAAGGTGTGGAATCTCACCGAGGTCAGCATACTGGATGTACACGATGATAGTTAGACCGATTATCACATCTACATCATTTGTATGGTGGCCTCCCAGAAAACTGTTAAGAAGCATTTAATAACGGTCCAACGAACAACACTAACATGCACAATGGAAGTGATCCGAGGCATTCTGCCACTGTACTTGTTTATTAAGAAACGTCACCGATGCCACATGGAAGATGGATCGTGGAAGAGAGACGAAAATGGATCCATAACTGTGGTCTGATTCGAGATCTCTCGAAATAATATATATACATGTGTATATATAGTCTGCATATTAAATCTGTTGATAGGCTTAAAAGGTTGTGTTGCACAACCGAAATCCAAATGACAAAGTTTATGATTGACACCGGGTATAGAAAAACAGGGTTTTTGCTCAAAACCGCTGCTGCCAGGATTCTATTTTTTTACCATTAAGGCTTCTAATCTTTATGTAAAGATTGTACAAATCGGCTAAAGATCCGCCATTTACAAGTTTTGTGTTTTCTCCTCAATACTCCCCCCTTGCACTAAAAAGAAGTAATAAAAACCAAACCTCTGCTGATAGACACTAAATAGTTTATAAAGGATATTGTAGTACAATTATTAAGTTTTCTATAGAACTTCTTTAAACAATTATAAAAACTACACCAACTACAACAAAAACGGATATTTCCCTAGTCCTGAAAGCTCCAGAACGGGCTAAATTATTATTGCACCCATCTTCCATACAGAGATCACAATGACCCATTCCTTCCGCCTTACAGTACTTCAAGTCATTCTCCGAGAGTCCCGATATACAACCCCTAGTCGTAACGTTTCCTTAAAAATAAATTATTTAGTATAACTGCAGTGAATAGTAAAAAACATGCCAACAAACCCTTAGTCAATGAATAACATCCTTTTGTCTGATACGTCTGCGACTCCTGTGGACAAGTGGTTGGTGGTATACCCTCAGCTCGTAAGGCACACTTAGCCTCCGCTGGATGTTCACTACTACACTGAATGCACTGCTGGACCTTAAGATTGCCCCGATTGCATCCATTATCGCTGCATGTAAGACAATTGTGATCCTCTGGAATACATGCTCCATAATCAAACGAGCAATCACGAACAGCCGCTTGTGTCGAAGGATCGAGTTCCGTCATACATGTCTCCTGTAGATAGTAGAGTACCTTTTTTTCACACTTTGCCACAGTGGTAGACGGCTGTGCCCAAGCACAGCTTGGGTCATCCTTCGAGTTACACTTGCTGCACGACAGGATGGGATCCTTCATTAGTGGCACACTGTTGCAACCGTTCGTGGCTTCACAAGTGATGCACTTGGGTTCATTCATTCGACATTGTTGCATTTCATTGACGTTGGACACACAACCTCGAATCATTTTGCTCTTTGCTGTGACATAAAGGAAACACTCTTCGTCTGGATTATATCGGACACACGGTAAGGCATCGTTTGGATCCTGAGCATTTTCACACTCTTGGCACTGTATACATCGGCGACGATTTTCAGGAAATATTCCAAAATTGCACAACGGTTTATTGCAAACGGAGCATAAATCACTCGGTTGAAATTTGGTATCTGCATGAACACACTCCCGTACAGTGTCGCCATCTTTTGTTATACGTATCAAACAATCATCGTTATAATTCGGACAGGCTGCCATAGGAACAGTGTCAGCATTGGACCAAAAAGCACAGTTAGGGTTGTCCTTAGAGTTGCACTGGTAACATTGTTTCCAAGGCATTTTATTGCACATAGAGTTCATACACAATTCACAGCTAGTGTTGTCTGGTTTATGGCAGAGTCCAACATCTTCTGGTCGAATGGATGCGGCACAATCCCTTATAACGTGGCCATCTATAGGAAAAAATTTGATATACATACATATGTCAATGGAGCAAATCAACTTACTGGTATACATAGTGACGCATCCAGTTGCCTTAGGGCACTCGATTGTTTTCATTTTGTCCACTTTATTCAAACAAGCTTCACTAGATGCACTTTTGCACGTAAAACAAGTGATCATGTCCTCGGGTGGAGGAGGTTGTTCGTTTTTCGCTGAATCGGAATTTGAATCTGATCGAAAAGTTCTTAAAATTTCAACTGGCTGATCTCCTTGATAGTTGAAGGTGTCATGAGTCGTAGCGCGCTCCACAAATGTTCCCTCTGTCGTAGTCTTAAGATGCTCAAAACCTTTAGTTCGTCCTGTAATTATTGGAATCGTAGGATTTATGGTGACGGTGGTAGATGTGGTAACCACAGAATCATCACTGAGCAAACAGATCCACTCCTTACTGATCTCTTGCATGGTGAGGTTATCGAAGTCATCAAACGATTGATCTGTTAATGGAAAAGTGTTCATCGTTTTATTTTTTCACAGAGGTAAGGTTGTCATAATAACCTATTCCAAGAGTGCACATTTTCTCGGTGAATTTACAATTAACTGTCAGGTTTATGTAGATCATCTCTGTCAAGTTGCAATCCAGAAGGCCATCCATGTGACAGAAGTTGCATATCTTCATGAAATCTGAAATAAAAGATTTAATTAAAGAACTTGGAATGATTTTGTAGAATCACAAAAAGTGTAGCTACTAAGCATGAAGCTATCCTTAATTTTCGAGGTACAAACCTGTAAAAAAAATTTCCTATATCCCTAAAGGTTACTTTCTCCGATGAACTTGACGACATACCGAATCACGTGGTATCGCAATTGACATTCACTGGTCTAAAAGTGACTGCATCCTGTTACTAACAGTTTCCCTAACCTAACCTAATCTGGAAAACCTTAAACAAACAAACTTACTGTAGCTGCTGATGAGCTTTGAGAAAGACACTCTTAGGAGCTATTTCCCTGCAGATCTGGATGATCCAAGAAACATTGAGCTGAACAAACTCCTGAGATTCATACACACATACATCTATGTGGTTTAATTCAAACAACAATAATGAAATCTGGGTTCTCAAGGGTCTACTAATGGCCACAATGAACTCGTCGTTAGTCTAAGTGAGCCGTTGACAGCTTCCTATCAACTAGGGCCCCCGTGTACCTTACATAACCTTCGAAATAGTGTTGGAACTTGGAGTTTCGTCTTTTCCCTAGCTCGAAGAGCGAAGAGCAAAGCCTCAAGGGCCTCAAAGGAAAGAAGAACCTTGATTTGAATGCACTTTTAGCCAACCTCAAACCTAAAACATGACGTATTCCATATCTATTGGTGGCTAAATCACGACAATTGCAACACCGCTAGGCTACTATGACCAACCCTAGACCATAACAGCTCTCTAAGGACACTCCGGAGATGTTATTTTAAAACTCACAAACGTTATTACTAAACACAAAGAGACTGGACGTTGCAAGCAATTACATCTGTGGGAGTTGCTGAGATGAGAACGAGCGCATGTCCTTACCTTCTCCATATCAGAAACTTCATCAAGAGAAGATGATCCTAAGGGCAGCCAGGGATCGAAATCCCCTTTTCATATTGGCATCTCCAACTGTAACACTATTTAACTCGTCAAAAGCGGGATGCAAGAGTTTCTATACGTATTTTTGAAAATCGATTAAGGCTGGTGAGCAGTTTGTTATCTCCACTCCTTCATAAACATATGTACAGCGTACCAATAATCAATTCAAAACGGTGAAGTTCACTTACGCTCCTCTAAACCTTAAGATATTTCCTGACAGCTAAAACACTGAAAATATTTACCACCATCGTGTTGTCCTCCAATTTCACTCATTAGAAGGAAAACGCCGGCAATAAGGATCCTTAACTTCCTCGAGTAATCCATATTTAAGTCCCGTAACTCACAGATTGATTCACTTTAAAAATTCACGTAAAAACTTTCTCTGTCAATACTGCACCGATGTCGACTTAACGTCAGCGAAAGGGATTTGTGCAAAATTTTTAATTTATGCACGCGTAATGCAAACAAGAGGACCCTGACAGATAGATAAGAGTCACTTCCACTTCAAAACTGTAATCGTCCTCTTATCAATGCAAATCAATGTTGAAAAGTGTAGGTTCGTTCCGGGAATTTATTAAAACTGTTCACGTCACTGTGCCGCTTTTGAGTTATCAATGAGATGAGATTTTCGATTGTGGTGTTCCGCCATAGCAAAGAAATCGATATCAGCTACGAGTATTAGAGGTTATTCCTTATTTAAGTTTAAATTTTTAATCATGGGAGGAAGGACATATTTTTCTAAAATTACCGGTCTAGTTATTACGTTGGACTAGTTTTGTTACTGCTTTCATAAAAGCTATATCGCTTAGGTGGTGGCTTGGAAGTTCAATGTCTGATGAATGAAACAGCTGAGCTACGATAATTTGGTAAGAAAGAAGGTACTATAGGTCAATGTACCTGGTATGACTTACTTTATTTCCTGAATCAATTAGTAGGTCATAGTTTATTTTAAGCACACATGAATCAGAGTTTTAAAGGATATGTTGAATCCAAACCTTTTCAATTGCTGCAGACACCTTTTTCAATCAATAATTATGAACTTGTTTGGAACCTGCCAGTGCCAACTGTTCCTTACGCTCTCATAAGAAACCTTGGAAAGTTGTGTATAGCAATGAATCGGAATAGTAGATACTAGTAACTTATTAATTATTAGAGTTCTTACGCTACTGTCCCTGACGAAATACATTTTAACTCTCACCAAGTAATTCGACTTAACCGGAAGTATGGAGGACATTGTTCACTCCGAACGAGCTACAATAATCTCTTATCAGTCGAAAGGGCAAGTTCCTGAAAATGTCGATGTTTATTTTGAAGGAGTTGACTTTGCCACAAAGTTGTTGCTTATAACATAAACTTCACGTTAAGAAGCATGTCCTCTAAATATGAAAAACCTGAAATTGAAGATCAATCTCTGGTTACTGCATGCAAAGTCGAGACTTTGAAGGAATGAGTTGCGGCGCGATTAGAAGTGCCAGCTAAAAGTTTATTAACCGCTCTCTTGGTGTCAGTTGAGGTTGCTGTGAGAGGCATCCATGCAGCTTCCTATGTTTTGAGTTAAATCCCCACAGTTATTGAGGATGTTATTCACTTCAAAGGTATTGTTTATGCTACGACTACTTTGCCTAATCAATTTTTTTCGGCTTCCCTCCATGGCATCGGTTTTTTGGGACTCGAAAGGAACTACTATTCGCTTCGATTACTAATGCAGTCTTTTGCTTCGGTTGCAAGAGAAAATCAAGAAGCAATCATTCAGGACAGTTGAGAAAAAAAATACTGTTTGACCGGGACAGTTCACGCACATATGCACGTCACGTCAAACCATGGCTGAAATTCATAATTCTGAGTTTGAATTATTGCCGCATCATTTGCCTGATCTAGCTTTGTATGATTTGCATCTGTTCCCCAACCTATAAAAAAATATTTGTCAAAGCACAAAGATTTTCAACGAATGACGAGGTCGACGCAGTAGTAAATTAGTGTTTAAGGTCATGAGGAACCATTTATGGGCGCCCTGGCTCAGTGATTAATGCGTTGCTTTAATGAACGGGAGGTTTGAGATTCGAATCCCAGAAAACATCAAAAAGTTTTTCACATTTTCATGCGAATGCCTAAGAGTAACAACTGTCATGAGAAGGCTTCTAAACACCAAACCTTTTGGATATGGCTCTAAACTGTAGGTCCACTCCATTTTGAGGGAAATAATAAAACAGGGATAATACGAATAGTCGCGAGAAACTAGGCCTTATACCACATACGATCTGTTGCGCCAACTACTTGTAGTTGATGAAGCATTTTTTTAAAACTGGTGAACGCCCTCAGAGACCATATCGAAGAAGTGTACTGAGCTTTAAGGAAAAATCCGAGGAATTAGTAAACTTCCGCATTTGTTTTCTTGGTCACGAAGTCCGCTCTCATATATCCAAATCTTTTTTCGCTCAGTCTCGTAAGATGGTTGAGCCTTATGCATTTTCCACTCCCAATTTTTCCTCTTGCGATCCTTTTGATTGCCCTCCTGCCTTCACATCGACAATCCGTTACTTGGCTTCCAAATACTTGTAGTAGAATCTTATCTAGGTATGATCTTTATTCTTCTCCACTCTTTTGTTGCTGCTTCAGGCCTAGGCAAGTAGGTTGTTAGGGTAAGACAACGCTGCAAAATCGAAGCACAACTGAGCGAACTTCAGCGCGTTTATGCTGCACCAGACAAGGCATCTCCTGTTGACCTGTTCGACTTGTAAAGCAACTCAAAAGTATTGCAAAGAAAACCTCAAAAGAAGGACGATGACAGAAAAATTCTTCCGATAGAGTCAATGGTAACGTCAATAGACTGACAGACACCTTATGTGAACTACTCCGACATAATTAGAGCCAAAGTCTAAAAGGATCCCGTCCAGGGTGGTAAAAAAAGTTGTTGGTATCACTGTAATCTAATTTCCCTACTACGTAAAAAATATCTCATTGCGAAGCAACCAATAGCCTCGGATACGAATAGATTGACTGTTGACGACCCTACAAAACGCGAAAAGGATAACGACCATTAAGTGAAATGTTACGTCCGTCTACAGACCACGTGCAGCTGAACAACTAACGATAGGCTCTATACTAGGATAGGACGGGCGTACGAAGAGCGCAATCTATTATGACGATTGCTATCGATAACCATGACAGCGTCTATTGGTGACAGACTTGGCCAATAAGTCTGGAGTTTCTGGCATATACTTAATAGAGCACCCCAAAACTATTCGTATTAAGGACAAATTCGCGAACATTGGCTTCATGTGCGCTCACGCCTCTTATGTGGATATCGAGCTCCTGGACAAAACATATGAGGAACGCTCCCCCATGTCGTTAAGATTGTCTTGGGTAGCGTGGTTGGAAAGCCAGCCAGCACGACACTACATATAATTTTGGGGTAGTCAGAAATTTTGTGTTCCCAGGCCTTATGGTTAAGCTCCCAAACAACATCAGCGACGAGATCAGATGAGTAATCATTCCTTCCAATCGCTGTTTCTATATAAACTCTCTCTTAAAAGGCTAAGATAAAACTGTACAAAAGCCTGCTCCTTCTTCATTTCCTTCTCGGAGTTTACACGGAGTTGGTTTGGGTTTCGGAGTGGTGGTATCATTCGCATGGTTCCTACTTCTTTGAAAATAAAGCTGGGAAGAATTGGACGATTTATACTTTGGCGAGCTTTAACCACAATGCAGCTGCGAGTTGACGCTTTTGGATATTTTCAATTTCAAAAATAAACCAAAAAATGGCACACCCTTGAGTTTTATATCATCAGCAAGCCTATAGTAGCAAACACAGCGCGTTGAACTAATAAACAAACCAACACACACTATACCTCATCGTGAAAGATTGAATGGCTTATGCTTCAAATAAGAAACATTTACCATAAGAATTTAGAATTTATCGGTTTGATTTATGGTGCACCTTTAGAAGATACGACCAAAACAAGAGTAAGCCGAATATACATAGCTAACAACCTGCGAAGTCTTTATTCTTATCTCCAACAGCTTTCGCGAAACAAAGACCAACAAGTTCTACTGAAAATTTATTATCAACCGCAGCTATAATTATTCTCAAGATATTGCAAACAATGCACCAAAAGCCATTTGGGCCCTATCTTTCAAGTTATCTGCCAGACTTATCAAGAATCTTACCCGATAATGACCAGATAAGAGAAAATCAAAACCAATTTACAACCAATAAGGAAAGATCGGTAGACAGTTTAGTAATTTATAGCAGCTACCTGACACAAAAACTATGGAACAATACTTATCGCGTTGGCAAATTTTGGCAGTTGTTCTTGTGACGTTTAATAGTAAGTACATGCCTATCAAAAGTGAAGTAAACAGTGTCAAATTTATTTGATCTTAGTAGGAAGATGCTTTGCAATACTTTGCTACAAATGCGACTCGGTGACGTTGCCAGCTTGTGCGGTCAGCTTAGATAGTAATTACTTACCAACTGAAGAGTGCAAAAGTGCATTTTCATGCGCTATGACAATTGGTAAGTTTAAAGTAATTGTACCAGAAAAAAAAGGCTAAAAACTTAAATATCTTGCAGTTGATTCTGTGACTTATAGAGGCTGTAGCACTAACACCCCTCGAGGTCCGGAATATTACAAAACTTGCCAGGAGAATCTTTGCAATAAAGGGGTTTATCCTCCCGGTAGGCTTAAGTGTCATCAGTGCAGCGGCAATAACTGCATAATAGCCCCAACGGGAAAGCCAACACCATGTCTCTATTTTTATGAAGTGGACTATTGCTACACCGACGTCATTGATGAATTGGTTGCCTATCGAGGTTGTAATTCTGACACGAATAGAGTTCCTAATGTGTTGTCAGAATTCTGTGAGGTAAACGGATGCAACGACTTGCCAGGTGTAACTTCTCTGACATGCTCAATGTGTGACTCTGCTGATGGCAGAGGCTGTAAAATGGACCTTTTCGAAATAAACAACAGCTCTTGCAATATCACAAATGGAACAACCTGTAGCGTTCAGGCATTGCTGGGGCATGAATCAGAAACATGCTTCCTGTATCATAATTTAGACCGCGTCGTACGGGGGTGTACCTTCGATAGTGGAACATTGTCACTGGATGATGAACACTTCGAGAGGTGTGAAACTGAACTGTGCAATAAAAAGTGTTTGAAACAACAGAAATGCATTATATGTGACTCCACAAAGGATGAGCGCTGCAAAACTGATCCGTCATCGTTAACAGCTGCAACATGTCAAAGCGCTGAAGCGTCAACCTGTAACGCATGCGAATTAGCTGATGGTACGGTGCAGAGAGGATGTGGTGTTCCTTCAGCTCCAGCAGGTGTTCGCTGCAATCAATGTCAAGGCGAAGGATGCAATAAGCTGCCATTCACAAAATGCTACAAATGTACGTCAGATGAGAGCCCCAACTGTGCTCAATGGGCAAATCCAAACATCATTGGCGTAGAGAATTGTGAAATAGCTGGTGCCGACTGCGTCAGTGCAGTCTTTTTAAATGGTAAGACTCTCCGAGGCTGTGAGAGTCCTCAGTTAAAGTGTAATGGCACTCAGTCGAGCTGTGTGTCATGTTCCGGAAATATGTGTAATTCCGGAGTATTTCCGCCTATGAGATTGCAGTGTCATTACTGTGACGGTCGAGAGGAATGCAGTGAAGTAGTCGATGAGAGGAATATGCGACCGTGTAAGCAATATGAAGCAGATGATGCGTGCTTTGAGTTTTTAAGTGGAAGAGGGACCATGGTTCGTGGGTGCAGATCAGATCGTGACTTATATTATGAGTGCTTATTGGCAGGCGCCGGCTGTAGGCTATGTGCAGGTCGTGGTTGCAATGTAATGCCAGTGAATCGATCTGCGCAACTTCGTTGCTATAAATGTTCAAGGCAGGAAGAGGCTTGTAGCTGGCAGCAGGGCAATATAAGCTTGGTGACGTGTCAAAATGAGGTGAAATTTCTTTCAATGGAAAGTTGTTATATTCGTCGCTATGCAGATGGTTCAACAAGTCGTGGATGTAGTTTGGATGAAGAGGACAGTAGCGGAAGCTCAGAGGACGAAATTCTGGTGAAAACTTGTACCGAAGACGGTTGTAATGATAAAGCTACTATGGTTCAAAAATGTATACAGTGTCGAGAATATAGAGAAAGGGATGGCATCTGCACCACAGAGATTAATACGGCAGTAGGAAATTTGTGCGGAAAAGGATTGGTGCGATTCGAGCAGCGTGGATGTTACACGAGGATTAATGGTGAGTTCACTTTCCTTAATTAGAATCACAACATCATACCTGTTCTCACTGTATGTGAACAAATGTGTATTCGACACAACAACAGTTGACAGAGATGTCATCTGGATTATCGAGGCTTAACATTTTGTGTAACTCCTCCTGACCAAGATGATAAGTATCTTCGACTTTAAACTATTTAGATTACATGCTCCTATGATTGGCCAGCAGAGTTGGGCGCCTCAAATCAACAAAACTTGAACGCCCCGATGATAAATAGCTATGCAATTGCTTAGTTTACTACTGCAGTAATATAGGCCAAATTAATACATCTGAGTTTGATTAAAATCCTTGTTCACATCACATATACAAGTATTGACATGCAATTTACCGTTTTCCTTTTATTTTAGGAGAATTGATTGAACGTGGCTGCGCTGCAGATTTAAATAGCACTGAACTTGTAGGTTGTGAAAAAGATGCTGATTGTCATTACTGTCATGGAATAGAATGCAATTCTGAAATCACTTTTAAAGCGATCGGATTGAAGAATTCGAGCGTTAAAAGAAGACGGACATCAATAGGATTATTGTTGTTGTCGTTTCTTTTAATATTAAACAAATAAATACTTAATATTTTGTCATGTGTATTTACGAGTATGTTATGTCAAATAAAGTTCTCTGAATCTAATTTAATCAATAGTCAGTTAGCTAGTCTCCATGGCCGCATATATGTACATATGTACATATTTTTTCCAGAACTATTAGAAATCCTTATAAAATTATTTTTACCTCTTTCAATTATTGTATTATGATCATATGATGATCTAAATAAGTTACAAAATGGCGATCTATTTTGAATCTCTATCTTCCTTTTCTTTTTTGTCTTTGAGCTAGTAAAATAAGCTAATAAATGATGCCAAATAAGAATAGTTGTAGAAAAATGGGTTCAAGCTTAGTATAGCATAAAAAATGAAAGTGTGAGGGGCGCCCAAACACACCTACAGAAATCTTTGTGTAAAGGAACAGCAAATGGGTGTAACAGAAGGACTTTCTACTCATCAGTCAGAGTTTCAATACGAAATATTTTAGAAACGTCGCAGCTTCTGAGAAAGTTTCAGCAAAATAGTTGAAGATGAAGTTCTTCAAAAACTCTTACAACTTTTTTCATGCGCTGTTTGTCCACATGAGGCATGTTGGTTGAGGCCCAGGTTTACCCCGAATTGTAGCGCCACCTAAGTAAGTAAGTAAGTTGTCCACTTTTGCTTTTGGTCGTTAAGAGTTAGATACCCAGTTTACCAAACGGTGCGACTTCTAAGCTTGAATATGGTGTCATATAACCCAATGTCATTAATCCACCTCCTTGTTCTATTTAAGTTTCATCCATTACCATCTCTATTTCAGAGCACTGACTCAGCTCAGAAAAACCTCAATGACCTGGGCTTTAAATATTTTGAACAATTTCATGTTAAATATTTTTTATTCTGACTTTAGAGACCGCCATTGATCCTTTCGATTAATATCTGTCACTGTGAGTTCTCCTTTTGAGTCTAGCTACAGCTCAAATATCGAGCTCAATGCAGAGTTCTGTTGGGTGATGACCAGTTTCACTTCGGAATGTAATGAAATCCAAAGTCACATTTATATTTTTAACAATTTCAATGAAATTCCCTTAATACTCTCACCCCGATAAAGGTATGAAAAAATATTTGGTACCTAGGGTTTTGAGCGCTTTTCGCTTCTTCTGATTTCTCCGTATCTCAATCTTTTTATACTAAAAACCTGCGATAACCCTAAAACTAAACGATTTGTTTCGGTTCGCACTCATTGGCTGTTAAAAATAAAGGCTAGAACCACGCTTTTGGCCAATAATTTTTATCTTAGAATCTAGAATATAGTCAGACAGACGGACAATCTGAAAGCGAACATGTATACACACAAAGAAAATATTATCAATAATGTGCTATATCGAATCGACCACCATCCGTTTTCAAACTACACGTAGTCAATACAACAACCCCACGAAGAACATACCCCGCACATGACAGATGTCAATGAGTCGAATGACATTTTATGGTTTACAGACTAATTCACTTTTTTCTCATCGCATTTTCCACATCAATTTAAGGTCTCGCACAGAATTTCCACTGAAATTTTACAAAAATGTCTTTTAAACTTATAAATAAAATGGTCCTCTTGGGTGGATTCGCATCCTTGGCACATGCTGCATTTTCCGCTGCACATCGTAAGTAAAAAATCTTAATTTTCCATCGGTAAATAAATAAAGCCTTTTTTAAGACCGTACGTATCTTCGTGTCACCGAACAGGATTGGAATCAGCTGCCTCTCGATGTAAGAACTTTTTTTTTTATTGAAGTATGAAACTATCAACCTCTTTCCATTGATAGATCATCATCCAAACAGTCATCAGCTTAATTGTGGTCATTTACAACATCATCCAAATCGTGGCTGATTTCAAAGAAATTCGTGCCGCTGTGGACTTGCAGGGAAAATCTTGGGAAACATTGGGCAATCTTCCATCGTTTTATTCATTTAATCACCGAGGAAAATCACTGCATCCTTCATACGAGCCACCGATGGGCGGAAAGAGTGATTTGATGTTGAATGACTAAGCATGATGGTTGGCGGATTAATTTAATTTACGATTATTGGATTGTAAAGGGTTTTTAATTTTCGTATCTAATGGAAGTATGAACAATTAAATGTGGTTTGAGTAAAAAAGTGCATTTGTCTCTAGCTTACATGTGCATCAAGCAGTATCTTTAAATCAAGCGTTCTAGTTGTTTCTTTTCAACCACTCAGACATCCTAAAAACAGCGTATAAAAAAGCGGGGTTAACTTTTACGAAAATTGGATCCTACGGTCAAGAGCCAAGTTGCTTGTAATTCAGTAAATTGCTTCTTTCCTTCCAAAGGCACTTTAAAAAGTCAAATAAAAGAAGAGAAATTGGGATTTGCACTGCCATCACCAAAAGTGTGAAAGTCGAGAATTATGACGTGCAAATTGTTAATGAAGAACTCAGCGCCAAAATCGGGACGAGCGCAATCTTTAAGACTATCGGCGACAGAGACCAAATGATTAACGACTTGTTAGATTTCACATTTAATATCCATCAATTGATAAATTTGTTTTTTTAAAAATAGGGCAAACAGTAAGAAGTTTATCAACAGGCCTTAAGACCTTGTAACACTTTATGTACTTTTTCAACGATCTATCTACTCAGGGTTCGCCTGGTTATTATATTACATATTTCTCTTTTCTTAGTCCTTTTCTTTTTATAAAGACTTATGCATAAGCAGAGCAGATTTAGAAATCTGAATGCTTTTGGTCCTGGATCGTATCGTCTTTTTAAAAGGATACGTCTGTGCACCAAACTAGTGCGAATACTATGACCTGTCATGGCGAGAAAGGGTAAGGAATTAGAAGTTCGAACTGGGACTGCAAAGTGATCTTAAGCGAATCATTATAGAGCCAACATCGTTTATTGTTGACGGAGTTTTTCGCAAAGGAAACAGGGCAGCAGAAACCTGCAGCGGTGGAAAAGATAACCTGGCATAGTTTAAACAAGGAAAGGGGTCAGCCTTTTATATCAAATTTACAGTAATAACTCCGGTATGCCACAAACTCACAAACTACGTACATACATAGAAGAATTTATTGCTTAAAAAGTGTGGAGAAGTTTTAAGTATCAATTAGTAAATAACACAAAATGTTTACTCTGGTGTTTCATTAAGAAAGAAAGATAGAAATCACTGGACGTTTACTAACAGACGCAATGCGAAACCTACACATCAACTTTTTTGATCTGAAGAAAAGAGATATCTCTTATGAACGGCGTTAATATGTCAAAAAATACCAGAACAATGCATTGGAATCAGGGATATACCATAAATTTAAATACTTGAGCCCAATGGCAAATGTTCCAATCAGTTGACGATATTGCACGCCGAGTAAGTGTTAAAGTGACAACAGTAATCTGCAATCTACAAAATGCCATTAAACTGAAACGTTAACTTTTTTGTCGGGTTGGGAAACACTCCATTAGATCATTCAGACGCAACTCGTCCTTGTACACCAGGAAGCAAGACCCAGTATTACCCATTTTGCTAGAATTTTATCGATTTTCGGAGGAAACTAATAAGGCACTTTTGTGATGTAGAGCACCGAAGATCTGCTACCTGGTCCGCGCTAAAGCAAGGCAATAACTAAGATGCTTAGAAAAAATGTCCGTAAGAACTTTAAATAAGCAAGAATTCCGTTGATTTCTACAAACTTTTGGTAGGATTCGATTAGTCCACCTGCATCCTGGAGAGCCGGGTTATGAGAAATTCAATCATCAATGGAGGCCCTGACCGAGAACGCGGGAAGACCCAAGGCAGGTTAAGGTGCTGAGAAAACACCTTCTGAGACTTGTTCAACAATCTCCTCTGAGATCTTATTTCCCGCAATCCCAGTGTGACTTAGGACCCCGACAAGAGTCAGAGAGTTCAGTCTTGTGACCAAATTTGAAGAGTTCTTTGGTTGAAGGGTTGATCAAGGCCTATCACTACAGACGCAAATACTCCGACCCCTTGATCTATTTTTCACAATATAGTCGGTAGTCAATATGATAAAGTAGACCTCCGCTTGAAAAGCAGTGGCATGTTTACCTAACGAGTAGTAAAGTCTAGTGCTATCGGTCTCCAAGAAGACACACACGCCACACCCTTGACCAGTTTTGGAGCCATCCGTGAAGATCGTTCTCCAGAATCCATGCCCCGACTACAGTTGAAAAAACCAAGGGTGAATTTTCGTTTTCGCTTTTTATCACCTGGAGCACATAAATCCGTTATATAAGAGAAATAATTAACATACATAAGACGTGAATGTGCGTACGTGTTATACATTTCAACGGTTAATAAAAAAACAGACGACTTAGTTATGTATGTACATATATTTTTATTTAGGCTACCGTAAAAGACGAGAAGAGTCACCTTCTATTCTTCTTAGTGTTTGATCCGTTCCACTATTTAGTAGATTATCATAGCATTCTTTTCATGAATTCCTTTCTTTCAAAAATCTTTTTGGTGTTTTCTGGAATTCGAACCTTTCTACCTCATGCTCAGTAGTCCAACGCTCTAACCACGGAGTCATGGCGCTCACTAAGTTACTCGAGCTTTCTAAATAAAATTTCTTCGTTAAATATTAATTTTTGAGCGATTTGGGAAAAATTGGAAAATGGTTAATATTTCGATATATTTCTTACACACCCTGTAACAAGATGGTCCTTATTAGAAAGCTGACACTTAAAATAATTCACCACGAAATGAGCATGCTCAGTCTTTCTTTCTCTATCCAACAAAACTTCACTCAATCAACGTCGACAACTAGTCTCAGAAAAACTACTCGTTCATTTGTTCTGTGCTTTTTCGTCAGTTGAATCGAGTACTTCGTGAGGGGAATAGTAAAGAATCTCATATCGCCATCGGAAGCAAAAGAAATTTTCCATCGCAATTGGTCCATGTAAGTTTAATTAAATAATTAAAATCCCCATCACGTTTTACCTACCCAGAATGTGTACCTTGAAGTTGCCTAAATTCAGACATTCAATCGATAACTCAGAGTGCACTGTTCGTGTACACAAATTTCGCGCATGAACAAGAGTGGCCCGTGCCTCAGTCGTGAGAAAATTTTCACTGAGGTGGAAATTTTTTTTTCCTTTCACGCAGATCCCGAATGAGATCCAACTAGAGCAAGTGTCAAAAAAAATCGAACGAACGAGATACGGAGGATTGCACTGAAGAAAAAACGTAATTGCATTCAAATTCACGAAGATATTTGCGTACAAAAGGACGTACGATTGTGCATTAGATCGAGACTATAGAAGAAATCATAAAATAAATTGATTGCCATCAGTTGGGTAAGAGGAAGATGTCTTTTAATTTGGGCATGTCATGTGACTACTTCTGGGTTAAATCAATTGAGTGGGGACATTTGTCTTCTAAAGAGAATCGCGTTTCGCTTATTCTTGCAGGAGTCTTTTCGCTACCTAATTCGTATATCCTTTGAATTGCAGATAAAAAATTCACATAAATTATGTCAAACTTGAAGAGATTCGACGATGATACGAAAGAGAGCCAATATGGACGTGTCTACGCTGTCTCTGGTCCAGGTAACGTACAGCTTGCATCGGATACCTGACTTTTATTGATTTTTTTTTTGTAGTCGTTACAGCTGAGCTGATGTCTGGATCGGCTATGTACGAGTTGGTTCGAGTCGGATATTTTGCGCTGGTGGGAGAGATTATTCGTCTCGAGGGTGACATGGCCACCATTCAGGTGTACGAGGAAACCTCCGGAGTTACTGTCGGAGATCCAGTCTTACGTACTGGCAAGCCACTGTCGGTAGAACTGGGTCCTGGCATAATGAGCAGCATTTTTGACGGTATCCAACGACCATTAAAGGACATCAATGAACTCACAAGCTCTATCTACATCCCGAAGGGTGTTAATGTGCCATCACTCTCACGTACGCAGTCGTGGGACTTCAATCCATTAAATGTGAGAGCTGGGTCACATATCACCGGAGGTGACTTGTATGGCATGGTCCATGAGAACTCGCTTGTCAAGCACAAAATGATCGTTGCACCTCGTGCCAAGGGTACAGTGCGCTACATTGCGCCAGCTGGCAATTACACAGTGGAGGATGTCGTTTTGGAAACAGAGTTCGATGGTGAGATCACCAAGCACACCATGTTGCAGGTTTGGCCTGTGCGCCAACCGCGTCCAGTAACCGAGAAACTGCCTGCCAATCATCCATTGCTCACTGGTCAACGAGTTTTGGATTCCCTATTCCCCTGCGTCCAGGGAGGTACCACCGCCATTCCCGGAGCTTTCGGCTGTGGCAAAACTGTCATCTCACAAGCTTTGTCTAAGTACTCCAACTCTGATGTCATCATCTACGTCGGTTGTGGAGAACGTGGCAACGAGATGTCTGAAGTACTTCGGGACTTCCCAGAACTATCTGTCGAGATCGAAGGTGTCACCGAGTCCATCATGAAGCGTACCGCCCTTGTGGCCAATACTTCCAACATGCCGGTCGCTGCTCGTGAAGCGTCCATCTACACTGGCATTACCCTCTCCGAATACTTCCGTGATATGGGTTACAATGTCTCGATGATGGCTGATTCCACCTCGCGTTGGGCTGAAGCTCTTCGTGAAATTTCAGGACGTCTCGCTGAAATGCCTGCTGATTCCGGTTACCCGGCCTATTTGGGAGCACGTTTGGCCTCCTTCTACGAGCGTGCCGGTCGTGTCAAGTGTTTGGGTAACCCGGAGCGAGAGGGCTCCGTCTCCATTGTTGGTGCTGTATCACCACCTGGTGGTGATTTTTCTGATCCCGTCACATCTGCTACCCTGGGTATCGTACAAGTGTTCTGGGGTTTGGACAAGAAACTCGCCCAACGTAAACATTTCCCCTCCATCAACTGGCTCATCTCATACAGTAAATACACACGTGCCCTGGATGACTTCTACGACAAAAATTTCCCTGAATTTGTGCCACTCAGAACCAAAGTTAAGGAGATCCTTCAAGAGGAGGAGGATCTTTCAGAAATTGTCCAGCTAGTCGGCAAGGCCTCATTGGCTGAAACAGATAAAATTACGCTTGAGGTAGCTAAGCTTTTAAAGGATGATTTCCTACAACAGAACTCTTATTCGTCCTACGATCGTTTCTGTCCGTTCTACAAGACGGTGGGCATGCTGAGGAACATGATTGCCTTTTATGACATGGCTCGACACTCGGTTGAATCAACCGCTCAGTCGGAGAACAAGATCACGTGGAACCTCATCAGGGAATCCATGGGTGGCGTCATGTACCAGCTAACATCAATGAAGTTCAAGGTAAGTGGTGCGCGGTGCGCGGAAGAGAGTTACTTAATTTATTTATTTATTCTATTGTTAGATTTTCAGACGTCGATTTTTTTTGTCTATTATGTTTACAGAATAGTTTTTCTATTCTTATCTTGTGATCACTTTATTACTGTGCGAGTGGTCAGTCGCATTTGAGGAAATGTGTTATTTTTTTTTCTTTTGGCTTTAAGTTCATTCAATTGCTTGGGTTAAATTGATTCAAATTTAATAGTCTATGTACTCAGTATTCACTTCATTCACACATAACTCTCAATTAGAGGAGATTCTAATCGGTTGTTATTAAATTATGATTTGATTAGCACTTTTATGGTTAATTTATGAACCCCATTCGCTTTGATTTGATGATAATTAGTCATTATTTTAGTATTAATTCGATATTCCGAAGATATATTATGGCTTAGATTGGCTACACATCCATTTTTTAGATTTAAATGATCAGTCACCGACTAACTCTCGTTGAGACAATATCGTTTCTCTGCAGCGTTCTTCGTCAGCTTCTTCTATTGTATTCAGTGCCGTTATCTACAGTGATAACAAAAGAATTCTCCTTTTTGCGTTATTTTTCCCGGTTAGTGAAAAAAAGAAAACAAGTGTACAGTGATAACAATTTAATATCCCATGGCCTCCGGGCCACGTGTTTCTTCGGGCAATCGGTTTAGTGGACTCGATATAGACCCACTAACCGAACCGAAACAAATTAAAAGAAAAAAACCCAACTACGTCCCAATCAATAATAACAATTCCATGCTCCCAACCAATTCAGTGCCCAGTAACCCCAAATTTATCATTATCTCTTCATCCAACGATGAAAAACCACTGTCATCCATAAGCGTCTTCCTACTTAAGAAAGCAATTGATAATATAAGTACTGCTTATGATAATATTACCCAGCTACGCGATGGGAAACTCTTGGTTTTGGTCAAATCGCAAAAAATTGCAGATTTGTTCCTCAAGCAAAAAACACTCTCTAACCTCTGCCCTATCTCCGTCACACTCCACTCAAATTTGAACTCATCAAAAGGTACAGTCTACGCACCCTGTCTTATCAATGTGCCAGAGTCTGAAATTATTCAAGAGATGAAACCGCAAGGTGTGACTGATGTATTCAAATTCAAAAAAACTGTAGACGGCGACCAACATGCCACCGGCCTCGTCCTCCTCACCTTTGATCTCTTCCGTCCACCTACTTCAGTTAACATTGGCTGGTACAATGTTAGAGTCAACGAATACTTTCCCAACCCTATGCGTTGCCAAAACTGCCAATTGCTGGGTCACACTACTAAAAGATGTAAAAACAACCCCTCCTGCGGGACTTGCAATCTCCCGCCACACAATCCTGAAAAATGCACACGTGTCTCATGCGCCAACTGTCAAGAAGACCACCCATCGTCTTCTAAAGCTTGCAAACGGTACTTACAAGTTAAAGAAGTTTTAAAAATCAAGACCATTAAAAAGTGTAGTTTAGCCGAAGCCAAACAAATATTTCGGGAACAAAATCCGACCCCCACCTTTTCCACGTCCTTTTCTACAATTGCAAAAAGTTTACCTCAACCTGAATTGCCTATTCCCACTTTAAATAACTTCGCATCTCAAAATAATTCCTCTGACACAGACAACATCCGTACATCTAACCCCAACCTACCCCACCTAGCCACTTCAACAAGTAATTCTGCGACTAAACCTAATCCAGTCGACGCGTCCCCAAGAATCGGGCATAAAAAAAACATAGCCCCTCATAACGATATCAATTGCAAATCTACTTCACCCAATGCATCCACTTACACCATAAATCGGCAAACAAAACCCGTTCTTAACACCAAACTCACCACACCCAACCCAAACTTGTCCATTACCCAACCCACCTCAACCAACCCCAACATGTCTCACGTCCACAGATATATAGAAACAAAACAATCGAACAATCTCACATACAAACAAAACTCAACCAACTCACCAAAAACAACACTTGATAACTCTGCAAAATCAATCAACTCACCTATTTCTACAGTAACACAAACCCTTATCGAAAACAACCAATACTTCTTAAGTCCACCCAACCCAATCGAAGATGACGACATACAATAATAATTCTATAGACCATACTGACTCTGCTGTTCAGTGGCTGAATCATTTGAGCCCCCTACGGGACTCGGGTGATTCAGCAACTGGGCCGCAGAGTCTTCTCAATCACACACAAATCTCATCCCATCCGAACCTTTTACATCATAACCCCCATTATAATGTTCAAGGCACTCCTCCAACAAGTGAATCACTACTTAAGGTCCTTCAATGGAACCTTAATGGTTTTTTTAATAATTGCCACGAGTTGCAATTACTTATAAAAGACCTCAACCCTTCTATTATTTCCCTACAGGAAACCCATGTTAAATATAACATCCAACCTGTCCCTCCCAAACAATATTCCGCATATTTTCACAATCTAAGCTCTAATACTTCTTCAAAACAAGGGACCTGCCTTCTTGTTCATAAGTCCATCCCACATAAATTTCTTAATATTAACTCCCATGTATCAGCAATAGCAGTCGAAGTAGTTTTAAAAATAAAACTCACTGTGATTTCTATATACATACCCCCTGATCAACACTTCTCGAGTAACGATCTGGACGATATTTTGATCAATATTAATTCACCTGTTATTCTAACAGGTGATTTTAATTCATGGAGCCCGTCCTGGGGATCAGATTCATATAACAAACGTGGTAAAACAGTTGAACGCTTTATTTTAAACTCTGGACTTGCAATCTTAAATGACGGTAGACCCACCCATTTTTCGACGCACAAAACATTTTCCCATATCGACTTAACACTTATTTCACCCTGTCTTATCCCAAACTCCACCTGGTCTGTTTCCGACTATCTTCATGGTAGCGACCATTTCCCTATCACTACCACTGTATCACTTGGTTCCATCACTACCCCAAGTAAACACCATCAAAAATTCATGTTGGATAAAGCTAACTGGGTTCTCTTTCAATCCAAAATATCCAACGAAATTTCTAAGAGGCAACGTTTTCCTAATATAAATAAAGAAGCCGCTATCATACTAAGAACTATAAGATCTGCAGCAAATGAAGCAATTCCCCAAACAAAACAAAAAACATTACACAAACATGTCCCCTGGTGGACTAAAGAAATAAGTGTCCTCCGTCGGGAAAAACAAAATGCGTGGCGACTGTTTAACAAAGCCCCTTCAGACTCCAACCTTATTCTTTATCGCAAAGCCAACGCCAAATTTAGGAGGGCTGCGAAGGCACAAAAGATTGCATGCTTTGAGAAGTTTACCGGTGATATCAATCCAAACTCTACACCAAAAAAATTGTGGGCTGATATAAAAACCCTCACTGGCAACTACACACCTACCATTATAAAGGTTATTAAGACCGACACGAATACAATTACTTGTCCAGTACAAATCGCCGAATTTTTCGCGAAATCTTGGGAAAACTCTAGTAATGACTCTAATTTTCATAACGACTTCATCCGGGAAAAGTACTCAGTACTAAAAAAACAATATCCACCACACGCTATTGATCCCTCTGCCACTAAAATTGAATCACCCATCAACCTGATAGAGTTGGAAAGCTGTCTAATAGCTGCCAAAGGTAAAACCCCAGGTTTTGATCGCATATCATATGCTATGTTACAAAACTCCCCTCCTGCTCTAAAGTTAAGATTATTGGCGTTATACAACCAAATTTTGGATAAAGGTGTGATACCACAAGCCTGGAAAATGGCAAATATCATCCCCTTACCAAAACCGGATAAAGACCACTCCACCATACAAGGGTACCGGCCTATATCTCTCCTCCCCTGCACTGCCAAAATTCTGGAAAAGATAATATCCAGGCGACTTTTCTGGTTTCTTGAGAATAAAAAACTCATTAACAAAAATCAAGTTGCCTTTAAAAAAGGGAGGAGCACTTTAGACGCACTTTTGCATTTAGATGAATTTATTTCCTCGGCCCTGTCAGAAAAGAACCATATATCAATTCTCAGCATTGATTTTGAAAAAGCATTCGACCGCATTGGCGTACATGTAATTTTAAAACAACTTGTCCTATGGAATGTTGGGCCAAAAATACTCAAGTATGTAACATCCTTTCTTACCAATAGACGTTTTCGTATTAAAACCAACTTCGTCTTTTCCACCACACATCACCTACGAAACGGCATTCCACAAGGATCTCCTTTATCAGTCGTTCTATTCACAATCGCGTTTAACGAAATTAGCAGTATAATTAAGAGACACAACAACATTAGCCATGTGCTGTATGCCGACGATCTTGTTCTTTTTTCGAAATGCAAAGATTTAACTTTATTGGGTACCACCTTTTCAGACACTATTACTAGCCTATCCAAATGGGGCAACACATCAGGTGCCATAATCTCTATTAGCAAATGCAATATCCTACATATTTGCAAAAAAACATGCTGTCCTAAATCTATTTCAGTACATGTAAATAATAATTTCATAAATAACGTTAAATATACTAAAATACTCGGTCTTATATTTGACTCTAAGTTTAACTTCATCAATCACTGTACCTATATTAAGAAAAGTCTAACTTCCAGAGTAAATATTGTTAAATTTCTTTCTTCAAAAAATAGCTTTTGTAATATAAACACTATTATTAACGTTATAAAGTCCATTATATTATCAAAAATTGAGTATGGTCTAACAATTTACGGGAAATGTTCCAAATCATGCATTCAACTCATCTCAACACCTTATCACGGAGCAGTAAGATCAAGTATGAGAGCTTTTCGAACAACTCCTATAAAAAATCTACTGACGGAGGCTGGTTTACATCAAATCACTGAAAGGATTGACTTTTTATCTTCTCAAATAATACAAAATATCAACTCCCCATGGGTATCCCCCATTCAAGACGACGCCAAAAAAATATTATCACGGAATAAAAAGCCAAAATATCCTTCATCAATAGCCAAGGCAATATCATCCGCAAAAACCCTGGGCATCCCAATAGTTATCCAAACCAAAAACTCATCATTTCCACCCTGGATCCTGCCAGAGGATACCATAATCACCGACCTTACATCCTTTCACAAGAACACAACCAGCAACGTCGTTTATAAAGCAGTTTTTTCCGAATTATCTGAAAGCTATAAACAGCTTGGGTGGAATCTTTTATTTACCGACGGTTCCAAAACAGCCAATGGGACATCATTTGCTATTGCTGACGAAAATGGCTCTGTTATTTGTAAGGGTCTCCTACCTAACTTCTCATCAATCTTCTCAGCCGAAGCCTTCGCCATCCTTAAAGCTATTGAGATGACTGGGAACAAAAAAACTATAATTTTCACAGACAGCCTGGCCTCCATTGATGCTATAAAAAACACCAATAACTCTACCAACGTCATTGAAACCATCCGTGATAAACTTATTTCTAAGAGAGGCAAACTTAAACTTGCGTGGATTCCGGGTCATGCTGGAATTAAAGGCAACGAGCACGCTGATTTAGCTGCCAAATCAGCTTTGATGGAGCCACTCATTACTTTCTTCATCTTCAACAAAAAAGACCTAAGAAAACACATCATCTCAACGTGGGAATGTAAGAAGAAAATGTGCTGGACTGACTACCAACACATATACAAAGAATTCAACCCTACCGCCGAGAAAGTCATTTATCCAGGTGATATTTCTATTAGAATGCTAAAGACCTTTATAAGACTTAGAATGGGCCACACTAACATCACTCATAAACATCTTATTACCAAAGACCCACCACCGCTTTGCCATCTATGTGAAGAGAAACCTATTCTAACTGTAAGTCACCTATTAGTCTGCAAACATGTTAACACAGTCTGTAATCGGATATCTAATCGGAGCCTCAAGGAACTCTTAACTACCCCAAACTATATAAACGTAAAAAAAGTTTTCCAACTCATCATAGCAATTAATTTAGTTAATGATATTTAAAATATTTCTATCAAATAGCCGAAAGCCTTAGCAGCTAGCGCTATTATATATATATTATTAATATTTAATTTACTTATGTATTAATAAATTCATAATAATAATAATAATAATAGATTTAAATGATAAGATAAAGGGATAAATTTAACCTTTTATACTAACTCTTCAAAACCATAATTATTTGCTGCATAATGAATCTGTTATGGCTCCGAAGGCTAGCAACTTTCAATACAACAGCTTTCCTGAATCTGATTGTTTCATTGATTCAGAAACTGACTGACCAGAGGCTAAATGATATAAGCTACCCATATACAGCCGGACGCTGATATAGAAAGCATTTTCCATAATTTCAAAGTCCCCACTGGCTTTGTAGATAGAAAGCAGTGTATGATTGACCTAACTTTTTCTTTGGAATACGAAGACTAAGTCAAAGATTATCTCACACTTTTTTCTTTATGTAATTTCTTCAACTTCTTGACTTGAGTACAGCGATTCGTTGAGAGTACGAGTATCTGCGTGAGACCCTAAGACGCCGAGGGGAATTATGCCCTTCGATCTCAGACATATTACTTGAGCATTGCTCTATGCCCCTTTGTATAGTATCTTAAAAGCTGCAACGTATGTCTTGGATCACACTTAAATGTCCATTTTGCTTAATGTTAGCAGTATGGATTCAATTTTATCATCCCAAAAAACTTGGGGATTTGTGTTTCAGTGCTTTAAACAACAATCCTTTATATTTCCGGTTAATGGGTGAGATCAGCATTGACAGATACAACAAAGAATTCGCGTCCTCATGAACTCTCGCCAAGGTTACCGATCGCTTGCCTACTGAAACTGATTTCAGCTTAAGCTTTAAACACTCGTTTCCCGGCAGATCAAAGTGGACCCAGCGCGACATCCTTTACATCGGTTCGCTATCAATCTTTACGGATGTGTACAGAAACAACGACGGACCCGGTGCGGGAGTCTTCTTCGAAAACTCAAGTATTCGCCTATAGAACGTCTTGTGAACAACACAGGAAAAATTTGAGTTATGAGCAATAAAACTAACCTCAATCAGCACAACGACCTCATAGAGATCTTTTGTGTTTTGTTCTAGACTATAGTCTTGATCCAGATGATCGTACCCTGCAATACCTCCATATTCTAATACAGATTTTTTCAAAACCACCAAGCAAAATTGTTTTCAAAACTGAGTAGCCCATTGTGAGCCCCGAAAATAGAGTCTTCATACGTCAATGTTTCAATATACGATGTAACAAGGACAATTTGGGTTAGATAGCGCCTTCAAGGCTATTTGTTTCTGTTTTAAGTGAATTTCACTGTTTTAAATAAGAATAAAACTAAATCTTCATTAGGCTTACAAAATGGGTGAACGATTTGAAATATTTGCTTTTTTTGTACTTAACAAGCATTGCAACTTCAATTAAACACATGTAACCAAGTGAAACATCCACTCCCACTCGTATTTATGTAGTTAGTTAGGTTTACGTAAGTTCGTGCTCAGAAGTCCAATCATATACTCATATCTTGATGTACGAGTAGTAATGTTAAATATGTAAATATCGATTTTTGCATACGTATGCGTATTCCCAGTGCCCACTTTAAATCTCTAATCTTCGTGCTTGCAGGTAATATCTAAATTTAGATTGTGACTTTGTTCTCATGAACGATTTTATCTCCCTCCCTTGAGGGCTGTCTGATGAACACATTGCCCATTTATCCATAATTTGCCATGATGTACATAAATACGTCTTCTGGCTTACAGTCTGTCGTGAAAGTGATTTTAATTCATTTATACTAAACAGAATTGATTGTGACACAAAATATGCAGTAACTCCCAATATGGAAGATGATGGCCGTTTGCAGATACATTTTTACTTCTTACTAAGCTAATGGACTGCCGCCAGGAACAGATTCTTGCCTCGCTGTGTGACCAACCCGACGATACGACTCTGCCAAGTCCCTCACCTCTATGTTAAATGACATAACACTGCTGATTATATTTTCGCCTTTCAATTGAATGCCATTTAAACATCCACATTTATTACGGATGTCTAAATGGCATACTTGGTGCTTGCTACTAAGAAAAGGCGGTTCGGGTTGCAGAAATCCACTCCTGCTTTGTTTTCATTGTCTACCTTCGCATTTAAGAGCTCCCTAAACATGACTATATCTATCTCCATACCAAATACAAATATTTGCCGCAACAGACTATATGTGATCTAGGGGTAGCTTCTCGCGACCATTCGGGTTGTGCGTGTTATATTTTTTCGCGAACCTCGAATCTCCCGCTCAGTAATTCAACACACTAACCACTGAGCTACGCCACTCTCCATTCTATTGGCTGTTAAATTGTATTCAGCTGATTAAAGAAATCATCATTCTTCTTCTTTAGATAACGGTTACCTCAGAGTGTACCACTGGATGATGGTCACATTTTTTTTACTCTTTTTCTAAATCAAACGTGGTCATTGAAAGCTTCCACTCTATGACGCTTCCATGGACTCACGCATGCACTAGATACAATTCACAATTTATTTATTTTATTATTTCAGGATCCTGTTAAGGAGGGTGAAGCTAAAATCAAGGCGGACTTTGATCAACTGCATGAAGATATGCAGAATCTCTTTAGGAATTTGGAAGATTAAGCGTTACGCTCTTAGCTCTCTATCATCCCAGTTTACGTTTATCGTTACTTAGTTATAATTACAATAAAAAAACAAAGAATATTACTACTAATACAAAGTATGATGATAATAATGGTTAATATACAATGAATGAGCCCGTAACTACCTACCTTATTAGGAAAACCTATACATATAATACTGTTGTATGTAACTATACTATTTTATGCGTAAATTTGAGTGTTTTACAATTTAACTATGAGAATCCTTAGCAATGATAAAAGACGAAGAAGACGAAACAATAAAATGAAAAATGAAAAAAAAAAACAAAAAGCGTTGCATACGCACACGAAAACAAACATGCATACGATTGAGATTATATTGTTCTAGTTGTTGTTGTTGCCGGCGCTTTGAAAGAATTTTTAAGAACAATAAATAAAATATTTTAATTTTTTTCGTTGTAAAGTATTATTGTAAAAAAATAAATATATCTACGTACTATCTATTAAAAATAACTTGATGATAACTAAAATTTTATTTTGTGTTTTACTTTACCTTATTCGGGCTTAGGAGCCCCAGCGAGTTAATAAGAGTTGTTTTGTCTTTCTTCATTTTTATGTGCTATGTGCTCTGACCTCTGCATGGATGAAAGCAATGTACAATATAACTTTTTTGCGCTGCTCGACCCGTCTGCTAGTATTGTGGATAATCACGATCTGTAGCCTCTACGTTCAATGACATAGCGCTGTTGATTGTATCCGTTCTATTACCAAGAAGGCCTGAGTGTCTGGCATACTTCTAGACGGTTGTCCTGATGAAAGTGAGACCGCATTAGGCGTTAGAGTTTGAAACTCATCGGCATGTAAATATAACCATATTGTCTCACTCCGTATTGTTCATGTTCCATTTGTAGAAATTATTGTTTTAAGGACCACAGCTCTGAGGAGCTTAGCTTAAGCAGCCTTGTGTTATTTGAGCATTGAGATTGCTGTTTACTATCATCTTTGAAGTCGAATGGCTTATTCTGCCTGACTACAAACAGTTAGCTGTCAACGTCGTTTAATAATTTGTAGAAGTATTTCCTGAAAATCAAAAACAGAATTGTGATGTTCATGACAATAACTAATAAAAATAAAAGTAGGGTAGCGATAATGCAATCAAAATGTGAAGCTTCATATAACGCTTACATTTGAATAATGAGAAAAGAACAATAATAGGAGATAAGAATGTCGTAGAATCTTAGCATCGTCTTCTGCATATCGTTTACAAGACCTTATCTGCAATTTTGTGTGAACATTGCACCACAAAATGAATGTTCCTTTCCAGTGGAGTGTTCAGGAAAGTTGTCGTTTTAAATCACGCAGCAAGAATGCGTATTTTTTCATTCAAATATCTTGTTCATTTACTTCATTTTATAGTTCAAACGTGGAATTTAGTGCAGATTACAGGTATGAGCATTTACTGCACAAAATTTGTAGTTTTTCGGAGCCAAGTCGTGACCAAGCCTACAGTTTTGTAACACGGAAGAATTAACTAAAAATTGTAAAACTACCTACATGATATTGTCTTAGATACAAAATAGTTTTTCAACAACTCATTCGATTATCACCAAAATTCACATATAATGAAAGCTCTACAAAAGAATTGAGTGATTCTAGTTTGCTTTGGCATAATTCGTGAAGGGAATAATTTTTTTAAAGTAAAATTATTCAAAATTGAGCGAACATGTTTTGATTTGCAGCAAGTTATCGTGAACGAAAAAATACGAATTACCAACGTTGCACCAACCTCTCAATTTGCCGAAATTGGAAAAACCAATTTCAATGTAAATCTTTATTGGCACAGTTTTGGAAAAAGAATTATTCAAAGCGCTGTATAAAAGAAAATTGTACAGGCCTATAAAAAAACGTAGACAGATCAAACCAGTGATTTCTTAATTACCCATAATAAAACTATTTCATGGAAAACAATTTAAGCTACAATGAAAAAATATGCATTCTTGGTCGCCGCAACGAACATACCTTATCTCATTCACGAACCTAACTAAAGCTGTCACTTTCGTTTACGTGGACCATGGCGGTGAAATGTCAATTTTAAAAGAATTTTGTGTTTTGGTACGATTTTGTGACGAATTTCCGCATCTAATTTGCAGCGATATATTAAATTAATTGTTAATTATTAGAGCAATCCAATCGAAATTTTATTCAATCTAACCGTGGATTACAAAGTCTTAATAAATTACAGAAACGCGTAAGTGTAATCAGAGAAAACCAGTGCTTTACTTTGGTGGTTTATGGTTGTCGTGTGTGCAGAAATGTTGTAGTTTTTTGCTAAATTTATAATTTTATGCCAGTAATTATGTGTGGATATGAATTTCAATGAAAAGTGGAACATCTAGCAATATATTTACTTCTTTACTTGGCTTTGTTTTGGTTTCAATTAATGAAAAATCTAATTTATATGTATCCCCTCCAACTGCACAGGCTTCATCTAATCAAAGAAGTTTCGTAATTTCCAATAGATAGCAATGGCATCTCCCTATGGAGCACCACCGAATGAATACCAATGGGGTGGTGGTTCTGCTGAGCAATCATATAACTTTGAAGTTCCAGAATTTGGACAGGAATTGTAAGTAAATAGGCAGTTAACGTCTGGATCTAGGACTAAATACTCTTTTTTGTAGGAACTTTCAAACATTCGACAACACACAGACCTCGGTTCCACCCAACTATAATGCTAGCTATACCGATGGAAATAGCGGGGTTGGTGGTTTCTACGATCCAAATGCCTATGTGGACAATCCCTATGGAGAAGATAAAGCATTTAAACCACCAGGCGGTACAGATTTCGATGATGAACCACCATTGCTGGAGGGTGAGTCTTAAATAATTTAATGAAAAGAGCTTCTAACTGACATCGTGTGTTTTCTCTTTCAGAACTGGGAATAAATCCAAGTCACATATTCCAAAAGGTAAGCATGAAGGAGAAAAAAGAATGCACCAAAAAGTCCTTATAGGATCAAAAGAGCAAAGTAATCAAATTTAGAAATTTATGAATGAATTTAGGACTTTTTTCTGTTTTGTCCCTGGTATGGATTACTTCAATTAATTAAGAATGACGGCGTTCCGTCGAATGTTGTCCTTCAAAGGGATAATCTTTGAATTAAATTTTTAGTTTTTCTTTCTTTCTCTATTCCATTTTTTCACTTTAAAGGAAAGGAGAGAGTAGAACAATAAGGCCATGGTTTCCTTTGTGAAGTGCATGAGAGAAAAATTTCTCATTAACTCTGCCATAGGCTTTGTTTTTTTTTTTTTTTTTTTTTTCTTTTTTTTTGCTTCACTTTTATTGGACATTTGAGGGACGATTGTTGGAAAAGTATTGTGGCTGTGCCGCAAGATAAGTTCAAGTTCTGGAGAAGATAGATAGATATCGCTCTGTTCACTCGTAAGGCTTTCGTTGCTTTAATTGTTTCTTTTTGGAGGTAAAGAGAAAAGCGATGCGAGGTTTTGGAAAGGGGAAAGTGGAGTAAAGTGCATTTAATTTTCCGGAGCATTAATAGCAATCCCATTAGAACAATGAGGGTTCAATTTAGCACAGGGACAGAGATAATGTTGAGTAATTACTGCGAATGGATAAAGAAGGGGTATCTAGCTGTAAGCGAGCTAATGTAGGTGGGGTAGATTGAAACTGTAATGTGTCCTGGAATCAGAAAAAGTAGATTTTATAATGAATGAGTTAAGTGGATGAAAGGATTCGGATTAAGATTGTGGAGTGGATAGCACGTAGTCATGTGGGAAGCACTACGCTCTACGCTCTACAGTAGTACACATGTTTGACCAGATATTGCATTGTCTTGAGCATGAGACATAGAAATAAGTTGAGAGACGCAATAGGTTCTTTGTAAATGAAAGCAAACCTTGCTTACGAAGTGAATAAGAAGAAAATCTGGAACGACTGGCTGTGTAAACTTTATGTTTCCTAATCGGTCTCCAGCAAAATATGTAGCATTTTAACTAAAGAACGCAAAAGAACTCGTTTTTACGCCAATATACATACATATGTATGTATGTATGTGTAACCAAAAAGGAATGGATCACCAGACATAGCACCCTAAAGAAAAATGCGGCCACCATCCGGGAAGTGCAGTTGTATAAACCAGTCTGGAAAATCAACCAAAGTTCTCAAAACCTCTGCATCTAAACTAACACTTACCCTTTGTTTTAATTTTTTTCTATTTCCTTCGCGTTAAAAAGCTCACATCATTCCCTAAAATATCCCGTATTCATTTGATTTCCACAAAAAGGGATAGAACCACAAAATTAGTGTCCTTAAGCATAAAACTTGGCTACGTGCAAATATTTCCTCATCGTCACAGCAATGGTGTTGTAATCTATAACATGTGTGGGCGCCACTGAATTGTCACCTAACTTAGTACTGAGATTCCCCGACAGAATCTTTAAGTGCTGAATTGAAGGCAGTTGGCCATGCTTTGTAGTTGTACACTACAATTCAGAGCACACACTTGGTTCAAATTGGAAGAATTGTTGGTTGGTTGGTTTTTTCCTTCCCCAGGACAGATATATATTATCTGCCTTTCTCCATGAAGAGTGTCGCTTATGTGTGAGATGTTGTTTTGGAGTGTCTCTTCGATTAAGCTAATATTCTTCCCAATACCGTCTTTCGGATACGGCAGTAAGCCGTTCGATTAGTTCAACAGATAGTATTCCCAGAACACGAATCACAGTGAAAAAGAAGGCTATGCACGCTATAAAAACTGTTTGTGGCGGTTTATAGACCTTAGTGTTGTTTTTCAGGCCGAAGAGTCGGTAAGAAGGGTCGGTTGTCTGTCCGGCTGCTTGCTTGTGACAGCATAAAACTTGTAAACTGCCCGACGTAGGAAATTTAAATCGCCAACCCGCAGGAGTGGTTAAAAATCAAATATCTTATGAACCGATATTCGCTGTTATTTCCAAAAAAATCGATCAGTTAACTAAATGAGCGTTATATTCTACCTTTTCTACTCCTCTTCACAGGAACATTTTCGTCATTCTCTACCTTTTGAAATTCAGTCAAAGAGGAAGAAACGCTAGACCAAACAACAAAAATACTTTGTGCTGTAGGTCAAAGATCAGTGACAGATAAATTATCAAAGTCCTACAAAATTTGAGGAAGAAATTTGTATCGAAGTGATGTACACACATATGTATGTATGTATGTACATATGTGCTCCAATGTTTGCTAATAAAAATGAAAAATTGTTCCGTATTTATTTGAATGAATGCATTTTCAGTTTCATTGTTTTACTTTATATTTTGGAGAAAAAAGAGACATTTGAGTGCAATCCTCGCACCATCAGTTGTTTTTTGCTGGTCCTGCTCTTTAGGATGTTGTGTTACTGCTATGAGCCATAAATTGTGGTGGACAATATACTAAGAAACATTCCTGCGATTATCAGTTTGCGATGCATGTTTGTCATTTTGAGAATCTGTTATATTTTACCTGTGTTCTAACGTAACGACCATTGTCCAATTTGTTCCTTTACGTCCTCATTCTTTCCAATCCTAAAATCGCCACCATCATCCATGAATTCAAATGAAAGGTATGTGAAAAATACTCAAAATAGTTCACCGTGACATAGTCGAAAATAAATGTCAGCAATGTGCGATATATTTAATTCACTGCACACGAAACGGGAATGCGGAAAAATGATTGCGTTGTACAGTTTTGTTGTAAGCCCTGATGTAAGCAATAGTTATGTCCAAACACGTACAAAAAATATTCAGAATTTTTTTGCTTTGCCTCAGCATTGGAATTGAGTTTGGATGGTGACGATGGTGTTAGTGGTGTTGAACGAAAGGATATTTCCGGACGTAAATATTTGCTGCTTGATAATTGATTGCATGGGTGGATTCATTGATAAATTGTAAATCAACAGAGTTGGGGAGGGTTCGGGCAATAAATAGGCAATTGCGAGAAATGAATGAGCAGAATTCCTTTGTCAAAATTTTGTATAAAATTTTATTTATTTGTTTCCACGATTTATTCGTTATTTGTTTTTAGTGGTAAAAAATTAAACGAATTCGTTAACAAAGTCCGCCTGCATTTTGCTGGTTGATTTGCCAGCGGTGTGGTGATGATGGGTGTCGAACGATTTAAAAATTCAATTGGTATATTTTAAAATGCACTTTGATGTGAGTGTTTATTTGTGTCAGTGCCAATGTATGTAGAGGAAGTGGCATTTAAAAGTTCCGCTTACTGACTAAAAAAAGAGTTAGTATATAGTAAATAGAATCCGTGTACATGTAGTCAATACCAGTATTAAGTTTTATGTATGTCGAAACAATCAGAAAAACAAAAAAAAAAAAACTGCCGATTGGTGATTGGCGATAATAAGCAAAACCACAACATTTTCCGTTAAGCCCTTACAATTATGTTACGACAACCAACTATTTTAACTAATAAAACTGACTTCCTATTCAAAACAGGTACTTTACTGCATACCTGTCTCAGACGGCTTACTCACTTTGGACCGATGGATCCATTTAGAATTCTATTTGACTGTTGCAACGTAGGATTCTTATTTCGCTGTCGCTGGACAGTCTGTTCTACCAGTATATTTTCGACAAGACCTCACAATGGCGTCTACAATGGCCCTGTGGTTAATGCGTTGGGCTACACAGCAAGGTGTGGACTCTAGCCTCCATATGGCATATGGGATTGTCAATTATTTATTTTTAATTACGAATCGTGAGGTTAATCAGAAAAACATGCGTTTGATAGTTCTCTTCCGCAATTTGAAATAAAGAAGTAAGCGCAGAAAAACCTATTTAATGAAACTGTATTGGTATCTTGCAAGCACATACCTTTTAAGCATGCATCACTCTCTGAGCTCAGTAATTTGCGATGAATTGCAATTCTCTGCCATAATTATTCCACGGATTTCCTATGCTTTATGCACAACAATACCCTTTTAACATTTTCCACTTTTAATTATTGCAGACATTGGCTGTGTTAAATCCCCTTCGAGGGGCGGATCAAAGCATTCTTCAGGACACAGACATGGCTGGACCACTGGCATTCTGTTTAGCGCTCGGAGGCTTTCTCTTGTTGGTGAGTATACAACGTGAATTTCATTCTGCCATGAGGCTGGTTAGAGAGGAGCATTCATTTTAATATCTTTTTTTCGATTCCGCAGAGTGGTAAAGTGACATTCTCCTACATCTACGGCATCGGAGTGATGGGTTGTATTGCATTCTACTGCCTCCTCTCAGTGATGGCCACCCAGGCTCAGGTCACATTCGGAGCCGTTGTATCTGTGCTGGGCTATTGCCTGCTTCCAATGGTCGTATTGTCCGGCATTAACGTTTTAATCACCATTCAGTGAGTATGCTTTTGTTTGGAGTTAATTTTTGTTTCTTCTCTTTTCTCTCTGCGTTATGTTTTGTTTTTATGCTCGCCCTTAGTGTAAATTTATTTGTGTGTGTTATTTTTTTGCAATTGTTATTTCCATTCTTTCGTAGCACCACCATACCACCAGCATTGTGCAAACAATGAATGCGTTGATTAAAAACAACAACGGGTGCTCCCGCAACCTGCAAACAAGAAGAATATTCTTATTTAGTCTTTTTTCCTTCCTTTCACCCGTATTTACAACAAAGAACCACATCAGACCACCACCCCCATAGTTCAATTTCAATTGATTTTGTTTGAGCTGTATTTTTGCTTCTATTTGCAAGGAAAATCTATTTCATAGGGTAATCTTGGTTTGTTAAAAGAGTTTGGAATTTGCTTAGAAAAAAAAAAACTCTCAGGCCGAGTTCAATTGAATTGCAGTTTTATTTTTTTTTGCGGACTGCCTCCTTTTGAAAGTGTATGGCGAATCTGCTGAACTTGTGCAAAATTTTTTCAGTTTGTTTAGGTACATACTTTGTTAGATCAGGGGTTTAATGGGAATTGAGTATCTGATAAACTCAAATTGTACTGCTTGCAATAGTTTAAAGCTACGAGGGGGGGTTGAAAAGTTCGCGGCCTGAGATACTCAATAACAAAATGAAGTGAAAAAATGGGCTGGCTTATTTTAACAAAGACGAGAGAGCTGTGAATCTGTGTCGGCGATCACTGAAGAAAAAGTCAAAAAATCAGTTCTGGCCGACCGAAGATGTGGCAGATAGCGGACAGTTGCACATTAGCAAAGAACTGTGCGCGCTGGGTACCTAAAATGCTCACGCCGTTCAAAGTCATGCGCGGTTTCAAGTCAGCCCTTAAAAGACACATGTTTTTCCGATAGACCACCCACCCTGCAGCCCATGCTTGGTCTCGAGCGACTTTTTACTTTTTTCCAACTTGTAGGACGTTATTTTGAGGGCAAAGAAAAAGAATATGTTTTCGGTGGTTTTAAGGCACTGTTATCCGATGTGAGAAATGCATTTCACTCTCAGTAACAATCATTGCAGCGACCGTAAAGTAAATATTTGCCAGATGAAGGACAAGTAAACTATCTTTAGATGTTGCAAACTAGACCAGACTGGTTGCCTTTAAATATAACTGGATTAACAGACATGTTTTACATCGAATCTTTATAACTCTTGGCCATAGAAGCTTGACATTTTGGATGGCTATACCTTTTAGTCCCTAGACAAGAGATTAGGAGATGGATTTGTGAAATGTAAAATGACTATATTTTTTTTTAAACAGACTATAACATCGCCAGCACCTTGAGCTAGTTTCCATATCCAAATAGTTGCCTTAAGCAACAGAGTCAACTTAAGATAAAGTCAACTATCTGCTGCGTCCCAATGTGTTGAGTGAGCTGCAGGATTGTATCGAAATTAACAAATTTAAAATACATTAGCCCAGACTGCATGCGTGTTCCCACACAAACCGAATCCCTCCGTTGCCTCTCAGTTTTAACCTAAAAGTTAAATTTGTTGCAAAAATCGCCTTGACGTTCGTGACATTCTACAGTCATAAAACCATACAATTTTCGTAGTACGTTAGTAATTTATTTTGGTTCGATGTGTATTATAGTGTATATGTCTGTCTGGCTATACACAAGAAAAGTATACTAGCATCTATCAAATACCTAACCCTCGGTACTATAGGGTACAGAAAAATAGTGCAGGACACTATACCCACATCACTATAACATTGCGGGCAACTGACGATGTAGTTATGGTAGCGCCTCTATGTGTTTCGAGGCACTTCTTTTTTATGTTATCTATTTTTCGTTATTTCTCTATTTACGTTTTTCCCTATTAAGTTTTTAATCATGAAAATCCAATCACGCTGCTCCGCAGACCAACGATGACGCAAAAGTGAAGACCCGAGGAATTATCTTCTCTCGCCCTTGGTCGGGACCTATTTTAGATGGTTTTTTTCCTTCCTTTACTATCGTGTGAAATGTGTTAGCATTCATATTCTGCAAGGATGCGCTTTTATTGAACTAGTTTTAAAGTTTATTTAATTATTTTTTTTTGTATTTTTTTCCTCTCGCCCATAAGTGTTGTAATTTTTTTCTACTGCTATTTTAACAGTTTGCTGTTATTTTTTCTGCAATTTATACTTATGTCCATAAATTTTTTTATTTTTTTGTTGTTGTTTATATTCATTGCAGAGGTCCCTTAGGTTTAATCGTAGCTGGGATCAGTATCCTTTGGTGTGCGATATCCGCATCGAAACTCTTCGTGACTGCATACTCGATGGACCATCAACAAGTGCTGATTGCATATCCTTGTGCCCTTCTTTATGGAGTATTCGCATTGATAACGATTTTCTAAGAGTGCAACAGAGAGTGCGATAGCTAAAACCAATCAGTGGCTAATGAGTGTTTGAATCGAGTTTATTTAAGCTTTATTGTAAATTGTTTTTTTTTTTTTTTTTTTCTTTTTACCAGTGAGTCTTTCTCTCTGGGTTTCTGCTTTGACTTAATTTTCATTTCAATAAATATTTAAGTACTCCGAAGGCAAGAATAATAGAATAAAAGATTACGCATATCTGTAATGTTTCTCCCTGATGAATACCTCACTCAAGCTTTGGCTAACACGTTTCTGTGGTGATATCGAGTAGTTTATAATTTTTTTTTTGTATTGAAATATGGTCATGACACCGAGTTGTTTATTAATAAAAGCCGGGGCGTTTTGGTACCGTGACATGGAGATTCGAAGAAAATACAAATTGTGAGCAGAGAAATGCGTAATCTGTAATTCAATTGTTTTTACTTCGAAGGACTGACTTATCCTCCTTTGTTGTTATGTAAATAGTTTTTTTTTTGAACAGTAGGACGTAAGTCATAGAATTTGTACATATCTGGGATTGTGTTGGTTGCATATTGAATAACTAGCTAGATATGCATTAGACGTCTGTCTTGAGTTTGCCGATTTCAAAAGGAGTATCGCCTGGTAGAAAAGATAAATATCAATGTTGACAACAACAGCAGACATTTGAAGGATACAAACATGCACATGTTGACAAAGGAAAGAAAACTACTAGCTACTAATGGGAAACGATGTTTCCTCTCGTTGTTCAAAAAGGGATTTTGATCAGTGAGAGATCCGAAAAGCATAAAAGCCATAGCGCAATGGTAAGTGCTTTGGACTATTGAATAATAAGTTCAAGTTCGAAACGCTTCTTATACGCCTTTGAGTATGGCGAATAAATGCAATTGTTGTAGTACGAACAAGTATTGTTCTTGACATTACAGCGGGTAACGCCGTCTTTTAAACAGTTGAGCAAGGCATTGAGCGTTGCTTGACTTTGACTACAGATAGAGTGAAATTTCGCTGCTTCCTACTTAAATATAGTTGATACTATTAAGATACCATAAGCGCTGGTATGAAAAAAAAAAACTAATGTCGCGGTTCACAAAGATACCAGCATAGGACTCTTAAATGCTTTTCAAGTTATTCTCAAGAATTTGAATACAATCCTTTTGTATCTAAAATTCTTTGCCAGAGTCAAAAAGTCGACTTAAAAGTTGTGCAGCAGTCGAAATTCTTCTTACTATAG
Organism: Blera fallax; assembly: GCA_946965025.1. Taxonomy (NCBI): domain Eukaryota; kingdom Metazoa; phylum Arthropoda; class Insecta; order Diptera; family Syrphidae; genus Blera; species Blera fallax. Next base: position 6,409,468 of record OX337246.1, on the reverse strand, counting down.
CTGATCTAAGCTGAGCAATAACAGCCACCAAACACAACATTGCTTCTGGGATTTAGTTGATGGTTATTGTTATGTTTAGGTGACAATGAATTTAGAGAGAAATCAAATAATTTGGTATGTATGCCCGAGTGCATTTTGTGGACTAATTTCCTAAAGGCATGTAAGCTCACCTGACGGATCATGTTTTTTATTCATGGATTCCTTACATTTTCAATACATTTTACCTACCACTAGCTGTTTAATAATAAGGTCAGTGTGTAGCGTTTGCCTAAATTTAAATGTTCCAAAAGCTACTGGGAGGTCTCTTTAAACTTTCAAATAATAGCCCTTACCACCCTGACTTTCGTTAATAACAGCAAATAAAAAATAAATTGTAAATCCTACATATAACACCATCAACAGAAAAATAAAACTCCTGATAAGCACACTGCGTTCAGGACAATAGCAACAATTAAACCGAGCATAATGTAGCACAAATCAGCTCGTTTATTGCTTTTTGTTCTTTTTTTCTTTTTTTTTTTTCGTAATTTCACACTTAAAAGGATGAAGGATGAAGAAATGGACGAAATAAGCAGAAATTATTGTTGTAAGTATTATCCTTCATCTCTGCATTACTTGGTGATTATAATGAGGCTCTGTTGCTATACAGAGCATCCCATTAGGAAAGGTTGCGTTGCGTTCATCCTGTTCCTTTATTTCAGATCTTTTTTTTTTTTGTTTTGTTGGATGAATTGTATCCCTGCAATCCTTTTGCTCATTATGTAAGTGTTAATTACCACAGCTTTTTGATATTTTACATTTTAATTAGCCTGATTATTTGGCCACAGGAAATGAACAAAAAACAACATCTCGGAGAATAAAAAATAATAAAAATGTAATCATAATGAAGGTGTAGAAGGTGTGGATGGGTGGCTGCTTATTACGGTCAGCATTTTTTTCAGCAAAGTAACCACGGAAAATTCACAGACAACTACCAGGAACTTAGAGGATTTATGCATTCCGATTTTATTATTCTCTTGAGAATATCCCTAAATTAGAAAGATGGGTGTTGTTACAGCGTAAGTGGCAACAAAAAAGAATTAAGGCAACCCAGTAATCTGTACAACTTACATATTATCGTAATGCGTCTGGGAAAGGACCTTGAAATCGTTAAAATGCGTCATTAGCAGTTGGGCAATAAAACAACAAGTGAGCTATCAACTGAGTTTACCAGATTTTTACCAATTGAGTCCCAAATTGGACCTTTTAACAGTTTTGTTAGCTATCTTTCGTGCATATTTTCTGGGGTTATAGTTTGTTAGGATGTTAGGATGATTAGGGCAGTCAAGATGTTACACGTTACAGAGTTATTGCTCTGCAAATTCTGCAACTGAAGGTAAACGTGTCCATAGCAAACTACACCACACACCAACCAACCATTTATTAAAAGAACACCAATTGCATTAAGCTAAAGTTAAAGTTCGTTCGCTAATTCATTTAGAAGTAGTCGAACTTCGTCTTAGTAAAACAAGTATGATTTGGAAGATGGGAAAAAAAACTTCTGCTGGATGAACAGGCACATGGTTCGAAAAGGACTAAGAAGACAGGAGGAAATCTATTGCAAGTAAAAATACTTCTAGAAAACCATAGAAGAAATTGGTAGGAATTGTCGAGCAAAAGAGCTAACAGACAGCTAACTTAGGAGACAAGTTAAAAGCAAGGTAAAGTTTCAACTGTAAAGACACTGAATAATAAAAAAAATAACATAAAATATCTTAACATTCCAGAGTTCATTAAAAAAAATGCCTTAATCGACATTCTTCGACTTTTACCATCACCTTAATGTTCTGCGTTGCCAAAATTAAGGAAAACCATTCTAAGTTCCGTCAGTGACAAAACTGATTCGATTACATATCCTACCTTCCGCATTGATCATTGCTCGAAAATCTGGCCACAGATGTATTTGAGTGCACAGATTACATACGTCACCCTAAAAGTCGTTTCCAAGATGAAGAATCAAAAGTTCAGAGTAAACGAGGAAAGTATTACAATTCCACTTGACTTGGTTAAAATTCAAAAGCATGATTTGCAGCTTTAAGGCAGGAACGCTACAAGTGGAATATTCCCAGCCCCCGTTCAAATTCGGAACAAATTATTTGTATCACTTGTTGCAGTTTTTAAACACAGTCATGAATTAATCTACATATATACGTACATACTTCTATCAAGCCGAAAGTATACATAGTCAGCAAAAGGCCTCTCATATCCAAATTCGTTCAGCTTCGTAGGACTCAGATCTTCTACTTAAGCTAGAATAATTCTAGCAGAAAATGCAAATACGAGTACAATCTTAGATTGTCTTGGACCAAGAATTCCGCAATTGACGCCCTCTCTTTTGTCTTCGATAAGTGAGTTCAAGGCATGTCCTGATGAGCATGCTTATTGGTGGATTGTCAGTAAATTGTTGTTTTTTCACACCAGTCCAAACCGTATGGACATTTCCAGCCAGCTCTGTTGTTAGTGGTGCAAGGAAAGCGGCTAGCTTCATATCAAATGTCACAAGGCAGCGAAAGCCAGCGCTGCCCTCAACCGAATCACGCATAATACAGGAGGTACAGAATAATGTACCGCAAGAGTGCTGCGCATGGCGTACCATCTCTAGCGTTGCAGCCTTTGTTATAACAAAAAATATTCTGGCAGAAGACGATCGACAACAATACAAACTGAAGCAGGCAGAACGAGAACTAACTTCTTTAATCAGCGAAATTCAGCGGATGTCACTAGAGATATATGGCAAAGGAGAGTGACACATCTACCAAGAGCTGTCATGACTTTTAAAATTTAGCTCATTGGCCCCTAAGAGTTTGCAGGCTCTAAAGAGCCGCGAAAATCAGGCCACTTCCATCGTTGTTTCATAATCCTTTTGTCCATATAAGTTTTCATGCTTATTTTAAGCTTTAAATACTTCTACCCTACTTAATTCGCTTACCAAGGATGACCTTTAAATTTATAAACTCAAAGTGATTTCTTTTGGTATTTCAGGATATCCCTGCGAGATGCAAAAGGATTATGTTAATCCTTTCTCAAACCCGTTTGATATTCCCTATCTTATTTCTGGTAAATTTTTAAAGAATCCTTTTGCCTTTTATATGATTTTTAAGTTAAGAAAAAAAAATCAAGATCTCAGCTTTTCATCCTTAAAGTTTTGTTTTTCCTCAAAAAGGACATAAGCAACACAAAAAAAAAAAACAAAAAAAAAGAAATGCTTCCTTCTTTGCTGTTTGTTTTCATAGACTTACAACTTTTTTTTGTTTGTTGTTGTTGCTGCTTTGAAAAAAACTTTTGTTTAGCGAATACCCTTAAGGGATAAAAGGTCAAAAGAGAGAAGATCCCTTACTAACGAACAAGGATATCACTTTTGAAGAATCATATATGTAAGGCCCGGAGAGTTTCTTCGATATTTGAAAGAAAATTTCATTGGCGATATAATATTCTCATTCTTAGTCACAAGTCATAGATAAGTTTTGGTCTCCTATACTCCTCCTACTCCCAGGAGGTGGCTGAAGTTTATTCCTATCGATGTTTTCTTGTGGTGGCACTCATATATAGAAAACAGTATCTGTATGGGTGCAAGTCGAATGCTGCTCTTTGAATTTAAAGGTATAAGAACTTTTTCATGAATACACGTTGTCATTGGCTTTGATTAAGGGTTGAAGATGTCTAAATAGTTTGTACACAGGGTTGGTGTAAAGTTAGAGGTGGACAGTAAAATGAATTTTGTATATTGGTCTGGCTAAGGAACTTTTGGCCAAAGGGTAAGTACGAAGTTGAGTTATTGGAAAGGTCACTGCCAGTACGTGTGTCGTAAGTTTGGACACAGTATTGATAAAAAGAGACGCAAACAACGTCAGGGTGATTGGGTTACAGCATCACACTGAGGTGAAAGAGTACACAATGGAATCTTTTTTTCTGAGCATATGCAATCCGCATTCGCTTCATGGACATTAGGGGATTTAATAGAGAAAGTAATGATTTATAAGGGACTTGGCACTACAATGTGAAGTTGATTTAGATCCAAATCAACTTGCCTTTTCAATCATATTCAGTTATTGTTGCTGGGAAATTGATAATCAGCTCTGGCACTGCGGTCTTACTTAGAGGCTTTCAGTCTAATTCTATTTTGGGTTAAATTACTTATTTGTGAAGAAGTCCATGAACTTTTTAGGGTTGATTGCTTTTTATATGAATGATTGCGAGAAGAGAGGTCCTTTGTTCACTGTACAGGATTGGTCGGGACGAGTAGAGTCTAATTGTATTGTCGGTTGGCCATTTAGTTCTGACCTAGCTTCACCCAATCAAGTGAAGAATGACCAGATTTCTCTTTCCTAGTTCCAGCAAATAGACAGTGAGAATTAGTCTGACTTTCATTGTTGCTCAGGTAAGCGCTATCAGAGAAGCTTAGCTGTCCTAGAAGATAAAAACTACTCACACACTGAAAAATCGTTTTAAAAAGATTTTCTTACAAATGAAATAGGCCTTGTCACGGCGCTTGGACTTGCGGTGAATGTAAAACCTACAGTTATGCTCTAAGTCCGGAACTTGTTTCTGAAGGATGCCCTCCCATGGTCGAAGTAATCTGTCGCTACTAATTACCCTTCAACGAAAGAGTGTTACCACTAATGCACTCTTTACAGATGAGGTGGCATCGGAAGAATCCCCGTGATGGAACTAATGGTGGCGTCTTCAATCCCAGTTAGGATAAAGTACTTGGTGAACACCTTGATTGGGTTACTCAGACCTATTCGGAGACTCAAGAAGAGTCAACGTTCGAGGTTGTAAGCGTTTGGCGTCCAGGTTGCATTCTAAGACTCTTCTTTCAGTTTTTGTTGTGATAATCGTCTAACGATTCTAGTAGCCCATGCTGCCAACATGTCTGAATAATCAATGCTAGGGATATGCCTTTGCGGCGCTGGGTCACCTTTCAGGCTTTACTCAGTTTTTCGCCGCTTACTGTCCTTACGTGCTTTATTCACCTGAGCTCGACCTGAATGCTGGTGACATATCCATTCATTTCGTTCCAGGTCTTTTTCGACGGAAACATATCTCCAATGATATATCTGGGGTCCGCAAAGTTTGCATGCCTAGGTAAAAAGCGCGGACAGTGGAACATCACGTGCACTAAGTCTTATTCTTGGTTATCGCGGTCCGAATATGTGCAAGTACTTTCTCTATCCTCCGTGACCAGTTAGGAACTGTGTTATATTATAGTTCACCTCTCTTGTGTGCCCATCTGCCTGTTGTAGACTCAACCTATCGGTTTTGGCATTTTACCATTGAGATCGCCCTTTAATATTTCCTTCACGCTGTCGACTCGCGAGTTTTTTTGTGTTTGTATACCTGTTTCATTTCGTTCATACCAGCTATGATACATGCATCTTCTGAGACTGTTCCATAGGCGCAAATTGTCGTTAGAGCAGTGAGTCTATAGTTCTTTGATAATTTCCGCCTAGATCCTTTTGTTGCCATAGCATCAACCCACACTGGGGATTTGTACAGCTGAGCTAACTACTATGGACAATAGAATTCTACGACTATATCTGGGTCCAACCACGTTTGGCAGTATCCTTGTTAGCGATGATGGTAGTATCGACTCCTTTTCTCCACATACTCCAAGGGCCTATTGCCTATCATTACACTTAGGTAATTGATTGCCTGTTTACAATAACTCACTTGGTCTGCACGTTTATATATTTTACTGCATTGCGCCAGGTCATTAGCACTGCTTCGGCCTTCTGCTTCACTAATTCTAAACCTGCTGCCTTCAACCAGGTTTTAATGTTTGAGATCGCCTCATTTGTTGCTCATTATACCTTGTGAATGTACATATTTCACAACAGTCATCACAGCGACTACGACTTTTGTTCTTGACGGTTTGACCGAAGCATTGGTGTCCATTCTCTCTATATGTTGTTAGACGAACTTCTAACTCGTCGTTGAATCTTCTCCTCCATTTAAGCCCATCAACGTAAACATTCGAAAAAATCAGGGGTATCGTCGTCCGACTTTGAACTAAACACACCTTGTGCAGCCATCTTTACCAAACTGTAAGAACCGGGCTTGTTTGTGACGTGGCCGTGCAGGTTCGAGCCCCGCTGGCAAACAGCAACCACAGTCAACAACAATAAAAGAGAAACGAATAAAATCTAAGCTTCTCCAACCCCTACATCAAAGCAGGATTACTGGCCTTGGTAGTACAGTAGACAAAAATGAGTCTAACTAACAAAACTGTCCACCATACCTGACCTCTTAACTATTTACTTGAATGAAAGGCGTGTATTTTTCTAAGCTTGGGCTTAGGGGAAAAAAACTCAAATAAGAGGTCTATGTGTTCCAAAATGAAAGCCAAAAAACGATTTTTCTTCTCTTAATTTAATTAATAATTCCCAATTCCTTGATAACAAGGATGAGAAAAAAAGAGCCAACCGACCTTTAACCCCGAATAGATTCATTAATAAAAATATACATCTTCCTTTCTCCCACAGAGATGCAAATCATATCCTCGCAACCACATTTCTCTGTCTCTCGCCTCAATTATCCGCTGGCGAACATAAGGGCAAACAATCTGCATTTGAATAATAAATGATAATATTAATTAACAAAATTAATTCAGTACCGCAGTGGAAAGGATAAAGGGTAATATGCACACACACACACACACACATCCATCCACATCTCAAAAACAAAAAAAAAAGGAAAAGCGAGGTCGCAAAAATGAATAATTATTTCGATTACCGCAGCAAAAAATCGCCCGTCATTCATTCTCCATTCACATACACTCGTGCATACTCATATTCTGCAGTGACACCATAGTGGGAGCCTCTTGCTGTACATGGTAGGCTCAAGCCTTAAAAAGGATATTGTTGTTCTACGGTTTTATAATTTTTTTTTTTGTTTTATTTATTTTTGTTCCTGCTGCGGTGCAATTCTTCCAGGGGTATTCTGCTGATTTTGGTTTTATTTTTGCGAGGATATTTGGCAAACGCGTGGCCTTAATTAGACCGTGTAACAGTGGAAGAAAGAAAGAAAAAAAAAAAAAAAACTGGATCCCCTTTAGCTTCATTTGGGTTAATGAATTTATTAATCATCTAATGAGGATTTGCTCCATGATTGTGTTATTTTAACCCCACTAGGCGATATTTTTGACGGTACCTTTATAATGGAAACTTTTGCAGAATCTCATTTTTCCTTAACCCTGATGACTGGGATTTTTTTTAGGTACTTCACGGAAGTGTACTTAAGTTTCAAGGATAATTTTGTGTATGTACTCGTATATATGTATGTATTTTTTGAAAAAAAGTTATCTCAAGTGTGGTGGTTGTACAATCGATATCCACTGAAATTTAATGTCCCATCCGTGAAGATGGGAAAATATTTTCATAACAATTGTACGTTGACATGAGAGTAGCCCGACCGTCAAGAGAGAGGGATAAGAAACTTTGAAGTGCTATTTGTGATAGTTCTTAGTGTTGGTTGGACACAAGTGCAATGAAATGACCACTTCTGGGAAAGGATGAAAAATGAATGAATAAAAATATCTTGGATTGGAGGTCAGAGCTCATGTAGAACAAATAAGTGTCCTTGTGGGTTGGTCAAAAAAGAAAACGAAGGATTCAACAGTTTTGGGGATGAAAAGTTAATTAAAAGACCGTTTTATGAAAGTCACTATAAGGGACCAAACACTGAATAATCATACTCTTTATGTGAAGATTAGTCTTGACTCCATCCTACTGGACTACTGAGTTCGAATCTCACATGACATTGAACGTTCTCTGATACTTATTTTATTGACGTAATTCATAGCTCCTCGATCGTTATGGTAGTTTCTTCAATGATTTGCAAACCGCTAGAGATCCAACTAGATGTGATGTCTTACTATCACTTTCTCAATCTGTACGTGGTTGCAGTACTACATAGAATATAGTAGGGGCCCCAGTTTGGGCGCCATTGTTTCTGTATTTTGGAGACTTCTTGTATTGCATGAAAGCTGCAAGTTCGGGGTCAATATAGGCACTCTTGAAATAGACGCGTAGGCAAATAAGGGACTTACAATAATGGCGCCCGATGTGTACTCTTTTCTGCGTTCCGAAGAAGGCCTCTTGATATAGAAAAATCTGTCAAATAAAGCGACTTCTTTAGAGGAGCTAGGTTAATGTGTACCTTGTTACGTAAATCACTGCTCCAATAGGCAAGTAAGGCAATTTTATAAATTAAATTACCACCGGGAACCTGTGAAGAGAACCACTGACTTAGGTCTCTCAGCTCAGTATTACGTAAGTCTGCTAGTTCCGTGCAGATGTGCTTACTTATAGTCTCATTCAAAATTATTTTTCTGTCGGTGAGGACAAGTCATTCATACTAATCGTTGTGAAATATCCCGAGATGCGTATACCAATAGCAAGGCGCCCAATAATGATGCAAGATGATCCGTGCGTCATTGCGCCGACTAAGCTTAACCAGAGAAAGAGGTCTCTTATTGTTATAGTTTGGACATGAAGCCGCCACTCAATCTGTTTTGGTTTGAATAATGGCTTCATCATCAATGTTTATCTTAAAAGAGTTAATTGGAGCTCGTCTCCCTCCCCTGTTCGATATATTCATTCTTCTTTGCTGGTAACTATGAAAATATTTGAAAACAATATTGAAGACGAAGCAAAATGCATGTCATCATTAGAAAAGGTTGTTAGGTGGATCAAGAGAGGGCAGTGCCGTCCGCAGTCAATAACAGTACAAGCCAGAACCACACGAGATAAAATCATCGAATGATCAGATGCTAAAACCGGACACGTGATAAGATCATCGCACTAGCACACGTCGAAACCGAAAACCACCAAAATTGTTACATGCCAGAGCCCTTAAACTTGCTTCCTGCTCCCTGTGCCACAAAAACCCCACAAACATACTACTTGCATACCACAAAATTTGCTTCCTCACTGGAAAAAGACTGGAAGAGGAACGCCAAAACTTATAGCAAAGATAGAGGCAAGGCCTGAACAAATGTGAGTCTCGAAAAAAAAATTGTGCAATCACCCGCGAAGTTTTTAGATCAATCGATTGAAAGCTACCTTGCTTAGTACTTGCTACCTTGATTCTCCATTTTGTTTAATGATTGCCGTCACGAGAAGCTAGTCTGTTGCGGTGATTCCGATTCAACACAAAAAAAAAAATGAATATGCAATGTCTTAGCAGCGAATTTAAGTTTTATTTAACAATTTAATTTTACCCTCTGGTATCGGTCACGTCCAAAATCCAAGTGGCCGAGACAATCGACCATTGACCATCAGCAGCCAGAATGCACCCACGAAAACACACACACACACTCTCAACCGATCATGCACTAGCTGCGTGTGCATTGTGTGTGAATCGTACGATGAGTGTTGGCGCACACGGATTGGATGCTGAGGATGCATCGTTCGATTTAATGCAACTGCACCGGAGTGGTGTGATAAAAATTATACAGCGAGTAACAAGTTATTCTTAAAAATTAACAGAGAGTAACAAAATAACGATATCGAATAAATTAAATAAACAAAGATAAACTAGCAAATTTAAATTAACAGAGAGTAGCAAAATAACGATATCAAGTAAATTAAATAAACAAAGATAAACTAGAAAAAATTTAAATAATCTCAAACATGCGGCAAGAATGTATTTTTTAGCATGGCTATGCGGGGTGGAAGTTTTGTGGTAGGAATTTCTTCATTTTCTTGTAAGTTTTCTGCTCATAAGACGTACCTACAGATAGCGGAAGCAACCCTTTATGGACCAAAGTGAGCGCTTGCATCTGGACCCGGACATTCAGATCGTAACGTGGAATACTCGATCCATTAACAGACCACATGAAGCCAAAGAACCAGCGGGGACTGTGAACTGTAATCGAGTTGATTTTACAGCGCCCCTCGTGCCCCCTCAGGCAAGCATGTGAGTTAAAGCCTAATATGGAGCCATTTAGGGCCCCAAATTTAACATCAGCATAGTCCGTAGTTACACCACAGAAAGGAGAAAGATGACGTAACTAAAGACTACCTTAATGAGCTCCTTGAAAAAGCATATGATAATAACGAACAGTGACAACATATTCCTTTAAGCAGGTGTGACGGCTTTGCAAAAGTGGTAATTCATCCACGACATTCAACAAAACGTGACTCCAGTTGGCCGATTAGTCCAATTTCACTTAACGCGAAGAGAAAACGTATTTTGATTCTATGCACAAGGATGGCCAAGGGACAGAAGATACAATTACGAATCCACTCCTTAGCTATTAAATAAATCGAGCTACTTAGCCTCCGCTTGCATTTTTCCCAGATAATGTTCCATCATGAGAACAAAATCTACGTATATGAGTATTAGAGACAAAGTCAACCGTTGAAGACAAGATACTTAAACTATTCATGAGCACTAGTGTGAATTTCCATTTCTCTTACGAGACATAAAAACACCCCCCAACGCTCGATCCTTTGGAACACTTTAGTTAAAGAAACTTAAACTACTGCAATGTCTTATGACACTTATCCAACAAGTCACAGTAATTTGAATTCTACACATACATACATATATGTGTATGTATGTATGCTGTCCCTCTTTGTATAAAAGGATAAAAACGAAAGAGCAAATCTTTGATTTCTACATCTGCATTCTGTCAATTTGCCAAGGACATACTGGATACTCGACACAGGAAGAGCATTTCTTCCGCAGTTGCATTAAAGTTCAAAATCCGATCAGTAGGGGCAAACAAAAAAAAACTTCCTAAAACAAGGACTAACATAGAAAAAAAAACGAAAAAAAAATAAAAGAATTCAAAATCACAAAAAGGCACCAGCAGCAGGAGGAAGAGCAGCAGCAGCACTCAGATTTCTAAAGTCCTTGGTATTTGTATTCCCTTCATTTTGGCAATATCGCCAAGAAAGCGCTCTCAAGCTCAATCAAGCGTTTTATTCGTATATTTGCAGACACATTAAATGTGCATAGCAAATCGGTAAACATTAGCTTTGCTTATGCTTGAAGGCGAAAAGGATTTGCCTGCGATATAGATGTATTCGTTTTTCCCTAAACCTCGATGCGCTGCATGCATTTCGTTTGTCATGTTCTCAGGGTATGTGAGTGCACAATATGTGTTCATACGAGTGTGTAGGTTTTATTTTTAGGAAGAAATTTCCGATATAGCTTCTTGCGAGAGAAGGATACCTCGTCCTGAATCGTTGCAAGCAACCGTGCATGCATATATGCAGGATAAACGTGTTTACGAGTGTGTGCAACGAGTGATAGCATTCAGCCAGCTAACACTGCATACAACTACCATCACCATTACAATCACTGCATCTCAATAAAGGATTATAAATATCCTGCAGAAACAGATTTAAAATATATCGATGCCAATGCTCCTGCTTGAGTTTGTTGGAATTCACTTTCTTGCATGTCAATCGGTCTCTCCAGTCCTACCCCAAGATACTGTGTACCGTTTCGGAACGTAATCGTGCATAGTCATGTGTCATATGCAGATCCTCGAAGGACGGTCGCCTCTCGAATAGCAAAAGGAATTTCAATAATTCAAATCACATGCAATCGGTTGGAAGTTGGAAATTTCTGTCGAACCAAATAATTTGTTGCTGCCATCTGCAACTGCATCCGAGGCGAGGATGGAGACGGTGTACACCGACCGGATGGATGGTATTAATTAGAAAGACAAACATATCCCTGGCACATAAGTTATTCGTTGAATCAAAAGCCCTTTTTCCTTGAATTTTCTCTCCATTGGGAGCCTTTTACACCTAGTTGATGATATTCTGATTGCTGTGGCCCCCACTAAGGATATTCCCTTTGAGCCCAGATAGTGATTCTTCCAATTGACACGAGTTCTTATGGATGCAGGAGACCACATGAACGATGTGAGGACCACCCGAATCATTGCAGGCTATTTTATCGAATATAATTTTAATGAAATTCGGATTTTCAGAATTGTTTCTACAATGGCCGTCCGTCCAATCGTTTTCTGCAGGTCCCCAGAACATATCGAATATCAGGGTGTAAATTGAACAATTTAATTCATTCGAAACGTCCTTCGAACGATTATTATGAAATTGAATTTAATTTTGGAATTGTGATTGGTTCCGTTTCGAATTGCAAATTAAGTGGAGACCCGAGTAAGGGAATTTCAATTTGCTGGAGGATGGGGAACACCGTGATAGGATTCGTGAAAATCTATCCAATTTTGACGTCAGTTTCTAGCTACTCGGAATCACCTTAGTGGATTTTATAATTGCGTCTTTATCTCTAAATATCGTACTAGCAGCACGTTCTTGTCGCTTTGTTATGCAGTACTAATTTCGAATGGCAATTCAAGTTCTATAACATTCACTAAAATGTTCATAAATCAACAACAAGTCGCTTCCTTATCCGGCTCGAAGGACCAATGGGACCAATGAACTATTTCCATTCCACAAATGTGTAGCGCGTTGCTAGCCTGATAGTTTATTTATCATGGAAAGAAACTCGGAAGAATTATACTCAAAGTTTGAGGAATGTAAAAAAATGTTCATTGAACTTGCTGCCTGGTTCTGAAGGAAGAGTCCAATTTAAAATCGGAATTTTGTAAAAACCTTTCTGCTGTACCAATCGGTAGATGTTGCTAGTATCTTCATGTCCTGTTACAGAAAGTGGACGTCTTGGAGAAAGGGTGCATTCTAAGCAATAAATCCTAAATCCTTTAAAACTTTTAGCCTATACTGAAAATTATGAAGAAAGTTGTCAATAATTCAGCCAATACTGTGAAGGATAACTACATTTATGTATGTGATTTAGTGAATGTTTACATAGTGACGCCTAGTGATAGTGGCAGAAGCACTTAGTATCTATTCACACCGTTTTAAGACGACCATTGATTGGAACTGAGGAAGATGAAGAGAACCGAAGGCTTGTCGGTTTTCTGACAGGGCAAAGGTGCCTTTGGCAAGTATAAGGGTCTTACCGCTGAAAAGAGTTCTTTGGATCGGCAACGGTAATACCAATATTTATCGGTTGTTTGGTGGAATAATCTGCTTCACTGTTTCTTTTGCTAAACAACTTGTCTCGGCTGCATAGGGGCTTTCCCTAGCACATCCTTGCTTTGCTGAACCTCCCTCCTCTATGTATATTTGCATATACCATGGACTGCATTCTGAAAACCATCTATAACTGGGGATTGGATTAATTTGACCGAACTTCCTCTGACGTTGGAATGGCTTTGGCCAAACTCTGAGCTGGGGATAAATGCCACGAATTCACCGGACGCCTCCAAAATTACACCGGGGTCCGCTGTTCCTGCCTTTGTGAAGAGCGAAAAAATAGGCTCTATTCTACGTTAGGTTATGCATCTGTCTTCTTAGTGGAGATTTGCGCAATCCAAATGGTCATGTGTTTTACTATGAAAAATATATGGACATGCGTCTGTAGCGATAGCTGCACTTAACGCTTTTGCAACTTCGAAAATAGATTGACAATCCAAGATCTCTCTGAATCTGGTCGGAAGAATAGATTCGTTCCTTCTTGTCTGAATTCAAGGGTCACACTGGAATCTAGGGAAACGAGATCTTCAATGAGTTTGCAAAACCTGGCTCAGTAATAGTTTTCTTAGGACTTGAACCTGCCTTTGTCTGCGATTATTAGTTCCATCGACGACTGTGTTTCTCGTGGACTTTGGTGCCACGGTGCTGCTGGATGGAGACAAACCAAGTGTTTACAGCTGGATATCTGCAAAAAATCCGAGTTTTTTTTTAATAATTCTCAGAAGAATTGACTGCAGATGTCAAGCCAAGAACCTCAACGTGTTGGGTTTGAGCGACACACCCACCTGGTCTGCATCTCAGGAAGACGATGGTACAGTGGAACTTCTTCTTCCTTTTTGTTCGGCAAGGTTATGAGCAGGATTATTGGAATCATAACCCTCCCACTTTACTGCATCCTTACTGGTCCCCCTGTGGTATTCGCCGGGTGATACAGTGGAACATTTCCTTAGTTATTGTCCAGCTCTTGCTCACTTCAGGTGACAAAGCCTTGGAGACTACGTGATGAGTGCTGATTATCTAAGCTTTTTACTGCTGAATACCCTTCTCGTCTTTCTCTGAAAATCGATGAGAAAAGCACTTAAAATCGGGTCTCTGGATGGTTCGTACAATGGGCCAGTAATTGATCTTGAGTGTATTAGTAAGTAGTAGCAACCTCCACCAAAAAAGAAATAAAAGAAATTGTCTGACGGGTGCTCGAGGTGCACTCGTAGCTAACCTAACCCAACCAGCATACGATTAGGTCACCTGTTTTTTACGCCCTATTTGCGCTGTGCTTTAAAATGTTCCTCTATCTTGCTTGCCAACTACTTATCAAAAAATACATTCATTAGTCTCCATATCGTGCAGTACAAAGCCAAGGGTCAAGCATCACTTTATCACAGAGAAATCATAACTCCTTTGACCTTTCTAAAAATCCTTTCACTCAAAAGTCCACTTTAAAAGCGATTTCAGATCCAATTAAAGTTTCCCTCATGAAGTTCGCTCATTGATGGACGTGAAATATGTGAACGACATCATATTCAGATGTCTATCATACTCGCAGATACTAACACTATGTACGAGTAAACTATAATGTGTGTGGCCTTGGACAGATGAGGGTTTTCATCCATCCATGGATAGAAACTATCCTGCCAGCACTATCATTTGAATCAACAACATTGTGCTTCCAAAAATGAAAAGTTTTTCTCTCTCTTTCAACAGCGAACTCAAATATTCAAACTGATATGAGTCGAATAGTCAATTTCATTATCCTCTTCAAGGATACGATGAGCATCGGTAGCTATGTGTATATGTCGGGGGGTATAAGTGTTTGCTTAATCTCTCAATTATCGGATTAGTGTGGATCGGTATAATGGAGGGCAAATATTTTCGCTTCCATTAAACTTTTGTGCAAAAATGTATCACCTCTGCAGTTGATCCTTTCAGATATGGAATGGGGTGGTTGATGGTTTCACTGTGTACTTGCATGGTATTTTTCCAAACATCTACCCCTCAATCACTATCTCATTGGAACCCCTTCACATTTCGAAAAGTCGTAATCGAATTTGGTATTAAGGGTTAGAAACAAAAAAACAAAAAAAAAAAATTAAAGGGAAAATGTGCAGGGCCCTCCTGAGGGTAGTATAAATCGAGCATCTTTTAGCAAGGGGCTCTTAACCTTAACCTTAACTTTTGGCCTATTAAATACGATAAAGCCATCTTTAAGATGTAAACACCACCCCAGGCCCAGTCCAAACCAAAGACAGCTCCTGGATATGTTAACGTATTTATCCACTCATCTCATCCCATATAAAAGGCAAAATGTGGGAAAACATAAGATGAGAGCGATAAAATGTGTGTGATGAGGAGGAACAACACACAGATGAGTGTTAGGATTCACATTTTCATTTCATTCATTGAAAGGAGGTGAGGGGAAAAAAAACTTACCGATGCGGAATGAAATCGAATGAAGTACTAAACGAAAGTTTTTCCCTTACAAATAAAGTTTTCATTGTTAATTTGCTTTTTAGCTTGTTTGTAGGGCTCTCAGCTTTTATGTTATTATGTCGAGTAAGGGGAAAAATTTAAATTTCCAAACCGAAAGTAACTTTAGATGAATTGTTCGGATAAATGCTAAGAGCATTCCGATAGGTATACATACGTAGGTTTTGCTTTTATATTTCAATACTTTGGAAAAAGCAAAAGTTTTGCATCTAATTGTTTGTCTAATATAGTTGCATCGTCATGCTTTTGTTGTTTTGTAAAAGTTTGATGTTATTTAATAAAATAAATTCCTTTTTTGGGTTAATCTGATTCTCAAAATATTCAAAATCCAATAGAAACAGTTGGTAAAGTTTCAAGTCACCACTAATGAAGAAAGGATACGAGAACAATCTGGGTGGGTGGCATGGAATGAGGGTGTTTTTTTTAGCCGGAAAGAACATTTAACTAAAAAAAGCCCAAAAATTAATTTTGCCCCAAAAATCTTCCATCATTGAAAAGAATTGATTTATTAATTTTTATTTGTAAATGATTTCGGGCATATGGCAACCATGCACCACGTTTTTTACGAAGTGCATTCTGCACGACATATTTTGGGTCATTTTTTCGAGCAATAGTGAACGCATGTCACGAATAACACTTGATAACTTTTAATATTTGCTGGTTTATCAACATAAATCAGTGACGTGTCAACTTTCAAGTCCATCTCTCGAAATCAAGTACTAAATTGTGATTTTGATACACCGATGGTGTCTGTATGGCATGTAGCATCATCCTGTTAAAACCATTGGTCTTCGAATCCCATTTCAGTCAAAATAATAAATGATCATCATTTTGTAACCATCTCCACTGGACGTTACGTAAGATCTATCCTTATAAGAAGTAAGGCAACCAGTGTGGAAGCCACACCAAACGGTTCAATTTACTGGATGTAATGGGATATACAGTCTACCAAATTGATCACATTGCGACCGACGCAAGGCATGACTCCAGTATTCTGGATGTCCAAACCTTCCGAGCCGCCAACATCGACTCGGACTACAACCTTGTTGCAACCAAGGTATGAATGCGGATATCCCCAACGCCACAAAGAAGAATTATTGTGAGAAGATTTAACGTCGAAAGCTGCAATCGTAGAAACCGAACGCGTATTCCGAAATATCTCGACTCCTGTGACGCCAGTATCACGCTGCCAACATGCCATCAAAAATGCCCCATCTCATGTGCTGGGTTTCAGCCGATCACCACCAAGAAACTCCTGGTTTGACGAAAACTGCCAGCAAGCACATGCAGTTAAAAAAAAGCGTATAAAGCGGCGCTGCAAACAAGGACGAGGGCTGCTCGTGAGCTCAAGGAGTATAAGAGACATGAAGGACATCGGATTCTCCAGAAGAAGAAATAAAACGAGAACCGCCCGATCGAAGATTGAATAAGATCCAATATCTGATCGAAGATATTGGAAGATTATACTCCAAGAATAATGTGCGGAAGTTTTACCAAGAGGTAAAAAGAATGTGTCAGGCCAACAAGACCCGTACGAAAACCTGTAGATATGAGGAAGTAAACCTGAGAATATGGAAAAACTTTTTCTGCAGACTCTATAACGGCGATGACGAGCAACATACCACTGTCAGGCAGAATGCTCCATTCAAAATAGACGATGATAGCCAAAACTTCCCCCCGCCTGACCAAAACGAAGTGAGTATAGCAATATCCAAGCTTAAATCAAACGAAGCTTCTGGTCCTGATGGCCAACCGGCCGAGTTGTTCAAGGCAGCTGGAAATGACTTGGTAGAGCAAACATCAACTCATTTTCAAGATTTGGTCATGGAATCTCAGCATCGTTTGCCCGATCCACGAGAAGGGACACCCCCTCAACTGCGCCAATTACAGAGGCATCAGTCTCTTCAACATTGCGTATAAAATCTTATCTACCAAAAGACTTTTATGCAAGACTTTGATCATCCCAGTCCTGTTCTATGGCGCTGAGGCATGGACTCTGTCGAAAGCGGATGAAGATATCCTCGGTCTTTTCGACAGAAGTATTCTTCGTAAGATATTCGGTCCCGTTTGCGTTGAGGGGCTTTGGAGGAGAAGATTCAACGATGACATTTACGAGCTGTAAAAAACTGTGCATCAGTCGCTTGAGATGGCTAGGACATGTAGAGAGAATGGACAACAATGCTACGTCCCGCAGAGTCTTCGAATCTAACCCGGAGGGACAACGCAGTAGAGGAAGACCCCGCCTAAGGTGGCGCGCACCAGTAGAAGAGGACCTTAGGCAACTTGGAGTGCGCAATTGGAGGAGCCTTCGATATTCGTGCCTCCTTATATGTATATTTAACAATGGCCGACCACCAGTCTTTTAATTTAACAAAAGTATAAAAATTATAATTTTTGGCATTGCCAGGCGCTTTAAATATTCTAGTACAAATAATTAGGTTCTAGGAATGAAATACAGAGGGCGTTAAGAACTACAAATAGGATTTGCATTACAAAATATTTTTATTTTATGCAAATGTTTACATGAGTAATACCAAATTCTGAACTTATGTGGGAGACAGACTGCTGGTATTGATACTATAGTATGAATACCATGGTATAGTGAATACTATAATCCCTGACAGACTGCACTTCGTAGTAAACGTTGACTTTTGCGTTTCGTGGTATACTTTGACATTTGTGTTGCGCCTCCTCCAGCTCCTTACACATTTTTTGCAACCCTCCAATATTGCGTCTTGCTCCTCGTAGCTCGCCGATATAATTCCTCTAAACTTCTCTTACTTCATTATTTCCAATGCAGATAAAATTGTCCTCCTTAATCCATTTCAAAACATTTTTCGCTGTGATTGCTTGCTTTGGAATTGTCAAAGAAGCTATGAAGAACCACCAACAGAAAGAAAGTGGCGCTGCAAGCAATAAGATGGTGGTATACCACCAAAAATTTGCGAATCTCAATACTAGGTTCTATTCATGGTATACTAGGTTTTAACGTGGTATTGCAGTGACAGACATGTGGTATAGAACGTAGTATTGCTATACCATAGTATCAATACCAGCAGTCTGTCTCCCACATTACATGAACAGTGAATCAACGGCACAACACCACAGGAGGGGAGAAATAACTGCTATTTGCAGATAGCATCTCTCTCAACCTCCATCCTAAATTTACCACGTCATTTATTCTCAGCGGCATTTAAGACGATATGAAAGGGATCTATTTGAGGATACTCTATACCTTCTGGTAGAATAACAAATACATATAATCGAAGGTAGCATTCTCGAAAACGCCTTCACTGTAAACAAACACACCTTGAATATAGCATTTTTCTTTCATGGGTTCTTAATTTTGTGGACAAAACTACGCATGGCAGATTCACAGGATCTACCACTCTTTGGCGTGTCGTTATTTACTCAGACGTTTATTCTCCAATACAAACGATCTCAAGTATTTGTTCACTATACGTTCTAGGCTTTTGAACATGAAGGCTGACAGCCCGCATTAAGGCAGCCTAAATTTTAATATTTTCGCCAAATAAAGTCTTCTCTACCCAGTTTGGGGTTGGGGACGACTTTGATATTATACCTAAAAAGTGGTTCAGAGCCATCGCAAGGATATCACCACCCTTCTTTAGCATTAATAGATGTTTTCCATTAGGACTGTGTGATTTAGAGTTTTCACAGGATGAAAAGAAAAATTTGTCATCTCTTCGGCTACTATACGGAAGACAACGCTGCAGTTAAGGTCATAGTTAAGGTTTTCTGCTCAAAAGAATCTATCTTACTAAATAGAAGTAAGAACCATGTCAAACGAGCTTGTGTGAATTTTTGAACGACTTTACACAACCTGAACCTTTTTTCATGTCCATCAACTCTCTGAAGAACTTGGAGTTCCCCACTTAAGTTTATATTCTTTCGGGGCAGATGGATGTAGAGCCCTGCCTTCTTCTTTTCGATTCTCGACTGCTCCATTTAAAAGTTGTCCGTATAGGGGGTCAGCATAAACATACTTGAAGTTGAGGAGGTTCTAAAATCCCAAATGCGATAGACGCCAGTGGGTTAATAGGAAGCAAAAAGTAGGGTAGCAAGGGTACACGGTTTCAACACAAAATTTCTAGAATTTCTTCTTCTTTAATGGACGAGTACATACCATTCAGTCTCACTGGGTTCCTGTTCTCATTTTTACTATCAAGCATTTACTTCTATGAATACATATCCAAACCTCTGAAAGGAATATGCAATGAACTATTTTGGAGAATCTTTCCAAGAACTGATGTGCCACACAATGCCCCATTTAATATGCTTCCACTTTTATCTCCTTTCATTTTATTCCAAAAACTTAATTTTTAATTTATTCTTTTATCCATATTCCTTGCATCCTTGCCCGTGTGCATTGTTCATATTAAAAATGCATAAAATGGCGGAACGTACTTACTTTAATAATAAAGTCCTTGGCAGTAAAAAAAAAAAAAAAAAACTGTACACACTTGTACGTAATACTTCACAGATCCATTATGCACAGACCCATACATAAAAAGACGTAAAAAACCTTCACACACACACACTGAGTGAGAGAATTAAATGTGAAGCAGGTGTGCAGGAAAAAAGGATCCACTCAACAAAACTTCGTAGACTAGGGGCATTTAGTTAAACATCGCTAATAGTCACTGTCCGGAGTAGTTAATTGAGTCTGACAATGACCTACTCGAGTGCAGTCCTGCCGTTGGCAGGAATAAAGTGAATCTAGACAGCGTGAACATTTAATTCGCTCGCACACCGGTAAAAAGTCCTCGAAAAACAGTAGAAAAATTTAATAAAACAAAAATACTAACCAACAAGTTGAAGGACAGAAAGGACAGCGTGTAATGGCTGGAAAAAAAAAACAAATTCGCGCGCTCAACAACTGTCGGCTACTGCGGAAGGATGTGGCTGAAGAGTTAGTTCTTTTTTTTGTTCACCGTTGTTTCCATGCCATCTGTGGAGTTGGCTGACAGCCGAGACTTCTCTCACTGGCTGGCACTGTGCTGTGTCATAATAGCCTACCACTATTGTTCCAGCCAATTGCCAAACCACCACGGCGTGTAACTCAACAGGACACTTGTAAAAAACCGTTTTAATACTCCACCATGAGGTTACTGCGACGCCAATTGATGGTGGCAGTAGCTGACGTAGCTCCACCGCTTGTAATGGCATGTTAAACAGGGTGGTCAGACACACCAGACAGGACAGACAGTGTGCAGACAGTTGGGCGTATGTACAGTTAAACGGAAGTACACCTTTTTTCCTGCGGTTATACTTGGTGTTAATGTTCGTGGCATATGTTTAGCCCGTGTTTATGGGTGTGGTGATGAGAGTGATGCACTTCGTGTAGCATCTGATGACAGAAGGCTTTCAGTTGTAACTAAATTAGTGTGACATAATCTTTTGTAAACACAGAGGTTTCTAAATGAAAAGGACTGTCAGATGAGAAAGCCGTAAATAAATAGAATCCTTTCCCTTCCTTTCAAGAAGCCATCAACAAGTTGCTTTAAAGCCAAAATAATATCCTCAGAGATACGAATCATCATCAGCCAAAATCCAAGCTATATCCCACAATTGCAATAACATTCTTGTGACTTCGGTTTTCCTTTCTTCCATTGTCCAAAGCGCCAGTGAGGAGTTTCAGAGAAACTCGAGACACTCAAACCATAATCCTTTAATTCCTTCTAATTGCTAATCGACACTTAACCATTAGTCAGAAAGTCCTATTAATTTTTACGTTACGTTACCGTCCACCACACCCACTCATATGTATGTACGTTCTATGAACCGACTTCGAATTCAATTAGAAACCAGAGAAAAGGATCAAAGCTAATCCTGATAGCGAGCTATTGCAGCAGTACTCCACCATCATCACTATCGTATTCTTCTTCCTTTTACTCCTTCTCATTCGGACGTTATCTTAGAGAGTAAATCATCATCATCATCATCATCATCATCGTGAAGACTAACACTGGGAGAATGTGAAACACTCAGACAGGCACACATCTGCAGGATGTGTAGGAGTTTTAAAAAGAAAATTTATCTCAAGTTTTGATGAAGAAATGAGTTTCATGTCCAACTGTTTGTTTGTTGTGTCATCAAGTTACGGTCCTCCTTCAGGATCCTTATCGGAGAACTTCGGTGTGGACATGTTTTTAACAAATATTTAATAAAACAATTTTGACAAGCTGGCAAAAAAAAAGAGAGCTGGTAAGGTTGTTCCTCAGGAAAGGATATCACGTAAAGCAAAGAGAGAACGAGAGATAAAAGTGTGGAACGAACACATGACATGAACTCATTGACAGGTCAAGTGGAGTGAGCATTTGATTAGTCGACGAAATTAAAAAAGTTTTATGAGCAAAGGATAATCGGATTCCTTGTTGTTTGGTTTATTTGTGTGGGTGTATGTATACGTACATGTCCATGGGACTAGTGTGTATTTAATTTCAGGATTTAATTATGAATCGAGTGGGATGTCGATCGGAAGTAATTAAGAGGGAATTAAAGATGTTGAAATGAAAATCTGTAGAATGAGTGGTCTTTTGTATAAGGTATCGTCCAATCTAGAGACGAGGGTAAGGACTTTAGAGAAATGTATTGGAGTTCTGGGTGATACCTGTTGAGAGACTGATTGGAGATTTGAAGACACGATGTAGTTGCAAAAACATTCCTTCGTTGCCTTCATTGTGAAGGTTTTTTCTTCGATGATTGTCATTTTGTGATAGATGGACATTTTTTTTTGGAAGAGCCTTACACATGTGGCAGACTCTGCGACCTATAAGATCTATTTTATCATTAGGGTATGTTCAATCTAAGAGACGTACTACCTTCCTTATTAAGGGTAGTATGTCCTCCTCGGAGCAGAACCTACATTCCGTACCTGAGCTCAGACTAAGTTTCTTAAGGTGACCACAATGGCCTGTGAAAAAGCTCACTAGCTTTCTGGTACTACCCTTATTCAGGTCTAGTATTTCCTTGTAGGAATAAGGAATGATTAGTCGTTTGGACTGTCTCATCCCTGGGACATTTTCCCAGACGAAGTTTGTGTTCCCAATCATTAATCAGCGTTGTGTCGGAAGCCCAGTTGATGCCACAGTATGGTTCAGGTCCTAAGAAGACGGATTTCGAGCCAGCCCATTCTGACAAGGGACTGCAGTGCATCGTAGCAGCATTTAACTGATATAGAGTCCATTAAATTGGACAACGCTTTGAGTGCTGCCTGGTTACCTGAAAATATGTACATATATCCTAGCGCCCTTAATAGCTTCACTAAGGTTTAATTTAGAGCAGATCTCAATGCGATGGAGTTCAGCCTGAAATATGGTGGCACAATTTCTCATAGGTATTGAGACTTTGGGGGTGGGTCGAAAGATACCAGCTCCAACTCCAGATTCCATCTTCGATCCATCTGTGAACCAGAGAAGATCTCTGGAGTCTAGTGCCGGAACACCATTAGACCAATTTGCACGGTTTAATATTTCTACCTCAAACCAATGGTCTTACTAGATAGCTTAAGTAGTGTCACATATATGTATATACATATGTACATAGCTCCTATATTGAATATCTGAAAATGACTTTCCTTAAGGAAGGGGGACCCTAAATGGAGCATTATTTTATGCAACAGGGCTGGACAAGTACATAGGATGAGGAGGTCGAGGATGGTTTCCTCCTCCTCCTCCTTGTCCCTACAGCTCCTGCAGAAATCGTTAGAGAAGAGGCCAAGACTTCTGGCATGTTGGCCTATAAAACAGTATTCAGTGAGAACACTGACAACGCAGCGTATTTTCGTGTTTAAAGTTGAGGAGCCTTGGAGCCTTGTATTCGTCCATCAAAAGGCTGAAAATATCCCCAGCGTAGCTGAGATTGTAATTGAAAGCCCAGGTGTTTCCATTTCGAGACGATCACAGGAATTGAGCCTAAAGATCTTGGCCTACATAAGGTCCACTTGCCATGAGAATTGAGCGGACCAGGCACAACGCCGTGCTTTAGTTGATTGGGTGTTCATGAATGAACAAGTTCATGGTTTCTTACACAAAAAATTATTCTGAGTGATGACGCTCATTTCCATTTGTCTGGTAACGTAAACAAACAAACCTGTTACATCTGAGACTCCGAAGACGAAAGAGAAATAGTGGAACAACCTCCCAATCCACAAAGAGTGACAGTTTGGACCGGTTTTTGAGCTGGCGGTGTCATAGGGCCATCATTTTTGGAAAATGGAGGAGGTGCGACCATTTCAGTGAATGGATTGCGTTACGAATGATGTTGAATGCGTTTATTCTCAGCAGGACGGCACCACATGCCACTCAGCAATGGTGGTGAAGCAATGGCTCCATTGCATGACAAATTTCCTGGACGTGTGATTTTTTGAAATGTAGACTTCAATTGTGGGATTTTACACCTCTAGAGACTTTTTCTTTTGGGGCTGTATTTAAGATTAAGGATCTATACAACGCATGGTTTAGCTTCACTGCTTATGCGGATGACGTGGTGATTTTAGTTCAGGGAAAATTCTTAGAGACATTGGGCGAAATAATGGAATCAGCCCTTAATAGGCTCGAAAAATGGGCTGAAGAGAGTGGACTTCATGTCAATCTAAGATGGGATCAATATCCAATACCATTGATAGTCAGGCTGCGCTAAATATGCTAGAATCCTGGTCAAGAGTTGCCGCACAATGCTTAGGGCATTATGTTCGCAGAACCGAGTCAGATTATGTTGGGTACCCGGACACTGTGGTATAGAAGGTAACGAGAGTGCCACCGTACTGGACAAAAGAGGAGCAGATCTCCCTATAAATGACGTAATTGATGGAATAAGACCACCAATGGCGGTGACTAAAAGAACTATTCTCGAAGAAATTTTCAATATAGCCGACCTAACTTGGCCAAACGTAGAAGGGCATAGTTAGTTAGGCCTGAGTTAGATCGGAATGAATCTTGAGAATTAATAAAGCTCAGCAGATCAAAGTTAAAAACGGTGATAGGAATACTCTCTTGCCATTGCCTTCTGAGGAAGCCCGCTATGAGATTAAGTTTAACGAACACGGACACATGCAGGTATTGTGATGACCTACATGTCTTCGGAAGATACTTTTTCAACGATCTTGGATAGATTGGTTTAACTGATCAAAAATGAAGCAATATTTATGTAGGTTCTGTATGAAAATTCAGTGCATGGGCGAATCGGTTTAGCTTTCTGACCGTGAAGGTTCCTTAGGGATCGCGATGGACATACTATGGTGCCTAGTGTGTTATGATGAACATAACCTAAGCTTACCTAACCTTAAGATAAAGTCTACGCTACTGCTCCACCAACGACAGACATTTGGCAGATGTTGAACTCCATTAATAACCTCAGAGTTTTAACTTTAGATTAAATTAAAAATATCACAATTTTTGGTAAAAATGTTGAGTTTTTCTATTGATTGGATCAGGTGCATGGTTCCTTCCCCGCATGGGTAAAGAAAAATCACAATGGACTACCATTGGTCTAAGTGTGCTGGCGACTCCTAGCTGGCAGCCACTTCAACCTATGGGTAAAGAAAACCAATAGTATTCTATAGCTGTTTGAATGTAACCACATCTAGAAGTTTAACAGAAATGATGTCCTTAAGAAAAATCGAGATAATGTTCAAGATAATATTTCATCTGTTAAGGGACCACAAAACTAAAATCCTTCAAACTTCATCATCACAAATCATTCAATGAACACAATTTCAATTGCCATTTCAAAATGCCTCCAAGCTAGTGCACTATACTCCCCTAGTATGCACAATTTTATTAAATAAAACTACAGAGCAGTCCTCATAATTTTGCAAGGAAACGTTGCGTATACGCCACAGATTTGTACACACGTGGGTGAGTGCGCACACTGAAAGTACGAGTCCTATCCATAAACAGAAAACTTTGTCCTTGCATGACATTTTTTTTTTCATTTGTCGTTAAAATGTAAAATTCCAACGCCAATATTTGCATCACTCTACTGAGTCCTACACTTTTCCAGTCCGAAAATTACATAAAAAAGAGAAGCAAAACTATCATTTCCCCGCTCATAATTTTTCTACCACCACCACCACCACATTCGTTTTAAGGCGATTGAGAGCAAACCAGACACATCCAACGCAGCCACATCGAAAAAAGAAAAACAAAACTTTACCGTTTGATGCTCCCTTTTTTTTTTGTATCCTCAAAAGCACTGAAAGTAAATTCTCCTCGAGTCCTTAAATAACTGCAAACTGCAACATGCATATGAGCAGGATGAAAATCTGTCTCCCTCCGCAAAGAAAAAAAGAAGAAAATTTCATCCGATAACGCTGTGTAAAAATACACACACATAGTAAAAAAAAAATAAATAAATTTCAGAGGTTTACAGATAACTGGTGCTGAGTTGCAACAAGGACCAGTACCTACCACCACCAACACCACCCAGTCACTATCAATTTGAATTTCTGCTAAAATGCATGCATAAAAATAACAAAAGTGTAAAAACGGGGGCGAATAACCAGCAGAATATTACCCACTGGGGTGAAAAGGAGTTGAAAGTCCTCCCTTTTTTCTGGCCGAAAAACGAAAAAAAAAAAAAAATGAAAACAAAACGCGTAAGAGAATTCCTCAGCGAGATGTAATAAAATTGTCAGTTGGTAGAGTGCAGGATTTCAGTAGCGCCACCGAAGCAACATTGAGTCCTTTTGCAAGATATAAATCGAAGCAATCCTGAATGCACACACACGTACACTCACGGGAGATGGATATTTTTATATGAAAAAAAAAAAAGAAAAAATAATTCGGAAAGTGTACGAGTATAGCGTATTCGATTTGGTGTTGCTTTTTGTCAGGATTCATTCGAGAAGAGTTTCACTGAAAGGATTCTGCAAACCACTCGCCCTAGAGTGGTTGATTTATGCAGGACGCTAACGGGGGTAGCTTTACATATGCCATTAACCAGCAAGAGCGGACCCACTCTACGTTTAATAAATACAAAAAAAAAAAAATGCAAAATCCCAAAGGATCACAGGATATCAGGGAAACACTGAACGGAGAACATCAAGGCGAATTGATTACTGATTGGCATTTTATGTTTTCAATTTAAGTTGCTGTTTTCCAGGAATATTGGAATCTGTGGAGAGTAGTCACGTGCACGGGGCAATGAACCACAACAATAGGTTGCGATGATATTCAAAGTCTTGTTACGGGAGCCTTGAGGGGAACCTGAAAGAAAAATTTTTTTTTAATTCATTTTTCCCAAACATCAAAACAACACCCTATCCACACTCACCTAAATGCCCGCATCCCAATCCCCGTCAACCCCGGTCACCTCCTTCTCTCTGAAAAAAAGAAAAAAAAAAAAAGAGATAATAGAAAAAAAAAGGTAAACAAAACAAATTGCTAGTGGAGTTTGTTCTCAAGAAAACCGATCAGGTTAATCCTAGGAATCCTACGAACAAACTCCAATAGCAAACTTACCTATGTGCACAGCCTGAAAAAAAAAATAAAATAAAAACAAAAGTTAATAAATTTCCAAAAGAAAAATAAGAATAATCTACCTACCCATGGACGTCCATATCCATCCAGTGTAAGATTGTTTTGACATTTCGTCCCTTTATCACTGTTTCGTTGTCCATGCAACTGTCCCTTTCACTTTTCTATGTGCACTCTTCCTCCCCTTGTTGGTGAATTTATACCAACAAGGAATAAACTCTCCAATATGCTTCGTTAATGTTAATGTATAGAAAAGTGATCATGTTTAGGGTATTATTTCATTATTGTATTAAGTTTATAAGGTAGTTATGTATGTATGTTATTAAAATATGTTAGTTATATAGTTTATTATTATTATCAATATTAATGATTAGAAGATAAGGAAAAGTTGACGAAGGCAACTGGAAGGTGGGAAATTTCTCTTCTCTCCTTCCAGGTGCCCGAAAAAGAAATAGAGATATTGTATAAAAAAAAAAAAAAAAAAAAGATAGAAACAAATAAGGACAAAAACAAGATTTAGGAGACCCAAACAAAGAAAAATTAGGAGAGAACAAAGAAAAGTGAGAGAGACAAAGGGAATTTAGGAAGATTAACAAAGACCAGGACGGGACCGACCAGCATTACAGACAATACACCAAAAAACACAGAAGAGAGCGGTCAACGCACTTGACGCAAATTGCGTGTATACATATAGATATATAGAAAAAAAAAAAAAGGTAGAAATTATACAAAAATATACAGTGACACAAAAAGAAAAAAAAAAAAAAGGAACATAGGGTAAGTTTGGCACTACAAAAAAAAAAGGTGTATTAATAAAATCAAAATTTTAACAAAAGGAAAACGAAAAGAGGAGGAACAAAGAACGGAAGGAGCACCATCGGGTAGACCTTGGCAGAAGGTAGGTGGAGTAAACTAAATATAAAAAAAAAAAAAAAGAAATTATATATATAGACCCTTGGCAGAAGATCCAATGCGCGGCACCCCCTTGCAACACCTCGCCACCAGACCGCTTTAAGGGTGTCCTATCGGCCACCAAAGGCCGAAAGCAGCAACAAGCGCCCTGCGCACTTCGCCACCGTAAAAGGAACGCCGCCAGCTCCACCGCCAAGGAAGCAGCTCCACCTCCGAAAGAGGAAGCTCCCCAACAACTTCGGCCGAAGGAGCCCCATACTCCCAGACAACTCCCCATAACAGGGTGCACCGCGAGATTCCGGTACCCTGCAACGGCGCTGTTCGCCCTAACGGGCGCATCGAGGGAACCTCAACACCCCCAACTTCATTTTTTTTTGTGATAGTGTTTTTTTTTTGTTTTTTTAATTTAGTGAAGTATCTTTTAGTTTCTGAATTTAGTTTTTTTATTAGTTTTTTTTATTTTTAAACCTTAGTGAAGAACCTTTTTTTTTAAATTGAATAGTTAATAACTCTTAGAATTTAAAACAAGTGGAAAATCTGCTCTTAGATTTAGAATTTGTGTGTGCTGTGCGCGGTATAGGCTCACTTAGAGCCACAAAAAAAAAAAAACAGGGTGTTTCTCAACAGTGCTGCCGGCAGGACAACGAGGGAACCCAAGAAAAATCGTGAGTTTTAGTTTTAAGTTTTAGTAGATTTGTGGATATTTAGATTTAAGGGCAGAATGCTAGTTTAAGGTTAGGTTTGAATTTATATGTAGTTGTAAGTTTTTTTTAATAAAACGTGAAGAGTGAAACATGTGTGTTTAGGTTCGCTTTGTTTGGTGTGTGGAGGGACGGCCGGGCCGTCTCCTGTAGATGGACGGGGACTAGTCAGGACAATACGAACGATGACTACTTGACGTTAAGACCGACTGACGTTCCACTACTGACTTAGGTTGTGGCTGAGAGGGAACTCTAGGGGCTACCTTTCGTAGATTTCGGCCAGAAAGGTAGCATTTGGTTTGTGTCGTAAGACACGAAGGGTGGGCTGGCCAACCTTTGCCAACAACATCTGGCATGCTTCGGGTTCTTGACGAACCTATGGAAAGGAGAGACACTGGGAAGGTGTCACCGCGTGTAGGGCTTAAGTTAGGTTAAGTTTAAGTTAGTTTAGGTTTAGGTTAGGGCTTAGTTTAAGTTTTTTAGGTTAGTTTAGGTATAGTTTAGGTTAGTTAGGTTAGACCGCGAAGTCCTTCCCGGTCTTTCTCCTGTCCATAGGCATAAGCCCTTGGACACTTTCTTTTCCTCTCTCTATCTTTCTTTCTATCTTTTGAAGTCCGTCCGCAGTCGAAGTAGAGTAGCTTTCTTCTTTCCTTTTTGATTTTTTTTTTGATAAATGGCACGAGATTTTGTGTGCTGAGCAGGTGGTGTATGGTGGGGTGTGACAAGAACCACCCCGTCCGACGAGCTGAGCCGAGCAACCGCGAGCGTGCCGCAGTCCTCCTCACCTACACCGAAGCTGCCCCCGTGGCCTCATCCTGACTCACAAAAATGGCGCCCAACGGTGTTGTTACCGAATTTAACCGGCTACATAGAAGCACATTGCGACTCCAAGGGGACGATTTTCACTTTCGAAGGTCGTCACCTTGGACTTGCAATAGCTTCATTCGCGATTTAGTTTTTTTCCAATTTTACTTTCATTTTTTTATTCTTTCCTATCACTTCTTTCTGTCCAAGGACTGGCTAAGCTCTTTGTTTAGTCACACGCTGAAGACAGCTGTCCAATCCACAGGCCTCGGCTAGTGGATCTCGTGAGGTAGTTGGAGGCGTGTGAATAAGCAAAGAGCGGGATGAGGTGGAAAGGCTAAACGCTTGCTGCTACCAATTGGTCAAGGTTCTTGAACAGGCCATTTGTGAGGCGCAAGCGTGAGGTCGAGAAGCTTTGTCCGTGTGGAAGTTTAACTTGGAAGTCCTGGCTAGCCTTCTATTGGGTCTTACCTGATAGAAGTTGTGGTAGGGATGGAAGAGATAAACTGATACACTCGTCAGGTATCCGAGGTATCAGTCACAACGAGACAAGACTAGAACCTACGTTGTACAGTACGGATACAGACCGACGTATATCTACAGGATTGTTACTGGATAACCCGGACAGAATCCCACACACCAACACACATATGTACATAAGAAATATAAACATAAACATACACACACACACTGGTTTTTTTTTGCATTTTCTTTTATTTATTTGGTTTTTTTTTTTGAATTTTACCTTTTTATTTTCAATCTTTTATCTTTAATTTTCTATCTATATTTTTTTTTATCTTTAATATACAATTTTATTTTATTCTCATCTTTTATTTATTTATTTATTTTTTTGAATTTCTTTTACTATTTTTGGAATTTTCGCCCTTTTACCTTTTTTTTTAACATTTTAGTTTTAAGTTGTCTCCTTTTGAATTTTTGAATTTTATTTTTTTTTAAATATATACATATACATATATATAAATATAAAATGGACAGGAATGATAGGGGTTTAGGCGCGGTCGCAAGGGGTACCTCATCACAAGGGGTGAACGCACCGGAGGGGTACATGACGCGTTCGAGGACCCGAATGGAGCAAGACCGACAGACGGAACAGGTCAATAGGCGCCCTGCTACACTGACAGACGGACTACCAGACCTTAACGTGACAGGATACGAACTTCCCTACTGGGACTCTAACCTACGGACGGGACACACATACAAGGAAACTGACCATACGTACTTAACGAACCTGACATATCCGAATACGACAACACAGAAGAAAGCCGTCCCACCCTCATTAACGGTGATTCAGGAAGAATCAGGGCGGGAACGGCAGACTCTTCAATTCGGAGACAGACAGACCGACGAGACGACAACGCCACGTAGAGTCTCAGGAGGAACACTGGACAGAATGCCAAATGAAGAAGAGGAGGCAGAAGACATGGCAGGGGCAGCCGGTTGTAATGGCCAACGACATAACGTAGACTTACACAACCTACAGGACTTACAGCAGGAGTCACTAGAACACAACAGACAGATTACACAACACATACAAAAGGTGGTATCTCATGCGGTAAGAGAGAACCAGGTTGAGATTATGTCGGTGTTCACCCAGAGCATGAAGGACATGATGGCGACGTTCCAAGAGAACATCAGGGTGATCAACGACAAAATCTGCAACCTGGAGCTTTCTTCAGCTGCACAGAGAGAACCACCGATACCTACAGACCGACGACCTACAAGACAGGAACAGTCGACGCCTACACAGATACACAATTTTAGTGACCTGCTACGACAACCGACTCCAACGTTACACAGACCCAGTCTTGGTCCACGGGTAGGAGAACGACGCGAGACCGGGGTACCTTATTATGGGGAGCGGAAAATAGATGTCCACAAGTGGGGTGTGAAGTTCGATGGGACACCTAAGACGATGTCGGTGGAGAGCTTCCTGTTTAGGATAGAAACCCTGCAACGGAAAAACGGTCTGCCCGATGAGCACTTATTTAACAATTTCCACCATCTGGTTAGTGGTCCCGCGGAAAGGTGGTATTGGCAGTTCCTCCAGGAGAATGAGGTAGATCCCTACCTCAACTACCAGGATCTCCGGAGAGAACTGCTAAGGCAGTTCAAAAACAATGTGCGGGACCACGAGATTTTGAGAGAAATAATGGACAGGAGACAGCAACCCCAGGAGTCCTTCGACGACTTTTACGGTGACATACGGACTATGGTTTTACAAATGACGAACAGACCCAACGAACTGGACTTAGTCGACATATTGAGACACAACATAAAGGATAGGGTAGCGACGCTAATCTTTGGGTGCTCTATAAAGAGCATCCAAGGATTAAGAGAAGAATGCAGACGGGCCGAGAAACACTTGACAGCGAGAGAATCAAAGTTCAGGCGACACGTGAACGAGGTTGACGACCAAACAGGCTATAGGACGAAGGACACATTAGAGGACATAGGGGACGAAGAAGTGGAGATAGCCGCACTTCAACGACTGAGAACAGACAGACAGACGCCTTACGTAAACACTGACAGAACAAGGACGAACAACAATTTAACGAACAGACCTGACACGACTAGAGGCACAGCTACTACTCCATCGGCATGTCAGTCAACGTTCCACACGTTGACCTGCTTTAGCTGCGGCAAAGGGAATTTAAGCTTCAACTGTGCACAGTGTCAGGGAAACTTGAGGCTCGGCGGTGCGACCGGGACGGAACCGCCGACGAAGAAAAGCCTCCCGGAAACCCAGAGAGACCTGTCCAGATCTTGAAGAGGAATCCAACAGGTGACAGTACCTCCACGAAGCAGGAGGACCTTCCCAGGAAAAGTCTCCACCAGAGGCTACAGGAGTACGCCGCAGCTAGAAAGAGGATATTTGGAGAAGAAGTGACAATGCCGATGGAAAAGACCAGGAATTATAAGAAAATTAATAGGCTTAGGGAAAGATGTGCAATAAGTAGACGACGAAAGAGAGACATTGTAGCAACTGTGATAACTCTAAATGACGATAATAGGCCCTACGCGAAGGTTAAGCTAGAAGGAGAAGAGATGATGGGCCTATTAGATAGTGGAGCATCAATCAGCTGTTTAGGAAAAGGAGCTAAAGAGTTCATAGCTAGACATAACATAAAAGTGACGAACATGACTAGCGACATACGGACAGCTGACGGAAACCACCAACAGATACTGGGACGCTTTAAAACGATAATCTCCTGGGGTGGGAAGTCTCACGAGGTCGAGTTATTTATAGTGCCAAACTTGCAACAGGTCCTTTATTTAGGGGTAAACTTCTGGAGGACATTCAAGGTCGCTCCAGACATAATCAACGAATTGGACATCCCATCACCGACAGACGATCGATCTCCAGTCCAGGCACTCTCACCAGCGCAAACACAAGAACTGGAGCGAACCAAGCAGCTGTTTCCCTCTTTCGCGACGTTGGGATTGGGCAGAACCAGCCTCGAGGAACACATAATTGAGGTGGATGACGACAAAATTCCCATCAAGCAGAGGCACTACCCAGTCTCACCGGCCGTGCAGAAGCTCTTGTATGACGAGTTAGACCGGATGATTTCACTCGGGGTCATCGAAGAGAGTAATAGCGCGTGGAGCTCTCCAGTGGTGCTGGTGAGGAAACCCGGCAAAAACAGATTGTGCCTGGACTCAAGAAAAGTAAACGCGGTAACCAAGAAGGACGCTTACCCGCTTCCACACATAGAGGGATTGTTGAGCAGGCTCCAGGACACCAAGTTCATCTCGGGCATCGACCTCAAGGACGCATTCTGGCAGATTCCTTTGGAGCGCAAGTCAAGGGAGAAGACAGCCTTCACAGTCCCTGGACGGCCGTTATATCAGTTCACGGTTATGCCGTTCGGGCTGTGTAACGCTGCCCAGAGAATGTGTCGGCTTATGGACAAAGTCATACCCTCTCGTTTGAAAGAGCATGTCTTTGTCTATCTCGATGACCTCTTGGTTTGCTCTCCAAACTTCGAGTCGCACGTCAGGTTGCTACAAGAGGTCGCAAAGTGTCTCAGGGAAGCCGGCTTAACAATCAACGTCGAAAAAAGTAAATTTTGTTACCGGGAGATCAAGTACCTGGGGTATATCGTCGGTGATGGCTGCTTACGAACTGACAAGGACAAGGTATCGGCGGTCGAGAATTTCCCGATCCCGAAGACTCCGAAGCAACTTCGAAGGTTCCTAGGAATGACGGGATGGTACCGACGTTTCATCCCGAACTTCGCTACGTTAGCGGCTCCCATGACCGATTGTCTGAAGAAAGGACAGACATTTAACATGACAGACGAAGCGCTTAACGCTTTTCAAAAGCTTAAGCTGACCTTGGTGACCGCACCAATCCTAACAAATCCGGACTTCAAGAAACACTTCTACATACAGTGTGACGCCTCGACTTCTGGCGTAGGGAGTGTGCTCTTCCAAATGGACGCGGAGAATAACGAACGACCGATAGCATTTATGTCCCAGAAGCTTAATTCCGCCCAGCGTAATTACAGTGTGACGGAACTTGAATGCTATGCGGCCGTTTTGTCAGTGAAGAAGTTCAGGGCTTACGTGGAAGGATTACCCTTCACTATCATAACCGACCATGCAAGTCTGAAGTGGCTCATGACGCAGAAGGATCTATCTGGTCGTTTAGCCAGATGGAGCCTGAAGCTTCAAGGGTTCGACTTCATGATCGAGCATAGGAAAGGTGTCCAAAATGTAGTCCCTGATACTCTCTCGCGAGTCCATATGGAGGAGCTCAAGACCGATAGAGTAACGCAGGAAGTTGACTTTAATTCCCCATATTTTTCTTCAGAAGAGTACGAGGAGTTAAAGAAGACAATCGACCAACACAAAGACAGACTACCCGACACATGTGTTTCTGACGGATTTGTTTACAAACGGACCGACATACGAACTGGCGACGTTCTTCAGGAAGATCGGGCATGGAAGCTCTGGGTACCGACGGAGTTGCGTCGAAGTCTGCTGGAATCGGCACATAACGCACCGGCTGCGGGGCATGGCGGAATCCACAAGACTCTAGCCAAGCTAAGGCAGAAGTACTTCTGGCCTGGGATGGCGGCCGATGTGCAAAGCTTGGTTGGATCTTGTGAGATCTGTAAAGCCAACAAGCCGCCAAATGTGGTCTCTAGGCCGCCGATGGGACAACAATCGATTACGGAGCGACCTTTCCAGAGACTATACATTGACTTTTTAGGACCTTACCCACGGACAAGGACTGGAAACACGCACATATTTATAGTACTTGACCACTTTAGTAAATTTGTATTTTTAAGGCCTATCCGTAAAGCAACGGCAGCTGAGATAGTAAAATACTTAGAAGAGAATGTGTTCCATGTCTTTGGTGTACCCGAGTACATCCACTCTGACAATGGGAAACAATTCGTCTCTGAATTGTTTGCCAGCTTCCTTGGCAAGTATGGGGTCAAACATGTTCGCACCGCGTTCTACTCGCCACAAGCGAATGCGTCAGAGAGGGTCAACCGTTCGGTGTTGACCAAGATACGGTCCTACATCAACGGTGACCAGAAGAACTGGGACCTTCATGTCAGCAGCGCGGCGTTCTCGTTGAGGAGTGTAGTGCACGATGCGACCATGTTTGAACCCTACTACGCTGTATTCGGTACACTAATGATACAGCACGCGGACGCATACGAAGTATTAAGAAAGCTAGACGTCATAAAAGAGTCAAACATACCATTAATTAGCAAAAGTGATAAGTTAGATTTAATTAGAAGTAAGATTTTTGACAATTTAGGTTTAGCTCACCAAAAAGCAACTAAAGCTTATAATACTAGAAGTAGGGACGTGCAATACAGTGTAGGGCAAGTAGTGTATCGGAGGAATTTCAAGCAAAGCAGTGTGGCGGATAACTATAACGCTAAGTTAGGCCACAAGTTTATCAAGTCGATCGTTTTGAAGAGACTAGGGAGTTCCCTCTACGTGATCGGTAACTTGAGGGGCGAAAAGGTTGGCACTTTTCATGCGAAAGACCTCCATACATGAAAGAAAGACTGATTAAAGACGCACTCTAGCCTGCCGTTGCTAGTTTATGTTAGTTACGTCTTTTACGTATCATCTATGTATATAGTTTATTTATTTATTTATTTATCCATGTATGTATGTCCAGAGATAGAGATTTATTTATAGAGTTTATTTATATTTATTTTAGAGAGTTTATTTATTTATTTTATTTATTTACATAGTTCTATTTACACCATATTTATTTTAGGTTTAGGATTAGATGTAGGTATAGTTTTAGCCGTGATATAGGTTAAGGACTTGAGTCCATGCTGCGAGATGTAACTGCCCGGTTATGGTATAGCCATACCGTGTATGGACACATTTACAACCGCAGCATGGGCGTCAGTGATTTATACTGTGATATTAGGTTAGATGGAAAGAAAAAAAAAATATATATGTGTACACACAGGCCCGGCGATGTAAGGCACGAGACTCCACAATTCAGGGCGTGGGCCCTTGCCACACGTTGGTAAGGAATTTTCGGCACTCAGGGCCACTACACCCCCAAAACTCCCTTTTTTACGAGGCCGGTTGTCTCACGACCACTCGTCAACCGTCGTCGATCCTGTTACGGGAGCCTTGAGGGGAACCTGAAAGAAAAATTTTTTTTTAATTCATTTTTCCCAAACATCAAAACAACACCCTATCCACACTCACCTAAATGCCCGCATCCCAATCCCCGTCAACCCCGGTCACCTCCTTCTCTCTGAAAAAAAGAAAAAAAAAAAAAGAGATAATAGAAAAAAAAAGGTAAACAAAACAAATTGCTAGTGGAGTTTGTTCTCAAGAAAACCGATCAGGTTAATCCTAGGAATCCTACGAACAAACTCCAATAGCAAACTTACCTATGTGCACAGCCTGAAAAAAAAAATAAAATAAAAACAAAAGTTAATAAATTTCCAAAAGAAAAATAAGAATAATCTACCTACCCATGGACGTCCATATCCATCCAGTGTAAGATTGTTTTGACATTTCGTCCCTTTATCACTGTTTCGTTGTCCATGCAACTGTCCCTTTCACTTTTCTATGTGCACTCTTCCTCCCCTTGTTGGTGAATTTATACCAACAAGGAATAAACTCTCCAATATGCTTCGTTAATGTTAATGTATAGAAAAGTGATCATGTTTAGGGTATTATTTCATTATTGTATTAAGTTTATAAGGTAGTTATGTATGTATGTTATTAAAATATGTTAGTTATATAGTTTATTATTATTATCAATATTAATGATTAGAAGATAAGGAAAAGTTGACGAAGGCAACTGGAAGGTGGGAAATTTCTCTTCTCTCCTTCCAGGTGCCCGAAAAAGAAATAGAGATATTGTATAAAAAAAAAAAAAAAAAAAAGATAGAAACAAATAAGGACAAAAACAAGATTTAGGAGACCCAAACAAAGAAAAATTAGGAGAGAACAAAGAAAAGTGAGAGAGACAAAGGGAATTTAGGAAGATTAACAAAGACCAGGACGGGACCGACCAGCATTACAGACAATACACCAAAAAACACAGAAGAGAGCGGTCAACGCACTTGACGCAAATTGCGTGTATACATATAGATATATAGAAAAAAAAAAAAGGTAGAAATTATACAAAAATATACAGTGACACAAAAAGAAAAAAAAAAAAAAGGAACATAGGGTAAGTTTGGCACTACAAAAAAAAAAGGTGTATTAATAAAATCAAAATTTTAACAAAAGGAAAACGAAAAGAGGAGGAACAAAGAACGGAAGGAGCACCATCGGGTAGACCTTGGCAGAAGGTAGGTGGAGTAAACTAAATATAAAAAAAAAAAAAAAGAAATTATATATATAGACCCTTGGCAGAAGATCCAATGCGCGGAGTGCGCGGAAGCAGCACCCCCTTGCAACACCTCGCCACCAGACCGCTTTAAGGGTGTCCTATCGGCCACCAAAGGCCGAAAGCAGCAACAAGCGCCCTGCGCACTTCGCCACCGTAAAAGGAACGCCGCCAGCTCCACCGCCAAGGAAGCAGCTCCACCTCCGAAAGAGGAAGCTCCCCAACAACTTCGGCCGAAGGAGCCCCATACTC
This sequence comes from Blera fallax, assembly GCA_946965025.1. Classification (NCBI taxonomy): domain Eukaryota; kingdom Metazoa; phylum Arthropoda; class Insecta; order Diptera; family Syrphidae; genus Blera; species Blera fallax. The sequence goes on along the minus strand of OX337246.1, from coordinate 6,371,877 downwards.
CCAGACAACTCCCCATAACAGGGTGCACCGCGAGATTCCGGTACCCTGCAACGGCGCTGTTCGCCCTAACGGGCGCATCGAGGGAACCTCAACACCCCCAACTTCATTTTTTTTTGTGATAGTGTTTTTTTTTTGTTTTTTTAATTTAGTGAAGTATCTTTTAGTTTCTGAATTTAGTTTTTTTATTAGTTTTTTTTATTTTTAAACCTTAGTGAAGAACCTTTTTTTTTAAATTGAATAGTTAATAACTCTTAGAATTTAAAACAAGTGGAAAATCTGCTCTTAGATTTAGAATTTGTGTGTGCTGTGCGCGGTATAGGCTCACTTAGAGCCACAAAAAAAAAAAAACAGGGTGTTTCTCAACAGTGCTGCCGGCAGGACAACGAGGGAACCCAAGAAAAATCGTGAGTTTTAGTTTTAAGTTTTAGTAGATTTGTGGATATTTAGATTTAAGGGCAGAATGCTAGTTTAAGGTTAGGTTTGAATTTATATGTAGTTGTAAGTTTTTTTTAATAAAACGTGAAGAGTGAAACATGTGTGTTTAGGTTCGCTTTGTTTGGTGTGTGGAGGGACGGCCGGGCCGTCTCCTGTAGATGGACGGGGACTAGTCAGGACAATACGAACGATGACTACTTGACGTTAAGACCGACTGACGTTCCACTACTGACTTAGGTTGTGGCTGAGAGGGAACTCTAGGGGCTACCTTTCGTAGATTTCGGCCAGAAAGGTAGCATTTGGTTTGTGTCGTAAGACACGAAGGGTGGGCTGGCCAACCTTTGCCAACAACATCTGGCATGCTTCGGGTTCTTGACGAACCTATGGAAAGGAGAGACACTGGGAAGGTGTCACCGCGTGTAGGGCTTAAGTTAGGTTAAGTTTAAGTTAGTTTAGGTTTAGGTTAGGGCTTAGTTTAAGTTTTTTAGGTTAGTTTAGGTATAGTTTAGGTTAGTTAGGTTAGACCGCGAAGTCCTTCCCGGTCTTTCTCCTGTCCATAGGCATAAGCCCTTGGACACTTTCTTTTCCTCTCTCTATCTTTCTTTCTATCTTTTGAAGTCCGTCCGCAGTCGAAGTAGAGTAGCTTTCTTCTTTCCTTTTTGATTTTTTTTTTGATAAATGGCACGAGATTTTGTGTGCTGAGCAGGTGGTGTATGGTGGGGTGTGACAAGAACCACCCCGTCCGACGAGCTGAGCCGAGCAACCGCGAGCGTGCCGCAGTCCTCCTCACCTACACCGAAGCTGCCCCCGTGGCCTCATCCTGACTCACAACAGTCTGTCAGTTGATTGAATGTCGCAGGTAAACAACCTGAACGAACTTTTTATTGGAAAATGATTTTGTGGGGTAATTTGTTTGTGGTTGAAGACTAAATTCAAAAATGCCATGTTTCGCTGAATACGGTCGTGCTTAGAGTCATCTGTATGAAAGTATGTCAAATAGCTTAGAGATTCGGGCAGACTTCAACCTGTGTACGACGAAGAATCAAAACCTTATGCTGGTGCACTCAGACTTAACTACACTGTTCCTTCAGCGATGAGGAGCTTAAATACCTGGTGTGAATTGTAAATTACGGCTGAGAAATAATAGAGCCTTTCTCACATGCACCGCAGATGGTTGTGCCGCTTAAACCCAACATGTTGAGGTGCTTGCCAAAAGGGATAAGGCGAAGACCTGTAAGGACGACTATGAGAACGGCCGCAGATTCTTTGCAGATTTAAACGCTGGGTTTGCCTGCATCCAGCAAAGCCATGCCAGCGACGAGAAACTCAGCCGTCGATAGAACTATTAATCGTTCGCTGTTTCTGATCCTGAGAAAACTTTGTCTGAGCCTTCTCCTTCAAGTTCATCGAAGATTTCATTTCCTTGGATTCCAGTGTGACCTGACACCTAGAAAAGATGCAATGAATTTAGTTTTATATTATTTTGAAGGTGGAATAAGTTAAACAGCCCTTTCCTCCCATCTATTCACCTTTTCTTAACCATTACGATTGGGTAGACCACCGTTTGACAGATAGATTCATATAGACCTAAACAAGAATAGCTTTCCACCAAACCTCCTGCACCAGACCCCAGGCCAGTTTTGAAGCTGTCCGTATAGATACAGTGGGGTTCTTTACTCTGCTCAGAGTCGGGCCAAAGCCATTTCAGTGGCAGAGAAAATTCAACTGTGTAGTTGTGTTGCAATTGGATTTCCGGTCTTATGGCATCTGAGGGCATTTCCATTAGATTGCGGTCGTGGATATTTCTCGTTCCAGGTCATCAAAGTTCCACTTCCACATGATTTTCAGTGGGCAGCTGTTGTTCGGAGTTTAGTAAGGCATTTACGATAAAAGGTATTCCACTGTTGCCGTATAGGTCTAAAGGACAATTTTCGGTGATAAGCCCTATGTTTCAGACATAAGAAGACTTCTTGCAGTTGACCTTATTGACCGTTCTGGGCCCTGGTTGCGCTTGTCGAACAGAAAAGCAGGGAATTTCCTGTGTTGATTGGCTTTTGGGTTCCGAAACATCGTCGCGAGAGGTATCCATTTTGAAGTAAAACTTGTGCACGAACGACCAAGTGACTTTTTTTTTGGACACAATGGACTCATCGTTAGTCTAATTGAGCCGTTGAGAGCTTTCTGCCAACTAGGGCACCCGTCTACGTGACTTTTTAAAAGTGTAATACTTCGAGGTAACTGTGGACTGTTCATACTTATATACGACCATAATCAAGACGCGAGTGTCCTTTAGTTTTTTGTATCTTGAACTTAAACGTCTGGCATCAAAACAATCAACACTACGACTGAACAAAGACATGTCTTCAAAAGTCCCCATACTTTGTCAGTATGCTGACACTGTGGCCTAAACTACTGGTGGGATTTCCTTCACTTTTGACATCTGAGTTCATTAGCATCACAACTCTAGGTGAAATCCGAAATTTAGCTATAACACCAAAATTAATGGTGTAGATACATATTTGGCCCTTTGGAGCCAACATTTTTTCGTCAAATTTTCGTTTCCTTAAACATGGGGACAAATGGGCAAGAATTTGAAACCGGGAAATCCGCGATCTGTACCAAGATATGGATATTTTCAAAAAATCCAAGGCATGTCGACTTTATTTAATCGGCCATATCGAGCGCATGAATAATAATGCTTCAGCCAAGATGATGGTGGTGAAGAAGGCTCACCCTGCCCTACGCAGAGACTCTTTATGGCTCTGGAGTACGTTAAGTAAGTAAACCAAGATACGAATGAGCATGAAGGAGCAAATCTCATACATGGTTGCTGTTCCAATTTTCGTAATAATTTTAAAACAGAACATTTTAACATTAAAATATGCGTATACTATGCGATAATTATTGGTAATAATTCCAAATAACACTCAAGATTCCAACATATTTTACAACGTTTTTTCCATGGATCTCTGTTTCCACCTTAATCCACTGACCGCAACTTAACGAACCTCCAAGCTGCACTTGAACCCAAAAAGCTCATACACACCGATGACGATCGCTCATATAGAGGCCCCACGATCAAAAGCACGATTAACTGGAAAAGCCCCCAAACGCACTGGAACGCACTGGAATACATATCGGTCCCCACCGCCCATTATCGCCCATCGCACTTAGTAGGTATTGTTCTGTTGGTGAAACGCAACGTTTTCGTTTCAAGTGCATAGTTTCAATTAATTCTTTCCCCCAAATCAATATAAAATTGAATAGAATTTAATTCAATTTTGCGGATTCACTAACAAAATAAGAAACGGTAATTGTGAGTTATAAAAAAAAGTAACAGTCACACCAAGAAATAGTTTTAGAACTCCGATGGATTGTGATTTGAAATTAAGTGTTCCTGGGGAGATTTGCTGAATTTCGAGCTGGGCTTACTTATTATACAAAAGTGCATTTGGTAGACTAAATGAAAGTGTTTTCGTAAAATAATTTCTAGAAAATCTATTATTTCCACGATGAATTGTATGAAAATATTAAAAATTGAAAAATTTTACATTTTCTGTCAGCTGACCTATAGAGGTCTTATGATTTGAAAGCTCCACATTTTTTTTTCTGAAGGTAATGAGCTTTCAATTAAGCTGTTGTGAGAGAGCGAAAAAAGAAATGAGATTGCTGTCATGTGTTTTTTGACGTTTTGTTGTCATGATAAATGTGAATATTTGGCTAAAGAGCTGACAAAAAGGTTTAATGGTTGATCATAGGGTTAAATATTAATTTTCATTGAATTGACAGTATTCTACGAAAGCAGTTTTTCAATAAATCTTTTTTTTAAGTCAGCTGATCTGGCAGGTCTTGTGATGACATTTCATGTGCTCACGATCGCTTTTATCGTAGTTTTTTTTTTTAAGTTTTTGATATGGTGGGAGTTAGGGTCTGAGTCGTTACCAGAAGCTTTTCGGGGGCCAAAAAGTAAAAAAAATATGTTTTGATGTCATTTTGAATTTTATTTTCGCGCCCGCAATTTTGATTAAAAATTTGAATTATTCATTAGGGGTAGGGAAATAATATTGGCGTCAGATCTATTCTTTAAGGCAACACATAAATTTTGAGTGAAATGATGTCTGGAGACATTTTTTTTCTATTTGCTTTTTAATTATCGTGATTCTTGTAATTACCTCGTTACGTAACAGGTATCTCAATCTTTTTTTCTGTGGGCTCGTGACTTCGTTTCGAAAATTTATGAACCTTTAATTGAGTATCTTAAACTATAGTTTAGAACGACGTACTATCACCCAAAATGGAGTAGCCTCGGGATCTAGAAAATGTGAATATTTTTAGACAGTTCTGTCAAATTGATTGACTTCCACGATTAATTTGTCTTTGTTTTATCTGCGCAGTTTGTGCACTTAGTGCGCAGGGTAAATTGATGGATATCTGGATTGATTTTTGGAAGATTAAAGGCTTTAAGTTGACATGTGCTAAGCATGTGAAAGAAAGTAGAATAATGCATGTTTCGTTGTACGATGAGAGTCTGTTTTTAGCACTTTTACTTCGCTTACATCCGCTGGATAAGCGAGATAAGTTTTGCGTCTTCGATGAATTTGAAGAAATGTATCATGTGACATATTTCAACATGTAATAGCCTCGATATGTACATATATAAAGGTTTTTTTTTTAAGAGTAAGCCGCACGATCTTGGTGGCTACTTGACACCATCCCTCTGTAACCAAATGCCTTCGAGATCCATCTCTTTAAAATTTTCAAGGAAATAGTCAGTCATTGTAGCTTTGTAAATTGCCCCATTGACGGTAACGGTCGACCATTTAGTCGACTTTGCGGCAAAATAGTCCACGATAACCTGCCAAAGTATTCTGAATGTAAATGTCAAGTATAGCGCGCAAATTGACAGCTAACTTGACATCCCTATCGAAAGTTGTGACACACCTTAAAAAAAGACTTGCATGTAGAAGATGCATGGAGCTTTCCTATGTAGTTGCATATAAGATAACATCCTTTGTTCACTTACGGTGGACGCTTTTTGCAAGTATTTTGGCACTGCGGATGCGGTGACAGTGGGCGGGTGTCTGATGTTCAAGGCTCAGAAAACATGTAAAGTACTCTTAAGAATGTAAGAATGTCTGCTAAATGTTATGAGAACCAGTGCAGACATTTGCAAATATATTTCTAGTAATTCACGACTACTGAAGTTCTGACCATCTTTTACGAAATTTTTTAGAACAAAGCTCTGCCGTTCAGTGCTTTGAAAAAAAATCGTTCAATGGGTAATTTTGGCAATCGGTTGATCCGATCTTAATCAACCTGCGCGGCGAAGCTAGATTGTAAGGCCTAATGCTTCTCTGTTAACTAGAGTTGCGGGTGATTTTAATCGAAATTTTGGAGCACAACTTTCAGTGATAACTTCAGATTCTACCAAGGACTTTTCGCACTCCACTTTGTTGGAGCTTGTCCCGCTTTCAGTAGATGCAGGAGATAATTCCAAAATCGTAACAGGCTGTAGTAACTGTCAAAGTTTTGATCACCTTCTGCTTCAAGTGATTGAATGCAAGATATGGCAAATTCAAGCCAATGTCAAGACCTTTGCGCTTCTACCAACTATCACTCACACGTGGCACGGGTGTTTTCATTTACCTTCATAAGCCCCTAGAAATCGGGCACCTCAAAGTTCAGAGCCATTGTTCAAAACTTTTCGATTCCAGTGGTTGAGTGGGAGAGAGAAAGAGATATGTATGTGCATGTACATATATAGAAAAAGCTAAAGGGATAGTGCATGCAAGAGGAATAGAAATGCCAAACATCAGTCTTAGACACGCCTTGGGTACGAGTTGTGTCCCACAACAAAGTTTTCGACATCCAAACTCAAACATTTCAAGACAAATTTTGAAGCAAGGAGATTATTCTACGAAGTTTTGAGGATTATTATTATCTGTCTTTCAGTCCAAAAAAAAATTTAAGATCAGCTCGGCCAAGCAGTTGTAGAAGTCTGCACTCTGCCTTAAGTTCGTTCCGATAACGCACTCTGAAATCGTTACTGAGGAGTACAAAAAAAATAGGGGCTGTAGTATACAGCCTTCTAGTATATCGCTTGGAATCTCTGACAATATCCGCTCCTGCGACAGCCTTTTCCATGACAGATTACTTTTGCTTACATCTGCTTCTCGATTTAACTCTAGGTCCGTATCTACGGGTCGCCACGCGCTATAACACTCTTTGTGAACTACCGACAATACTTTCTCTGCAGGTTACAAGTAGGCTTACGGGTACTGATTGTCTTTGTTTCTTGTGTAGTCTCTAAGCAACTGCTTCACCACAGGAACTTCGGTCTCAATAAACAAAGCAAATGATCTGATTTGTGTAATCTCCATTTTAAGTAACCATTGCTTCTCCAAGCCTTGTTGAGTAGAATCTTCTAGAACATAGCTAACGGAATGAATTTGTTGTCTAATTGCAGCTAAATCAATACCACAATGTCCAGTTTGAAGCGATTCGATGATGAGGAGAAGGAATCCGTGTACGGTCGTGTCTTCGCTGTATCCGGTCCTGGTAAGTTCAACAAAAACCACCTACCACCTTACAAGTCAACTGATTTAAATGTGTCTCCCCCAAAACAGTCGTAACAGCAGAATGCATGTCCGGATCAGCTATGTACGAGTTGGTGCGTGTCGGTTACTTCGAGCTGGTGGGTGAAATTATTCGACTTGAAGGTGACATGGCCACCATTCAGGTATACGAGGAAACATCTGGTGTCACTGTCGGTGATCCTGTGCTGAGAACAGGCAAACCACTCTCAGTCGAGTTGGGTCCCGGTATTATGGGCAGCATTTTCGACGGTATCCAACGTCCATTGAAGGACATTAATGAACTGACCAACTCGATTTATATCCCCAAGGGTGTGAACGTGCCCGCATTGTCCCGCACTGTAGCATGGGAATTCAATCCACTCAACGTTAAAGTTGGTTCACACATCACTGGAGGAGACTTGTATGGTTTGGTACATGAAAACACCTTGGTCAAGCATAAGATGATTGTTGGACCCCGCCACAAAGGTACAGTACGTTATATTGCCCCAGCTGGCAACTACCATGTCGAAGATGTCGTCCTAGAGACCGAATTCGATGGTGAGATCACGAAACACAGTATGTTGCAGGTTTGGCCTGTGCGTCAACCACGTCCAGTCACTGAGAAACTGCCTGCCAATCACCCACTGTTAACCGGTCAGCGTGTGTTGGATTCACTATTCCCCTGTGTTCAGGGAGGTACAACCGCCATTCCCGGAGCTTTCGGTTGTGGCAAGACTGTCATCTCACAGGCCTTGTCCAAGTATTCCAACTCTGATGTCATCATTTACGTCGGTTGTGGTGAACGTGGTAACGAGATGTCTGAAGTACTTCGTGATTTCCCCGAGTTGTCTGTTGAGATTGATGGCGTTACTGAGTCCATCATGAAGCGTACCGCCCTTGTTGCCAATACATCTAACATGCCTGTCGCTGCTCGTGAAGCTTCCATCTACACTGGTATCACTCTCTCTGAATACTTCCGTGATATGGGTTACAACGTGTCCATGATGGCTGATTCCACCTCCCGTTGGGCTGAGGCTCTTCGTGAAATTTCAGGTCGTCTCGCTGAAATGCCCGCCGATTCTGGCTACCCAGCCTACTTGGGAGCTCGTTTGGCCTCCTTCTACGAACGTGCTGGTCGTGTCAAGTGCTTGGGTAACCCCGAACGTGAGGGTTCCGTATCCATTGTGGGTGCTGTATCACCTCCTGGTGGTGATTTCTCTGATCCCGTCACATCTGCTACCCTGGGTATCGTACAAGTGTTCTGGGGTTTGGACAAGAAACTCGCCCAGCGCAAACATTTCCCCTCCATCAACTGGCTCATCTCGTACAGTAAATACATGCGTGCATTGGATGACTTCTACGACAAGAACTTTGCCGAATTCGTGCCATTGAGGACCAAGGTTAAGGAAATCCTACAGGAGGAGGAAGATCTTTCAGAAATCGTACAACTCGTCGGTAAGGCTTCACTCGCTGAAACCGATAAGATCACCCTCGAAGTGGCCAAGTTGTTGAAGGACGATTTCCTGCAACAGAACTCCTATTCGTCGTACGATCGTTTCTGCCCCTTCTACAAGACAGTCGGTATGCTTAGGAATATCATCGCCTTCTACGATATGGCCCGTCATTCAGTTGAATCCACAGCTCAGTCCGAGAACAAGATTACGTGGAACGTGATCAGGGAAGCCATGGGTAACATTATGTACCAACTGTCTTCCATGAAATTCAAGGTTCGTCTTAAGATAGGTTTTCCAAATAATTTTCTTAATTTCTTGCATTTTTTCAGGACCCAGTTAAGGATGGTGAAGCCAAAATCAAGGCCGATTTCGACCAACTGTACGAGGACTTGCAACAAGCCTTCAGGAACTTGGAAGATTAATCCAGCCATCGATCTTTCATTGTTAATTGTTAAATAGTAGTTAAACTTAAAAAGCAAATTCCTAAGTCTTAAAAAAAAAAAACAAAAAATTGCAAATGAATGTCCAAAATGTCCAGTTTGTTGCCTACCCCTTGCAGTCACTTGAAGTAGCAACAAAGTATTTTTTTTTGTGTTTTAAATTCGTCCGTCACAAAGTGTCCTTCCACAAGAAGAGAACAGAAAATTTATTATTATGTTGCTCAGTATTAAACGCACAGAGAAATGAAAAAAAGCGAAAAACAAAAACGATATTTTGATTTTGTTTTAAAAGTAAATTGTACTTGTACTTGAAGAAAAGGTGAAAATAACTTAATTAATATATGTTTTCGAAATATGCGTTGTGTAGTGTTATTGAACTTCGAAGTCTTCTATTTCTCAGAATAGGAATTCATGGCAGTTAAGGTGGGGTTAGTAAGTGTAACCGTCTCTACCTTGTGCCTTATGCTATCCAACAACCTTTATATTGCCTCCAGTGTTTGGTTTTTTTTTATGGTTGCGCCAAAGGATGTGTAATCCTAATAGATATCACGAACCCGAGCTACTGGCATGCACGATTCGTAGACCTAACTGATTGCTGTCACGAATACGCCTACGTGCTAAACAACACCTTCCATGCGGAACTGCCCTTAGGTACTACTTCGCGGAGCTGTGTAGCCTTTTAGGCAGTATTCTCCTATACGCCATTTTGTGTTATAAGATGTTTGCAACTTGGTTGTTCGAATTATTCGCGTTACGTTGGAGCTCAATGCGCCTAAGATCGCTCAGTATGCGTTCCGCCACGTTTAGAATTGCTTTCTTATGGGCCAAGCCGGAAGGCACCTATCCTGGATAACCAGAATTAGGCTCTGATGAGCCTCCTGCCCGTCCTTAGGAAAGCCAGGCAAGTACTCCGACCTAGAGAGATCTTTTGTGCTATTTCTAAGTTCTCCTAGTATGGAGAGAGTAGCAAAGGTCAAAGTCGTGGAGGTTGATTAGCAGCTGGTCGACCACTATGAACCATAGGAGAGGGGAGAGAACACCTCCCTGGGGGCAACCTTTATTGACTTTGATTGTTGCAGATGATTGTCGTAGCTTTTCCTTCTGCTCAGCATTGAACTAATCCACCTGATTATTGGGGTATTAATTCCTTTAGCGAGGGAGGCTGTTTCAGTGGACAGAAATGAAGTGCTGTCGAACGCCCCTGCTCTGTCCAAGAATGAGCACAGAGCTATATCTTTTCCCGACAGTAGGCCCTCGATTTTCTTGACGAGACACGCCACGTTACTTACAATGTCTGCCTGCATTTCATTTAGCTGCTTTCTCAACATTCCCTCATTACGCCTTGCTCTTGTCTGTACTTGAGCAAGTGTATTTCATGAGACTGATTCCTGGTCATACTGCAGAAAAAGTGCTTACATATCTCATCATGCAACCGTTCAGATGGTATCCCTCCAATAGTTCTCAGGAGGTATGCATTCATCCACCCTAGTAAGAGGACTATCCTATTCGTTTAAATTCTTTGCGATGAGAACAGCATTTGTCCAGCTATGTACATTGTCGCGAGAAAAGGTGACTTTTCTCTCCACTTACCGACCCATTGCTCTTACGTCCCTTCTTTCTAAGGTTATGGAAACACTGATAGATCGTCAGGTTATGAGATATCTCGGAAACGGTTTTCTTTGCAAAAGGTTGACTGTTTTAATTGATGGCTTATCTTACAGAAAAGCGAAACCAATCTGTACATCTTTCTCGTGAAAGGAAGATTATTACACTCGATATTTCAAAGGCACCAGGATTGGTCTCACACCATATATGACAGTTTTCCGTATTGAAAGTGTTGAGCCAAAAATGAGCCCCTTCACTGAACACAATTTTGCGATAAAATAAAGGGTCAACTATTCCAGAGCGCAATCAGTGGAAGAACGACCCAAATGCTGATGATGTGGCTTTAATTCATGCACTAGCTTAGCCTTATACGGGTATAGGGATAGATTTTTGACAGGGCCTCAATTGGTTGCATCGACGACGAATCTATAAATTTCGATCTCCTTTAACGATATCGTTTTTAGTACCCACAATCCTTTGACGTGTTGGTGTTACTGCATCATTTAGAAAGCATAGGGTACGAAACCTATCCACAGATCGACGGCGGATGTCTTGCTGAGATGGATGATTATGTGCGCCATAAAAATCATGAAGTCGTCCAAAAGTCTCGCGACTCGATGAACGATTTTCTAACGCTGATTAAGACGAGTTGCCTGGCTATACATTAATGTCAAATGGAGCTGACAGTCTGACAATTCGGTTTAATAGTTATCTCCATCCTAGAAAGAAGCTACTAGAGGCTGTTATTAGATAAGTTACGACGAAGCGAATGTCACGCGCTCCATAGGAGTAGACTAGTAGACGAATTTAAGGTTCTACCGGGGTCCAACATGGCTGTGTACTATCACCACTACTTTTTCTAATGATTATCAGGTATAGTCTTCGGAGTGATTTGTAGGTGTGAAGAATTAGTCACTAGAAGCTGTTATCAAATAAGCTACGACGAAGCGAATGTCACGCGCTCCATAGGAGTAGACTAGTAGACGAATTTAAGGTTCTACCAGGGTCCAACATGGCTGTGTACTATCACCACTACTTTTCTGATCAGTGATATCAGTGATATTCTTTGGTGTGTTGTGTAGGTGTGAAGCGGTAGAATACAATTTAGTCTTAAAATCCACTGCAAACGCCTCGATTACGCCGACGATGATGACTCCTGATTTTTTTCCTAGATGTTAGGCACTCGAATATATGTATGGAAAGTGATTGAGTAAAAGGTATTTATCGCGGGCTGGTGACTTCCTTGCCATTGAACTTCAAGACTTCACTGTAATTTCACAAATAAATGCCATTTGCATCGCTAATTTCTCGCAAAAATAAATTTGTAACAGGTTACCACCCATGTACTCGTTCATTACTCTCCTTTTCCTAAAAACGTCAGAATGAATCAAAATTTCTCACGCTATTGCTGTGCAGTGAAAACCTTCTTTGATGCATCCAAAGTAATCGAGGGGAAAAGGAGCATTTTGTGGGTGGGACTTAGTGGCGTGGGATGTGTTTTATTTCCATCAAATCAAACAGAACTTCAACAACACGAAAACGAACTCAAAATCGAGCTAAAATGTATCCCTTTATGCTTCGACCACAAGGCCCACATGGGGTCCTTCCTTTTTAACCGCAACACATAATGGAATTTTAATTTATTACAAGTCGTTCAAGTTACTGCAAAGTAAACATTGCGGTTAGCTTGGTGGCGGTTTGTTAATGCATTTTTCTTTTATTTGAATTTAAGCAAAAAAAAAAAAAAATATTTGCGTTTCCCAGTGGGAGGACTCCACATTACTCTGCCATATTAGCTTACGAGGATATTTTTAAATTTTAATTTTCATTTGTAATTACATGCACATCATTAATGAAAAATTAATTATCCCGGATGCGCATTAAATTGCACCACCGATCAGTCAGATGGGATTTATTAAAGTTTCATGACTTAATGCGTGAATAAGTGAGCGAGTGAATGAGTGAATGTGTGTTTGTCCTGTCAAGTGAGGAGTTCGATTAACGATTTTATCTGAAAAGGAAAAATACCTTTTTTCATCATGATCCTTGATGAAAATTCGTTCGCGTTCATTGAATTAAAAAGAGTCACCAACAATCGCTTACGTAAATAATCATTGTTCGCACGAATGCGACTCGGGGTAGATGAGGCGATGGGGCTTGTTTTTACGGGCCGGCGACTTCCCTGCCATTGAAATTCAAGACCGTGCTGTAATTTCGGTACAAATAAATGCTTTTAGCCGAACGACAGATGCAACAGTTCGAGTATGTGATGGGTCGACTTTAATGCGATTGTTGTGTAGCAGGACATAGAGTGTGATGAAGGCTGGATAGGTACCACCACGATACGTGGAAGTATTTATAGTTCTACAGCAGGACGTGTACATTTCTAAGGCACATAAATTTAAGAGTTATTCAAATTGGACATTCCTTAGCTAGGAGAAGGGTTTAGTAAAACTTTTTGTGGACATGTTGAGTATCCTTTTCAACTAATGAAAAACGTGGGTTTTGAGAATGAGACGCACATACATAGTTATTGAGTCAGAAACCATGAGGTTTACTCACCACATAAAAATTTGCCAAAGTCGTCGAATTTGAGTTGAGTGAGCTCTGACCAAGGCACATTTCCAAAACGGTTAATATCAGTATTATCGGACATGGTGGTGATCCTTTGATAGATGTTGTGGCACATTACAGCATACAACTGAAACCGAAGCCCGCCCAAGTTCCAGTTTAAATGCGGCTGCAAAAAATCAGTTATCATGCCTCTGTAACGCACTTCGTTCTCCGTTGCTGGCTTCATTTTCGAAGAAGTAGGGACCAATAACACCACCACTTTGAAACCCCGCATCAAACTGTCATTTTTGAGTGAGTTGCACCTACAAGGTCCAAATAACCCGAGATCTTTATGCAATATTTTCCTCAGAGAAGTGCAGCAAGTGCTTGGATATATCCATATCATCAGGTTTGGTCTTGGGATTCTCAGTTTGAGTAGAATATTCGAAAGCAGTGGTCCTATCACAGAACCTTTAGGGACGTCTCTTTTGACTTTATTTTGTTTGGTACCATCTTCGGTTTTATAGAACAGCAACCTATTCTTGAGGTAGTCCGACAGTGTTTCAAGGATATATCCTGGGACACTTTGAGCATTGAGTGCTCCCCTATTGGCAGTGCTAAAGGCGTTTTTGACATTCAGTGCGATAGCACCGCAGTATATCTGCGCTCCACCTTTCCATCGATTTCCCTGTATGGCTCTCCTTCTATGGTAAAACGCGCTTTCGGAAACTTCTCAGATAGTGGTGTTCTACGAGGTCTTTTGAATCGTCGAACGCATACCTCAACCGATCACTTATGATGCGTTCTAATATTTTCTCTATAGTTGCCTATACGAAGAAGGATCTTGAGAGGGGTTGTTTCTTTTTATTAGGACGACCAGTCTTTGAACCATTTTTGATCTCCAATTCTTTTGCTAACCAGTAGGACTTTTCGGAGTGACCACGGGTGACTACTGCTTTTGTTTTCTACCATGAGTTCCTGTTGTGGGAATAGTGCCATGATTACATTTGACTGGAAAATGCAACGTGATACTACTCCAAAAATCTATCTTAATACTAATCCCCGACACCTAAGGCCAGTCCTTACTTTCATCTTGTCACCCTAAGTATATGTAGGTGTCATAAATCTTTGTCGAGGATGCTGCGTACTGCTGCCAACTTGATACCCATTTCTGTCTTTAATTGTAGTCAATACGAGCATTGGTATCCCGATGCGGAAGCTAGTACACACGCACATATACATAAATACACACTCGTTTTTTCCAGCTTATCGTAAAATCTCATTACCTAGGATTCGCAATTGTGCACTTAATTAGATTTGTGCCTGATCCTGGGCATGCGACAAATTAATTCGCACAAAACCGCTTATACCATAAGTTAACTCCGTACACAAACCGACGCCACCACAGTGTGTCGCAATACTCGTATCTCCTTAGACATACCCAAAACAAGCACAAATGTGATAACCGTTTCAATTAATCCTCCGAGGAACGCCTTAATTTGCTCACCTGCTCCTAATCCCGAACGGAATTACACCGCTTATCAATTATTCCCCTTACGAAACGATTTATCATCTCACATATGTATATCTGAGCAGGAATTCTCAGCAAAAGGTTAAATACCGCGCTCCAGAGTCCTTTCCCAAAAAAAAAAAAGAAAGCAAGAAAGAAAAAAAAAACTATATACAGGTGTCGTACCTGCCAAAGCGTATGCCTGCAAGGTTTTAATTAACAGCAGCAAGGACGAATCCACGTACAACACAACAAGAGGCAAAACAAAAAAAAAAAAAAAAACAGAAAAATCCCACATAAATATCGCACATGACATCCTATTAACGTTTTGGCAGCTTACTACACACAGCGCACACCGATTCCCATCTCCAAGGACCTACTACCCCCCGGTTAAACGGATGTGACATGGGAAAAATCCCGACTAATAACCAAAAATTACTGTAATACGATACAGGAGCGAATGTAATTTTTCTGTGTGTTCTCTCGTTCCTTCCGGTGAGTTTACCAAAAGGATTCGTCAACCTCGTATTACCACAAGCAAGTTTCAAGAAAAACCACCACACACTCGTACGCATCCGCACAAAAACGTTTCTACCGCCATGCCACCGACATTGCCGCCAAATCAAATGAAGCGTCTCGTAATTTTTCATTCGTCGTTGCCTGGTTCCTGGTTCCTGGTTCCTGGTTTATTATTATTATTACCGTTATAACAGATGAAAACCGCCCGAGATGAAGGAAATATATCCGTACCTTGCGCCCGGGCAAAAATCCTTGCGAGTAACTAATTGGCACTCTATTTATTCATGACGATAATTTGCGGTGCGTCATTAGTAGGACGACACGTACAGAGACGCATGGTTACTTTGAAGGTCGTCTCATATGAGTGAGCAGGCGACTAACTGTAGAAGACTGTAGAAAACTTCATATACTCGTAGTAGGTACCTCGTCCTGAATGTGTCCTGATTAAGTGATAAATTCACTCGAGTTACGCACATTCTAGGAAAATAGAAAATTTTTGAGGTTTGAGATAGCTACTCGTAGTTAAAGGAAGGCCTGTCGACGAGGATGACGATGACTACGCCACCACCATCGCACAGTGTGAAACTGTAATCATGAAATATTGAAATGTGTCCTTGGGAGCAAATTAATTAACGTTTAGTTCTGGCACTTACAGCTCGTCCTTGTCTTGGTATTGTTTTTCATAAATTACACTTATGAGATGGGTGTCGTGTAATTGATGTGCACACCGTGGGCGGTGTCATTAATGACTCGTAATCGGTATTTTGTCAAAGGATTTCCAATTTATCTACGGCAGGCGGTGGGCGGATATCGATAAGCGATTGGGGTCGACTTTGTGGTTTGAAGGAATTCCTGCGGAGTGGATAATCGGAAAATAATTACTATCAATATGATGTTCATTATTGTAATTTACCTATGAGATTTGACAATAAAGGTCTGGGTTTAGATACAGTTGAATAGAGTAATCTACGCAGTGGTAGAACGTGTTAACTGAACTGTAATTGGATATTCGTTGGTACGGATGTCAGGGGAATTGCTGATCGGGCTAAAAAGAAAGAATTTCGACGTCTACCAGCTGGATACGATCTTATATGGGCGAAGGTTAGGTAAGGTAGATGGGTTTCTTAATTGAGAGTCCTCCATGCTGCTTTCAGGTCAATAAAGAGCCACTGTGATCCACAATGTCTACCATTGTATTGCATTTTTATGGAGTGATTCCCTGATGTTTAAAACCCGACTGAAGCCTTACCTTTTACCGCTACACCTCGCTAGACCAACAACCATGACGAAGAGTGTATAGATAAAGAGCAAAGTATCGAGATCAAGGGTCAAGGCGTTCTCTCCACGATAGGGCTTATACTGCAAGTAACCAGACATGAAATGTAAACGAAAAAAGAGTACGCAATGTATACCTTGAGTAAGAACACCATTAAATGGTGTGAGTAAGGATCAGCTAGAGATGACGAAACTGTGGCTAAAGTTTTTTGAGTCAAGAACCAAAATCTCAAGCGGATATTCATGCAATAGGAAAGTATGCGCAAGTCGACCTTGATAGAAATAACCGGAGACAAGATATCAGGTTGAAACCGTGAAGCTGCCATCCAAGATAGTGTAAGAAAGCGAGGACAAACGTATGAATGTAGGCAAATTCAACAACTGGACCTTGTCTAGGTACAGCGGTACGTTGGTGTAAAAGGCAACTACGAAGCCAATAAGCTGGGGCAACAACCGCGGTCATGTGATATAAACCCATCTGTGGAATAGGCAGACGTTTTCCGTGAAAACTTTTGAAAGAAGGCTCAAAAAGAGCCAAACTTTTAAGAGATCAAAGGTAAACGTAAATTGGTTTTCGTTTAAATGGCACATTTTTAAGTCGAGGACCAAAAGTCCTTAAAAATGGGCTTGTTAACCAAACCAAATGGAAAATGTGTAGACGTCACTCGACCGATTTTGGTTTTGAGTTTTTCGGTTTGTATGTTAGAAAACTTGTTTGAAAAAAATTAAAGAAGTAGGGAAAAGGTATGGTCTTCGGTATATTACATTGTGAGCCAAGGATTTCCTTCGATATTTATAAAAATCTGCACTTGGCATCCACAAAAATTTGTTGCGTCATCCTGCAGCCCGATTCCTTCTGAAATGTCCGGCTGGTGTGGTCTGAAAGACTATTTGGACCGACGGACTGGTATCTATGCGCTGCACTTGTCCGAAGCCCTGATGGTTCGTTGCTTAATATTCTCCTCCAGATGCCATCAATACAAAGTGGTCAGCCAAACATACAAAGAACCTTTCAAACAAACTTTCATCTGCTTTTGTTATTCTCCATGCTTCTGTGTCTTGTAGCAGGGCTGGGATGATGAGGATGTGAATTGACAGAATGATTTTAACAGATTTAACAGGTACGTACCTTAAGACTGATTCTATAGAAAATACCCCCTGCATGCTGGTTGAAACCTTGATTTGCACGATGTAGCACGTTGGCAGATGTGTGGTATCGCAGCAGAGCCCAAACCAGCTATCCGGTGAAATATGCTAATGCTGGGCTCAAAAGTCTGTTGCAACAATCAATAAGACCTTTGGCCTTTGCGACAAATTTTGCACCAAGACCTGCAAGGTACAGGTGACTCTTTAGCTAGTGCCCATCAGAGGCCACCAACAGCGACCACAGTATTCTGAGGCTATCTCGAGAACCTACTCAACATGCACGAGAGTACAAAATTAGTGACGGGAGGTAGCTTAATTTGACTCATTCTCGAGTATCTGCCAGTTCTTGCTGGAAAACATCCTTTCAATTCGTATCCTTACTCCAAAGTATCCGCTAGCTATTGAGAATAAGTTCAACTTCAGAAACTGAATCACTGGAAGCTATGTTTCTAAGTCTATCTCCGACGTCGGGTAGAATTTCCTTCACGTCTCTTTTTTCGTCGTCATAGAGCCCTTTTCAACTACTACCTTAATAATTGTGCCATGCCTCAGTGTCGTCTATTATTTTTTATAATAAGGAGCCACCAAATCCCAAAAGCACTCTGACTCTTTAGTATAGCAGTTGGAGAAACTCAGAATTTGTTCGTTTCTCTGTTGTGCTTGGTGGCTATGGTTGCTGTTCCCATAGAGGGGTTTGAACTTACACCGGCCAGGTCACAAGCGAACACACAACTTACTACTGCGTGGTCACCACATATGTATGTACGTCTATACTAACACCATTTAAGGTTTTCGCACTTCCTTCGTAAGAAGATTCAGTTCTCTATGCGACCAAGGCAGGTGTAGAACCTTTCTCACCACCAACATGAGTACATGCCGAGTGGTCAAGGCTATCTGTGAGAGAAATCTCATGACACCTATTAATCTCGGGTGTTTCTTAGAAATTCGCAAAAAAATTACCCGTCAACATTGTTTACTGCTTTCTTGTCTATGTATTGAGCCACGGCGAGGAGTCTAAAATTCAGGATTATTTTTATACAAAAATAAGAAAAGATGGCACCTTAAAGCTACGCTGATTCTAATCTAAAATTTCTGCTGAATTCAATTCTAAGATGTTGAGAACTGTATTACTCTCCCTTTTTAGTGGTGACCATACTCCTTAACTGACAATCTTATTCCGCATATCCCAGCTTTAGTTGAACATATAAAAAGAATCCCCACATCGTCGTAAGTCCTTCATGGAAATGTGCTCACATCTGCGCTCGCTGCCATCACATGGAAGTAATAGATACTTGAAATCCATAATTCGCCGGTTGGACAACTCCCTTGAACTTTGCTGCTGCATACGTTGCACATGCAAATTCTATGCAATCCCCAATCGTTCCGTTCGTCCTCTTGCTTAAACGAAAATCCTTATGCATTATTGCTTCATCGTGAGTACATCTTGCATGGCAACTACGCGTCCCAATAATAATAACACGCACTACAAATCCTCGCCAATCCAGCTGCAGTCTTTGTTGATGCGCACACAGACAAAGCGGAAAGAAACGGCTTCATTTCAGGGATACTCCCCCGTTTTTCCTTTCGACTGGGTTATGCACTCTTGTACAATTGACAAAGCATGTCCGTCACTTCACAAATAAACCCAAACAGGATACTCCTTCAAATGCAAATCCTTTCATACACATCCCACTGTTACCCGTTTTGGTAGGAGAAAAGTTTTTGTTTAAGTTTTCGCCCAAAAGCAAAGCCCACACATACGAGCAGGAGTCTATATTTGCATTTCACTTCTGCACAACGACGACGCGTCGCAGCAAGGAATTTTCCTCAAGGAAGAATATTTACAGAAGTTAAATAGATTTCCGAGAACACAACCAGCAGCAGGAGCGCAGCAACAATCGTGGTCGTAGCCTGTACGTGTTTCCAGAAGCCCACAGGGAAAACCAGATGGCGGTGGTAGTGGTATAAAACTTATCCGTTCGGATCGTAATTCGCGATGATCAAACGGCACCTCACACGACATGGAGCGGGGGAAAATCGAAATAATAATTTTCCACGAAGACATCGGGAAATATTCTGAAATTGAATGAAAATCTTTTGTTTGAGTTGGTGTTAGCGCTGGGGGAATCCTTGCGACGATGAAGCATTCGAGGTCACGTATGATGTCACGTATGGATTCAATGCAACAGCACCTGGGGAATACCAGGGAATTCGTGAATAAGATTCTGTTGGAGTTGCGGTATTAAATCAGGTGAAATGAAATTATTGTAATTCACAAGGTGGAAGCAGGTTTGGCGACAAAGTAAACATGCTCCCGTGGAGGGGGTGGAGTTTTACTATGAATTTCTTTTTTGGTTAGAAAATCATTTCGAGGAGTATTGATCAGGAGCAAAGACTAGGGTACAAAAAAAATGCAGTTATAAGCTCAGGGCTACGATTTATCTTAAGCTAGCCCCGTCTGCCTTGGATTGTCTTTTGAATAAAGTGTATTTCCTTGTGAAGTCCTTGAATGTACGCGTATATACAGCGTTAACAGGATTTCCAACTATCAATGCGGTTTCAGGAAAAAGCGAAGCACCACGTATGTGATGCATACAGTTTGCCATATTGCACGCGAAACCATACCTGGGACCAGATGGAATGGAGGAAAAAAGCAGTACTGCGCTGAAGTCACCCTGGATGTCAAAAATGCACTCAATTCAACTCGGCCAACTGATGCCTTAGTATGAGAACGCTCAGGAATATGCGAGTGCCGAACTACCTGCTGCGAATTATTACAAATTATTTCGAAGATAGAAACTTTTCCTACGAAAGGCTAAAAATAAATAAAATTAATGGAGGACCAGCTCAGGGATCAGTCTTGGGCCCAGCACTCTGGAACATTATTAGCACTCCATCGCACAACTTTATGTGGAGACTAAGAGGAATGGATATAATCGGATACGCTGATGACGTAGCGGTGGTTGTAGTGGCTTAAACCCTAGAGAAGGTGGCGCAACACAGCAACAATTCCGTCAATTACGTGAAGATATATGTTGCTTCGCTCATCAGGTCTGGTATAAAAGGGTCATAAAACGGAGGCCATATAGCCCTTGTCCATACAAGCAGGTGAACACACCTTCATCGAGTCGAAGCCTTACATAAAGCACCGAGGGGTCTGCTTGACAATAGGCTAAACTTGGGAGAGCATTAAACGTGAAGGCCTATCGGGATGTTGCCGTGATATCGAGGCTAATGTCAAATATTGGAGGACCCAGACAGCCAATGAGAAACCTGCTTGCGACAGTGAGCAAGTCAATTCTCATGTACACCGCGCAGGGAGGAACAGGACAGGGTTGTACGATGTCGGGCATAACTCGTAGCATTAAATACCGAGTAGATTTTACCCATCCTGTGCATCAAAAAAAAGTTTCAAGTTCAAAACAAATCCTTCCACTGTCATTTATGTTTAAGGAAGAGTGTCTTAGTTTAAGGATTTGTCAACTTTGTTCTCGAAAGAAAATCGTGACCACCCAAGTAGATGGAGCTACTAGACACCCGGGGCTCACCTCATGATGAGAGGAGGAGTTTGTAAACAATGGAAGCTTTTGGATTGCTCATGTAATACATGGAGTACTGTTTACACTCCTTCGCATTTGTGCGCTTTACAACCTTTAAAGCAAAGCATTTCTTGTATCTTAACAAGAGATTCCCAGGAACTTCTCTTTAACTATTAAAAATCCCTTCGCATTACCTAATTGAGTATTGCGACCACACTATCCCTACTATCACTAAATACATCTACATTTGTTGGCCAACGGAGAAAAGGAGATTTCACCCTTTGTCTGAACATTCTTTCCAATTTAATTCACCGCCAAATTGAAGAACGAACTTTCGTCTTGTCGTGTCCCTTTTTTCTTGCAGTTTACAAAGGACTTAACTGCAACTGCATCGTCTATCACCCCTTTGTTGCTTGTAGTTTCACGATAACTGTTATAATTGCTTGTTTCGTAACATCAGGATGAACATCCTTGGCTTAACGTGCCGGAATCAGGGCACCGTACAGATAATAACAGTTTAGGAAAACGTCAGTAATCCCTTTCATAGAGAGCCACGACGATATGGTAAGAAATAAAAAAAAAACAAAAGCAACAACCAAGCCAAACGATAGCATGGACAATTTTCAAGGATCCTGCACAATATTTTGTACAATATGTGAAATCCTACTCCCAATCTTTAAGACATTGTCAATTCGTGTGTAGGGCTAAGACTGCTACTGCATTCGAGACAAAAAACACCCACCAGGGTAGCGCAGCAGGATTTGTCGGTATCCTTGCCAGCACGCCCGCACATAAAATGCGATATCAAACTTAAAATGGATTATATTCTTTTCCGGATGAAAAGAGAGACATGGGCAACCACTATAACCAACCGCAGCGCAGCACAGCGCAGCTCCCCCCCGCCATCAGAAGGGAAGGATAACAATTTTCAGCAAAATAAAATTCAAGGCGCTCCACTTGCCTGTGTTTGTGTGTACAGGGATAACAATCTTTTGTCATCGTCAAGAAAATGTTTGTTGGACAACACACAAAGTCGCCGAGGATAATAAGAGCCAGAAACTAGGAAAAAAACTATCTCCTTTTGAGAAACCTAACCCCATTATGAT
This sequence comes from Blera fallax, assembly GCA_946965025.1. Taxonomy (NCBI): domain Eukaryota; kingdom Metazoa; phylum Arthropoda; class Insecta; order Diptera; family Syrphidae; genus Blera; species Blera fallax. Next base: position 6,349,720 of record OX337246.1, on the reverse strand, counting down.
AGCAATTGCTGTAATAGACTTTATATTTGATACGTGGACTTGTTTGGGTCCACGTATCCGCTCTGGAGCATCGGCAAAGTGGATTATTATTCTCATTATCATTGTATGGGAGCGATTTTGTGGATTAATGGACAATTGGGTTGGGGGTCCTGAGCATTATTTTCTGTTGCTTTTCAATCGAAAGGAGAGCCTCGAAACCTGAGGATGGCGTGCATTTTCAAAAGAGAACTTGAAGTCGAGAGCTTCCTCGTAACGGTAAATTCATATGCTAATTGGTTGGTAAACTCAATTGAATTTATTGAACTTGGAATTCCCTCTAGACGGAGCAGAATCCTTGATTGATTGGGGGATAGTTACACAGGAGCATCCACGATGGGTAGATTTTCGTTTGTCCTACTGGTACATCAATGCTGGATTTAGTGATCGGAAGCGATTTATTGTCATGACATGCATGCTGTTGCTGAGGAGCATTGATAATTTTGATCCTGGGACACAGGACAATTTCAAACTAATTGTTTATTCAAATTCATTTTTGGTTTTCAGTTGATTTATTCATTGGCATTGGGGAGTATAGACCTACCAGCTGGCAAACAACGATGACGAACGTCATCTGAACGCATGGATTAGGACAGAAATGGAGCGGGATGGTGATATCCTGTCGACAACGAGTGATGGGTTTCGGACAGATGCCATGACATTTTGATGGGAAGGAGAGCAATTCTCCTAAATTGTTTGTGATTTGAGGGATGCTGACTGATTGAATTGATTATGCTGTCGGACATGAGAAAAGGTCATCGGTGGGGAGGATGGGAGGTGTTTGATTGATTTTTGAAATTATCTCTGTCAAAAGTGGGGCAGTAGCGTTGTACAGGGCGACCTTCTAACGAATATCAGGCAGCTACGAGTATATTGAAATGTTTTTCTTTTGGTTAAATTCTGGACCACTAACACTGGTTACTGGTTCCAACTTAATCAAAGTGGAAACCACAGAGATTGAATTTTATGCAATTTTGGTTCTAAGGGTCCATTGAGACTTGTTCTTTAGGTTTAATTGGGATTTGTGTAATTAAGTGGGACTCTACAATGTAGAGAGGCGCATCACTTGGAAATAAATCGCCACCGTCACGAGAAAGCTGCAAACGTTAGTGAAGTGGTGTCTCGAAAACATTCTAAGGATTTTCTGGCCTAACCATATTTCTAAGGAGGAAAGTGACAGTAGATTGACCATACGTTTTGAAAAGGCTATAATTCCATAGCTAAACGATATAATAGTCTGAGTAGCTTTCAGATAGGGAGAAGATCCACCTTTGCTTCTAGTTCGTTATGCATTCTATACTTTCTAATTTCCCCAGTACGTGTAGTACTAGCAGCCAAGACTGAAGGCCTTATTTCGCATCCTTCCTGTCTTAGGACTTCAAACATCTAACAGCACGTGTATTCCCATTCCATAGAAGAATTATGGTGTTATAACCCGTTGAAGTTAGCTTCAGAAAAGAAGTTCCGATAATGTAAGCTTGGAGTATGGTGGAGCTCTTGTTAGAAATACTCCTTCGCAGTTCGCTTAGCTGTTCTAAATTTGTCTGTGTAGTCTTTTGAAAGTACGTGAAATGCTTGTAGATTCGTTGATCACATTGGGTGCACAAGTCGGGCACCTCCAACGGCGTTCTTAGATGCGATAAGGTTTAGAGCTCTAATTAGAGCTTGTTTCGACAACATGAAGACGTGAATCTTACCTTACGACCGATCAATTTTAATTTAAATCTTTACAATGCAGACCCTTAAACTGTTTTCTGAAGAGCCAGCATTTTAGAATTTTGACATTTCCGTCCTAGAAATTTTCTAAATTTTTTTCGTTCTGAGAAGAGCTGTATCTACCTCTTTAGAGGATTAAGCCTGTAGCTCGCTATATCCATAGAAGAGAAGTCAAATTTCTCTATATCCTCTACTGTCAAGGGTGTGTCTAAAATTTTTGATGGAGCTTAATGTTGTACCGTTCGCTCCGTTTGAGAGTTCATTAGAAACACTTTGTTTAAAGTCTGAGGACTGGGATACTCTATTCTCTTAAACAAGTGCAGCCTTGGCCAGCCAATTAGCATGGTGAATGGTCTTCTAAGGTCGCGAAGTGCATTGAACATTCTTTTGGTTTATCCCTAATCCGAGCAAAGGAAGGACAATAACAAAGGAAGTGATCGGAAGTATCTTCGCCCTCTTCACGAACGGGTTACAGGGTTGAGCAAGGCCTTAAGCGCAGCCTAACTATCATTACAAACGCAGATACTCCGATTCCCCCACTTAATCTTAACAATATACTCGATAGCCATTAGGATTGCATACAACTCTGCTTGAACTCGTTAAGTCTAGAGTTGCTGGTTTCCACGAAGTCACCAGAGCCAAACCTTTAACCGGCTTTGGAGCTATTCCAGGTTCAGACTCTGGCCGATATTAAAAGATAAGGGTGTCTGGAGAGGCTGCTCGTGTAGTACGATTAAGCTGACGGAAAGGCGGGACAGATAATCATCCACGAATGGAATTCAGAACGTAGTCCAGATTGGGTACTCTCAAGTGTAGATGGAAGAACAACTGCCCATCTTATCTAAATCCGTGAGATATGGTATAGAAATACTGCCACTTTGACTTTGGAAAGCCATTGGCTTAAATCAGTCTGCTTACCAATTTGTTAGAAATCGTTCAATAGACACGGTGAAGCATGCTACCTTGCATTAAAGAGTGCAGTTCTGGGTTCACTCATCGGCATTTGCTCTATGCAGACATGTTTGGTTCCCAGTTCCTTTGGCTTCAAAGTCGAAATAATGAATGCCTTGTCAGCAGCCAAATAAGCTGGATTCATGTCGTAGAAGAATAACAATTGGTATTCCCATTGCCAAAATCTCAGTCCAAAGCATTGTTATCCTTCGAATAAAGGGAAAAAGACTCTACAAAGAAACATTTCGCTTATACCATACTCAAATCCAATAAATCGAAAAATATGTATGTCCCCCGCAGTGGTAGCCCAACCAGCCCATAAGATACAATTCTTAGCGCTCATTCTTGTCATCCCCATAAACATATTAAAAACTCCCAACCCTAAGTACTAACAAATCATCACAAGGCCTTTTCATCCCCACAAACCAAAACCACCGCCCCGTGCCACCCGCATGCATTGGGCCATACTCCGTTAAATAAATAAAAGACTAAACCTCTTTTGAACCCCATTTTCTCCTCAAATGCACTTGCTTCTGGCTGTGAAAGTTTTGTAGCTTGTAAATGTGATGTTATGAGATCCTTTCGTCCTTTTTCTCTTGGTTTTTAGATCTTTTTTTTTTTTTTTTTCCTTCCTTGTTTGGCCGACTTTTTCGAAGTCGTTGTTCGTCGTCGTCATTGTCGTTGTCGTTTGTTCTTCCATCTGCTTTTGTAGTAAATGGAGGACGACAATATCAAATGTTCCCAATTTTTATTTGTGGCCCAAGATGGGGTTTCTTTTCTTTTTTTTTTCTTTGAATTTGTTTCGATTGTTCATTTCTGAATGTGTCCTCGTATCGTTTGCTCGTTTGCAGGCTTCTGTTGGCATTTTGTTTGGTTCGAAACTGTTTTTGATAGGATTTCATGTCCTTTAGTTTTTCATGCCAAATATGGGGGTTTCCTTTGACCCACCCTCGCCCGCACTGCCACCGCGCAAAACAATTCTTATTATTACCCAAGCTATTGACTTCATCTGGTGTGGTAGTGCTTTCGACTATGTCCTTCGCTGAAGAGGTTTCGCCGCCCACCCACTGAGCGATTTACCGAAGGCAAAACTATTTTGTATGGAATGTCCTTGGGTAGTTCTTTTATAACGCGATGATATTATGGGCATAGAGTATTTTCATATCGAAACAGTTTTTGTTAGTTTTGTTGCGCATCCCAATCGCAATTGGTCCTTGGAAGTTGTTCCATGGAGGATGTGTTGACTTTTGTATTCACTTATGAAGATATCAGATTGCCAAAGTGAGCATATGTGTGGTGAGTATACACAAGCATGTGCCTCAAGGACTTCCTCAGTGGATGCAAATTATGTGCTGAACTCAATTGAAAATGAATATTTTACAGATTGCGATGGTGACTGTCCGTGCTATGTTTACGACAAAATAAGCGACTGTGTTAAACTTGGATAATTTGCATTGCGTCCTCGAAATCTGAAACAACGCGCGCAGTTGGGATAAAAGAATCTCCAGATTCTTCTTCTAGAAGGACAGCGTCTTACCTGAAATGTGAGTAAACTTCGGCTGCTTTCGTGGGTTACTACCGGGTTTTTCCGAAGAAAATCAATTCGTCGATCGTTTGTCAAAAGAAATCATCCGCGCAATCCTTTTGATACCAAAGACTTGCTTTACAAAACAGTCCTCCAACGTTGACTGCAACTGTTTGTGACGATTCACCGAACTCAACTACTCCCATTGCTTTCGTCATTACGCTTTAAAATGTGCAAGACTAGCCCAGACAAATAGATTCATTTACTTCCCCGTAAGGTTGCATTTATTGCTACTTCTTGGTGACCACTCTTCCATGGCTCATTGACTGGGAATTGCAACAATTCCTCCTCTGTTGTCCAACAAAGTGTCTTTTTTTGTTGCAAACAAATTTAAAAAAAAAAAAAATTATGACACCTCTGCGGTTGAGGTAATTTTCCATGCCACCTTAACACTAACTTCAACCACACACCGCTTGACTTCCGTCTAACTTCAGTTTAAAAGCCTCTGCTGACACGCACTTTGGTGTCTGTATTCGAAAGGAATTAGCACAACGAACATGCTACCGCTGCGCCTGCCACAGAATCGATTAACATGGATCTGCATATCGTGTTGTGTTTTGTACATGTTCATATTGGCCTGCGATCCAGTGCATGGTTCAGCGACAGGACATGATTTAGAAGTGGCTGCCTCGAAACACCATGAGGATGAGGATTGGGAAGAAGGTGATGGCGAGGAATCGCATGAGGAGCATCATTCCCATAAAGGCGAGAAGGGAAAGAAGGGTGAAAAAAAGTCAGAACATTATGCCAAGGGTGAGAAGGGCCATCACGACAAGGAGGGCAAAAAAGGCGAACACGAAGAGGAGGACGAATATGAGAAGAAACACGAGAATGAAGGTGGTCACCATAAGAAGCACAAAAAGGGCGATAAGGCGGAAAAGGGACACGAATTCGAAGAGCATGGTTCTTTTAAGAAGGGTCACTCCATTAAGGGCAAACATCATATACACAAGCTAAACGAGGACAAGAAGGAGAAAAAGTTTTATGACGAGGGCCACGACGAGGGTGAGGAGGAGAAGCACGGTGCCCATAAGGAGGAGAAGAAACACAAAAAGGGCGGCAGCCACAAAAAGGGTCATCAGAAGAAATCGCATCATGAAGATGACTATGGCAAGAAGGGACACAGCAAGAAGGGTCATCACCATCACGGGCACAAGGGACACAAGGGTGAGCACGAGGAAAAGAAACACTGGGGCCACGAGGAGGAACATGGCAAGAAGGGCGGCGATGAGTATCACAAGAAGAGTTCGCATAAAAAGGGACATCACGGATATTAATACGAGTATGAGAATGGCCAGGAAGGAAGTGAATGTGTTGTGTTGTGTTGTGTCCGCCACCGTCTTCGTCGATGTTGTGTACAAATTTCTATTTTCCTACTTTGTATTTTCTTTGTTGTTGGCGTTTAGAGAGGACGTGTTTTGTGGTTTGTGTCCTTCTGGCCGGCCGGGATTTTAGGAGTTCGTAAATAATCTTGATGTCGCTAAAGGGGCTTTGTTGTGTGTCTCTAGCAGAATGGATCGTTTATCTTGTTTAGGGCATGCACAAGGATTTGGGAATTGGCTGAATGATTTTAATAAAGTAAATGTTTATGAAATTTAAGACGCTGGTTTTATTTGACGCAAATGAGGCGGTTTTATGAGGAGAAAGTCATATTATCCCTTTAAAGCATCATATTGCCTTAAAATTGAGCTACAAATGGATACAGCAGCCCACATGCCCAGAAGAGTTTTGTAAAATTTTAACACTTTACCCGCAGAGATATCGTGTCAATTTTCAAATGAATTTTCCACCATTGAACCCTTGTCCTTGTCAACGCAGCGTGCGGTCATCTCTTAGGGCAATTTGCACCAAATGTGTTCCTACCAATTATTATGCGTTGACCATTCAACCGAAAGTATCGTTGAGTTTCACTCCTCCATTGACTACCACGCACTGTCGTTAGCTCGAACGTGTTGGGTAATATTTGGAAAATATCGCACGCGAAGCTTGCCAAGGCTCACGATACATTCATTGCTAGCAAACGAATCCATTGTTGGACTTTGTATAGTCGAACGCATAGTGTGCATTGTGGTCTTTCGAGTACTTCATCCTGTTTCCTTGGAACCGCAAATTACCATATAAAATCGTGGTGACACCATAGACCGCCAGCAGTTATGTATTTGATTGCATGCGCGGATGCCAGAAGGAATTAATTTTCCTACCGCTATTACTGAGGTATACTTCTACACTATGGTGTTGAATTTCATTTGAATCAGTGTTGTCCTGTTGTCCTTCTATGATGTGGACAGGGGTCAGTAATTCTTTTTTTTTCATTTAGAAACCGAAAATGCCTGCAGTATGTCGAAAAACTAACATAACATCCGTTCCATGTATTTCATTGTCCCCAAGGAGATAAAATCGTTTCTCTACCAAAAACCTCAACGAGGCCATGTTTTGTGAAATCTTACCACCAACAAGGATATATGTACGTGCAACAGAAGCAGCAGAATATTTCTCCTCCTCCGTCTGTTTTCTGGCAAATTAACCTCTTTGGAAAGTTCTAAGCAAGTTTCGAGTAATTAAATGTTCTTTGAATGCTCGTTCGGTTTGCTCCTTATGCTGATCATTTTGTTTGGTTTAAAAAGGAGCATGCCTTGCAGAAGCAATTGCTGCAGATAAGGCAAGGTATCCGTGCAAGTCTTTGGAACAATTTATTAACTAACAAATCTGAAAGGAAGAAGTTTTTGGCCCCGAAATTGAAGATTGTTTTTGCGAGATGAAGAGATACCTGGAATCACGCAACCGAAGAGTAGTCTGTTGCTGGTGTAGTCATAAATTATTCTTTGCTTATATGGTCGATGTCGAACATTGTGAAAGTTTTAACCTACACGACAGAGCAAATTGCGAGGTAAATGTTAAAGTGAAGCATATGTGGAGAGATGTTTGCTTTAAAGAGGATCCGTATTCCATTATGAGGGGTACTAGTGCGCCTGTGTGAATTGGGATTGAAAGTAGGATCAGTGTAGTCCATTTCCAGAGAAGCTAAGTACGCGATCTCCTGTCACAATAACTTTACGATATCAAAGCCGATACAGCAGAATTCTGGTGAACAAGTTCTGTTGTTGCCGTGACATGTTTCTTTTACGTTTTGGCAAAACTTCCGAAGATTATTCCTGGAGGGACATCTCTCCATGTTCTCGATCGCGTTTTTCTCACGATCTTTATTTTCCTTTTGGAGAAATTGACGTTCACGCCTTTTCTGCTCTTAGAGCTCCCGAGCGGCCCTCGTCCTTCTTTACAGCTTCTCCTTAAATGCCTGTTATTTTTACTGTGTGTTCTTCTGTTTCTTGGTGGAGGTTTAGTGAAGCCTAGTCATCAATTGCAGCTCCTTTGATGGCTTGTTGTCAGCGTTGCCACTCGTTGACGAGACTTCGTGTTAATGGCATCAAACGTCCTAACAGCCGGATACGCGATAGGTAGTAGTGATTGCAGCTTCTCGACGTTATATTTCTTGGTAGTAATTCCTTATGGCTGTGGCGTGATGGATATCCATTTTCTTACTTTGGCAACAGAAAGATAGGGCCCCGAGTCTCCGAAACTTTGGAAATGTCGACTGCAACGTGGACAATTTAATTGACGGCTTATTGATCAGAGGACCGCCATATACCTTTATGAATATTAATGTGGAGAAAGCGTGGCTGTAGTGGATTTCGTCCTGCAGCAAGGTCACCAAACATACAGCGTATCTTGTAGACTATGCTTACCATTCGTAGTACGAATAGATCTAGTATTTTGACAGTAAAATCCCCTAACGCCTAGCTTCTAGCTACCATTCGCGTTGTGTGTATTTTTTTCGAATAAATGGAAGGGGCAAACAGTTTAAGGCCATATCTAAAGGCGAATTGAGGACTCCCTCATGGCAGTTAGTACTCTCGGATGTTTTGTAGATATACCCAAGAGGTGGTATATTGAAGAAACTTTTTGGTATTTTCTGGGATTCGCACTACGAACCACACGCTCAGTCGCCCAATGCACTTACCACTTACCTGAGCAAGGATACACTTCTTTGCTGTAGACTTTGGGTGGCCCTTTTGCAAAAAAACAAGTCCTGCGATCACATAGCCCTAGGTTTCATTATAGCAGACGTACATATAAGCCACCGCCGAGACAAGATTAAAGCTATGAAGAGATTGACCATCTTTATGATTGTATATCCTTATGTACCTTTAATAGCGATTACACACCCTTTTATTTACCTTTAAATGCCACAAATACCATTTGTCCTTACCCATGGTTTCTTACCCTTCAAATCAATTAGTATTCTCAAAGTTTTACATCCTATTCATGCTGACATAATCCTTAAAACTAAAGCAAATGTCAATAAATTCAAAACTGTTGCATTCGATTGCATACTTCCAGGTGCTAGGCGGTGGGGCAATTTCCTTGTTGATTGCCATGAAACCCTGACATCAAGTAACACCCTGTGAAATAAAAGAAACAAGTCATTAAAATTACAGATCTTCAAAATTAACCCAAAATCCGAGTGGGGAATTTCGTCCTTGGTATTGAAAACAAGTATTTATTCACGGTTATCACAAATCCTTGAGTAAGGAGATAAAAAAAATCATAAAACCCAATTAAACCTTCCAAATATTCTGATTTATAACCATGTGCTCGCGAATTTTCTGTGCAATAATTTATTCGCATCGCACATGCATTCCTCCGACTGCAATAATACGAAAAAATAAAGTTCGCATCTGTAAAATTTCTTTACACATCCATTGCAAGGACATCGCATACAGTAAGGAGGAAGGGTTTTTCCCATTGATTAAGTCAATCCGCCACCATGCGGTGGTGCCAGGACATAACGATGTGTTACATTCGGATTCAACAACACTTTTTTTCTTTCGCTCGCCTCTGTACATGTCTAGTTTCGTGGTATGCTTGTTATCCTTCTTCCTCTGGATAGCATGGCAACATTTTCTTTTGTCAATAATTTTACACATTCAAATTTATGCACTCCAGGGGGTGTACTCGTACACTTTCCAATGCACATTTCCTTCGATCCATAGCCAACTACCTGTGAGATACATTTGAGTTTCATTAAATTTCGCTCCTCGCGGAACACTGTGGGAACAACGGAAGGAAGAAGAAAAATTTCAAAAAAAAAGTTTCTCCATCTGTGTGTGTAGGATATAAGCAGAAAAAGTAAAAGAAGGACCGAGGAAAAGTTTTTCTCTTTTCGAAAACTCTGAGAGAAAAATGCATTGAAAGTGTCACTGGAGAAAATGGAAAAATGATAAACTTTTCGCGCTGTGGCAGCTACAATAATTGGCATGTACTCTTGCAACGGATAAGAGGTATGCAATGCATTCCCTAGCTGCTGCAGATGGAATGTGCATTACTTAGTACTACTTTTCTTATGGAAATTATTTTACGGAGGGTATGGGGTAGATAGTTGGAGCTAAAGTGATTGCTAAAGTTTGCATAAATTGTTAACTAATTTTTATGGTTTATTAACCTAATTAGCGTTTAAATTCTTTGGCTCGCGAAGAGTATCTGTGTGAAGCACTGGGGTGGAATTCAGTTGTCGTTTTCCAATCTGAGCTAAATTTAAGGTTTGTCTTGGAATTTGATTGGAATTTTATTGTCCGTTCGTTAGATGTGTTGGAGTGAACATAGTCAGCAGGTTACTGGTTGTTGTTTCATCCTCTCTTCTGTAGTAGGGGCAGGAAACACTGGAAAATTGCAAAATCTGCTCTACGATTGAAAGACTCTGCTGAACATCGTGTATTTTAATGATTTGAGATGAAATCAAAGTATCTGCGGTTTCCTCTGACATAAACTTTATTCAACTGCTTAGCAATTCAGATTGGACATTTAATGTTAAAAATGCAAGGGAATAAGGCGAGCTATGTACGATCTGCCTTTACCTAGAAGGACCCCAAGAAAAGTTGTGCTGTCATACGCGGCTTTAAAGTCGATGACAAGATGGTGTATCTCGACTTGAAATTCATTGCTCTTTATCAGGATTTGCTTCGGTCTATCGTCGATCTGTCGGGAAGGAATTCACTTTGGTATTTTCCTATCGTTAGGCATGATCTTATATGCAACACTAAGAAGGGATATACATCAATAGTTGGTACAGGAGATCGATGAGGCTTTTAGAGCTGATATTACAGTCATCATAGTGTCATCATCATACATACTTGATTTATTACTTATTGCATGCTCCCTACCAAAACAGTGCCTCCAGTGCATTTAAATAGTTCCTCTGGTATGCCATCAGAACAGGCGGCCTTCCCATTCTTTAACCTATTAATAGCTGAGCCAACCTTTTCTATACTGGGAGAGAGGAGTATTGCTCCGTTAACTGGAACTCTTTTTGACCATTCATCAGCTGCTTAAAGTGCTACACATCCACAATTCCCAGTGTATCGGTGATTAAGTTACTTTCATTTTTTCAAAGAGCTTGCATTTCGGCCTTATAGGCGGCTGTCAGTTGCTTGACTATCCGATAGAACTACCGGATGTTCCTGTTCCTGTTGCTCAATTGTGCGGAGAGTTTCAGGTGCTCCTAGTTAAATGAACAAATCTAGATTAAATCCCGGCCAGGAGAGTCTTTTAATCTGCCCCGGAGAAACGGCACAGCAAGGACGACGTTACCTTGTGTGGCGCTCACAATTTAAATGTGACCTCAACTAGCTTGCAGTAATTAACGTACTTAAGATGAACAGTCATGTGATTTACTTAACTATACGAGATGGATCTTCAACATAGAACTGGGTAAGTCGTTCATGAGTCATTCAATTGAAGATCTCCTTTCAAAACTGAACAGCGTTTTAGTGTATTATACGTTCAGGTATTCAGCGGCTCAGTGCTTCAGCTTCTGTGTTTCAGAGGTTCACTTGTAATAAAATGAAGTGAACCGATTTTCTTCTCTTCTTTTCAGTTACTTCAGTTTATATTTTTGGTTTCAGTTCTTCTTCGCTTCTAATAGAACTTAACTCGGTTAGTGAATAAGGTATTCACGAGTTCAGCGGTTCATTGCGTTCACTTGTGATAAACTGAACCAAAAGAATCAAACTTCTTTACTTCTTTTCATTTACTTAAGCTTTATGGTTTCAGTTCACTTGTATGATTCCTTCGCAATTTTTTTTCTTTTTCGATTTTGCACCATGCGCTGTTAAGTTGAAGAATCGAACTGCATTTCAGTGCTTCAGCTGTTCGGAAGTTCAGTGCTTCAGCGGTTCATTTAGCTGTTCATTTGTATGATTCTTTCCTTCATTTTGTTCTTACTTTCCCTTTTGAAGCATCATGAGCCGTTGGCTGCGTTTTAGTGGAACAGCTGTTCAGGAGGTTAGAACTTCAGCGGTTCAATTTTACAGCGTTGTAGTGACCCAATGGTTCACTTGTCATAAAATGAAACAAATGAACCGAATGTCTTATTTTTTACCTGTTTAGATTTAGTACATTTGTATGCTTCTTTCCTTCCTTTTGTTTTTACTTTCTACTCCAATGTTAATTAAAGCCGTGTACATATTCTGGTTAAACAAATTGGGAATAAGGACTCTCAAAAATGAGCTTCGTATCTCAAAAGTCAGGAAGGTCATCCATCTCAACTAATATAGAAGTCCTAAAAGTCCTAGATTACGCAGCAAATATCATCTGAAAATCTTCTCCTCCTCCCAACCTAATCCCCAGCAAAATTAAATACCGCAAAAAGTCAATTAAAATGCATCCGAAAAGTTTCTTCGTTTTCCTACCATAGAGTAAATGGCATTTCCGAGTTAGATTGCATTTTCCTTTTTTTTTTTCGTTTCCCATCCCCTGACCCAGTAGCATTTCGAACTAGCAATTGTTTCAGATTAATGGTTGTTACTCTAACTTCAAGTGGCAGCTTCAAGTTACCCCCAGCACTTGGCACATCTACCCGCCAGATAACAGTGTATGCATGTTAAATCATTACCACAAAAACCGAATTCATCAGCAAAATCCAATACCCCCATGGGGGAATGAAGATGTCTTTGTATGTCGCTTCGTACTGCGCCTCCGTTTCAAGGATGTGCATTGAAAAAGCCTCGCGCATATACAATTACCATCACCATCAGCGAGTAACTTTGTGGTGGTGAAAAAGTTTTCCTCCACAAAACTGGAGAGCTATTGCATCCCAACCTTGGTATACCCTCAAACCTTATCGGCATCGTGTAGAAATCCGTCCCCCATGAGCTAGATGCTGCTGCTGCTGCTGCTGCTACTGGTGGAGAAAGTCTTGAGTGCTTGGTAAATAAATTTCATTCAATGAAAACTTCCTCCTTCGGAAATCAGAAGTGCATTTCGGTAGGAGTTACTATAGGAGGCGAAGGTTAGTGCTCTTAGGGTTAAGACGGCTCCGGCATACAAGAGGAAGCTGGAGAGGATGTGTATAAATTCTCATTAATTCAATTAACGCCCGACGTTTTGGTTTTTTTTTTTTGGCTATCGAATCGAACTTTTGGGGATTTTCATTGATTGCAGAAGGAGGTTGGAATTGCAATGGCAGTACTTCAAGAGCTTACTCACCCACTATCAAAGAAGGACGCCCACATCAACGATTAGAATAATTGAAAAGGTATTTCTGGAATCAGAGCTGGTGGAAATCCCAAGAAACGTATTCACTGCGAATGGAACTCCATGCGAAATAAGGACACCCTCCTTCGGAATCCCTCTTGATCTTTTTACAAATGGAAAAGAAACGTAGAAGGACATACCAAACATTCAATTGTAAGCCACAAAACCGAAAATCGTAAGCTTTTTTGTCGATAATTTATGGCATTCGACAAGGATCCTTCTTTCCTGGTGTGCTCGAAGAAGGGACCAACCTGAGAATACGGGAGGACGAGACTTCTCTTGGTTTTCCTGGAGAGGCCAATGCCAGTGGATGGCATGGAAACGTATTCAATTTGAGATTTATTATCGACTCTAGTTAGACGGGAGAGGGCGACGGTGACGGTGACGGCGACGACGAGGACGACGTCGACGACGATGTGGGTGAATCGGCTTTCCATGTTGAATTTTCCATGTTTGAGATTTTAATGAATGGGGCGCGCACAAGGCAAACGTGCACACATCCGACCAAGGTGAGAGTGTGTTTGTCTGATTTCGTGTGTGGGAAAAACATTTCCCTCTTGAACCCGATAAATGTTGTGCATGTAGTAAGTGCAGGTAGTGGGATTAAAAATGCAAGTCGTACTCGTACGCACATGAGAACATGGAATGTGATTACAGTTGCAGGGAAAAATCGACTTTATTGAATATTTACGAATAGCTAAGGGATGGTGGGTTGGGGGGATGGGGGGATGGCGCAGCGCCCGCAGGAAAGTAATGGCAACGAAGCCTTGGAAATTGAGAAAACCCGAGAGGAATGTACTGGGTGGTTGCATAAGCTTGACATAAATTACGTTACATAACGTGTGAGGGATTTCCATGGCTATGGATGCGGTGCGCATATGGAATATTAAGTGATTGGAGAGTGTATTTACACGGACGTGTATGTTCGATTGTGAGATTGTTGATTTATTGTCCGAGAGCAGCAAGTTTCTGATTGTTGAAGTTTTTCGTGGGCCAGAAGGCTCTTCATGAAAGCATATCATTAGCAAATGGACGAAATGGATACAGGTAGAGTATAATGTGTTTTTTTTTTTACTAAGGAAAGCGTGAACGCCGTGGTTCGTGCTTTAAATTAATGAGCGAGAGTTTGGGGTTTCAAATTCCAACAATTTTTCCCGGTTCTACTTCGAGAGAACGTCTGAGAAACGCCCAAGAGTAATAAGTGTCATATGGAAGCTCCTCAACTCGCCCTTCCGATATGGCTTTAAACTGTAGGTCCCTTCTCTTTGTTCCAGAAAAATAGAGCATGAATACCACGAATCGTCGCGAGACGCTATTTGTATACTTTTTTCTAAAGCTACTTGCGAATAAGAAGATTTTTTGTAGCAAAAAGTGGGTGATATTCGACCCGAAGGCGAGGTTGTCCCGTGTGGAGGAATATCTTAAGCCTGCGTGTAGAAGGTTTGCACCCTAGATTTTCGTACAGAGAGCCAGCCATCTGTGACTGAGCTGATTAATAAATTCAAGCCATGGACTCAAATAGAAGCTTACAGACACAAAAAGGGATCATCATCGTTATACTGCTGTCATGCAGAATAACATGTGATATCTTGAACATCATTCTTTGAAAGGATTCTTCAAGATTCGCATAGCCACGCTGGAGGTACACTGTTACAAAAGTTTGTGCAATTATTCGCATACGTTTGCGAGTATTATAAAAGGCGATAATGAACTTGTGGTTAAATCATCACAAAAGGACACTCGGCATAAGTAGCTTGGGTAGAATAACGCAATAGAAACTTATGTATCATTTTTAGGTAGTTAAGGACTTGATCTATCTAGGTTCCGCTGTAAATTCTCAACACGACACTAGTATAGGGATAAAACGACGAGCAACTATTGTCAGTAATAGTAAAGGCTTCACTAGTAAGGAATTCTGCTTTCTGGAGAAAAAACCTAGATTTAATCAAGGGTTCATGATAGTCCTCGTCATCACACTTCTATCGACGGAGGGTAGAGAAGACGATTCAGTGACAAACTGTACGTCTTGTAGGTGTCCACTTTGTCAGGATTTTAAGTAAATAATGGCACAAGTTCTAATGGAAACTACTATCTGAATTGCTTTATGAGTTCCCACCAAGAATATCCCCCAGAAATGCAGCAGCATTCTATACTCTTCGATCCCATATAAATTGCTCTCAGTTCTCTTGACTAAACTGCCTAACATTCGCGATTCAAAACAGAAATTCAGTCTTGCTCGGCATCTTCAGATCGACGACTGGAATTTAATATCCTCTTAGCTGAGTCGTTCTTGTCCATTCACTCGATGCCAATATAGTTGACAGGTCATTACTGTTTGGATTACATCCATGTCTTGGTACAGCTCGTAACGTTCACAGTTGTATCTTCTCCTCCATTGTCAATGGTTTTCGGGGCTAAATTGTCGTTGAAAACCCGCGAGGGTGTCGCTCGGTGGACGGACGCTTCTTTGTTTGTTCACAGAATATATGTATGTGTTTGTACCTACATTAACTTCAAGGCTAACTCTTTGCGACAGATCTGTAATTACTGTGAAAGTTTCTATGATAGCATCGAAAGCCATCATGAAGTCGATGAATAGCAAATGAAGCCGAAACTTTCTCTATGATGATCCGTAATTGGTTTGTGTTTCCGATGTAAGATGATCAAGAGCATATACTGAAGCAGCTGAATCTAGATGCTTTGTAATCCTATTTCAATCTATCTAAGGTAGGTGTTCTAACTCGGGTCTCTCTACAGCTGGAACTGGTGCTATGAGTCCACGCATAGCAAATGGCTATACGGTGCGTTATAAGCCTTTTTTCGCCGTTCGTTTATGGCACAACTAAAATCCTTTTTCACAGCGCTCGTCCACGCACTTGCACTATTTCTGCTTCTAAGGCAAGATGGTTCCTGAATTGTTGGCATACTAGGGGATCCCATAGTCTGTTTGTATTTTGATTGCTGTTGCTGATGCGGAATGCAATACGATATCGTATAAAATGGTAAATGGTGACAGACGTCCATGATTCAATTTCTAAAGTGTTGCCTCATAGCAACGTCATTGATCGAACCAGATAATGTTGAAGTAGCCCATATTAGTTAAAGATACAATGAATAGCTCATCCAGGCTGGAATGGTAGATGCCATAGTTGATTCCATTTGGACAATTTTTCCGATGCCCCCTGGTTTCAAGAAATCATTACTGCATGCACTCCCTTTTATTTGCTGCCTCAAATGAGGCCTCTAATCTCCACTCAAAGTACGGACTAGACACATGATGTTCACTACCTAGAAATACGCGATGTTCACCACACCAGAGGTGGTTTTTTGACGCGGTGTGTCATAAGTGCACATATCTACTTATTAGATACAAAATGGATTCCAATGTATTAGGCTTACAGTGGCTTACATATGTATAAGCACCGTGGCTGTAATGAAATTGTAAGGTAATGAGAAATGTCAGCTTTGAGACCCTAACGGAACCGTATGTGCCAATTGTGGCATTTCGTTTTCCTTACGTCAGTAGAATCGCGTTAAAAAATTAAAGAATTCCTTCTCAGATTCCGATTCCCTAGTGCTAACCTACCCAAATCGACTTTGTAGGCTTTGCAATCACTTAAACCGTATAAGTCTCCCCAGACAAATTTCCTAAGTAATAGATCAATGTCGCATCGCATCAGCCGTCACTTCAGACTCACGCCCACAATGTTCCCAAGCCCTCTCACCCTTAAACTAAAGCGTGAATTTTTTATGCCCTAAATCTTCCTTTTCCAGCATTTCCCTATATACTCCCACTCTTCGAACCAAGACACGGAATAACAAATGCCTCCAATTCGAAGGAAACGCTGAAATTAAATTTTTCATGAGGTGAGGAGGTGACAATAACAAAAGAAAAATACCAACTCCAGTATACCATGATGAATCCTTATCGCTGGGAAAAGCGTATAATACAGCTTTAGCTGGAAATCCACTACCAGGAGTAGCGCACCAACAGAAAAAAAAAAATTTTAAAATTGAGAATAAAACACGCGACATTTAATAAACGGGTGGCACTTTGTGCGGATTCGATTTGAATTTGACGGGTGGGCACAAAACAGACAAAACAGAGATTGGGGGGCAGAAAAAAATAAATAAAACGAAAAGGATTACATTTTTAAAGGATTATTGTGTGTGATTACGTTCCCCTATGAATCGAAAAAAAGGGGCTTCTTCTGTGCGGGGTTCGCTGCTAAACCTCTTTGACATGTGAATGTGCGTTTTAGAGGGAAGCTTTTGACTCTTTATTGAAATTGAATTTTCATTTCTTCTCTACAAAGGCAACGGCAACGGCAACGGCAACGGCAACGGCAACGGCAAAGGCAAAAAAGAAGAAACGATTTCTGAGATCAAAAGTCTTCTGTTGGAGTTTAAGGTTAAACGTACTTCAAGGGTATGTAGAAGTGATTTGCTTAAATCTTTTGTACGACATTTGTAAGAATACGATTGATCCTATTTTTTTGGGTAATTTCCTTAAGTTACATTTCAATTACAATACAATGGGGCTGGGAGAGTGTTGGGTTTTGTTGTTTCTACTTAGCTGAGATAAAGGATATGGGATATTGCAAGTCATTTGGAGAATTAAATTGGAAGTGAGGTACTTTTTTTTTTGTTAATCAGGATTCGAGCATGATTGGTTGGGGCAGAACAGGCAAGTACAGTCACTTTTCTGCCACTTTACTCTTGGCGATGCTCAAGGCTTTGGCTGTGCTTTGCAATATAGAATCAGAGTATCTGGGAATGTTGCAACTGGAAGTCAAGACTATTGATTCTAGATTTTTATCGTCTTTGCCAACTACGTACTTGTCACAGAAATGAAATGAAGGTCGATCACTTCCAGATAAGGAAGTAAGAGCAATAAATGTCTTCAGTCTTCAGCGACGTGGCAGAAGGACAGAAATGGACAAACCTAAGCATAATACAGAGAACACCGCAAGATGATAAGATACAAGGGAGGTGTACAGGATTCTCAAGAATATTTATGGGCAGAAAATCAACACTAATCATCCTACAGTGGTTATCCTCTTAATTTCTGCACAACTCCTCCTTAAACTTAATTTTTTCCGCTTTTATGTTAGCGTCTTTTAGGGGAAATCTAACTCGCCTGAGTTTCTAAGATCACTGTTCTTGTGCCAGCTGACGCCAGATTTTGTCACAGCATACGTACATATATCGCTCTATCTCAACCTTTTCGAGGAACTATCTGCAGCTATCATTCTATAGAGGACCCATCTGCTTTAGATAGTACCTAATATTCACATGACCTGTGAGTACCGTAACTGACCATTTGAACTTCCTTTCTCTATACTTAGAATTCTTTACAAGGAAGAGCTTGAAAATTGTTAATGGTGATCAGGTTTCGGTCAAGTCCCCTTCTATGTATGCCTCTGCATTCCGCATCAAATGATTCAGGACATACAAATTCAGAGGTTAAGACCTGCTTAGCCAGTACTTCCGTCTTTTTATTTCCCTGGATCTCCACATATGTATCTCTTAACCAAGTTAGTGCCGAATTCGACAAATTTCTGAATTAATTCCAAGGCCAAGGCTGTCAGCTTGGCCCTTTTGTAAGTGATGTAATCGTATTAAACCCTGCAGCATCTATTATACTATAGGTACTTGTCCTAAGACTTACATGACAAGCA
This sequence comes from Blera fallax, assembly GCA_946965025.1. Classification (NCBI taxonomy): domain Eukaryota; kingdom Metazoa; phylum Arthropoda; class Insecta; order Diptera; family Syrphidae; genus Blera; species Blera fallax. Next base: position 6,331,162 of record OX337246.1, on the reverse strand, counting down.
TAAATTCATTAGTAGCTCTAAACTGCCATTCGTCTCTTGTGGAGATGGCTGAGCAGTTCAATATCCATCTGTGTTGGGTGCGGGGTATAGAGAGGGAATATAGGGAATCGCAAGGCCGATGAACTCGCCAAAATAGGAACAACTATACCCATATTGCCGGACAATGGCACCTTAGGTATTCCAATCGCTACTCGTAAACTAAAACTTAAGCTGGATGCTGTTGAGAGTACAAATGGATCAACATGTCTAGCGACAAAACAGATTTGGCCGAAGCTGGATATAAAACGTTCTAAGAATTTGATTTCTCTCAATAGATCGCATATCGGCACTACAATAAGTGTTATCACTGGACACTGTCTAATAGGCAAGGCTAAACCTCTTTGCGAACGAAATTTGTAGGAGCTGCATGGATGAAGAAGAGGAGGAAAGTATTTCTCACCTTCTTTGTTTCTGCCCAGCTCTCTCTCGAGAAGGAAACTCCACTTAGGAGCTCCCTATTATAACGATACAGGCGACCTGATGAATATTGACATTAAGAGCCTCCTACGCTTCATAAGAAGCTCAAATTAGTTTTAACGAGTAGGTAGAGAGAAACTTTCTCTCATGATCCACTTAGTATCACAATGGATCTACCAGGTCTATCAGGAGTCTAAGTATGTTGGCGACTCCTACCTGGCAGCCACTTCAACATAACCTAACCTACATGACAAGCTAGACTTTATCTGAGAAGAGACCTATTTCTGCTGTAATTCATTATGGATCCATCTCTAAATAAAGTTATTTCGCTATCAAAATACGACCAGAGTTCTTCGCGAATGTGCTCATTTTATGCTTGATTGAAGGACTGTTTCCAGATTGATGCAAGAAGCAAGAACTGGTATTACTTCGCAAAGGAAACGACACCCCGGGGGACCCATGGTCATTTCGGGAAGTCAGTATGTTTGATACGGCTGGTGACTTGCAGGAGCGTATCATATCGGAACATTAACTCGAATCTCAAAGGTCAAGTGGTAGTTGTCACAGCGTAAATATCCATATAAAACACAAAATATGGGGTGGAGGATGTGTTCTTTAACTGTACACATTTTAAAGCCCAAAGGGAAATATTACGAAGTGAGCTGGAGGAAATCCAAAAGCCCGGGAAAATAGTGAGACATATGAACCAATCACAAAAAAATGGAGTGCAAATGACATTACCGCATAGATAACTGGAATGCGAAACAAAGTAAGGGAGGCCTCAAGGAATAATAGAGTGAGTAGCGAGTGCTGATTCCCTTCCTAGCATGAAATGCCAACATGTCCTCACCGTGATGTAAAAGGATATGAAAGGGGAGAAGAGTTTAATTTCGGGTCTGTATCGTCTTTAAAAGATTCCTTTAAGAAATGGGGGCGACACTCCGTGAAAATGTAAAGTGGGCACCTTGTAAAAAGTAAACAAAATTCTTGTTATATAATACACACGCAGGATACTGTGATTAGTCTTTGGAGAAGCTTTTTTTTTAAGGTTCCTATTTGGGACTCTAGTTACTCTAGAAGTGGAAGTCTACCGTTTGATGGATGCTTTGGCTTCAGTACTACTTCGAAAAGTAGTAAGCGTGTGAAGGTCCTCGTAGTACAACCATTTTTATCTGTAAAGTGCATATATTATCCGATATCAACACTGGATCTGTTCTTAATACCACACAGTTCTTCTTTGAACCTCTCTCCATCACGCACTCCCTACCATAGTGTGGATGACATCGCGAGTACCCTTGTTGACAGGAGGCTGTCAATGCCTCACGAATAACATTGAGTCGATTGTGCCCATTAGTAGACCCTTGATAACCTAAATTTATTACTGATTATGAATTGAGCCACTCAGGTACATATGTGTATGAATCTCAAGAGTTTATTTAGTTCCAGCTCCGCAGGGAAATGGTTCCCAAGAGTGCCCTTCCTTTTGGTGGTTAGTGCTGGACAATCGCAAGACAAGTGGCGAATGTATTCTATAAGTCGTTGTGGGGTAGTCCTAGCCATGCTGCATGATTGCCTATCACAGAAGGGTCCGGTCTTGAAGCTGACAGCTATACGAATATCTCTACAACTGGGTTTCATGAGATTTGCGGATCTTTATTGTCACAGACTGGCCATAACGATTTGGCTATGGCACATGCAACTAATTGATACCAACGCCTGTAAGCTTCCTTATTGGACTTAATGTCTATCTTCCTGTTCAAGGTGCTAAGCGGTGTGTTAGTCTCGGGATGGGCCTGCGAGGTGCTTAGTCACGAGTTTTCCTAACTATCGTCAGTAGCCAGCTTCTGTTTGGAAACCGCTGTGAGGGTGTTTTAGCACACTTTTACTACTCATCGGCAAGATGTCGTTTCGAGATAAGGACTAAGTATGACTGGCTATCCTAACTGATTCATCAACATGATTTCATTAGCGATAAATGCTTGCAATGTCTGCAACTTCAATGCATATTCAAAAAGTCCAACCAAATTAATGCATTTCCGCTCAACGTGTCCTTAAAAATTAATTTAAATTTATAAAAGAAAAATATTCAGTCACTACAGCTCAGCCTTTCCACTTCGCTAGCACCAACAAGAAAAGCAGACGCGTGATAAAAAAAAATTACTTAATTCCTGGATATGAAATGGAAATGTCTTCCTTTGGTCGTTTCTCCCGTTGCCCTTATCTGGATACCTTCTACCGCAACCCATGAGGAAAATAAATTTTTCTCTTATCACATCCACTAAACAAACCAACCAACGCAAATGCATGCATATGGATGCTCGAATAAATTTCCAACATCTCATCTCCAGCTACACATCCTGTTTTTCTTTTTTCGTTTTTTTTTCTTCGCATCCATTTTTTGTTGTAACCTGCTGCAGGAGTAGCAGCTAGAAATAGTAGCTGAAGCACTATCATAGGATTACATAAAGAACAACTTGAAATGCTAATGCATATGGATGAGATGGCGCGAACACATACACATACATATATACACAGAGCTCATGTACTATGCAGGAGTTCCGCCATCACAGCCAGATCGTTAGTGATTATTTCATTACCATTTATGCCCAGTGCAAGGAAGGACTGTTATGGTGGTGTAATTAATTTATCTCAAGTATTAGATAAAAATGATGAACATGGTCTGTAAGACTTTAGCTGTAGTTAAAGTGTCCTTGCGACAACATAAAATAAAAAAAAAAAAAATTTAGAGGGAAACTTGAAAAGTGCAAGCTATCACTCAACCACTTGACAAAGGATGTGTTCATGATGTAAGGGATCTTTCAAGAGCGCGGATTATAAGATGATGAGGCTTCCGTCGTTTAGAGAGACATTAATTGCTGTAACTGTAAGTGAAATGCGCTTAAACTGTAAACGTAATTCGGTGACTTTAGACAGTGGAAGGAGTTCACAAGGATGAGACGATTCAATTTGCATACACACGAGTCAATAGCTCTGCCAGCTAAGGGCAACCAACATTCAACAGAGAATTTTGGTGTGCATATGAGTGTGAACTCCCCTGTGTCTCGCTTTATTAAGGGATGATCTGGAAATTCATTCCCTTCTACTGAGGGAGAATATGTAAATGCGGAATAGGGAAAAGTTATGTAGAAGGATCCTACAATCAAGCGAACACTAGCCGGTTCAAAATACTGCGAAATTGCTGCAACTGAAAACAAACAAATACATCGTGTAGTGATGATGAACAGTGGGACCAAAGGGTCTATACGGGGTGAGTTTTATCTCTCTATAGGTCTTAAATTTTTTTCTTGAATACCATTTTGTCACAGAGCTTCGATTATAATCAGGATTGTGAAGATCATAGTCCTCCCACTTTACTGCATCCCTACTGGTCCGCCTTTTTGAGAGGGTTTGTAGAATCCGTCCTTTGAACTTGGCAATAACAACTGAGCCGGTCGTGCTCCAATTTTTTCGAGATGGGTTCTTTGACGTGAAGGCTTCCTCCGATTTTTGAACTTCTAATGCGATCAAGGTTTGTTACTCTTGCTGTCATGCGAAGCATCTTCATCACAGCTGCCATTTGTCCTCATACCTTTTGTACATTATCCAGCATTTCGAGCCGTATGTGAGCGCCGGACGAACAATTGTAGTGTAAAGCCTAACTTTCAGCTCAGGGGCTTTTTGGTCACAGAAGATAGAAGGGTTTGCCTTCCACTTCATCCACCCTACGCCTACGCGATGATTGATGTCATCATCAATGGTTACTTCGCTACTGATCATGGATCCCAGATACTTGAACTTTTCGCACTTGGAAATCACTTTTCCATTCAAATAAATGTCTGGACTAGATCGGAGTGGATCAGAGAAAGAGTCTAATGGACGAATTCGATAAACATTTCCCTCAAAAATATTCACGCATACATCCAGTGCTCGTTGAAGGGACGTTTGGTCCTCACTTATGATGACTCCACTGATTCCCTTCGGGGTCCGTCACTTTTCCTTCAAGCAGATAATCCCGGACTGCAATAAATAGCAAACAACTTAAGACGCTTACCTGGTGCACACCGACTTTAATTGGGAACTCTGCGGTGACTCTGGCGGGGCATCTTACTCTTGTCTTTTCTCGTACGTATGGTTCTGGAACTCCTCGATGTCTTAGCGTGACCCATATCAGATCTCTTGGTTGTCTGTCGAGTGCTTTTTCAAAATCATCCAACACCCAATGCAAATCCTTTAAGGAATCACAATGTTTTTCCATTATGATCCTTATACTTTGGATTGCATCTGTGGTTGATTTACCCGCGATAAACCCGCACTGGTCATCAGATAGCCGTATTATTTGCTGCAATCGGCCGTCTAATACCCGCTCAACGATCTTCATTGTGTGTGACGTCAGTTTAATAGAACGGTATTTGTTTTCGTATCACCCTTTCATTTGTACAAAGGTAGAAGATAACTATCCCTCCACTGATTGAGAATTGGATTTCCTCTCATGAGTTTGGAGATGAGAATCAGGAGCCATCTAGACCCAATGTCTCCCATCTTTTTCCAAAATTCAGAGGGTATCTCGTCCGGCCCAACTGCTTTTAGCCTTTTGGAGGATTTGACTCCTTTCCCAAACTTATTGACTTTATGTCTTGGAAAGTACAGACGAGTTCATAAGAGTTCCTCACAATACTGTCGCAACCTGTGTAGAATTTTTTCGTCGTCGAGTTGGCAAGGAGTTGGCCTTGAGCATTGTTAATGAACTTCAGCGAACGAATCTCCTGAGCATTTCTTCTTCATGATAGGCATTACCTAAGTATGATTAATTTTTCACTATTGGTTGCCAGATCACGATCAGTATTAATGATCCTCTGATTTTATCACTCCACTGGAGCTTGCAGTCGTACTACCAGGAAGCGAAATCCTGTAGAAAATCGCAGAGGAAAACACTGTTCTTCTCCCGTTTAATAAGGCTCTTCGAAGAACTTATTAATTCCCAGCCCCCTTGCTGACTTCCCTGGACACACCTTAACAATTTTTGATTGCTAAAGAAAACTATCAGCCAACTATAACTATGGTGCTGTGTCGCTCGCCTTCGCTTTGTGAACATCCCGTTTACATTTCGCAATTATTCCCTCGAACATATCCAATTAGACTAGCTGAACCATAAAAACGAACTCCAAGTAATCTGTGTTCTACCCCCATCGACTATATTTTAGTCCTGCACGTTGTTCACTCAGCGTGTTTCTCTTTCAAAGGCGGAGAAGGTAAAAACCGTTTCCTTCACCAAAAAAAAAAACACGACTGAAACTGCAAAAAACATCAGAAACAACAAAAAAAACCCCGTCTCTATTCATCCCACAGGACACAACGGATGCACAACGCACGCTGTGAAACATGGCATCCGAATCCGGATGGATAGTTTGCATACAGAGCTAACGCCCGCGCCCCACTCCACTGGCTGTCATGTGTTCAGCCTCATGGGGCATATGGTTCGTTGGTGCTAACTTTTAATCCACTATGATGCGATATGAATTCCACAACCCCATGTGTCCACTAATTCGATGGCGGATATGCAAATTGAGATGAGTTGGCCCCAACCACCAACCTCATCCCCCCCCTCAACCAACGGGAAGTATTGGACGATAGATTGGCGCCCGAGATAGACTCGTATTCTGTCAGAGTTATTGTGTTGCACAAATTGGGGTGCTTTTTTGTGGGACTACCCCACTAAAATCGTTTAACTGCTCGAGGAAGGACGAACTATTTGCGAGAAAAACTCTACAAAATTCAGGTAATTTGTCATAATTATTGCATTTTTGGCATACACTGGCATTTGAATTTTTGATAAGGATCAGCGGATAGTGAAAGCTTTTAGTTGCAATCAATTATAATTGAAATTAGGCGACATTTCTGTTTGTTAGTTTGTTGTAGAGAGGAATTTCGCCTAACAAATAGTAGGGGTATTTTTTCGCAGCGAAATTTTCGATACAAACATGGATAGTATAGTAGTTTCAGTTAGTTAAACATTTGATAGGGAAGGATGAATGTGCTAGTCGGGAAAATTAGTTATAGGTACGAAATTAAGCGAAAGGTCAGAATTTATGAGAACATCTATAAAGTTTTGACGGTGTGGATCGAAAATTGTGATCAGCATAAAATGTTGCGATGACAGAATAAAGTTTTCTTCTGGTGGCTCAGTGGTTTGTGCGTTGGACTACTGACTGCGAGGTTCGAATCCCAGAAAACACAACAAAAGAAATAAAGTTTTTTCACGGTCCACCTCTGACTATAATAACTGTCAAGAGAGAGGTGTAGGTACCTACTGATACCTATATGCGCGAAAAAATATAACACGTACAACACGAGAGTGGAACCGAACAGGATATTGTGAGCCGAATCGGCAGAGCAAAGTCTGCGTTTGGAATGATGTCCATGATATAACGAAGCAATGGAATCAGCTTAAACACCAAGCTATGACTGCTTCGTTCAAATGTTGAGTCCGTGCTACTGGATGGGTGGAGCACTTGGAAGGTGCACACATTTTCGTTAATAGGGGTCTATGGAACATCTTAAGGGTTTTCGGCCCTAACCGCTCTCAAACGTCAGGAACCAATAGGCACAACCATTCAACGACGGAAGTGGCAGTTGATTGGTCATAAATTTTGAAAAGGCGACAGTTTCATAGCAAACTGCGCGATGTTATGGAATCCGTCAACACAAGATGGTAGCAGAATGGGTCGGCCGAGAAATACATGACGCAGAACAGTTGAGAAGGAGGCACGGCAATTGGGGAAGAGTTGGAGAGAGTTGAAGCTCATTGCCAGGAATGGCGCGTAGGCGTAATTGAGACCCTGGGGCCCATAAGGGGAAACAAGACATAAGTAAGTAAATAAGTACAACACGAATGGTTGTGAGACGCTCCATACATCTGCAGTCCAAGGATCAACGGTAAAAAGACAAAAATAATGCCCACAGGTCGCACATCAGTGAATTATTCTGAAGCAGACGCCGATGGAGAATGTCGAACAGATTAACTACCTAGGAAGTTTTGTGTCATCTGACAGCGGAGCGGACCTAGGCGTCAAAAGCAGAATAAGTAAAGCTCGTGCTGCCTTTGGTATCCTGTCTCTAGTTTGAACACCCAGTTAAATATCCTTGAATCCAACATGAAATCTGTACTACTGTATGCCTGTGAGTCCTGGAAAGTATCTGCAAACATCATGAGAGAATTACAGGTTTTTGTTAATCGCTGTCTGCGATACATCCTGAAGATTTGTTGTCCGTAAATTCCAACCAGGAATCGTGGCGAAAAACGAGTCAAAGCTATTGGATGTCGAGTTAATGCAGCGAAAATGGTACTGGATTGGTCACACAATGACAACATCGCGAAGTATTCGTTCGATTGGAATCTTCAGGGTGCATGGCGGGTTGGAAGACCAAGAACAACGTGGAGATCAACTGTCATAGCTGAAGCAGCAACCCAGAGGTAAACGTAGCCACAGCTGAAATATCTAACTGCAGACCGGGAAGAATGGAGATGGATGATATGGAGAAAACTCTTGCCAATCGCTGTTTCTTTTGGCTGAGAAGGCCATGGGGTAGTAAGGCCCTATCTCGTATGACTAAGGAGACTCTATGCGAGACCTTGACTATCCCAGTACTGCTTTATGGCGCTGAAGCATGCACTCTGTGGAAAACGGATGAAGATATGCTCAGTCGTTTTTCGTAAAATATTCGGTCCCGTTTGCGTTGACGGCCTTTGGAGAAGAAGATTAAATAAGGAAATTTAAATTTATCTGTACAGCTACATCGTCTAATGCTCCGGCCGGCAGAGTCTTCGAATCTAACCTGGAGGGACAACGCAGTAGAAAACGACTTCGCCTAAGGTGGCGCGCACAAGTAGAAGAAGACCTAAACCAACTGGACGGAGTTAGCTAACCACCGAGCTAACTGGAGAGGCTAAGTAAGTAAGTAACCCGCTGAAAGGGCTTTACATCGACCAAAATTTGTTTTCACACTTTGTACTTGGATATCATATTTAAATATTTTCCAGCGTATTCAGGCATAAAACGAACCCTTTTTCATCGCGAAGGCTTGACACTACGTATCTGTCAATATTGGCAGCGTGAAATAGCACGAACTTTTAGAAGATGCCAGCGGATGGCCTACACTTTACAAACATCTACGTTGTTGGATGTTCCGTTCCTGTTTAGCTCTGTTAACATTGTTTTTTGAATTGTAAGCAGAGGTTCTTAAATCTTTTAAAATGAACAATAGTAACCCAATTATCCCGATTTTGAGATGCCTATAGAGATGTGTATATACTCGTATAAGCGATGAATGTAACTACTAGTCATTTGAACTGATTTTGATGTTTTTTTACGGATCTGGGTTGTCCCATATCCATTACTATCTCCTATAAAAGGGATACAACAACCTTGCCAACCTGTACTTCCATTCAAGATTTCAGTGCCCCCCTTACAGAAACTGGCAGTTACAAGACCAGTTTCTTTTATTTTGCTCTGCATCGACTTTAAGCTCTTAATTTAATGGAAACTATGTGCCGTGCACTTTCCTTTCACCACAGTGTATTCCACAGAAAGTTCCTTTTTATGACCGATTTCGCCAAAGAATGTTGCCTCAAAATTGCTACCGTAAAATACCTGGAATATTCCCTGATTTCTTTCTCCTTTTCGATGTAAGCGGGGGGAGGAAAAAAATCCATTTGCTTGCATCTTGTTTCTTCCATTCAACCCCTATTTCACCCTACCCCTCTCCTAAAGCTACATCACGAAGCATTCATTAAGATTGTAATTTTATTCAAAGTTTCAGTTCGAAAGGTATGTGTGGTAGTTGTGAAGGCAACTTGCACATCCAAACGAATGCAAGGATTTTCATCCTCTCATCCGCCTTTTCCTTCACTCGTTGCTATGTTGTAGTTAAAGATGCGCATTTTATGTATCTTTTACACATCTTTTCGGACCAGGAGAACTGGAAAGAGGAAATAAATTCCCAAACGTGAGCATCTTTTCTCAGGTAAGCGGATTATTCATGACAAGGAACCTCAGCGAATGATACATATAAAAATTCAACGCGCCAAACTAAGGACAAGTGATTCGTACCATACTTCGTTGACTGAAACTATGTTTCACTTTATGCATTTTTAAAAAGTATAACTACCGCGTAATTTAATTCTGCTTGTTTGCTTGAAATGGATGGCCCGTCTCGCTGGTGGACAACAAGATTAATTAGCCATTAAAACGTGTGCCGACGGCCAGAATGTCTAATCATTTGTATTCCTTAGAGATAGATACGCACCCACCTCAGCTTCAATGGATATGATTTAATAATAATCGCTGAGGAGTAAGATGGAAACTAACGACTGTCCTCCATTACTTATATTTTAATTTATTCTGCTTAGGACGAGGAGGAGGACATGAATCATGAGCCATGAAATGTTTCACTGATCAGGAAGTAGCACAGGGGGGGGGGGGGGGGGGGATACACAGGGGGTGTATCTCGAAAGGTAAAAATTTCGAATTCAGGAGGACACTTTTGTATCGTTTCTCCTTAAAGCAATTTAGAGTTCTTTTTGTAGAGTTTTTTTTTCTCTCTCTCTTTCCGAGGAAAGGACATCATTTGCATAAGGACTTGTTTTGGGGTTCGTTTATTCGAATAAAGCATGGAAAACAAATTTTGCAAACTTAATTTTGGTTTGAATTTTAAATCTCAGATATTTGGGATACAAGTTTTCCAGGAAATAAAAACAACAAAAAAAAACCCGATTGGTTAGAGTCCTTTAGAGAAGTAGTTTGCTTCCTGTTATTGTGAAGCAATTAGTTCAGATTGAAACTCTTTTCAACAATATGAGAAACAAGGGCATTCCAGGAAATCTTTTTGTTAATCTCTGAATCAAACAGTAGATAGCTTCAAGGGAAGTCTCTATACAATGAATGAGGAAGGAGCCTGCTTATTATTTCATGGAAATCAGTTTCACTGACATTCTCTTAATGGATTAGGACAATGAAAAGAGAGATATTCATTTATACTTCTTCGGAATGAGTCCTGGTTCCTGGTAACAGGAAATAATTGGAATGTTACATTTCAAAGTTTGATGATGTTGATAATGGTATGTAAGGAAGCTTACCTCTGTCAGGCTGACAGTTGTCCGTTGTATATTTTTGTTTTATTTTGAGAAATTAAGCGTGTAAGACACCTTAGGAGCTGGAAGGGTAGAGACCTTTTCAAATTTTCATAAATAAGTCTAATGGAATAAGTATATAATGTCACCATGATTTCGAGACCGAAATGGGTTTCTGCTTCGTGGAAGTCATATTTTAAGTTTAAGGAGAGTATTCAAATCATTATGATCCGTGTTTACTTATTCAGTTGGTGTTGTATTTCGGGACACACAATGTATCCAGTGTTCCTGAAGGTCACTGCTCAATTGCGGGTGTCAACTGAACAAAGCTCTTTCTATCGTTTCATGAAACCATTTTTCTCCATTATACTACCTAACACATAATGCAAGAGTAGTGTTTTTTTTTTTTGGATATCGACCTAGGCCCGGGTCCACTTAAGACCGTAACGCAATCGTGAAACTCTTTGGTCAAACTCGAGTTCATTTACTAGTGAAAAGTAAAATAGTTTTGTCCAAGTCTATCGATTTTTATTCTTAAATCCTGTCACCCCTCGTGTGGCATAGCCATGTCTGCAGAAGGCGGTTGATTCGGGTCTTGAATTTCTGGGGATTTAAACTGTCACAAAATGCATATCTCCCTACGGTTCTAAGGTGAACATGGAACTGGTGTGTCACTGCAGTCTGCCCCCAGTAGTTTCTGGTAGAATGTCGAAATTCGGAGTACCTGCTGTAGTAGCATCTGTAGAAATCAGCTAATCGCCTACGAAAAGCCAATGATTGGAGGTTGGATGTATACAGGTTTCCACTAAAGTTTTGCGGTTAGACTATGTTCTGCAAGTTGTCGCTTTTGGAACAAGTCACATGAAGGAGTTTCTTATACGATATTGATCTCAGAAACCATACACGCCATTTGGAGCATGTCGGTAGAGGATAAACATGCACCTAAAGGAGTATCGATTCATCAAAAGGATTAACCAGACTTATGCTCGATGGAGACCGCACAATACGGCCAAAGAATTAAAGAATTCCCTAGTTGAGCGGAGTAAGACCTCCTTACTTAGGTGGCGCTACAGTTCGAGGTGAACCTGGGTCCGGTCGGTAGCTAATTGCCTCCAGTTGCGCACTCCGAGTTGGTTGAGGTCTCCTTCTACTTGTGCATTGGAAATTAGGCGAAGTCGTCCTTTATTGTGTTGTCGAAGAAAACCCATCATCACCCCCCTTTATTGCGGTGGGAGAAAACGCATCATCACCTCTGCGTGGTGCCTGCTGGATAGTGAACCAATGATGAGCGTATGCTATGTCTGGCTGTATATGTAGTGCTAGACACTCAGACCAGCGCAAGCTTAGCCGGGTTAACCTGAGCACATAGATGTGTGACAGGCGAGGCATCTCTTGCTGACCTCACTTGCAATTTTGCGGCTCAGATGTCTAACAAGAAGTCCTCAGAAGCAGAGCGTGCATCGGAGGAATTCCATCGCCGGAATCAACGGTGATGTCCACAGACAGACTAGCGGAAGCCTTACTTGAGCTACTCCGACTTGTTTGGAGCTCAGGTCAGTAAGGAATTTTCAAAACTGAGGCAGGGTCTTGAAAAGAGATGGTGGCAAAAGAGCCCTTATTGGATCTTAATGTCTTAATCCTGAGTGGCAGTGAGCATATGCTATCAGCGTAGTCTAGATGCTCGAGTTGAGGAAAGAATACCGCCTTGTCGGGCCCCGCTTTGGATCTCGAATTTCTCTAACAGTCTTGCTCTTTAGATAACGTGACACTTTGATCGACCATAAGGTTCATTTTATAGTAGTTCCAGCGTAGGGCAAAATAAATTCTCTGTTGACACTATTGGTATGACGGACTCAGGAGGATCTAGAGCGGAAGTTTACTTATCTGACTTCGAGCGTGTCCTCAAAATTTTCGTTTATTCGATAAAGCGACTCTGGCTCTAGACAACATATACGCTGTCGACAAATGACTAAGCTCACCACGCTTAATGCAACATGCCGCGTAGATGTGATCTCTCCTTTTTTATTTTACCTCCCCTCTGCTCAAATTCTTGCCGCGTCTTAAGGTAAATCAAATAACGAAAATGGTCTCATTATGACGTGGCCTAATAAAGAATTCAAACGACCCGCTATCCTTTTTTTGTCCTTGCTGATGAATTAATTCTGTATTTCTCTTACTTTCACTACCTGAACGGACTTTTGCCTGTGTGAGGACATTTTCTATGACGTTGTATACGTTAATTAACTTGACCTGCAACAGATTATTGTTAGAAGACCCTCTTTAGATTGTGGAATAAATATGTTGCGTATACGCCCCCGATCACCCCAATTACCATCCCCTATTATTACGGTGCACGTGCATACCCTTTTGTGCCGTCCAAAAATTATTCTAAAAATGTTAACAATAACAATCGGAAATTGACCGACACACACCTACCAGAGGTTGACCACACCCTTCCAAAAAAAATTAAAAAAAAAAAATGCATGACAGGATAAAATCACTCGACAACACAGCGCAGAATAAATAAGCACGAGCTTGCCTTTTGTGACAAATACAATTCGCAAATGACACTGTCGGTGCTTATTTCGTTTTGGAATATCCTTTGCGTCCCTCACCACAATACAGGCAATAATATTGCCGTTTAACGACATTTCGCGGTCACCACTTTTGCCAGAGTAGCACGCGCGTAGCGCACGAAATAGAGTCATTTCCGACCGCACGACACTCTGCATACACAAACCGTCAATTCAAGTGTATTTTTGAAACGAACTCAATCATTGTCGTTGTCGTTGTCGTTGTCGTTGTCGTCGTCGTCCTCCGGAGTCTTAAGTCCTGTCATTATAAACGGCACAATTGAGCAAAAATATGGGTTAGCTTGAATGGGACGCGACTATTTAATGGCAAACGAGCTAGGGTACACACATGAACATTACGGCCTAATAAAGAAAACAAATAAATAAATTGCCCTGACTGGCAAGGATATGACTTTATGTTCTCGCTCGCATTTGCTTTCAAATTTAGATTTGTTTTCACTGTAAACAGGAAACGACTGCGGAGAATCCAAGTAATCGATTAAAAAAATCAGGACAGCATTGGCAGGAAATAATAAAGGGAAGGTTGAGCCATCCCCACCGCATGTCATTAAGAGCGGAACATATCCTTTTGTGTAGGATCAGTGAGTACGGCAGGAAGTAGTCTATTTGCCACAATGAATATTGCAATACCGCACAAAAGAAATATTTTTTATGTATTTTCAAATGTCCTTCGCGTATATTTTCAATATGAGTATCCTGGAGGCATTCATCGGTTCGCGATGCTAAGGAGAAGCGCCAGTATGTTTCAAGTTCTATTATTGTTTACTATGTAGGTGGGTGGGTTGCCACTTAATCTCTGATGGAAAATCTCTAGTAATGATTGCTATTTTTCCGCGCTGCCTTTTCGAAACCCACATCTATTTTGCAGTATCTACAGATACATATATATGAATGTAGTGTGCTTACGAGTGGAGAACTTACTGTATTGCATGGTGCCGGCTAGCAACGCTGCTGTTCAATATCGAACTCTACTATCGGAGACTCTAATGCATTTTAATGGGAACATGGTGGAACATGGACGGGCGTACAATGGTTAATGTACACTTTTCTCTCAGGCACTCACCGTTGTTGTATATGTGTGTTCTCTTTTTCTACATTTTTCTTCCCATCGAGGTTGTTTGTATTAAGGACACAGTATTAAAATGAACTGCCAGGAGCTGGGAGGGTCTCTGAAGCACATTGTAGTTGTGAAATGAAAAATGGTTTTGTTGGGTTTATTGCGATGGCAGTATCTTCGAGGTCGCGATCACTGATAATTTTTTTTTTTAATTGAAAATTACATTTGTTAAGGATTTATGGTTGGAACTACTTAGAGGCAAAGACACTGTTGCCGATCTTCGAACCTGCACCGACCGAATCAGAAGCAAGCACAGTACCACTATATGATGACCGTCTCTAAATTTGGATTAGGTTAGGTCACAAAGATGAGGAAAATCTAAGGTAAATCGAAAGAAGTTTAAACAATCCAGAAATGACTGCAATGCCTATATTCAACCACCAAAACTCTACGGCGTTCCAAAGGTAGTAAACATTTTTGGTCATTCGTCAAAAACATTAAAATCTCTGCGTCATCTGCCATCCCAACGCTCATTCACAATGACATTCCAGCTGTCAGCTCCATAGACAAGGCCACTCTGATCGCTCCACACATTGTGATTTGTCTGTCCAAGTGCTTGAGAGCGTCGAATTCTTTATGGGACAAGTATACTTTCGCACTGGCACAGTTTCAGGAGTTCTCAAAGGACTCAACATACACAAATCCACTTGTCCAGATGGTATCCCCCCTATAGTTCTGAAGAGGTGTTCTTCCGCGCTGGCAAAAACCTCTGCGCAAGCTTTTCTGTCTATCCAACTACATATTCTGGGCTCTTTCCGAGAAGATGGAAAACAGCATGTGTCCAACCTGTCTGAATTTTCCTCTCCGATTACCGACGGATTGGAACTCCGTCCCTGATAAATCATCAGCTTATGAAATATCTTGATTCACGAAAACTTCTCGGCAGTATGGTTTTCGTAGCAACAAGTCTACAGGTGATTTGATGGCATATCTCACTGAGAAGTGGAACCAATCTCTCCCTCACTTCATTTGAGGTCATTTGACAGAGTTTGGCATCAGGCTCTTTCGTCGAAAATACGTGCATTTTGCATCGATGAGTCTCTTCTTCATTGGACTAGAAATTACTTTTAAGTAAGGCTTTAAGTCTGATATTCACCACATAAATGCTGGTGTCCTTCAGGGCTTCTTCTTCAGGGCGTCTTCTTTCTCATTTCTGTAAATGATCTCTTGTCTGCAATTTCTAATTCAATGCATTCCTTCGCTGATGACAGTACCCTCAGTTTTTCTTATTCGTTCCCTAACTCTCGTCGACAACGTTTGTTAAACTCATTAAATTCCGACCTTGACAGCATAATCAAATGGGGCTCAACTAACAGAGTGGAATTTAATGCATCCAAAACACAGTGCTTTCTTCTGGCTCTCAAGCGAAATCAAGACCCTCAACCATTATTCATGAATGGTACTTGCATCGCAGTAACTGAAGGACTTGCCGTTCTCCAACTAATCTGGCCTTAATTAATAGGGCATTCATCCGCCCAAAGATGGAATATAATGCCCACATCTGGTCTGGTGCACCCAAGACCGTTTTGCACATTCTAGATAGGGTCCGGAATCGCGCGATAAAACTTATAGATGATAGAGACATAGTCTCACTAGAACATCACAGAAATGTCTCTTGTCTTTTTCCCTATTTTATCGCTTTTTCCATAAAAAATGCTCCAGCGAAATAGCCATTTGCATTTCTCCCCTTCAAAATTTCACCCTCAATACGCGTCAGGCTTCGAATGCACATCGGTTCAGTCCAATTTCAGGTGTCAAATACCAATTTCAGGTGTTCATAAGCCAAACGACATGTATGTGAAATAATCTTCCAGGCTCTGTATTCCCTCACCGTTGCAACCTTCAAACATTTAAAGCCAACGTGTACCGGTATCTCCTCTGATTCTAAGGGTATTTATATCCCCTTTGGTACGCGTCCATTATTAAAAACAATTGTCCTTCTCATTCATGACGAATATTTGAGATCCTTGAGTGGTGCTTTAGCTAAAAGGAGGACCTCTGAATAGGTTTCTATTCCATTCTATTATGGGCTGCTTGTTGGTTAAGGTGACTTATTTACCCAAGTATCTATCGGATTCTGTGATACTTTCAAATACTGATCTACTCGTACATTACATTAAAAAATAGATCTTCCAATCGTGGTAGATTTATTTGTGGAATTTAGTGATGTGATCACATTCTAAAAAGATGGATTGTAAGGAAGTGAAGCAAATAGAACAGAGAGTGAAAAAAAGGTCCTGCTTCACTTCGGTCTTGATCCTTTCAATACAACTCAGCAAATATTATAGAATACAAGTTAAACCGCATCAATTTTGAGGAGCTTTAGGAAGCTTTAGGAGGAGGAATGCTTCATAGTTGGATGGATAGATCGATGGGATGTGATATTCGATGAGGGCTTAGATCCATACCTACTCCTTGACTCATCGACTTTTCTTGATGAGTCCATTAAATTCAGCTGTACATAGTTCTGATAGCTAAAGTGGTATTCATGAGAAGGGAAACTGCAAAAAAGGAAATATTTTTCAAACTGTCGCAGCTTCTTCTTTTGAACTCATTGCTCAGAATGTTCATTCTGTGAGAATGTTTACCGTTTACCGTGGACGCTGTAGGCGCTGTGTTCAGTAATCTAAAGATGTTATTGTTACGATGTCCTTTAAGCTTCTACGATGGACCATACCACCCTAGGGATGTGAATATATGTATTGTTTACATGTTTGCTTGACGAGCTGCTTGCACCAAATGAACCTTTTCTAGGAAATTCAGCAACTGAGCAATTTCACGGGATGTCGAATGATGGTCAGGTGGTAAGGGAAGGCAGATTGTCATCCGTCATTTACTATCCTAGATTTTACTGCGTTGGTTAAAAGGGATCAGATTGTTGCTGGCCGTCAATATTCGCCATAAGTGAAGTTTGTAGCGCTGATGTAGAGAGCTTCGCAGCATACCAGTGATACCAAGGCATGTCAATAGCGATGGGTTTCAAAAAGCTTTTCGCTGGATTTCCTTTCCAATGAACGGCATCATACGGATACATGTACGAGTAGGTCAGTTTCGGCAAAGTAGCGAGTAGGAAATATAGAAGGCGTGTTTTTCTGAATTATTCGGGTTTCTAGAAGCTGTTTCTACTGATTTTGAGTTCTTTCAGGAGTGTTACTCGATTTAGAAATTTATTGCTTTTTGAGTGCAAACGCATTCATTTTGACATAAAATTTTAGGTGTTGTAGGAGACGGTCTGAGTACTGTTTGAACCAAACCAATTGAGTATCTACATTACTGTTCGTTGACTTATGGCCAGTCAACAAACTTTCAGCATTCAGCTTCATTGTCACTGTCAAAGATTTTAGATTTCAGGGAACTATGGCAAAAGATCACAACAAGTCCTCTTTTGTCTGCGTCCATAGCACTTTACAGAGAAGTATTGAATTGTTTAATCATCGAACTTTTGTTTCTCTTAGATAACAAGTCACTCACTCTTGGTATTTTAGATAACCTACATGGTGTCTTTGATTTTATGGGATGTGTCCAGCTCAGAAGACATTCACAGATTTCGTAGGCGGTTTAGTCACTACTCTAATTGTCGGTCGAGAAGTGTACATAAAACCTTGTTTCTTAAAGGGTTATGTATATGTTTTGATGAGAAATAGTTAAGTATCTGTAAATATGGACATCTAAAAGAGGCCCCTGCTCGAGCGCCAATTTGTTATGTTTTTCTGTAAGCATTTTCCTTAAAGTAAACACTTTCCTCTGATTCTTACAATGTGCCACAAAAAACCTTATTTACTTATGAATTCTATAAAAAAAAAGAAAATAAACTTACGTGCACGTCCACTCTCACGATTGCAATTTTCGATTAATCGTCGCAAGCATAAGTGAAGCGTCCTCTATAACAAGGGCGTGGCCACGAAAAAAAGGGTAAACATAACCAAACGATACCATTTGGCAAGAAGTTTGTGTTTGTATAGTAGTAATCCAAATTACGACGAAATAGCACGAAGTTTTCTACCTAAATGAGTTTTCATTTAACGTGCAAATACCACCACTCTGCCAAATTCGATAGACGACCGACCTTCTGTAGTCGTTTTTGCTACGTTTCACATTATCCTGAAATTGCTTGCAAATGGAAATCAAATGAAAATTTAACTTCCATTCAATGGAATAGAGCAATGGAAAGGGGTAAGCATAAGCACAAGTACATACACCAAGAAAATGTATAAAATCAAATCACCATTGCACCTTTTCCTTTCATCATCATCGTCCTCATAATCGTCCTTTTTCTGTGTGGAAACAAAATTTCATTAATTTCAATTGAAAACGCTTTTCACTCACAAAAGTGAGCGCCGAAGTGAAACAAAATCAAAGGATAATGGGGGGAGGCGAAATGCCCCGTCCCCCTCCTTGTCGTTCCATGAATAGATAAATCATCATCGGTAGAAGATATCCACCATACCCTGGCGTGGTAATCATCATTGTTGGTGGCAGGAAATTTGCCCGAAATTATTTCAGGATCTGATGTTGCTGCTGCTTTTACTGGCGTCTCTGGGAAAACGATTCCTTCTCTCTGACGAATAATGCTTAAAACGGCGGCGAAATTAGATTTCAGCCACTTAAACCCTGCCGCAGAGTGGCGCCAGGCAATCGCGTGCGCGCGCTCAGGCTCTCGGGTCCTTTTGATGTCATACGAATTGAATTATGTAAATTGCTTTTGGGGAGCAGTGTCGTATCGTTTGTAGAAAGACGCATCGCATTTGGGTAAAATTGAAAATTGTTAACAAAAGTGAGCAAAAGGGATTCGAAATTACTTTGTTTGATATCCTTTGCGGGGGGTATGGTGCGCGGTGTAGGTTCGCCCACAATTCTAACACACACACACACATCTCGACGTACTCAAAAATGCCTAATTCAATCAGGTCTTTCCATCCATGATGGGAAGTAGGCCAACAGTGTAGGAACAACGGCGAGGGAAAAGTACATTTTTATTAAATTTTTCCCGAAACTGAAGAGAAGAGCATTAATCCTGTGCGCTATTGATTCGCTGCCGACAATCCGATGTCCTGCAGTAGATACAAGAGTTTCACATTCATGCGAATGCAAAGTGGATAATAGGACTAACAGTGGAAAAAAAGTCCTCAGGATGTATGGCTAGTGACCGATTGGTAGTGCAAAATTGTTCGCAACAATTTACATTGGTGGACTTTCCGTAATTTACTAGGATCTCATCGTTCGTAGTCGTCAGGCGAAAGGTCCATGCAACGATAACAATTTTCAGTCGGATAAGAGTGGCCAGAGTTGAAAATTTCGCAAAGAGGATTTCGTTGCAGCTATTAATACCATGCATCGATGTCGTGGATGGATGATCGTCAACAGAGTAGCAGTAGTGGTAGCATTGACGTTGACGTTGACCTGAAAGTTGATGGCACTGTCCAGTGCAATTGGATTTAATGCATTAATCCTATTCGGTGGTCGAAAAGGGATGCACCGAGCCATCTTTGGCGGGTATAATTGTTGGCCATTTGACTAATGCCGATGGCAGTAAATTTATTACTGCGGATGTTCGAAGCAGGCAGGTGCATTAGATTGGATTGTGGTACAAAAGGCATTTGAATAAAGGAAATGGGAAAATATTTAGTCACCATTTTTCAAGCTTGACAAGAACTACGTCATATTGTATCTAGCATTTCTGATTCTTCATAGTCTTCATAGATACTTACTACATAGACATACCTTAGTATGGTGCTGTCACTCAGGAGTAGGCATTGAACTACTCGTCCAAAGTTTCAGGTTCAAGTCGAAGAAGAGATGAGCGGTTTCGGAGAAGAAAAGTCCATGAATTCTAGAGGATACATTTCTCAACTGGATAGAACCAAACGGCAACAGACTTGCGTGTACTCTAGATGGATCAAAAATAGCTTAACGGCATGACTCAAAAATGTTTAGACCAAGAAACGCTATCACTTAAGCAGAGGCTTGTAGAATAAGAAGGGTCTGTTTAACCTGATCTCAACTACGGCGAACAAAATATTTGGCACCAGGAATAGGTCAGGTTTAAGTAGCAGACTGAAGGAGGCAGAAATAATAAGTACGGGCATACTTTATCCTTTAATATCATCATAGGCGGCTCTAAAAACTAAGTGGCTTCGAAGGTTAATCAGCTCCTCGAGGAATATGGTTTTGCGTCTCTGAATTGCATAGCGATATGCTTAATTAACTTTGACATAAAGGATAGTTACATCTTCTATTGGCCCAGATGGAAAAGAAAATCTGAAATAGTTTTCAAAAACTGTCGCCTCCTGGAAAGATCCAACTTTGTTCCCTGTACCAGACGATTCCACTGTAACCTAGAGCTCTGTACCAAGTGGTGATGAATACGACCCACTATCGTACAATAGATATGACGAAGTTGGTATCAATTTAGTTTAAAATCGTATTTGGCGGCCACACTAAGCTATAGCCCAGGATGGAGTAGAGAAAGCGACAGGCCTTACAAAGGAATTGTACCAAGCAGTGATAATGAAGTTGCAACAGAGTTCTTAGTTCCTTTCTCTATAGAGCTAGAATGGAGGTCAACTATTGAAAACCTCAACTTGTGCCAGAATAAGAGCTTAGAAAAATACGTAGTTACGGTTCCTTCCTGTGAAGACATAAGAGCCCTACCAAATCAGTTTAGTCAGTTTTAGAAATTTAAAGATAAAGTAGCAGTTTAGGGCAGATTTTGTTTGGATTTTTTTTAAAGATCTGCTCTGTGAATACCAGACAGGTAGAACTGTCATACATGCTTCCAAGGGCAGAAAAGTAATACCGGTTCTTAAGTCTGACAGAGCTGAGAATGTCTGAAAGAATTTGAGGGGATTTGAAGGGATTATTAATATATTTTTGGTCGAGTGAGTTGATTTGGAATCAGCTCGGAGCTGCACAGATCGGACCTTCAAACTTTGTTCAAATCTGGAAGTTGAGTTGTGTATAAGGAGAAATAGCTGGTTTACAAGTTTTTCAGAGTGATCATGCGATCGGGCGTAGGCGTGGTTGATGACGAAAGACCCACAAGGGGCATAGAATTAATGTAAGTGTGTGTATTTTTAGATCTTGTAAGCAACGTAGTTGTGTACTTGCTGAAAAGTCTCTGCAAGCTTAAAGCAAGCTTAAAGCTTAAAGCAAGCTCAAACCTGGCTAAATTCCTTCCTTGTCTTGCCGCTACTAACCATCTATAACGAGTCTTCCAATTTTACTTCTTTCATTCTGCTCAACTTAGAGGGTTGGCTATTGTCGCCGAATTTGAAATTCGTTTGCATGCCACTTCATCCTGGATCATATCATTGTAAGAAAAAGGAGTTGTTTTTTTTTTTGGAATAATGACTTTATTAAGGTCTTTTCCCATGGTTTCTTTGCCCGTTGCAATCGTTTTAGAGTAGGCACCTCCCTCTCACCTTTCGTGAATATCTGACAAATATCCGCTGGTAATAGCTGTCATGGAAAGGCTTCGCCTATTGCCTTTTGGATACAATAACTGAAGGCCTTCTTTATTCCCACGAAAACTTATAAAAGAGGAAGAGCTTTGGTAATCTACGGTATAAGAGCATCTTGCGGTCGTCTTTGTACATAAATGAAAATATTAACTAATCCTTCCTTGATTAATTCATTGATTCACATCTCCTGCATCCGTACATAGTAACGAGGTTATGTGTGAGTTTTGGCATGATCTTTCAAAATGTATTCCAAAACCAGGTTATTCTTACAGTTATCTCAGTGTGTCTCCATCATTTTGATGCATTTTTCGGGTTTATTTGATACATTTATACATCTCTGGGACCTTTTTCTTTCCTCAGTGCGGCGCAACGCCTTTCGAGGTCGATGAATGTACATATGTCTTGGGGCATTCCCTTAATACTTAGACTATTTATTTGTCTCCAACAAACTCACATTATCATTTGGGGAAGATGGCCATCTAAAAGGCAATTTTAATTGCATTCGACATAAGTTTGATTGGACAGTAGTAGTAGTAGTAGCTACACTAATAAACGCCTTTTCATTTCTCCTCTTTCTGAACAGTTTTGTGAGTCACTTACCCCGTTGGTGTCCAATTTTTCCAAGACTCAGTAATAGATCAGATCTGAATCACTAAATCAGTGCTAAATCACAACATTCATCCTAAGCAACAACGCTTGATCGGGCGTCATGACTCAATGCTTAGTGTGGTGGACTACTTAGTGGGATTTTCGAAGCACCAATCCCAACAAATATTAAACAAGTTTTTTAACTTACCTACTTCTGGTAAACGAATATCCGAAAAACGTCCGAAAATAATGCCGTAAGAGGTTTCCAAGTTAAGATACGACATTAAACTACTGGTTTCTCCATTCATATAAAAAGTATAACCCACCCACCACAAACGTCTGGGAATCTATAACTTAGGCCCTATGTGGGCTTTTTCTGATTGCAAAGATCGTAAATAAGGCTGAAAAACGGAAAGCATTGAATGCTCTTATTCACACGGTATCTGCAGTATTTTGGGGTGACATCAGCATCTTATGAAGTTATGCACTCAACAGAGTGTAAAAAGATCATCTCCAATGTCAGGTTGTTGATCCACGACATGTTTACCAACTCCACATCCCTAATTTTCCATATCATGGCAGTTTGACAATATAACTGGAGTATGTCCGCCCATTTAGATACTTTTCTGCGTTCGTGCAGCACACATTCACAGATCAACAGCTGAAACAATTAAATGACTTAATAATTTAAATTTAAATCTACAATTGCAACAGAGTCATCTGCTAATAGCCACCTCAACCACAATTTCGTAACTCAATCAAATGACGATGAATTAAAAAATGTTTTATAGCATATCGGCAAAATGAGTTTCAAATGTCCGCCATTCATGAAATTTCATTACCCTTTTGAGCGCTACAGTCCAAGACGTGCTCTAAGATCCTTAATGAATAAGATAAACCTCTTCATCAGGTTATCTCCTCTCCTTTCATTCAATCAGCATTGAAAATTTTCCCAGTTTTCCGACATTTTCCAAAAGTATCTCACAAGCAAAATGTTGCCTTAATCCTATTTATAAACGCTTCCCATTCAAAGTGATAATCTCTAAGGAAAACTCTGTATATTCAGGTCTACCAATTCATCATAAATTTCGCAATTATCCTGAAATAGATTATAAAGATATCATCAGTTTCCTTCTAGTAATGAAGCACACCCACTACTTCTTCCTATTTTCGGATAAAGTTCAATAGACTCTTTCTTTAGGTCTATAAAAACGTAAAAAAACTACTTTTACAAAACGTGACACATAACCAAAAATACAAATTTACTATCGTAACGTCACCGATTAGAGCCAACCACGCCACAGGACGATGACAACAATATGCCGAACGAACCTTGCGCTGCCATTTACTCATCAATCAAAACAGCCTACAACGTCACCCTTCGCCAAGTGTTTTATCCTTGCAAATCAAAAAATTAGTGTCCCGCAGGAAAAAACCAAACCGAAAACAACTCATTCAAGTTGGGAAATATAAACAAACGACCGACATAACAAAACCCAACAACACGTAATAAATCCAAAAGCTGCCGTTAAAGGGATATAGCCTACGCGATTATAAATCATAATAAAATATGATTGTGACAATATATGTATATGTGTGTGTGTGTATGTGTGTCTGTGTGGGGAGGAAAATGAATGAGTAAAGGTCCTTAATAATAATCACCGACAATTGGTGGGAAGTAATGAAAAGAATCCCTTCACAGATAGAAAGATATAAAAATAGAATAAAACCTTCAAGGATACAAGTACGAACATGCATATGTATGCTTCCTTAAATCAACTTTATTTGTCATCATTCCATCCTATGTCACAGCATTCATTTGACATGTGCATGCGCTAACGAAAGATCCTTCATCAATCAGGATTAATGAAAGCAAATCTACAATTGCTGTTCATTTCCCAAGAAAACATGACCTCCTAGAGAGGGGGTTCCCCCCTCAAACAAGCACAAGAATAAAACGAAGATTTGAATGAGGAAATCACTTCAATGAATTGAAGCACAAATATACAAAAAAAAAAAAAAAGAAAACATTATCAACAGACACATACACTCATCACACGACTAAATCTCTGCCGCTGCTGCCTGCACGAGGATCCCATCTCATCACATCGCATCATCATAAAATCACATCTTTTCATTTCAAGAAGATTGTTCCAAAAGCAAGGGAATTTATCTCAGTGCGATGCATTGGCAGGCGACTGAAAGAGACAGGACCTGCTCGGGTGAACGTTTAAACTCTACTCGACTCCTTCGTCTCTAATTTAAAGTTTATTCATGAAGAAATGTCAAATCAACTGAAGAAGTAGATTTGGAGCACCACTTGATGTGTCCTTGGGATCCAGCGTGGAATATTTATTTGAATGTTCCTTCTGGTGATATGATGGTGCGTTATCCTGCTTCTCGAATTTCCTTCAAAACTCACGCATAACCATGAGGGACTAAACTTCTGAGCGATTGTGAAGAAGAATTGGTGCTTCGGGGCGTATACGCAATGTTCATCATTTTGTTTCCATGCCTGGATTATAAGGATACTGGTACAGTTGTTGCGCGGATGATGAATTCCTCATCGAAGGTACTTGGCGATTTAAATGGAATGTTTTTAATTTAATTACTTTTCTGTTGTGTGAGAGTTACTTAATAATGGGAGTGTGAGTGACGGGCGAATGTTTCAATGAATTCGTGTGGAAGGAAGTTGAATGACTGATTGTTGATGGCGCGCGTTTCCGCCAGTGGGTATAAGAAGAATTTCTGCCCGGGCTGTGTTGTTTTGGAGAGAACAATGACTTACCACGGGGGTAGCTATTTATATCCAAGAAATTTGAGGGGCTTTAAACTTACTGTGTTGTAGATTGTACCCAAGCTTACTAAGTTTATAATTGGCTCTGAAAAAAGGGAGCAATTGCCTGGTCTGCTACTGGTCTATTGTATCCATACAGACACCTTACTTTAGTAACATTTTTTCCGAACAACAGGGGCTTCAACGCTCACCTGGAAAGAGCAAAAGCCGGACAATAACAAAGGAAATGTTCCCCTGAATCATTGTTTTCCTCACATGCATCACAGCAAGTTGTGCCACTCAAAACCAACACGTTGAGGTGCTTGGCGAAATGGCCTGTAGGGATGTCTATAAGTCGTCTGCGAGCAATTCTCTAGAGGGACAGAAGAAAAGCAGATATCTGGCCGTATACGCTGGTCATTAGGATTGTGCAGATTTTGGCTTGTCTAATGTTCCCGCTCTCAGCGAAAGCATCGACCGACTGACTTATATTTGAGTCATCCCTGAAGATACGATGAGAGTCTTGCCTGTCTCAGAGTCTGGCTAAAGCCATTTCATCGCCAGAGGTAAGGACACTGCATAGTTGTGTGGCAATTATATATCCGGTATCATTGTATCTGTGGGCATATCCATTAGACTGTTTCTTCTTAATGACGGCATCAACTCGTATTTATATACCGTGATACATGCGATTAGTGGCAGATGACTTAAAGCCATTAACCTAGGTGGCCTCTTGATGGCCTCATTTGTTACCACACGAGACGTGGTGTACCAGCTGCGCCGGGTTTTGTGTGTCGGATCATTGACAGTGTCTAGATTTGAAATTTCCAGAGAGCCTTTGATGAACTGAATTCTTGCGAAGTGGATCTTCAGCAAGACTGAAGGGAGTCTCTGCTTTCGTCAAAAATGTTTTTCTGGGTGCATCGAGTTTGGACAGTTTGAGCCTTTTTACCAACCTAGAGGTTGCCCTTAGTGATTCGACATCATCGCAGGATTTCTATGAGATACTGTTTTCAATATTCGAATCACCTTTTTGCTTCAGGGAATAAGGATTCCAGTCCACCTTTAGATTTATCCCGAGGGATCTGTTAAGAATTTATTTGGTCTCCAACACGGAATCAGTCTTTTGCAGGTTTTAATTTTTTTTTTTAACAGAACACGACAGTTTAGAAGACGTAGTAAGGGCATCAGATTTTGAAGAGCTATAGGGGCAGCTTGGGGTTCTGACCAATTGACACAAGGTCCTCATTAAAAGGGATCCAGTTCCTCTCCTCTCCTGGAATGCAACTGTGGCCTAACTGAGCAACTTTAGAAGAAACTCTCCAATTGGTGATGGACCTAAGGAATATATTTGACGGAGTTAAGGCAACCACCTTCTGTTTTCTGGCGGTTTTCAAGCTTTGGATCGCGACCAACATTGTTGAAGGACATATCCCCTCTAAATGCATTTGCTGCCATCGCAAGCAGTGTTCTGTGCACTAGCATCACAACATGTAACGAGGCTCATCTATCTGGTTTCACAATGATCCACAAGCTCAGTTAATGCTATTGATGGTGGGGGAAGTACCCACTCACAGGGGAAATAGGCAGTCGCGACGACTTTGGTTTACAACTTGCCGCGGTTGCAGCTATCATTCCTTGAGAGTTTGATTCGACTAGACAGGTCCTAGGACTAACCGCCTGTTTATCTTAAATAACTTCAACATTACAAGAACCTCCAAGGCAGCAGATGGGATTTTTACATAACCATGGCCTCTGGATGAATGTTATTTGGAACATGCGTCGTATCGCAGTACTACGAGCCCCTCCACCGGTTTGTTCAGTTCTTAAATTCTTATGCTTGCTGCCTAGGAAAAAGAAAAGTCTTCAATTCAAACCATCGGGGGCCTCCTGAAAGTCAATAAACAGAAGAACGGGGTCATAAGGATCCATAGGAAAACCGGCCGATTCGGCATCAAGAACTGAATCTAAGTGACCACCCCTCCTAGCTATTATTTTTCCTACGCAAATACCTCTCCAGTCCCCACAGTCCACAGTCCACCAGGTTGGTTTTTTTTTTATGAGAAAATTAACTTGAATATGTATACAGATACGAGTACATACGTCGAGTCCTGCGAGAAGTGTATGAACAGAGAGCAAACATATACTCGTATCCTTGTAAGTCATTACTTGTTTGAGTTCATGAGTTCAGCCATCATAGCTGAAGCCTCGTCGCACACAGGAGCTATTCTCACAAAAGAACACACAAACAGGCACACATAGAAGGTGATTATACGTAGCTTCCTTTACTAGTGATACATTTAACTGCAACCCTCCTTTAATTATGTTAAACTAACTAAATCGTTTGTTCAAGTTCTCACGCCAACTTTCAAACGTCGGCCCTGAGTTTCACGCTGGGTGGTTCAGGAATAATGTCATCTCCATCACGTATGTAAGTACGTATGTATTTCTGTCAATAGAGGTATGTATATACAGATTTTTTTTTGTCTACAAGCCTTGAATAGATAGGTACACGGTACTATATAATTGAGATCTGCTTCGAATGTACAAACAACACAGACCGAGAATATCCTTTTACAAGCTTTGCAGTGCAGCTCTATTCTAGGATATTTAAATTCACTTTAGCCCTTCCACTTTTAGCAGTTTCTGTTTTTTTCATTTTTCCACTTTTTATCCATGTAACTATTGTAGCATGTAAATTGTGTCTGCACCGGTAGATGCATCTCATGGGAGATGTAGGGACTGGAAAATGTTCCGAGTAATCAAATTTGATGCCGGGACAAACGAAGTTTAAACTTTCACAAGGGTACTTCGTTCGGTATCCGTGTGTGTATATGTATTTGAAAGGGGATGGACTTCATATCCATAAATATGATTTGAGGACTTAAAGTGTACGCTTGACCTATGAATAAGGTTTCCACTGCATTGGCATTTAAAGAGCGGATTCAATTGGAAATAGACAGGATATCGATTAGTCCTTCAATGAGCGTGTGTTTGTGTGTAGTATGATCAAAATTTAAAGTTCAAAAGAGTTTAATTTACTTAAAGAGTATCTGACGCATGGGGAATCTCTGTCGGAGACAATATAGCCTTTCATCCTCGTCGATCCCGAGGACACTGCTTTTATTTGTCAAGACGAAGCGCACTGGCAATTGCAATCGCTTG
Source organism: Blera fallax (assembly GCA_946965025.1). Classification (NCBI taxonomy): domain Eukaryota; kingdom Metazoa; phylum Arthropoda; class Insecta; order Diptera; family Syrphidae; genus Blera; species Blera fallax. Next base: position 6,302,880 of record OX337246.1, on the reverse strand, counting down.
GCCTCTGAACGAAAGCACGGCTTTCCTTGTCATTCCAGACCTGGGGTGCTGAGATTTTAGGATCCTCTTGGCTCGAGCAGTGTTACTCTTAATTTAGTAAAGCCAATGACATATCGTTGCAGCATCTCAGTATATATCGTAGGGTTCGTTGGTGGTACCTTCTTACCTTCTCCTCAAATCGTCTTCGCCGCGCATACTATCAAATAGTCAGCAAAGAAATTCTTGCTCCTGAAAGCGCCCATTATATGCACTGCTAGCCTTCTTATCATTCAGCACTCGGATCATGCATCAGTTGGGCTTGATGGTGACCGATGTACATTCGAAGGGGAGGAATGCAAATGGCTATTTCGTTCTAGCATTTTTTGTGGAAAAGGCGATAAGATTGGGAAAGATACGAGGCATTTCAGCGATGTTCAAGTGAGACTATAAAGCTTACAATGTCTCTATCACCTATAACTTTTAACGCATGGTTCTGGAACCTATCTGGAACATACAAAACGGTCTTGGGTGCACCAGACCAGATGTGGGCGCTGTATTCCAGCTTTGGGCGGATGAATGCCTTATAAATTGAGGCCAGATCAGTCGGAGAATGGCAAGTCGCTCAGTCTCTTCGATGCATTTATCCATTCATGGATAAAATTTGAGAGGGTAATGGTTTCGCTTGAAATTCCACTCTGTTGGCTGAAATCCATTCATTTTGCTGTCAAGGTCGGAATTTAATGAGCTTAACATACGTTGTCGTTCTCTACGGCCAAAGAGCTAGGTAAGGAAACAAATATGAAAAACTGAGAGTACTGTCATCAGCGAAGGAATGCATTGGATTAGAAATTGCAGACAAGAGATCGTTTATAAAAATGAGAAAGAGATTCGGAGACAAAATTGAGCTCTGAGGGATACCACCATTTATGGGGAAAATATCAGACTTGAAGCCATCCAAGACAGCTTGTATTGAACGCCCTGAAAGGTAATTTCTAATCCATTGAAGAAGGGGCTGATCGATGCCATCTGTTTTCGACAAAAGAGCCTGTTGCCAATCTCTGTCAAATGCCTTTGAAATATGTATCAAGCGGAACCACCTTTGTTTCGCCGAAGTGATGGTGAGATATGCACCCAAATCAAGTGGATCTGCTGCTAAATCTATTTCTTTCGCATGGTTAAGCTGATGTTAGTATTTTTGTCACTTTCCGAAGTGGGAGGGCATTATGTAGCTGCGGCTTAGCGGTTCTGCTTAGAGTTCTACTGTGCCACCCTGCACAAGTAACAAGGGAATTTGCTCACTGCCGTGGATGCCAAGAAGTCAATGAGCTTCTCTGTGTGGACTACAGTGACATTGTTCAGAAAGATCAACTCTCTACCTAGTATCCGCTTTCCTGCGTAAATGAGTGTCCCGTATGAGATTTCTCATCATTCTCAAGGCACTGTCTGCAGATTGGATTCGGTGAACCGTTAAGTCCATCCAGATGCCTTTTTAGGAGGAAATCCTTAGAGATTTGAGATCCGAATATGTTAGAGTAGCTCAATTCAGGCACGACTGCAGATGCCACTGGCGATCCCATCGAGCGAATCCTTTCATCACATGCCTGCCTTTTGAGGGCTCTTACTTGACTTTTGAGACTCATTTTGTCTGTCAGATGGTTCATCTGGTTTTGTGCAATTGTGCTGAAGTTCAGCTAGAGGCCCAAGTGTTCAGCTTTGTTTGAGCAGTCGAACTCAGAACAAACTCACCACTGGTCTTGCCCACCAGGAACCAATACTTTCGATTTATATTTTCTATATTTACGAGTAGGTGCGGTTAGAAAGCCAGTTAACCTATATCCTTCTGATAAAATGGGTTCATGCTTAAACCATAATCACCTAATGCTCGTATTGCAAGGGCTGATCAAAGGATAAATGAATGCCCATGGAACAACCAACAAAAAAAACCCTGAGAATGAACAACTGCATGCTGCAATTTTCTCCAATAAAAGATTGGCATTTATCATGCTACATTTTAATATATTTTCATAGAAACAAAACGCCACCGAGTTTGATGGAAAGTCCTACTTTGGCACGCTTCAATTAAACACTTTTCACTACAAACTGCGCCTTCCAGGCTAAGGTATGCTGCTGCGTGCACTTTACCCGTAAATCCTTTCAATATACCCCCAACCGAATGCTGATTTGTTGTTGTTATCAACGAATTAACTGCTTGTTAATGAATATGGTGCAAATCATGAGTCAACTACGACCAACACTCATGGTATGTCGAACGTTCATTATTCAATTGCAGCAAATAAGTCAAATTCGCAGGAAATGTCGTGAAGCGGTAATTTAAGGGTTGGGAGTGCTCATTATGGCAGGAAATCACGATAGAAATGACTTGTTATAGACGGCTTTCGTTCACTTTTTTTTTTATTTGCAAGTATTTGTGCACATTTCAGAAAGGATATTCGAAGAATGTACTTGTTCATGTGAATTGTTCGTTCCAAAATTGTTCAGATACAAATTTTTAGTGAAATTCACAGGAAAAAATAGGGCCTATGGTCTAGGTTCTCACAGTCATTGTAAAGGTGTAATTAAAAAGTTTTTTGTCACAAGTATTCCCATCAGACATTTGCGAGGTGGGATCTTGGTGGGATCGTTTTTCAGGAGATCAGGCACCTCCCCTTTAAGTAGTCTAACATATTGAACACTTAGCTACGGCACCCACAGGTTCACATCCAAATGGAGGCGAAACTTAGTCGTCAAAGACTTTCCTGTTCAACTATTACCTCAAGGCACTAGGACGATGTCATTTAACTCCTCTTTATTTATTTTCGCACTGCACTAAAGATTGACTCAATCTCTAGATAAGACCTTCAAAATGGCGAACGTTATGGACGTGGAATATTGACCTACAGTCGATAGGCAAGGCAATATAGCGATATTCAGCGAATTTATCAAACCAACTATCGTGAGAAGTTTATAGGCGTAAGCCTCCTTTTTTTCGTGGCTTTGGATTACCTTTTGATTACCTTTCATTTCAAACATGATGAATGAGGTGCAAGAGACTTACGAAATGCACTTAATTAACTGAAGGGCGTCCCGGAAGAAAACGAATTCAGAATCAGTCGTTCAAGTTTATTCTCTGCCTCACTAAGGTCTGCGCCTGATATTCTTTTGGGCGAAATAATTTTCACAACTTAAGTATTTGGATTCAATTTCAAGCCAAGAAGTAACAATGACGTCAGCGATGGAGAGAGTTTGTAGCATGGATGAAATGTCAACCATTCGTGAATCCTTTGGAACGGAATTGCCGCTAGAGTATAAGAAAATATTGGACACTACGACTACTTTCAACAATAAAAGATACTATTGCTGAGATACGATTTTGCTATTGGATGCAAATTTGAGTTTCCGGTAAGTGAACGAGCGTCATGAGAATTAGTCCGATGCAGATTCTACGCGGTTCTATTTAAAAGCTCATGGGAAATTGATGGCGGCAAAAATAGTATTACAGCTTAGGTAATCCTCTCAGCTGGTTCGGGCAAATATGGGCCAAGCAAGTATTCCTAATAATTCGCCGGACGATATTCGTATATCGTCCCTTAATTGGACTTTGACGTAAAGTATAAAAACGCGAAGTAGTACTTGGAAATCTGTAGAAATTTTGAGTGAGTCTGCGATTGAGGTGTACACAGATAGATCCAAGACAGCGTTTGATGCAGATGAGGGAGGTTTCTTCAGCACGTCGTACATTTTTATCACACCATGTTTGCTGGACCACTGTAGTATATTTCGGAAATCACAGCAGTCCGAGGAGAAGCGGGCTGGCTTTCAATAAGTACAGTAAATAACAGCGATGTCCTGTAGTCGGGCAAGCAGCGCTAAAAGCCTTGAAATCTCCAATAATTCGATCCAAGTTGTTTAAGCAATGCCGCGGGTATTTTAACGCGATCGTTGTCAAATGCGACGTATCCATGCGCTGGTTTCCAGGCCACAGTGACCTTCTGGGTAATAGCAAAGCGGAGAAGCTAGTTAAGGGGGATGCAGAGTGTAACCTACCTGATAATGCAGAGGGATCGCTAGTATCGATTCAATCGATAAGATTCCACTTAGATACTGTAACCGTCAGTATGGCATACTGATCATCAGAACCCTCTCGGATCAACTGTCCTTTAATCCCTTACGTGATCCTACACTGCCAATACCAAGTAGAGAAGGGGCAAAAAGCCTTCAAGTGAGCCGATATATGACGGCGATGATGTCAGGCAGAATAAACCATTCAACTTGGGCACTTATAGCCTACATTCCCGCCTGTCCGATCTGGATGGAGCTACAATAGCAATATCAAAACGAAAGTCTGGCAAATCTGCAGAAGCTGACGACGGCGTACCTGGAAAGTTTCTTAACATGACAGAAGGCAACTTAGTAAGGATATGCACAAACTAACTATTGCTTGCCTGATCCTCTAAAAAGGTAAAAGAAAGGTAGTTGCGCCATCTATAGAAGTAATCCTAGAAGTCTCCTCAACATCGGGCACAAGATCTTGAGGGAGAGTCCAAAGCAGATGTTTGCCAACCCCTTTATTGGGCTACACGCATCTGGTGAGAAAAGTCCACCATTAACGTTACATTTGGAGACTTCCTAGGAATTTGATCGACTTTAAAGCCGCTTCTTACAGCATTTATGCATATAGACGAGCTGTTAGTATGTACACGAGTGTCTAGTTTTGGCATCCGAAGCTCGTGCAGTTCTGCAGGATGACAGTGGAGAATGCACGCTGCTTTTTCAAGGTCGGTATTAACCTCACTGAAACTTTCGACGTCTGTCAAAAAAGATTTAGACAGGGTGACTTGCTGTCGATCACTTTAGCATAGTTTTGAAAAAATTGTGTAAATTTCACAACCAGTACCAGAGACGATATAATCAGGAGAACGCGTTATATGTCTACGTGAATATTAAAATAGAAGTGGCAACGATTAAGTTGAATAAGTCCATCTACAGCTACTTAAGGACTTTTTCTACCTAGGCTTCGTTATTAAATCAGATAACATCTTCAGCGTTGATATAAAACTCTGTTTGTTGAGGCTTGGTAGGCAATTGTGTAGCAAAGTCCTGTTTTGAACAATCAAAGTGATTCTATTCAAGATATCCATCATCCTGCCCCTCCAATATGGCACAGAGTCATCAACTTTCTCAAGAATGGATAACCTTGCCTTGTTTTGAATGAAAAATCCTTCAAGTGATCTTCAGAAGAATCTTAAAATTTTTGTAAAAATTTTTCTTTTCTTATGTAGCTAAGCACTGCTCTATTTCGAACAGCGTGTTTGGAAAAGCTTCCGTGATCTGCATACGGAACCATCTAAGTGAAAATAATTCTTGAAATAATGAACATTATTTCCGTTTCATCAAAAATCCTTTATGTAGAATCGCATCAAGAGTAGAGACAAATTCAATTAGTTCCGGGCTTGGGACCTTCACTGTGCTCTACAATACGGGCAAAAATTTCAAAATCAAAGTGAATCAATGTCGGAAACTTACACGAGAAGTCTACCATCCTCCAAATTGTATTCCCCAGACCCCATCCTTTCCACGAACAAGAAGCATCGCTTCTATGGCAAGTGCTACAACCCCATTCAGCTACACTCTCAATAAGAGTTACTTAGCCTCCTCAGTGAGTCAGGTATTATTGAACATTCCTTAAAAATATTATTCAATAATTTAATTTTCCTATCAAAGTGCGCCACGAAGCGTACAGCCTCTTAAGAGCTTCCAATTTAAACGCACTCAGGGGAGCGCAGTTCCCCCCAACAAGTGAGCGCAAGCAAGATGTAAGGATCACTTCTCTAGCATCCTTCACAAGAAAACAAAAAAAAAACAAAAAATCCAGGCAAATCCATTCCAATCGTCCTGAAATTTAACCCATTTACAAGGAACTCAACCGAAAGTCAAAAGAACTTGTTTCAAGCCCTCCGCGCGCCCATCACCCACCCATTTGGACCAGCAGCGGGGCTCTGCATAAATCTTAGCAAATGGATTCGAGGGGGCATGATGGAATTTTATTTTCGATTCTCTTTTGTTTTTTTCGTTTTGTAATAAAGTAACAAAAAAAAAAAAAACAAAACTGCGAAAGCAAAATGGAGCGAAAAAGAAATAAAGAGCTAACGGTTGGGAAAACATCAAGAAAATTTGTAAATGGGGATGGGGGTGATGTGGGGCCACCCCTTTTTTCCAGCGAAGCACCGAGAATCAAGCGAAATAATTTACTTTCGAATATAAATTTCCAATTGGCTGCCTGATTGATGGATTGACACATGGTTAGGTTTTTCATTCTTTTTCGTCGGCGATGCGGGACTGTCGGGAAAGGTGGAGACGTCGTCGGGTGTGGATTGGGTAAAAAAAAATGCGCTGCCATTTTAGTTGGTAGCCCGAAAATATTTCCTTCATTTCAGCGATTTTTTTCTCCTTTTTTTTATGATTTTTAATGCTGTAGTGGTTGGGCGAATTTGATGGGCTTGAAGCAAAATTTTGCATGCTGAATTTAAATTGTAAAAAAAAGAAAAAAAAAAAATTGGCTGGCTGTGAAGTGAGATGAGGTTTTTAGCAGCTTTTATGTGACAGGTATGAGCCATGAAATGACAGCTTATTTTATGCGGATGGGGAGAGATATAGTATCGAGGGAGTTTAGCTTTGAAATGGAGTTATAAAATCGTTTTATAGGTTAGTAGGTTCTCAAATGATACATTTCGTTCAAAATTGACAGGAGGGCTAGAAGTGATTGTGCCATTTGGGTTGCGGAAATGAAGTCAAATACATTGATGTGTTTAGGGGTTACTTTTGACAGTTTAACAATGGATTCATACTTTGAAGTGATATTTGAAAAAAAAATGTATCAACCATCGACGTGTTTTAGGTTGACTGTCTGCTTGCATTCGTTTACTGTACGAGTTGTAGAAGAAAGTTCATAAAGGTATCCGCAAATGTCAATAAAATGTATGCATGGGTACGTTTGTGCTATCAATAAATACAAATCCACCCTTTTCTAAATGAAGAACAACGTTGGTTCAGAGGACATGTACCTCCTAACAGATTCTGTGCAGATTTGTTGGGACTCTGCTGGTAACTTGGGCTTCATGAACGTCATAGCAGCTCATGAGTGGTGGAGCGTTGGCGTCGCAAACAAGGTCTCTTCATTAATGCAGAAAAGACAGATCTAAGCATCCTTGTAAAGAAGAGATATCTGGAATTTGAGACCTTGACATTATTTTGATCGGAACTAAAGGCGACCAAGAAGGTTAAGTATCTGGGAGTATATCTAGATGCTAGGCTAACTTGGAACTTTCATGTAGAAGAGAAGATTCGGAAAGCGAAAAGAATACTTCATCAGTGCAAACGGGTGTGTGGACAATCCCGCCGAGGTCAGCATACTGGATGTACACGATGATAGTTAGACCGATTATTACATATGCGTCAGCTGTATGGTGGAAAAAAGCCTCACAGGAAACTATTAAGAACCACTGTCCAACGTCTGACATGTTTAGGGATCGTCGGTGTTATACTGCCGCTGGACATATTTATTAAGAAAACGGCGGCATCGCCGCCACTTCGTCTGCACCAGAATGACAACTGACACTGGCGCGGTACCATCTATGGGCATAGGAATATCCTGGATCTCATGAAAAATGAGATTGGGGAGTTAAATATGCCCATGCACGGAATAAAGAGTGTGCGTGTCACCGGAAGGTATAATACATACATACATCCGGAAAAGAAAATTGTTTGTATAACCACCTTTACGGATGGGTCCATGATGGATGGCAGAGCGGGGGCAGGTATCTTTTCAGAAGAACTTGAACAAGTCTGTCATATTAGTCTGGAGAAATATACCTCAGTCTATCAAGCCGAAATGATTGCTCTGTTACAGATATAAATACGTCCCTGGTAATGGAACTTGTTCATAGACTCAATGACTGCTCATCTCGGAATGAAATAAATGACGCTGCTCTGGGTCAGAAAGCTCGTAAGGACAGAGGGCGGAATCTCTAGCAAAGCAAGAGTCAACCTTGGAGTTCCATGGTCCGGAACCATTTGCTGCAACTGGCAGAAGAATGGTGGAGCAATTATTTAACAACTGATTAACAACTAAGCCGCCGCGGAATACCAGAGAAGGTGGTCAACCGTGGAAGGTTGTAGGTCGCCTAAAATGGCTATTAAAGTATCGACTCACACCACTCATAGGGAAGTCCTAAGCTTGAAGCAAGGAGCACTTAAATGTGTGGTAACGTTATCTACAGGTCATGAAAATTTCAGGTCTCACCTAAAGAAGATGAGTCTTCTGGAGAAGATGGGTGTTCTAGCTAGGAGAAGATGGAAAGTCTTGGGGCGCCACTGGGTAGAAACCCAAAAGATGAATCAGATTTCTGTTAAACAGATGCTAGTGTTGACACGAGGAATCAAAGCCAGAGTAGAACTGTGGAGAAATCCAGGGAGTCCAGAGGTCGGTGAGTAATATGACAGAATTGATTTAGCCATGATCATCGGGAATAACCATTCAATGGCATACATACTATTGTCTGAAGGCTCCCTAACGATTTCTTCTTCTCCCGGGTTTGAGTAGTGCGCTGTTTAGAGTTCGCCTCCAAATTATTATTAAAAGCCACACGCACTCGCAATTTTTATGGTAAGGTGCGAGGAATGGAAATTCGATAAATAGGATGGTGAAACACAGGGAGCTGGACCGATGTACAAACAATCATTTTCATAAAAATGCCGCGGGGCGTTGTATCCTTGAAGCCTGATAATGTCACGTCTCGTAAGGCGCGATTACGGCTATGCAATCAGATGTGTTTTTCAAACATTTACAGAGGAGACTCTCCAAGTGATGAAGGTATATCTCCTACAACATGTTAATGAGTCATACAATAAATAAGGAAGCCCACTACACAAAAACAAAAAAATTCTTCCACCAGTTCCTACTCATACCTGCTGATAAACAAAAATTTGTGTGCTTGTTTTTCCACTTTCCCCTGCTCAATGAATTCATTTGTCTCTGTTGAGTGATCGGTGTTTCCCAAGGATCTTGCTCCTGGCTAAAGTGAACTGTCCTATAGCAAGAGCTTCTGTCTCCAACTTATTAAAACTTTTTATATCACCTTTGAATATCTGAAAATTTACAGAACCGCAACGTGGTTTTAATTATCCCCCACAATAAGAAGTACGATCAGTAAGAGCCTCACCGTGCAACATAGTATCCTTCGTCTCGTAAGAAGGTTGGCCGTGTATACAAAATAAAAATTGATTATCTACGCAAAATCACATGAACCAAAAGGTGGAGTGAAGGTGGTGGTTCCAAGCTCTGTTCCTTATCACTCCCAACTTATGATAGATTATTACCTCTTTATGAATTCGTTCCAAAAGCGGGATCTTAGAAAGCTTACCTTTTTCACAGCCTAAATTGTTGTTGCAATTGATTGTACCTTTATAAGCACCTGCATTATCCTTATGAAAGGCTCTTTTTCATTTACAATCCAGGTTTTTTCACGGATTTCCAAGTCACAAGTCCAAAGGCTTGCGTAGCATTCTCAACTTATTGTTTAACTTTTTTTTTAAAACACATGACGATAAAATGTCACTGGATGTGGAAGGTAATCAGTAAAAATAATCTCCTTGAAATTGCAGAAAACACCGGCCGTGACCTTTCAGGCAGATAAAATCGACTTTGGATTTTTTTGGTGCAGAGCTGTTGGCCTTCATCAACTGCTTTAATTACTTTCTCGTTTGTGGCATTTAAGTTTGAACCCATGTTTCATCCGTAGTAACAAATCGGAGCACAAAATCGGTTGGATACTTTTTAAAACAATCCAAACATTATTGCCATCATTTTTTCGCCCTTCATGTATACCATTTTCAAGACACAAACATTTGTATTCACACATACCATCACATTTTAACTCAGCCGCAAATTTCTTCACTAATGAATTGAATTATGAAGAATGTGGAAGGTGCGAACGTCCAGTTTATCCATTTTCACAAACCACATCCACTTCAACAAGCTTCTTGACAGATGAGGTTGCAGTTTGGCGTTCATTGTTGTGACACGTTGTACCAATATTAGAAAAAAAATCACTGACAGCAACGCCATCTCTGTGTAAGACCGACTACTTTTCACCTCGCCCTTGTATATTTGCAAACTGTTAGTTAAGACACGCTTACATATGTATCCAAGCAACGGTACTCGTAAATGTATATGAGTGTATGCGCATGTAGCCCACATTTGGTCAGTAAAACAATCTTCAGCGTCGTCAACAGCCTGAATTCTTGACTCAAAACTTGAGAGGTACCTATAGTGTCGTCTGATCATATGAATCCATTCCTGGGTCATTGCGGTTTTGTGCACTAGAACTCGTGTGGTTTCCTTAATTCACACTGTCTATCCAAGGCTTTGCAACTGCTTCGAGTACATGAATGACCGGGCAGTGTTCACTCAAAACCTTGTGAAAAATGCAGTGAGGCGTAACAAGACCTTCACTGTACACTACTCCAAGGACCATCACACTGACGCATCGCACTGGTGTATTATCCGGGTTAAATCTCAAAGTTTTGCGCATAGCCTTCTGATTCTGATAGAAATTATTTGTATCGGAAAAAAACATAAGAAGGATTGAAGATTCCAGATGCTACAACATTGTTAAGAGCTACATCCCTTTTAACACACGCAGCATTACTATTTCTTACGACATAAACTGGAATATGCGTCAAATTAGTTGCTCAGACATTTGAAGGATGCTGCAACTGATGAATAACTTCCTGTTATTTTGCTGTCCGGAGGTTTACGATTTACGCTTAGAAACATTCGAAGCATCGCTGCCAGAAACCTCCGATTCACTACTTCCTTAAAGCACAACTCTTCGATATCACTGTGGTAAAAATCACAACCTAAGCTCTTAAATTTGCTATGTGAATGAGTCTTGGGACTTTAATCCTGTTCATTAAAACTACTTCAATGTGGTACCAAAATACTATTTTTTTCTGTAAAAAATTGTTCTTTTTTTTTCATTTCCAAATCAGGCACACACCGCATTAAACACCTCGTTTGAGCAGCACTAGTGTGCTCCATATTTCCTACACGTTGTATCACCTAAATTGAAATACTCCAAGAAAATACTCCTTACGTTACCCACATTCAGTTAAATTTCGACCTTGAATCCAACTTGTTTTTTACAAAAGTCAACACAACCTTACCACTTACACAAATTGCCCCAATTCCGTCAAAACCTTTACCTCTACATCAAGTCTATAAATAATTGCTTATGCTGTGATGTTTCAACTTAAAAACTAAACGAACCAGAAATCATTTAACATCCTCCATTTTGACATTTTAATTATCTCTTGAGTTCTTTTCAGTAACACAACTCTCAACAGCAGAGGCGCAGCACGAAAATATACGAAACATACTCGTACGTAAGGAGAAGAAAAAAAAAAAAAACCGAATAAAAAAATACTCAAATTGAAAAGTTTTCACGAAGAAAACCTCGAAGCAAAACGTTCTTTCAATACCACATAACCAACCTGCATTTTCAGCGCCTTGAATCAGACATCATCCTCAGTCGGCCCTCATATGTGAACGCGACGACACTAAACGTACTCATGACGATTTTTGAAGAAACCACATGAACATGGGCTGGATTTTGAAGGAGGTAAATTCGTTGCTCTCTTGTCTACCCTACCCGACAACCAGCGTGCCAACATTTAAATCAGCGTTAATTACCAACTTGTTAAAATGGCACAAATCTCACGGGATACGTACGTATGTATATCTTCGACGCCGGTATCCTACCTTTACCCTCTGGCGGAAACTATAGATACACAGAGGCACACAGAGGCACACAGGAGCATGGATTAATCTGGGAAAATTTTGCATTCATCCGTTTCGAAGAGAAAATAACATTTTCGCAATTCACCGAGACCTGAAAAATGGAGTTTCCCAACCACCAGCCGCAGTACCACCACCGCACCTCTGATTCTGTGGCAAGATTCGAGCTTCGAGCGCAATATACTCGTATTCCCTTGCCCTTCTCTCCACATTCGCCGGTAGTTTGGCTGAGTGATTGTGTGTGCTGTGTGCATTTTATTGAAAGGAAGAATTAAATTAAAACATTCCGCACTTTTGAGCAAATTCTCTCGCCAACCATTTCGCCAGCGCTGCAGAGAAAAAACGAGAGGAGAGACTATATCTCGCTGCAGATCCTGTCGAGAATTGCCGAGAATTGCTCTTCTGCTGCTGTTGCTGATGGTGATGATGATGATTTGGACGTGCTGATTTTAGAATATTGTCGCCACCACCTCAACCCAACAACAATTAAAAAAAAAAAAAGGACACGAGATGTAGAGAAATTAATTGGTCGTCATGGAGATGATGATAATGCATTGAACGGTTTTAATTGCAGGACATAAATTGGGGCATTGCTTCGAATGGTGAAACGAAGATAATGTGTCTGTCCCAGATACAGGATGGACGACGGAGTATTTTCCACCTGACTTCAGGTAGTGGCACTTAATTTTATAGGTCACTTCACAGAGCAAGGACATTAATTGACTCTTATTTGCTCCCCCCATCATCCGCCTTTCATTGGCATGAGTGTGCAGAGGTGATGTGTTACTGCAAGGGATATATATATTTTATTAAGATGAATACTGTAATTAATGCTGTACTCGTATAGTGGAGGGTCAGAATGGATACAGTCCACTATTTGCTGAACAGGAGACTTTTCTTCTTCGATTTGATTCCGTTCGTTTTTTCGAGCTAATTGGTGTGGAAGGGATAATACATACGGATGGAGTGGGGTTGAATTAAATTAATTAGGGCGGCTTATAATTATTTATTTAATTGTTGATTGTTCAACCTTTTTGGGAACTGAAGCGTAAAGGTTTATTGGTTCTACATGAACTAAATCTACTGGCTAGACTCTCCATCAGGACTAGATTGCAAAGTGAACCAGTAATGGAGAGAATAGTCGTCTACCGCCTGTGCTCACTGGAAAATTTACAAGTGGCAATAAAGTGTCTTATCGCAGAATTCTTCGAACTTTAAACTCCTCCGACAGTCCATGTAGAACGTTACATATCACGATTTGTCGCTTGGTTTTATTTTAGGCACCGGTTTATTGGCGATGCTTCCCTTGCTTGGAAAATGTGACATAAACTCTCCATTTAGTCACTCGACTTCAATAATAAGAAATTACGAAGATTATTCGGTGATGATCTGTAGGGCATTGATGTGGTGAACGCATGGAGATCTGAAGTGAAACTTCTCTATAACAACAGAGCTTTCCAGGTGTTCCAATAAGCGCCTGAGAGTTAAGTCGATATCTCTTCAGTTCCTATACTGCTTTTCTTCTCTCTGAAAGGTTGACAATCGTTCTCTTCCTCCAATCTTCAGGAAAGTCCTCGATCTCTCCGGTATTTTCTACGTTTTTGTGGAGCAGTATGTTCCCTAATCTTTTGGAAGTTCGAAAGGCGGCCTTTCCTGTGGCCTGAGTTAGATCGGAAAAAATCTAGAAAATTCATAATGCTCAGCAGATCAAAGTTAAGAATTGCGATAGGGATCCTCTCTAGCCGTTGCCTCCTGAGGAAGCACGCTTTGAGATTAAGTTTGACGAACACGGATACTTGCAGGTATTATGATGACCAACATCTACTCTGTGAATGTCAAGGCATTGCTCGGAGCAGAATAAAGTACCTTGGTAGATACATCTTCATGGATCTGGAGGAGGTTGGCTCCTTGAACAAAAATGAGGCCATATTTAGATTCTCTAGGGAAATTAATTGCATGGGCGAATTGGATTAGGTTTCTGAACCTAGGAGTCTAGTGTCTTATGATGAACTCATAGCGCTATATAACCTAACCTAACCTAAGAGCAGCTTTCGCATAACATTGTCCCTCCAGAAAGATGGGATGGGAATTCTAGTGTTTTGATCATAGTGTCGTTTAACAGTTCATAAGAACTCACCTTCACCCATAAAGTGATGAAGAATATTCGAATAATGTTCCTTTCATCTTTTTAGCTGCTCATCTGATTGTCGTCAGAAACCAGCAGTGACGACAGCTTTGACCATCTACCAGCGCATTGTTGACTGTGTCAGCTGTCGTATTTACTTTTGCTTGCTCAGATCTTCACCTTGGTCCCGATTATAATTTTTTTTGTCTTGCTGGACACCCCTTTTTTTGGGGCTCTGCAACTCATACTCTCTGCCATCGTTTGCAAGAGTAGCTGCAGTTCAAACTTTTTGTTGTTTCCGCTCCTCTATGAAAGGACATAGTACACAGACCAAACAGGTTTCTAGATATTTTAAAACAATCTCACTTTTCTCTCCCAATAACTGGCGGATGATAGTCATTACTAGCCCCAGTCTTCGGGATTATTTCTTTTAGTTTCCTAGAGCACTCTATCATGGGAGCTTGGCAGTGGCCGCTCGCCATTTGACAAATTTATAACTGAATTTATCGTTTTACCATCTATGTACTCAGGTTCCTTTCCTCCTCTTTGGCTTTTTCAGATGCTCTTTCAATTCTTCATATGTTAGTGACAGACATGGCCAATTTGGGTACTCTATTCAACTGAAGCTTTACACTTTAGAACCAAGATTTTTTGGGTTGCAACGCAGTATTCCTGGTGTTATGGTCCTTCAGGTATTCCTCTTCGATCAGTTTCGCTCGCTGATTCACGCCTTTTCCGCTGGCGATAGTGGACAATCTCTTGAAAGATTTTTTACTCCGACTTACAGCTGGTCTAAAGTAAACGATTCCATTTTCCTTCACGAGAATCTGAAGTGGCTTTCTGACAAGTTCTGCGTCTTGATTATAGACGAGACCGATGTTTCGATAGTGTCCCTACTCCTCGCAAAGAGAAATACATCGTCGTATCTACTTATTTCATTTCTTGTTGTTCCGCCTCACATTTTTAAGTCCTCTGCATTACCTGACAACTTTTGCTCCTTATTCCTTGCTTCTATTGGATTCTTTCCAGAAGGTATTCCACTGATATTGTGCTTACCGCATGCAACAGCTCTCGATACTCCGCATTCGAATTTCTCCGAGCTAGCATTTAACCAGCATCTCCACGTCTTTATCATGCATCTGCATCCTATTTCATTGCCTATCATAATGACCTTTGCCATTGCCGTTTGGAAAAAGAAGGAAACTTATTGACAAATACCGTACAAGGATAGGGGAAGTCTTTCCAAACGGCCTTGAAGCGATTGGAATTCTAAGAAGTGCCAAATTCTAGAGAGATCAAATTGAAATTAAAAAATGCTTTCGTGTCCTAAAAGCAGAAGTCTTTTTGAACTCTTCTGAAATGAATAAAAGACTCTGCCTTATCTACCATCAGAGATTCCAAAACTAATCTCTTAACTGCAATATTCGCAGAAAATTCCATCTTCTCAGTTAGCTTCCCCTTTCTTCACCTTTTTTGAACCAAATTGGATATTTCCTAGGACAAAGATTTTTCCGAACCCATTCAGTAGCTTAAGTATTTCAACCTGGTATACCCCAGAGCTAATTTTCTAATATTTGCCAACGAAATTTTCTTTCTAACTTAAGTCCATAATTTTGCAGATAACAGTAGTCCAAACTTTTTTTTTACTTTTTAGCCTCGAGCGTCGGTGTTCCAGTGGCAGCAAATGTCGATCGAATTCGAGAAATCGGGTCGAGCTTAACGCGTCAAAAACTTTGTCTTGCCTCCTCTCCCTGAAGCGAGATTCAATGGTGGCCTGGATTTGACCCTGCTAGGTAAGCATATTCGCCTAGATCTTCGGTGGAATCGACGAATTATACATGATGCCAAGACCTTGATGCAAAAGATTTCGCAAATACTGTAAGCAATTTTTCTCCTCCAGAGACTAGCCACTAACTTTAAAACTTATATTCGTCCCAAACTGGAGTTCAACTCATGTGTAACCATCGGCAGCCCCCACAATATGTATGAACTTACTCTACACTGACGGTTCTAAAATGGACACAGGAACCGGCACAGGAGTTTTCTGTGAATCACCCAATATCAACGATTCATACAAACTCCCGGACAACTGTAGAATCTTCCAAGCCGAAGTCTTCGCCACTGAGAAAGTAGCGCAGCCTATACACGCTACGAAACTAAATCCATCCAGGGTTACATACAATCTTCGCGGATAGTCAAGTAGTACTCAAGGCACTAGACAACGACACAGATGAGCTGGCATGGAATGGGTCAGCATTAAATGAGAACCTTATTCAGATATCAATAGCCATCCCTATTGGTGTTTTGAAAAGCAGAATAGACCTTAAAACAAGTGAAACAATCAACATCTCCTGTGCAGCCAGAGGTGACTGTGTCATATCTCCAAGCTTATGGCTAATAATGAACGACAGAAGGACTAAAAGTCTTTTTTAATGAACAAAAGAGAAGTCAGTATCATGACAAGAGTAGTAACTGGACACGGCCCGATATGTCCAATGGCCGTCAGAATGGGCATCAGCTCCCCTGCTACCTCCAAACCCGCAGCTTCATTACATAGAAAACAGACTCTTTGAGGAATTAGAGGACCTGGTACAAATCCCACTCTGGAACATGATTAATCTCATCAAGAGCAGAGGTTGGCTTTGATTAAAACCAATCCAAAAGAAATGGAAATAGGGAATCACAATAAACTAATTGGCCCCCACGTATGCACCTCTGGTGGTGCTCTTCCCTCTTTATCATACCATACCATACTTGACAGGTTTCAACGGTGGGCAAACAGAGTAGTGGTCCAGTCATCAGGCTATTTGCAGGCTAAATTCCCTTCGATTGAATTCTACTGGATCCAGATAGGCTCCTGTATGGATATTTCCAACACCCGCCTATTAAAGTGCCCTCATCCCTTCATTTCAAAACCTACTTTTGTCCGCACTCTGAAATTCAAAAGATCGTTTAACCACTCAACACGGATGTGGAATAAATTGCATCCTTAAGATGGTTTCCAACGAATTTATCTGAAAAGGGCGAAAACTATCACGCTTCCTTTTAAAGTCAAATTTCTTACCCTACCAGGTTCCAACGACAAAGTCTTAAGTGGACTCGAGTACTCCAAAAAGAAGCCTGCTTTAACGTCTAGTTGTATAAAAGCAGAAAGTCTAGTCAAGGCATATGCGCTTCCTTCTAAATCTGCTCCTGCATTTTCATTCTGATTGAGGTTTCGCAAATTACAAGAAATGCTATAGTCGCACCCTTCAGTGTTCCATTCCATTCGTCATTTCTTTTATTCACATTTTTATTAAAAGATCAAAAGTTGAACTTTGCCTTTCGCAGCACATCCGAGAGACTTCCTTGTTGCAGCCATAACTAGAGAGCAATTCCATTCAGATGTCGCTGCGACATAAAATCTATAAACAACTCCGTCGCCGCGCCGCTGAAAGCACGTGCAACGAAGGACCTCGTTATGCTTACTTTCCAGTTCATTTAGGCTACTGTTTTGTTTCGTCAGTGCAAACATTTGTTTGACATCTAATTTTGAACTTTCCTCGCAAGGACTAAGCGGCATTCCGTAGTCTATGCGTTCTACGGTTGTTTGCCTCAGCATCTTTAGTCCTTTTCAGCGTAATTATTTCCTTGACTTGTATGTCTCTCTCTCCTTCTCTCTTTATGGTGGGTACTTTGAAGCTGGGTTGGGTACAAAAGGCTTCCACAATTACTGTGCCAACCAACCATGAGAAGAGCAGTACCACTTGTGGGAATATGAAGTTTGGGGGCGGTGGTAAGATTTTCATTAGAAAAGTTTTTGCATTAAGTTAAAATACCAAAAGTTGAAAGTAGAAGGTGCAGGAGGCAAAGAACAAGGACTCACGACGAGAACGACAATGACAAGGACAACGTCGCCGACTACGGTGTGTAAGTGAGTTATTTAACTATTTCGTGTAATAAAATCAAGAGCCGCACAGAGAGACTTATCGAGATTTTTACGACTGCCATCCTTTATTTTGCTCAACCAGATTTAAATGATATTACTCGTCCAGTTGGGCAAAAAGGAAAAAAAAGGCAAAAAAAAGGACATTTACGCAATTCACAGGAATCCTTTATTATGGTAATTTCAAAACTCTCACAAAATGATGAATTACACTCTGTGAAGTTTTAAGCTGATGACAAAGGCGGGAGGTTGAGGGGGTAGGTTCAAGGACTAGGTACTTTATGGGCACTGCAATCTTCATGCAATTTCATTCTACCTCGTTCGTTCATTTTCAATCTTCATCTCCTCTTTTATTTTCTCCACAGGCAGTAAATTATGTACCTACGTTGCATGAAGGCTGACCATCTTTTCTACTCTCGACGCTCCTTTGTGGTGCCGCTTGATGAGTTTCTTATGAGCGATCTTCCGTTCTTCGTTGGCCATGACATATTGAAACACCTTTAGACAGCTGCCTTCGAAAAAGCAAATTAACACTGGGGAAGGTGTTGGTGTTCTATTCTGCAAGTGGTGGAGAGAATATACGTATTTTTGGCTTGCAGCCATTTTAATTACCCGCACCATGGGTTAGTTACCTTTTTCCTGTAACTGACTGATGAATGGAGTTCTTTGCTTTTTTTTTTTTTTGTGGCTAGAGAGGTTGGAGGAGGGTTTGTTTAATTAAATAATTTTCGAGTCAAAGGCTAGCGCACTTAGAGTGAGTCCTTGTGATATCAGGTGGGTGCCTGTTTTTTTTAATCAAAAGAGAAAGAAAGTCAGCCTGGACGACTACAGATGGACTAACCTTCCCTCTAACCTTTCTATGCCAATGCATTTGGGAGACAGCCTTTTACAGTTCCTTTGTGGTGGTTTCAGCACTGCCTCGTCATTATCGTACAGAGAACGGTTACTCCATTTCCCACAAGTATTGTATTTGGCTGCATTGTAAATGCAAACCTGGAGAAGCAGTGTAATGAGCGTAAGCACCATGCTGGGACTGTTCTACTCACACGTGGTGTGGGGTCTGTAATATCAGCAAAACACACGAAACCTGTGAGAAAGCTGAAGAACTTTGTAAATCATTGTTCCAGAAACGTATTGCGAAACGAACGGAACGAGTCAGAAACCAGTGGCAGTGGATCCATGACACTCCACGGAACTCCATTAGCTGACTGTTGGGCCATTTAATGGCCGTCTATTGTTCAGCTCCTGAAATTTCGCAGCAAAGACTTCGGTTTCCAAGTCTGAATAGACCTCGTGAAACTGGAAAGATATCCTCAGCTGACAGCTATTATTCTGGCCATCAAAGCCAGGCGTAAGCAACGATTATATTTCCCGATAACTTGAAAAGGGTTCTACAGGAGATCATGGAGGACTTGATGAATAGGCAAAGACCGTCTCGTCTTCTCGTTCGCCGGTAAGAGCAACATAGACTGCAGGATCTGCCTAAGGAGAAGATTAAGGAGAAGATACGGCTCGCTATCATTTTTTATCAGATCATTAGGGGCAATTCGAGCTCACCTTCCTCCTGTGCCGATGGTTATTGTCCTCAGGGCCATTAATTACTCGCTCAGACCAGGAATCTATAGATTGGCTTCTCTATAGCTATACACGCCAATCACCTATTAAGTGTTAGGATGAACGCGTTTGTGCACCTTAGTACATTTTGTGCCTAGGTTTACTTCGCAGCTATCCGGTGGTCGGGGCACGTGTCCAATGCGGCTGTTGACATATTTACCAAATTTAATACGCAAAAGATCGATTGTTCGATGGCTGGTGTAGCACGTTACACAATTCTGCTGGAACTTAAGCCCTTCCAAAGCTGCAATCCATGTGATTATATACCAATGGATCCAAGAAAGGATCAGGAGTAGGAGAAGGTGTATTCTCCAATGATTGCAACCTATAAATCTCCTTCTGCCTCTCAAATCATTGTAGCTTCTTCCAGGCGTAGATCATGGCGATAAAAGAAACCTTGTCGTGGGCCTCTAAATTGGCCACCAAGATTTTACGATCTAAAGCCACTCCACTAGTTTCAGTGGGGTATGTGAAATCGCTTGTTTACATGGATAAACCAGCATACCACTCCAGATGCTCGAAAAAGTGATCACCAATTGGACCGACAGGATACGATTTGTAATTGCCAGTCGCGGTGCTTATATGCCTGAAATCGTTTTTAAATGGAAAGTATCTTTCAATTGAAATCAATTTAAGATTCAAAGCCAATGTCGTGCATTTTTATTTAAGCCGTCCTCCAATGCCTTCTATTGGATTCTGCTTATACCAATTCTACGCGTGAATGTCTTTAAGTATCTTCAACAAAATCCCTCATTGAAATCCACGCAGACAAATACGAGTAATTTGAAAATTCTTATTCAACAACTAGTATGGCAGAATTAATCCATCAAGAGTGTTCCGCTCTCGATTAAGCTCGAGTAAGAATCAAACAAAACATCCTTATCGTGCCAATGCCAACCACATCCCGCATCCAAATGCATATACCAACCAAAATTATCTCCAAGGAAAGTTGAAAAGTATTTTTGTCACGAGTACTCTCACGAATGAATTTTCCAAAAATCACCAAAATTATGAGATAAATTCGAAGGAAATCTACATGACTCCAGGACTCGTGTTCGTTACTTTTGAGATTTCAAAAATTATCCTATAATTTGCCGCACTTAAGCGGCTTATACTTTGAATATTTATCGAACAAATATCGAACCAGAACGAGAAACCCATTTAACGTCCCGAAATGGCTGAATGGCTGCAGCTTCAATAATTCATAAAAAAAAAAAAAAAAATAAAAATAATAGGATATTGGAAAAAAGGAATTCAGTTATGCGGAGGGAAATGAGAAATCAACTCGAAAAAATGTTACGTATCCGCCAGAGTGTGTCATCTGGGTCTGTGTGGTTGCCGAAGGATGGCCGTATGCCACTCAATAAATCAGCATAAATCGAATGAAATTAATGTGTTCTTCGGATTTTTTTTCTTTTCATGCATGTTTGGATGTAGATCCTTCCTTGACTTCATTTTGATGCCAAGATATGGATTTTTTGTATTTTTTTTTGCCTATTAATCAAGAAAACCAATATTTCAAGCATCATTTTACGTGCGATGCCATAAAAAGATGATGCTGCAGTGTAAATGGTTTTTGACTTTAGGTCGTAGGGTTACATAAGTCAGCGACCTCTTAAAAGGAATCTTGAATGTAAAGAGAAACTAATTGAATAGGAAGGAGTCCCAGGATCTTTCGATGACATTAATGTGCATAAATCCTATTTAAGAAAAAATAAAATAAAAATAATAATTGTTAACGACATGTCGACACTCGAGTTCCTTGGACCGCAAAAGTTTCCACCAGAAGCCAGAAGCCTGAAAGACTTTCATCTTTTTAGCGCTGTCTCTTTATGGCCACATTGGCTACCACTATATGCCATGAGAGACTCCCATAGAGATCAGAGAGGGGACCACATCGCATTAAGGAATGTTCACAGAGTATTTATTCTTTTTAATATTTTCCCGTAGATACTCAACTCACCAGCGGATTTTATGGCGAATATATATTATGAGGAACAGTGGATATTATTTTTGATTTCCTTTTTTTTTGTGTTCTCTCATTTAATGGAGTTTAATGGTCGTGTTATACGCGTTCATCCCCCTTATTAAAGTCTAGCGTTAAACATAAATTTAGCACATCGTTAAAAGTACAACCAGTATTTCGAGATGGAGGACACGGAAGGAGAGTGGGAAGGATATCCCTTGTGAGCGGGGGTGTGTGGGTGGGTTACGAAAACCCGCATCATGAAAATTGTGTATCGAGTGGAAAATGATTTTTAATTTAATTTAAATTTTCACGGTATCAGCATTTAAATTGGATGAGGCTTATGTCGGATGTTTTGCGGTTATCACTGCAGGTATAATTTCATATTTTTCATTTTGTCTTTTTTTTTATACATATACATACATATGTATAGGCATTGTTTTGTCGTTGTTTTAACGGGAAGCCATTCATGAAGGTTGGTAGGCATTTGATTGGGATATTTCGTACGCTTTCTGTGGCTGCATTATTGTCCAGGTGTGTGTTTTTCATTTGCGTATGAATTTGTGAATTAATCAAAAATCAAATTAAAACATTCTTGGAAATGTTTTTGATTAAAAGTTTTTTGTGGGAAATCTTTTAATTTGGTGTTGACAGTTCAAAACTGTCACCAAGTGTAGCGGTCGCAAATAAATTTGCATTTAAATTCGGGTTTTTCAAAAATCTCTTTTTTTTTATCACAATTATCAAAATATTTGCTTTATTTATTAAAAAATCGCAGCGCGATTGTCATAAGTGCAATCAAGTCGAAGACTATTTTTAGAGGACAACTGACGTAACAGACTTCTTTAAAACTCAGACACGAAAAATTCTCATCGAAGAAGGAAATGTATAACGCGTGGATTTGGTTACAGTCCTATGATCTCGAAGAGCAATTTACTTCGTCGATCATGGCTTTTGTTGACATTGAAATTGTGATACCCCAATCGAATCACGTTGATTCGAGGTGACCATGAATTTCGACAAACCATTTAGTTACAGAGAAAGTTTTTAATGTTCGCCGAATAAGGGTGGAGTTAAGCAGAGATATTCTTAGTCCGTCCCTGCACAGATATACTAATCTTAAAACATACAGTGATGGCCAATGAAATAGAGCCAGTGCCATCTTAAAGCGAAAATTGTTTTTAGTCTTGCCGAGAGCAGGTGAAAATCTCCAAAAGACACCATAAGGCCCGACCGCGCGTGCTTATGGTAGTGTGAGATTTTTACTCACTAAAAACACCTCTCTTCAGAATTGATACTACAAATAAGCTGACGGTTATCCAGCAGTTATATTTTCGCTTACGTGGCTCGTGATTTTGGAAAGATATGTTCGTATCTAATTAAAAAGAAGCACTTAAGACAAGTTAAATTCCAATGAAAGTTCCTGCGTTTTTCACGACCGGCATATACTGTGACGCGAGGTCAAAAGGTTTTGTCCTTTGCAGATGACGAATTGAATTGTTCGCGTCAACTAGTTGAATGACGGTACGGTTACAATGGCCGTGAACACGATCTTTGTGTTTACGAGCAAATTTCGTTATCTCTTCAACGACGATGAATATCTTCGTTACGGACATACCACGGTGCGCTAACGATCGTTCTGAGAACTCTATTTTTAAAAGTTTATAGGATCTTTCAATTGCTTTTCCTCGTACAACAATCCTCACGACAGACTTGAAACTTCATGCAAAGTTCTATTGACTCAAGAACTGAAGACTACTGACCATGCAGCGCGAAGAGAGTTCGTTGAATGGATTTTGATTGAAACAACAACAAGTGGATGCTGATTTTTCGAACAAAATCATCTTCAGTGACGAAGCTCATTTTCATCTTGATGGCTTCGTTAATCGTCAAAATTGTCGCATTTGGGGTTCAGAAAACCAACGAGTAATTGTTAAGAAACAAATGCATCCACAACGCGTGACTGTTTGATGCGGATTTTGGGCTGGAGGCATTATCGGACCATTCTTCTTCGAAAATACGGCTGGTCAGGCAATAACAATTAATGCTGTTCGTTATCGTGACATGATAACGCATTTTTTAGTACCTAAATTACAAGATATGGATGTGACCAACATGTGGTTTCAACAAGTCGGTGCCACATGCCACACAGCCAGAGAAACAATTCAATTATTTTGCACGAGTCATTTCCTAATCATGTTACCGGCCGTTTTTGCGATCAGAATTGGCCGTCCCGATCTTGCGATTTATCGCCATTGGACTTTTTTCTTTGGGCAAACAAGCCCACGACCACCAACGCCTTGAAAGAGGAAATTGGGAGATGTATTTATGAAATTCAGCCACATTTATGCGAAACGGTCATAGAAAATTTCAATAAAAGAGTACGTACTTGCCAGCAAAGCTGTGGCGGTCATTTATCCGACGTGCTATTCCATTCATAGCCCCAATCTGTATGCTCTATGAATCAATAAAAAATTTAAGCTTTCTAATTAAAAATCTGTATTTCCTATCAAAATTGCATTTTGCGTGAATTATGGGACACCCTTTATATCCTTGCAGTTTAGTTTTCTGACGAAAAGCATCACTTCACTCCTGTTTGTATTAATACCCTCTTCGCAGCGTCTAACTCATGTACGAACTACTACACATGGTGCTGGAGTATTAAGCGATGCACCTCCTGTAAGATGGACTAGTGTAAATAACAAAAGTCCGGTCTCCTATTCAGCGTATGGCTAGCTTAACAGCATCTTGGTTCAAGTTGTCAAAAGCCTCTTTAAAATGTGTTTACGTTGACCACGCAAAAAAATCTCCATGCTTGACATCGAATGTTAGACCTCAATGCTCCTTTATTAAATCCTCAATAATTTCACCTATTATCCTGCATACAGGCGGAGGTTCGATTACCGGAATTTATTCTATGGGGATTGATACCTTACCCCCACCGAGCTGTCAGTCTAGATACAGAGATTATTTAACTTGTTTTTTAGGAGTTGTTTCTATGTTTTAAGGTGCTGAGGTATTGAGTTGACTGCTATAATAACATCATCTACCTACTGCGCATCTCTCAGCCTTCAAAATTATTAATGGTACGTTAATTACCAAATTCTCATTCTTACAGGGGTTTTCCAACGGGTCATTGCTGACTAAAGGAACACCTCAGGAAACTGAGTATAGAGCATCATGATGACTGTAGATTTTGCTGAGATGTTGAGGAAATCCCAGGCCACCTTTTAAAGGGATGTGGAGCACTGAACTGAAGAATATACCTACCATTAACTATCAGGAAAAGACATACCATTGCTGTATCCACTTCAGGTCCTCCGATTCATCAAGAAAAGTGGACTAAAGAAGGAGCTTAGGGTGTATATACTATCGACTAAAACTCAAAGTCGGAGAGGTACAATAGATTTACAACGATCGCAGTGCGCTTACGCCCCTCTAATCAATTCCAAAGGAGTGGTGATAGGTCACAATATTGTGGGGCGCTCGTAATGACAAATTCTCTAATAGATGATCCACCCAGCCTTGAGTTAAAAATCCGATCTGTAAGCAGAAAAATTAATTCATTCGCCAAGTGAGCTATCTATCGTATTGTCGACACGTACTACAGAATAAAGCTTTGTTTTGCTCACTGCTGTCCACTAAAGGATGCAACCTCAGGTTGAATCAAAAGGAGTTTGAAGAAATTAACCTTAAACAGAAAGAAATTAACCTTAAAGCAACCTTAAACCTTTCTTTTTTTCTTTTGGTATACAAAATTTCACTGCTGCCAATGATTACCCATCCTTGAAACAATTCGTGGCCTCTTTATTCATATGTGCCCCAGCCTCAAAGTATCCCTTTTTATCCATCAAAAATAATCACTGCAAGAGCCTTAAATTCATAAGTATCTAATTGAATGAGTTGTACGACCGCATTGTATATGTAAACTATGAACTTCCTGGAAGCATGCAACGGGGAACTTTTAGGGTTACCACCAAGACCGATGCCAGATGTCTCACCATCAAGGAACAGCAATCAATTTCTCGCATTTGGCATTGTTTAATTAGTTTCAAGCCCTTAACATACAAAAGCCACTTGTTCCCCACCTCCGCCTTCGCATGTAGTCACCACTTTTATCCGAACAATTCGAGTGTCGACTTTCTGTAAATATTTTTTAATTAAAACAAAACCTACACCTGTTGTCCTCGCCAATTCTAATATCAAACTAACAGCAGCAGTAGATTCTCCACCGGTAACACACATACATATACTCGTACACTCAGCCCTTTGTTCCGCCAGTGTAACTTGTTCCAGAGTTGTGTCGTCGTCCTTTCACCATTTTGCGATTGTTTTATTATCGAGAGCAAGCATTTATAAATCTCGTCCCTTGAAGTTGTGTGGTCTGAGAATTGGCGGGCGTGGCATGGAGGTCTCACACTCAACCCGTTTCTAGATGGAACCCTCAATTTCAATTCCATTCAAATAATGCGGGAGCAATTAAAGAAAATATATTAATGGCGCTGCGCTGGTAGAAGTACCGACTGGCCTGGGGGGTGGCAAGTGAGGATTCTGCCACTACGCTACCACTCAACAAAAGCGGAAAAGGATATTGCTTTGGAGTTATATGTCGTTCTCATCGTCGTCGTTGCCATGGTAGTTGTTGGTTTCGCTTGCTTGGTTGGTTCGATGGTTGGTGGATTGAAAGTGTGCGATGGAGATGTACACGCGGAGTAAGAACACCGATCCTAGCGACCGCCTGGGGCTTAATTGAAAATCTCAACAGGAAGCACCATGACACCAGCCACAAAAGTCCCGGCACTCCTGTGTTCCGTTCAGCTTGTTGTTGAAGTAATGAATTACCACCAGATACTTTAGCCAGGATGCAGGCGGATAGTGGATGGAATATTGTTTGGTTGATGTTGTTTTCTTTCTCCCTCACTCTCTCTGACTGGCTGTGTGTGGCTGTGGTGCTGTAGGGACAGAAGCGAATCAAATGAAAATGTTGGAAGGGTTGCGGTGTCAGAGAATCCTAGCAATTTGGACTTTCAAAACGAGGAGTCTGACTGACAATGTACGATTACTATTTGAGAATTTTTTTTTTCGCCCAGTTTATGGTTTCGTGTTGTTTTTTATTTGCAAGTTCGTTTTGTTAATTACACTGGCGCGTGTTTTTGAAACGGAAGTTGCACAACCGGGGGGTGGACTGAGGGGTGAAGTATTTAGATATCATTTGTATGAAACTGTTAATAGTACAGTCATTTGAATTCCTGAGGGGGAATGTTTATTTTTTCTAGTCAAACAGGGCTTAAGTTGTCTTAAATGGGAGTTTAAGTGATGATAACGTAGGTACAAAATAAATTTATCATGGATATTGTAAGACGGTTCCAAGTTTTTGACTGAAGTTTGCCAGTTGAAACCATGTGGACTTCAAACAGTCTTTACCAGCCACTACATCAATCGGAAAAATAAAAGATGGTATTCAGTGTCATATTTGTAGTTCAAAATAATTGGGACTAAAACAGAAACGTTTTGTGTACAGCGTCTGCCTATCTGTTTAGGTACATTAAAAGATGTATTCAGCATTCCAACAATGACTTTAGGGATTTATGTAGAAGCTGAAGGGACGATAAAGAAATAACATCCTTTCACACCTTCTGTGCGAATATCTTGCTCTAACATGTAGCGAATCAAGGACTCTTGACTGTATCTTATTAGACCAAGCGACCAAACAACCACCAGGCTTGAGAGGGCCAACAACAAGCCTCTCATCATTGCGTCGGTGTACCTCCCCTATGACAGCGAATCGCCACCACCTCCTGAATCCTTAGTGGACATGGTAACGGGCACGGCCGAAAAAGGATGGGACCTGCTGATCGGCTGTGATGCGAACTCCCACCATATTCAATGGGGAAGCAGTAATGCTAACACTAGAGGTATCCCACACCGGGGGAACACAATGGATGCGTTGAGACCCGAGTGAGACTGCACCCGCAGTCACCCCCCTACCTAACCCATCTTATTAGAAGCGCACCAGAAGACTTAAACTTGAGCTGAGATATCTACAATTATGGAAGGGGTTTGGATGCAGTTCAGAGGGCCAATCAGCGTTATGGACTTTGGTCCTTGTACTTTGGTCAGTAATGGCTGCGCTTACATATATGGCATGCGTATGCATAACCTTTCCTTGACCTAACTTAAGGTCAAGTAGGTTAGGTTAAGTTGAAGTGGCTGCCAGCTAGGAGTCGGCAGCACACTTAGACCAATGGTAGGTCCATTGTGATACCACGTGGATCTTGGTAGAAAGTTTCTCCCTACCTACTCGTTAAACCATTCTGAGCTTCTTATGAAGGGTAGGGGGCTCTTTCTGTCGATATCCATCAGGTCGCCTATATCGTTGTAATAGAGGGCTACTAAGTGAATCTTCCTTCCACAGGAAACAACTGGGCAGAAAAAAAGAAGGTTAGGAATAGTTTCGTCTCCTTCTTCATCCATGCAGCTTCTACAAAGTCCTTTGCAAAAAGGCCTAGCCTTCTAGCATGCTTGCCTATTAGACAGTGTCCAATGAGAGAAATCAAATTCTTAAAACGTTTTAGATGCAGCTTCGGCCAAATCTGTTTCGTCGCTAGACATGTTGATCCATTTGTCCACCTAAGATTTGTACTCATGACAGCATCCAGCTTAAGTTTAAGTTAGCGAGTAGCGATTGGTATACCTAAGGTGCCTTTATCCGGCAAAATGGGTATAGTTGTTCCTATTCGGGCGAGTTCATCGGCCATACAATTCCCTGGAATGTCTCTATGCCCCGGCACCCAACAGAGGCGAATGTTGAACTGCTCAGTCATCTCCACAAGAGACGAACGGCAGTCTAGGGCTACTAAAGAATTTAAAGATGTCGATTCTAGGGATTTGATTGCTGCTTGGCTGTCTGAAAAGATGCAGATATCTCTAGCAGATATCACGTTTTTCTTATGCCAAGACAGGGCTTCTTTGATCGCCATTAATTCCGCCTGGAACACGCTACAATGATTTGGAAGACGGAAAGAGAGTTTAAGGTTAAGTCTATCAGAAAAAACACCTGCACCAACTCCGTCTTTGGTCATTGACCCGTTTGTGTAGAAGTGAATTGAATCATCTTCTAAAGATACATCGTTCTCCCAGAGTGATCTGGAAGGGATGGTGACTGTAAAGTTCTTCTCAAAATTTAGACGAGGGATGGTGTAGTCCGTTCTTTCGGGAGGGATTTTGAGTTTATTCAAAATAGAGGCGTGGCCGAATTCTTTTCTTGACCACTGTTGGGTAGCTTCAAGACGAACGGCTGCGTTCGCTGCCATTTGCTTACTAAATATATCGAGGGGTATCAGATGGAGTACGTAATGCTCCGCTTATGCACAGACAAGCTGTGCGTTGGACCTTAGTTCAAGTAATCCATAAGCGTTTTTGAGAACTGTCTTTTGGCCATTCCGTATTTGAAGATGAGTTGCCAGTCTGGAGACTGTAGATGATAGTATAACTACAGTTCGAAGACTTCACGCCAAAAACAGAATATTCCGACATTAATGCGGCAGTCTATGGTATCCTTCTATTCACCAATACACAATTAAATCACGCAGCATAGAGAGCAGGAAAAGTTGACCGTTTTCTGTCCTCAAATAGCGTACTGTGTGAAGCGTTTTTTATTTCTTTAGCAGAAATTAACGGAAGGTTATAGGAAAACTAACTTAACAAGAAACCTGGCGAACTTTTCGAGGAATGAAAATGTCTTAAGACTCGCATTCTAGCTACCCATACCAAAATCAATGACAGAAGTAGACTGCTTTGAAGAATCAATGCTACGTCTACAGATGCAAAGGAAGCAGAAAGGAGATGTGGTAGCAGGACTGTTTAGGTAGCTGACATGTACAGACAGCTCAAAGCAACATTTATTGAACGACTAAGACGGTTCTCTATTTATCTCAGATAAAGACGATGGAATGAGTATATCGCTACAGTTTTCAGGCGTATATTTGGTAGTATCGAAGGGGAGATTGCGAATGGGATCCGACACGACTGGTGGTTGGGAAGTGCTTTATGATGCTTTGTCGATACTAAATGGTGAACACAGCTGGACTGTGTCGATAACGTGACGTGGGCTTACTCTTCCAATGGATCATAGACTTCCGTCAAATGACAGTAAGCGTAAAAGTGCACATTAACGTCATGTGGCTTAAGCGAAAGTCATTAGCCTTGAAGGCAATTCGAAAGCTTTTCCAAAATTTTGAAATGTTGTAAATTTTGTTCATTTTGGACGAATAAACGAAGCGAATTTTATGTTGATTTGTCAAAGCAATTCAATTATCAAGCTACTCGTAGGTGCAGCATTCAGAAGGTAACCGCAACTATTACGAACAACTCGAACATATTTTACGATTCCTTTTAAAAGTATTCTGACCTAAAAGTACAAATTTCAAGCCAACATGCTCCGCAACTCGTGATCGTAGCTGTTGATTACTTTGTATTGTATTTGTAGGGGATGTCCACCATTGAACAGCAGCATGTACACTTCGGCTGAAGTCCGTCTAATGCGAAACCGTAGCAATACACCTCATGTGGTTTGTATTGCCCGCATTCCGGTTAGGTTAGGTTAGGTTGATGGATTGATGAGGATGGATTGCTCCGTTCCCCATCACACTTAGGTCTGGGTAGACCCATTGTGATGCACAGTTTAAGGCTACGTCCTTGTTGTAGTTGGACTGGTCCATTTCCTTCCTTCTCGTTATACAACGCTGTCCAGCCATTTCGATGATCTGGCAAACCTGAAAAGATTCATTAGTGGTATTGTGGATTTTTCAGAAATTTCTAGGAAGAAGTAGCTTCATAAAGTTTTGTTCCTCAACTGACTAAGCCTAGAGCAGTGGCACAGAAAGTGGGGTGTATCTTCGCATCTTTCTGCATCGCCAAATCCTCTGCATATGTCGTCATTGTTGAGATTTAGTTTCATAGTGGTCATTTTGGTCCATCCGCATAGATGGACGGTGGTAGTTCTTTGAGTGGCTCCTCCGCTTTCCACTCCTCTCTACTAGGTGAAAGGTATATCGAAGTCGAGATATGGGGTTAGACAATCGGAGGAGGTGTTTATTCCTACGTGACCCTTGAGAATCTGTGCATGCCCAATTGAGCTTGAGGTCCAGGCCTGTGATTGGCTAAGCCTCAGCGTACTTTTGATAGCAGATTCCTGCATGTATAAGTCAAGAGGTAGCAAATTGAGAATTGTTTCCAGCTCGGAAGTTGAGTATTCATGACGATGAAATAGCCCATGATAAGGTGCCTGATTTGTGCAATAGCAGGATAATAGCAGAGGAAGTGTATGGCGGTTTCGATCTCCTTCAGGCATATCTCTTAAAGGTCCGAACTCCTAAATCATATGGTTTTCAGGTGTTGCATCACAGTGACTGTCACTCGACAAGGGAATACTCAAGTCCTAATTTCGTACTATTTTCGCCGCGATTCTCACTGCCGTCATATGTATACAAGCCTGTATTGACTTATATTTTCCTTTGTTATTGACATGATTCGTCCAAGCACTGAAATGACCAACTCTCTAAATATGTCTAGACATAGCTAATAACCTCCACAGCTCAATAAAAAAATAATTGTACCTCGACAGCAGCCAGTTCACCACTTGCATGACATATCCTTCAGAGGTTTATCTCCTCTAACACTCCCTAAGATTCAATTTTCATTCAAAAACCCATCATTGACCTGTCGCATCAACCTCACATCAAAACCGCAATACATTACAAAACCAACTCCTTACTTCCTGTAACCAGCTGGTGCAAAAAAAAACCCTTCTCACTCTACGTGCCGCCGTAAATCCTTCCATTTAAAGAGAAAGAAAAACTTTCACCGGCCCGAAATGACAAACAAAATACCACAATTCCCTCTCTATTTCACAATACACACATACAGCGTAAACTTTCAACTTCTAGTGCAGCAGATGAAATAACAATGAGTACCAGAGCCCCGTTGTACACCCACAGACTTTCGTTTACCTAGTACTCTGTTTCAGGGTGATACCTTCCACAGAATTGGATACCGACACCAGGTTAATATGGATTTCCAAGCAAAGCACCACGAAAAAAAAGGACGAAAAGTAAACTTTTTCTTAAATGGGAAAACTTTGAGTGATCCTACAGATGGCTTACTCGATACCAGGCGAAGCCTTCTCTCCACCAACGATACTCGTACACATTGCCTACGAGACCATAAAACGAACCCATACATACGGGCTAAAGAGGATTTTCCCAAAGTATCACATCTCGTACAAAACTTTTGTTTACTTTTAAGTTCTTCTTCGATTGCGGATAAAAACACCAAACGCAACACGAACAGAGTGAGAGAGTACACCAAACGAGGTATAACAAACAGAAGTTCACAGAAAAAAAAAAAATCGGACACCACACTAAAGGATGAGGTGTCTTGGAAAGGACTTCCCCTGGAGGCGCTGTCGTTTTCCGATTTTGCCATTCCAACTCTCAATCTCCATTTGCCATCGAATGATATACTTTTCGGCTAGAGGACTAGAGACAGTACGAGAAGGATGTAAAGCAAAATCAAAGAAATGAGACCGAAAAAAAAAAACCGAACTTTTGAGATTCTCGCTTCCGGTCCCATTGCTCGACAGAAACAAACAACAAACACACTTTGAAGTTTTTAGTTCGCTTTCTTTGGGTAGCTTGTGTTTACTGTCTTCGTAAAGATAAGCCGCTGGCGGGTGAAGGGGCCTAGGCGAAAAAAGTTTTTTAATTACATCTTTATCGGGAATTTTTAATCAAAATAATCGGGAGTCGCAATGTGCTCCAAGTTGTGGTAGAACACTGTGATGCGGAAATGGATTTGTTGGAGTACATTGATTTTTTTTTTGTTTTATTCTGTGATGGAAGCTGGAAGTTTTGTAACTATTAATGGGGAAAAAAATGCGAATAAATAACGGAAATTGCGAGAGAATTTTGTGTATTTTCTTAGTATTGAGCGATCCAACTCACGGAGGACACTTACATGCCACCCGTGCTTTGGAAGGAGAAACCAAAGCGCAAGTTCTCATCTCGTAGAAAAAATACCGCCTGAAGGGGTCTTACTCAAGTCGAGGACTCACTCCCACAAATAGTCCTTCTAGATATGTACATATATGTAGATACTGGTCGCCATATTGTTGCATCTTGGACCTTCGCTTGAAGGCTAGCGACGAGATCAGATGAGTGGGCGAAAACACACCATCACCACCACGTGGTGTCTGCTGGATAACTACTTAATGGTGAACCAACGCTGAGCTTATTCTGAGTCTGACTGTACATGTGGAGCTGGACACTCGGACCAGCGCAATCTCAGCCAGGTTAACTCCAGCATACATGTGCCAGGCGAGGCATCTCTTGCTGACTTAACTTCCAATCCTACGGATCAGATGTCTAACAAGAGATCGTCAGAAGCAAGACGTGCAGCGGAGATATTCCATCTCCGGAATCAACGGTGATGAACAGAGACAGACCAGCGGATGTTTTACTTCCGCTACTCCGACATATTTGGAGCTCAGTAAGGAACTTTAAAGACTGAGGCAGGATTTTAGAGCCAACGGCAGCGCTCGCATCACTGAAGTAGGTTACTGGAATCGGTTTAACCGGCCCCTCGTCCTAGGGGTTGTACATAGGAATCTGGCCTTCCAAGTTGGAGGTTGTGCGTTGGAGGAACTTCCCTACCACGTAAAGAAATCCTAGTTTCCTATCAACCAAGAGCCTAGAAAAGGAATGACCCTTCTGTTGACGACCCTGCCAAACGAGATAAGGACAACGATTTTCGGATCTGCACGTAGAATGTTTGGACACTTAACAGACAACGTGCAGCCGATCAATTAGCAGGTGCTCCAGACTGCCATAAAGCAGACGTTACAGCCATCCAGGAAGTGCGATAGAATGGGCTGGGAGAA
This sequence comes from Blera fallax, assembly GCA_946965025.1. Taxonomy (NCBI): domain Eukaryota; kingdom Metazoa; phylum Arthropoda; class Insecta; order Diptera; family Syrphidae; genus Blera; species Blera fallax. Next base: position 6,269,479 of record OX337246.1, on the reverse strand, counting down.
GGAAGAAGGATGAAACCTTAATAATCCCAGTTCTGCTTTATGGGGCTGAAGCATGGACTCTGTGCAAAGCGGATGAAGATATCCTCGGTTGTTCCGAAAGCGAAAATTCTACCTAAGATATTCGGTCCCATTCGCGTTGATGGTCTTTGAAGGAGAAGATTCAACGACGAAATTTTCGGGCTGTACATATACGTCGGCCTACTCAAAAAACTGCGCATCAGTCGCTTCAGATGGCGAAGACATATAGAGCAAATGAATACCCATGCTCCGGTCCGCAGAGTCTTCAAATCTAACCGGGAAGGACAATGACGCAGAGGACAACCTCGCCTAAGGTGGCGCACACAAGTAGAAGGGGACCTCAACCAACTTAGTTTGCCCAACAGGAGGCAGTTAGCTAAGGACTGGGCTAACTGGAAAGGCTAGGCCCAGGTTCACCCCGAACTGCGGCGCCACCTAAGAAAGTAAGTAAGCGTCAGAGAATACACCTGCCCTTGCCTACATGCACCCGTATCCATCGCAGACAAATTAAGGGTCTCCTGAGGTATGCGATGGAAAGACTAGTACTCTAGATCTTAGTGTTATGCTTTATTTCAGGGAATTCTCAAACGCACTGCACAAGGTACGAGTATTAAATTGTTGCCTAGAATGCGTGAGGTACCTGCGTTGGCCAAATAATGTGATCCTTAAAATACTTCTAAAGGCGATTTGCTTACAGAATATGCTTACGAGAAGCAAATGGAAGCGGAGAAGCGTTTTGATCCACAGAAACCATTTTTTGTTCAGTGGTTGGTGTGTTGGACTGCTGACCGAGAGATTCAAAACTCAGAAAACACCAAAAAGGTTTTGCACAGTTCTACCTCTTGCGAATGTCGACAAACATCCTGGAGTAGTGACCGTTGATTTGCCTTTCCCAAACGAGATGGGACCATAGTAACTGAACCGCCTGCTCGAGAGTTTTCCTTTCACAAAATCTCAAAAAATAAGTCTCGTGCCGTCGATCGTGCTGGGCAGCCTTACTGGCCACACGACATTGCCCGAAGGCGAAATGAGATGACATGGGCAAATTCGCTCTCGATTTTTTTCAAGGACTAAGTATGCTATACGCCATCGCGTTAAGACCACGTATACTCCGGGACTTAATCTTCCATTTCGATTACCTTAAAGTTATGTGACGTTTTCTGGGGTGATGATATCGTTGTCTGTCGCGTCCTTTAAGAAGGCGCAATCGCTTTGCATGCACTAATTCCGCACCAAATATTTCAAACAATTTTGTACCAAATTCCTTCAAAGTAGAAGAAAAGATACAAAGTAAGCATCCAAAAAGGAGTTACTCCTCGGTTCATAGAACCTTCGTTAATGTATTTGTAAGTTCAGTGGAACTCCAACTGACTTTGCTGAAGACCTTCAAGGGTGTGATCGATTAATTCGCGCTCGAAATGACATACTTTAGCATATTCAATTCCACGCCGACAGGGTCTCGCAACATTATATTACCTAGGCCTCAGTCTTAAGGACACGTTAATTTAAAACCCACTGTCTGCCTACAAATACAAGAACATAATAGCGAGCGACACTGAATAGATCAAAGAAATCTTTACCAGCATAAACGATGAAAAACAAGAATCCCCGCACATTCGCAGACATCCTAGACAATTCCTCCTTGTTGTGATGAGCACAAGGAATCAGCTCCAACACACTTTCCGTCTTATTTCTTCCGAAAAACAAAACATGAATAGGAGTCAACAAACTTTTTTTTTTCCCATGTGGCTTACCTCTTCAATTAAGGCTGCTGTTGCTGGAAGAATCGAAGAAAAAAACCAAACAAAGACACGCCCACCCCTGGCCCAACCAAATCCTCTTACCTTAAATATTTTTTTTTTTATTTTTGAGTAACAGAAATTCTTTAAGTTTAAAAAAAAAAAAAACAGAAATCATGTTTCGTTTTATTTGTTTACTTGCATGTAAGTCCTTGCGGTGGTGGCACGAGTGGTGGAAAAGTATAAAATCCTTTGAAGTTTTATTTTTAAAAAAATCTCCATCATATGCTACAGCAACAGCAATTACTATTTAGTTGGGAACACATAATTAACCCACTCGCTTGCGTTAAATACACCGGTGAGTGTTGATTTAGTGCTAAACCAACCCTTCAAGCATACAAATGTAGTTTTTTTTTTCTCTTTTTTTTTTAACCTTAAGGATATTATTTCATTTATTAATGCACAACCAACTTTTCTGAGGCAACGAATAAGTAGAAAAAAAAGGCTTTCGCTATTATTTTCTGCAGGATTTCTGGGAAAGACTCAGAAAGGCGGAACCATTGACTTTTGACTGGCAAACCGAAAAGTGAATTACGCTTAATGACAATTTATACACGCTTGGGGTAAGCGCGGAACTGTAAACTCCGCAAGTAGTTCATATGGAATTTTAGACACAACGGAACGGCATTCTCGGAAGGGAAATGCTTTTGCAGGAATTAAGGATATTTCCGGTGCTATGAATTGAGAAGTTTCAAGTAGTGGACTAAATGTGCTGGCCCGCAGGGAAGGTTTTTTTTTTCTGTGCACATTTTGCAATCGTTTGGATGAAAATTAAGGCCACTCTTGAGATGAAGCCTTTAATTTGTAGGGCAAGTGAAAGTTCAAATTGACGTATGGAAATGCGTATGTGGAACTGTAATTACTATACACAGTAGATAGCAAAGATACGCATATGCTATGGAGTAGGCTTGAAAGTCATCTGGGCAGTAAGATAATATCAAGGCGGTAGTATCGTCGCTTTCTGTGGTGTGATGGAGGAAATAAAAACCAATTTGATCATTGAAACTTTCAAGTTTCCTCCACTGAATCCTGGAGGCTTTCATATGACAACAGTTCTCTAGTTGCACGTCAATCCAAATTCAGTCACTGTACTGGATCCAATTTTTGAATTGGACGCATTATGTACTAAAGAAGTGAGAAGTAAATTTATTTCATTTTAAACGATAAACGTTGCAATTAATACAAAAAAAAAAAAACCTCCGTAACAACATCGACGAAGTTGAGGTTGAAGAGTGCAGAGCACAAGATATGTGGAATCCCCTACAGCGGTCTTGCTTAGAGAGAGCTAAATCACTGCTCGGAGTTTCCAAAGGACACTACCAACACGGCAAAGAAACAGTAGAGATAAATGAGAAAAAAGTAGCATTCAAAGCTTGGTCAAAGTGCCCCTCTAATAATAGAGATGATAAAGCTCGCCTCGAAATGGAATATAAACGTTGCGAAAGTATTGCAAAGAGTGTGGAGAGCCTGTATCGGGATTTGGAAGAAATATCTTCTTCTCCTGCCGATACGAACCAGGCTATCCACGAGCTGCGGCAAAACGACTTCAACAAGGGTACAACCATCTTCAAGATAGCCGCCCAGAGAAGAAGAAATGCTCAGGAGATTCGTTCGCCGAAGTTCATTAACAATGCTCAAGGCCAACTCCTTGTGGACGACGAAAAAATTCTACAGAGGTGGCGACAGTATTGTGAGGAACTTTTAAACGAACAGTTTTCCTGGCTATACTTTCCAAGAGCCGTACCTAACTATGGAGAAGTTCCCGACATAACCAGTCGATGAAGTTAAGTCAAATCCTCCAAAAGGCGAAAAACAGTTGGACCGGACGAGTTACCCTCTGAATTTTGGAAAAAGATGGGAGACATTGGGTCTAGATGGCTCATGATTCTCATCTCCAATCTCATGAGAGGAGATCCAATGCCTAATCAGTGGAGGGATAGTTATCTTCTTCCTTTGCACAAAGGAAAGGGTGATACGAGAAACTGTGATAAATACAGTTCGATTAAACTGATGTGACACACCATGAAGATCGTTGAGCGGGTATTAGACGGCCGATTGCGTCAGATAATACGGCTATCTGATGACCAGTGCGGGTTTATCGCGGGTAGATCGACCACACAGTTGCAATACAAAGGATCATAATGGAAAAACATCGTGATTCCTTAAAGGGTTTGCATCTGGTGTTGGTTGATTTTGAAAAAGCATTCGACAGACAACCAGGAGATCTGATATGGGTGACGCTAAGACACCGAAGACACAGATGATCATGGACATGTATGAAGGAGCAAAGACAAGAGTACGATGCCCCGCCGGAGTCACCGAAGAGTTCCCAATTAAAGTCGGTGTGCACCAGGGAAGCGTCTTAAGTCATTTGTTATTTATTGCGGTCTTAGATTATCTGCTTGAAGGAATGGTGAAAAAAAGCCATCATAAGTGAGGATCAAACGTCCCGGCAACGAGCACTTGATGTATGGGTGGATGTTTTGGAGGGAAATGGGTACCGAATTAGTCCAAAAAAGACAGAGTACCTATACTGCCCACTCTCTGATCCACTCCGACCCAGTCCAGACATTTATTTGAATGGAAAAGTGATTCCCAAGTGCGAAAAGTTCAAGTATCTGGGATTTATGATCAATAGCGAAGCAACTATTGATGACGACATCAATCATCGCGTAAGCGTAGGGTGGATGAAGTGGCAGGAAAACTCTGCTATCTTCTGTGACTAAAAAGCCCCTGAGCTTTACACCACAGTTGTTCGTCCGGCGCTCACATGCGACTCAAAATGCTGGAAAATGTACAAAAAGTATGAGAGCAAATTAACGGCAGCTGAGATGAAGATGCTTCGCATGACAGCTGGAGTTACAAAGCTTGATCGAATTAGAAGTTCGAAGATCCGAGAAAGCATTGACGTCAAAGAACCCATCTCGAAAAAATTGGAGCACGATCGGCTCAGTTGGTATTGCAATATTCAAAGGAGGGATCCTACGAACCCTGTCAAAGGGCAATGTCAATCAAATTTCCCACAGAAGATGGAAGAGAGGCAGGCCAAAAAAACTCCCGGATCACCCAAATGCAAAAACAGCAGCATTTGATCGGCCTCAGTGACGAAGTGATCCGAAACCGGGAGGCCTGCAGATATTTTCTGAGGTCGAATCCACGAACCCCACAGGCGGACCAGTAGGGATGCAGTAAAGTGGGAGGGTTATGATTCCTATAATCCTGATCATAACCTTGCCGACCAAAGGAAATACAAATACTTTGCGCAACGGACCGTATGTGGTCCAGGGCCTAGCTTCTCGCGACCATTCGAGTTGTGCGTATTAGACTCTTCACACAAATGGAAGGGACCTCCAGTTTAGTGCCGTATCCGGAAGGCAAATTGAAAAGCTTTCTCTTGACGGTTATTACTCTCGGACGTTTATCAGATATTCGCGTGAGGTGGGCCGTGAAAAAACTTTTTGGTGTTCTCTGGGATTCGAACGCCGAACCTCCGGCTCAGCGATCCAACGCACTTACCACTTGAGCCACGGCGCCCATGCCCACATGTTGCTAGTTATACAGGATGAAAAGCTAGGAAGCCCTTGCTCGTTTGTATAAACTTACATGACATAATTGTGGCACGGTCGTGGCAATTGTTTATTGTTTATTTTCCAACTGATTTCAGAGGGTAGGTAGGTAGGTAGATGGGTGCCTTGTGACATAGAGTCACTGCTCACTTAGACCAGGTCCGTCCATTGTGCCCAATCTCTTAACCCTGGAAACATTGTGAAACCGCTGTAAGAACCACCTAGATAATGCTATGAATCTCAGGAGGTTCGCCAGCTCTACATTTCCTAAGTCCTCCAGTTCCGAAAGAAGTAACTTCCGAGAGTCCTCATTCTTTTGATGGATAGGGCAGGACAGTCACACAGCAGATGAGGAACAGATTCAATTTCTTCTTCGTCCCTGCAAGTTCTGCAAAAGTCGTTATGTAGCACACCGAGTCGTTCTACGTGAACGCCGATAGCACAGTGTCCAGTAATTATGCCAGAAACAACCTGTGCGTTATAACGACTAAGTCTTACCAGAGAGGTTGATCTCATCTTGCTGATGGCCGGCCATAGCGCCCTGGACGTTGCGCATGTTTCCAGATGAACCCAGCGTCTGTTTGCTCGACCGATGGCTTCATCTTCTATCTTTTTCCGTAAGGAACTGATTGGGGTTACTACATAAGCGCCGATCCTTTCCTAGCAAGCTCACCAGCTTTTTCATTTCCCATGATATCCATGTGCCCTGGTACCCAGCACAGGGTCACCGCCTTGGCTCTAGATATCTCATTTAGGAGTGACTTGCAGATTCTCACAAGCCTCGACATGATTACCGCGGAGTCCAGAGCCTTAACGGCTGCCTGGCTTTCTATATATCTAGACAATGATCATTTGGCCAATGATATTACTCTCGCGAATAATTTCAGCAGCCTGTATGATGGCTGTGACTTCGGCCTGAAAGACGCTGCAGAAAGTCAGGCTGTTTCAGAACAGCATTCCATCCGGATGGTTGTTTTGTCATTTTTCCAGAGATCTTTCCTGCTTGGGCAAAAAGTGTATGGCCAAATTAATCAACAAAGACTACCCCTAACGTAGACGTAGGTAAGTCTAATGCTAGTTTAAATATTAAACCTGTAGCAAGCCTTACAGAGATCGTAGAACTTACGAGAATGTTCGTCTATATCTTACCAATCCTTTTGGCCCCTAATAGTGTGATTTGACTGTGGGCTCAACACAGTCCACATTTTCGTACTACCCATGCCAAATATACAATCTTTCAAGAACCTCTGCGTATGTCTATAACGTTGACATAAACGGAAGAACACAACGAGGCGTCACAGATTGGCTTAGACGGAGGCATTAAAGCTGGCTATGCTGATGCATAAACTTCCTTCGAGTGGTTTTTTGACCCATGTGTACTAACGGAGTTTGGAAGAGAAAATTCAATCACGAAAGAAGCCGACTATATAACCACTTTGCCCTAGTCAAAAGGATTCAGTTCCTGACCTTTTTATCTGTCCAATAACAATCACCAGTCATGGCCTTCACCCACACAAAAGAGGGAAAAAAAAGTCGCTCAACTCCTGCAATAATTTGAAACATCACGTATCCACTTCTCGCAACATAAACAACTCAAGTTGTCCAAAGATCATGGTCATTGCTCAACGTGACCCAAAGCACTAGTATCATCAGTCTCATTAAGCATGACTGCCATTGTAATCATCGTCATCATCGTCATCATTGTGATCTTTATCACAGCGGGGCGAATCACCCGCTTCACTATTTTTAAATTGCGGTAGTGACTCCAGCCACCCTCGCCTTCCCCCGTTTCACCACATCCTCCCACCAATGCCAACGCAAAATAAAGTGAATGTCCTCAAAGGACCGCATAAATAATTCAAATTGATCGTAAAAAGAGGACGAACAAAAAAAAAAAAGAAAAACAGCCCTGAAGGACAACTCATATTAAATTGTAACACAATGTCCTGCGTCCCCCTAAAAAGAACCGTAGAAAATGATTACATCTATGATGTGCAGTCGTATTACCGACCGGACGTGAGTTTTTTTTTCTGTCTCTCCCATTCCATCGGTGGACGCACACACAAAAAGGATCAACGTGCACTGCATACGTAATACGTCATTTGTCCTTCTCTGCTCACAGTAAATGGTCATCTGCACGCGCGGTTTCCGTTTTGGTTTGATCTGCATTTCGTGCGGTTGTCATTCATTCGACATTTAGAAGTCACAATGATTATCCTTATGCTAACCACACCCCGTTTCTACCACAAATCACGGCCACCCCCCTCATTGAGTGACGAAATAACGCACACAACTAGTTTCGCTGCCACGCATCGCACCGTGGAAAGTGAAAACGAAAGAGAAACTCGTTACGAGTCCTTTAATAAATTAAATACGTCGAAGGAACTACTTGCAGAAGTTTTGCACTCCACAGCGGCGTTGGTGGGCTGATGGCAAACTTTCTCCTTTACAGTTTAATCATCAGAGACTGAAATGGAACGTTTTCAAAAGTTTCCTCAAGAAAGTGAGCAAAAGACACAGAAAAGCAAAAAAAAAATTAAAAAGGAAAATATCCTTAAACAGATTTAATTACGTAATTGGATCGCAAACGCGATAAATTTTTCCACCCGTTCGGGTTGTAATTCTGAGCAATTTGAGACTTTGAAAGGATTAAAATCTCTTCAAGTTGATGTGTAAGTATGCGGCTTTTGAAATTTCTCCCAGGAGCGATCAAAAGGAAATACAGGTTGCTTCTTTATAAACTCACCGGTAAATTTCAAGGTTACCGAATGGCAAAATGATTGGGCGAACGGGAGTAAGCTTAAGTTATGCTACATTTCAAAGGCAGGCAACTCCCTGTGAGGATACAAAGTGTTATACCTCCATTCACACAGATGTTGTTAGATGAATCAAGGAGATTTGTGTAGAGATGACAGCAGATAAATTTCATATGATTATGGATACTTTTTGTGGAGAGGTCTAGGCACATGGAAAAGGATAAAAAGTTTACACAGAGATAGTGTTAGTATTTCGAAATAATTTTGTAACAAAATTTATACTACTAGTAGTTGTAAGCACGTACTTTGACACTTAATTAAATTGAAAAATATGAGATACATACTCCAATGGGAGATAAAAGCGAGACATGCATTTATTAAGATTTAATTAAAGGATCAACGTTCTTAGAAAAATCGGACTTAGATAGGATTGTGAAGCATGAGCTTAAAGGATGAGTTGTAGACGATGCGATGAGTGAAAGAACTTCACTCCAACTATGTTATCGAAGTATGGCGAACGAAGCTACAAATACCTCTTCTGATGGAATATGATGTACATGGTTGTATACAAAGCCTTCAGCGGAACTGTGAAGCTTTTTGATGCTGGTCATTACTCTAGGATGTTAGTCAGACAATCGTGAGAGGGAGGATTGTGAAAAAAATTTGTTGGTGTTTGGGGATTCGAATGTGGAATACTCTGCTCAGTGACCCAATAGACTCACCACTGAGTCACGAGAAAGACGTCCGTGTAATTTGTGGTCGAAATAATGGGTCAAATCGTATCGTATCGTATCGTATCGTATTGCAATCGACCTAGCTGCAGTCAATATTCAGATACTGTTAGGACTTAGACGCCGAATGGTTGTCACAAGAGACCGCCCGAGATTTTTCTATAGAGTATCTCTCAATTTCATCGAAGACCTATGATGTCACCATCGAGTGCGGAAGATTAGTTGCACTGTTACCAGCAAACCATTAGAAATCCTGCTCCTGATGGGTTGGGTTTGAAGATAAAACAAGCATAGCAAGACCTTCCACTGTCTGATAATATGATCCAATGGGTTCCAATTGGTGTAAGAAAGGTGATGTGTAGAGCTGCTTCATTGAAAGGAGATTCTGAATTACAGAGCATGTAGTTTAAATTGCGAGGACAGATATGCTTTCTATAAGGTTGCGGTCTACAATCAGAGGTTTGCTGAGGTGGACATTCTGCATTAGAGATGGGTTCTAATTGCTGGTTTGTGAGGTTAAAGTTTGAGTTCCAGTCGCAAATGTATTTGAGAAGATTGCTGTATGTTCGAAGCATTCTATTTGTGGTTGGTGATAATTGATAGAAATTGCAGATGCTTTGTGTGAAGGATTCTGTCTTGGGTCTCTGGCATTTCATGTAGTTTTTTGTTGATGCTTTTCCATCCCAACTGGTAAACGTTGTTTTTCTGGCGAAGAGTCTTGTCAAGGTTTATAGTGGGTTTGTTGCCATTTTAACTAGGTGTTTATAAGTAGAGGTTTGCCTTGCCATGGACATCGGGATTGGGTTCCTTCAAGATAAATGTTTCTAAACATATTACAGGAATATTTCTTTGAAGTAGTATGTAGCTGCAGTTGAGCGAAAGCGTGCTTCTTCTCCTGATGCTGCATGTTCGTTGATTTCAATATTGATAGAGGAATCCTGACAAATATTTTCGACGTTGTGTTGGTCAAATGAGTCCTTAATTTTTTCCTCCAGCAAATACAACAACCGGTTGATACTTTCTTTTTTTTACCGCTTCAGCTTTTCGTAGAGCTAGTGTAACTTTCGTATGGGAGTTCGGTGATTTTGAAAAGAATTTGAAAGGAGTGAGTGAGTGTAGATGAAAGTAATCAGAATCCACGACGTTTGTACATATTTATATGAAAACTAGACTATACTTTCTAAGTTGAATGTGTTTCCAGCCAATGGGCGTGAAATTCACTACTGAAATTTGTTTGAAATTGATTTGGTGGATCACACTGCGTGCATTGACAAATGGATTATGCTTGCGAAGGTTCTCAATATAACCACTTCTGTAAGAACAATGTGGACACTTGTAGGGTACCTCTCCCATGTGTACTCTCATATGACGCTTAATATGACCTGCATTCTTTGCCTCGAAATTACATTCTGTGCACTTGTAGACTTTTTCTGGTCTTAAATGATTTTTGATGTGCCTCTTCAAATTGTATTCACTCCTCCCTTCATAAATGCAACCCCTCTCTGGATATTTAAAGCCGAAGCTCCAAAGACGCTTGTTCTTGTGCACATTCAGCGCAGCTTTATTCCTGGCTCCTCGGGACATAAAAATATCTTATCACGTTCAGTTGAATGAATGTCGATGTGCACTCTTAGTGAATACTTGGTGCGAAAGAGCTTGCCGCATGTATCGCATATAAAGCTCTCATCGGTGGACCGACTTTTGTGCTTCTTTTCACCACCAACCGCGTGCACATACTGCATGTGCTCCTTATAGTTGTGCCGCCGGGGAAATGACCGGTCGCAGATCTCACATTTGAACATCTTCTCGTTGGTATGCTGTCGTAAATGAAGTCGAAGTGAATGTTTTTAAATGATTTCTCACAGAGGGGACATTTAAGTTTTTATCCTGACTCCAGTGCCTCCACACCCTCTGTGTGGATAATCCGATGGTATACGAGCTCCGATTCATAGGCAGAGCTAAATGTACAATCTGAACATTTCCAGGATTTTTTCGTAGTAGACTCCGTCTCTGGCAGGGGGATTCGGGGGGCTCTTGTTGTAAGTTACAATTTTTGATCCTCCTGTGACAACTAAGTTCTTGGGCTAGAGTGAAAATTTTACCACATAATGGGCAGATATGCTTAATTGCCGACCCCAAAAGCTTTTTCCAATTTATAAACGTCAAACGAAAATCTGACGGCTATCCATCTAGTCTCACCTACGCAGACCCTTCTTCAGCAGACCCTAAAATAATTGCCAATCTCTTGCCTCAGTTCTTCAGCCTGTAGTTCGCTGACCACGTAACTGAACCTGATCTTTATTATTTCTGCTATTTGAACAACTCTCCACAAACGTCCCTTATCTCCATAGACGTAATCCCATCAATGGTTGCTAATAAGATTAACCAACTGAAAGAAGACTACTCTCCTGGTCCTGACGGTGTCCACGACATAGTATTAAAAAATGCGCGAGTCATCTAATACACCCCCTCACTGTTCTTTTTAAACTTTCAATCTGTCAAGGCATTTTTCCTCAATTATAAAAGGACGCTTATATTACCCCTATCCACAAAAAGGGATCAACAGCGATGTTTCTAATGCCTGCCTAAACTCTTCGAGAGCATCGTGTATGATGTAATGTCCTTTCATTGCAAGTCCATCTTCTCCACAAAGCAACACGGATTTTTTAAAGGAAGGGCAACAACAACCAACCTTGCCCCATTTGTGTATATTACACTGTAAGCTTTGGAGGACGGTAATGAAGTAGACGTCGTAGCCACTGATTTTAGCAAGGACTTTGATAAAATTCCTCATCAAATCATCCTTTTCAAACTAAAAGCTTTTGGATTTCAACAGCGATTCATCTCATGGATCAAATCATACTTAGTAGGCCGTCAATACAAAGTCCGTTTCAGATCATCAGTATCGGACCCTATTTCAGCTACATTGGGCGTCCCTCAAGGCAGCCATCTCGGCCCTCTCATCTTTATCCTTACAATAAATTATGTCGAGCGTATCATCCGGAACTCCGAACTCCTGGTCTATGCCGATGATATGAAAATCTTTAGACGTATTTCATCTGCCACTGATTCTCTCCTTCTGCAGGATGATCTTAATGATTTCTCCATCTGATGCAGTAAAGACTTCCTCGAGCTAAATGTCATCAGATGTCATTCCATTACCCATTCCTGTAAGCGTCTCTTACCACCACCTAGAGTCTAGAGTCAGCACTGGGCTTTGTGAAACGATGGTCAAAAGAGTTGTCTGATCCATACGTGACAAAACCCCACTATCTTGCCTTCGTAAGGCACATCTCAGCCAAGTATGGTCTCCACATTATTCTGCCCATACCATGAGAATCAAAGCACAAGTTCATTCGCTTCGCTTTACGCGGCCTGTCTTGGGCTGATAACCTGCACCTGCCACCCTATGTGGATCGACTGGGACTGATAAGTCTTCAGTCATTGGAAAAGCGTCGTGATGTTGCCGACATACTTTTCATTCATCAGTTGTTATGTGGTAACATTGATTGCCCCACCCTGCTTCAAACTATTTCTCTAAATACCAATCCCCGCAATCTTAGGTCTGTTTCTCTATTCCGTATATCTCCTCACCGTACTAGCTATTTGTACAATAAACCATTGTCACGAATGCTGCGCAAATCAAATAATGCCTAGGACCTCCCTAGTCGCTCGACTGCACGTGACTGTTAAGTGTCCAAACATTCCACGTAAGATTATTCTTTTTCAAGACGTGGGGTAGTAGACGGTGGGGTAGTTATCCTACAATATGATCTGAATACGCCGAAGTAGCCCAGATAATGTGATTACTAAGTAGTAAACACCTACTTTACCTTGTGGGGATTTTTCCCGCCCTCGTGCGTGTATGCAAAGCAACATGATGGTAACATCCTTCTGTTGTGTTGCATGCGCTAATTAACAATAATAACAATTCCACCTCGAGGATGGTTGTTTGGATGGTTAGCACTACACGCCTTCTAATTTTGCAACTTGAACAAAGTCGGGCTGGTTAAGTGTTTTTCGGAAATTAAGGAAATACTAATTTTTTTTCAAGTGTAACGTGGATTGAAGTTAACATCTGTGACTTAGAACTCTATTGGCATTCCATGCCATTATTTCATGGGTATCAACACGCAGACTCAGATCTTTCGAAATCTTCCACTACTTTAGCGCAACATAGATACTTACTTACTTACTTGGGTGGCGACCTTAGGCGAGGTTGTCCTCTATTGCGTTGTCCCTTCGGGTGGGATTCGAAGACTCTGCGGACCGAAGCATTATTGTCCATTCGCTTTACATGACCTAGCCATCTTAAGAGATACTTACTTACGTAGGTTGCGCTACAGTTCGGGGTGAACCTGGGCCTCAACCAACAAGCCCCTCCAGTTAGCCCGGTCCTAAGCTAACTGCTTCCAGTTGCGCACTACAAGTTGGTTGAGGTCCCTTTCTACTTGTGCGCGCCACCTTAGGCGAGGTCTTCCTCTACTGCTTTGTCCCTCCGGGTTAGATTCTCTACACGCTCTACACGACCTAGCCATCTCAAGAGACAGATGTGCACTTTTTTGACTATGCCGATATAATAGCAGATCCAACGCAGACAAAGTCCCTTACTACCTAGAAGTTATGTATATCGACTGTGACGTTCTGTCCAATTCTTTGGTTTTGCCCTCATTTACAGTTAAACCCATTTCGGCGGCTTCTGTTACCTCGATGTCATCGGCGTAAGCTAGTAGTTGCACCGACTTTTGAAAGATTGTGCCTCCGGTGTTGCCTTGTGAGTTAGCACAATTTTTCAAGAAAGTATTATGTGAAAGAAGTCACATGACAGCGCACCACCTTGTCTAAATCCTTTTTTGACATCGAAGGTCTCGGTGAGGTCATTATCTACCTTGATGGAGCAGCAAGCGTTCTCCATCGTCATCCTGCACAGACGAACGAGTTTAGAAGGGATGCCAAAACTAGACATGGCTCTGTATAGCTCGTCTCTATAAATACTGTCATATGCGGCCTTAAAATCGATAAAAAGGTGGTGAGTATGGATTTGGACTCGACTGTGGACTTTCTTGGCCTAAAACTACACTGATAGGGGCCAATCAGGTTGTTGAAGAAGGGTTTCAGGCATTCACTCAATATGGCAGTTAAGATCTTGTACACGATGTTGAGGAGACTGATGCCTCTGTAATTGGCGCAGTTGAGGGGGTCTCCTTTCTTGTGGATCTCGCAAGCGATGCTGAGAATTCATTCATCAGACATACACTTGTCTGACCAAATGAAAATGAGTTGGTTTATGCTCTCTACCAAGTCATGTCCAGCTGCATTGAACAACTCGGCCGGCAGGGTTGTTGGGCTTAAGCTTGGATATTACTATCCTCACTTCGTTTCGGTCAGGTGAATGGAAATTTTGGCTGTCATCGTCTATGTTGAATGGTGCATTCTGTCTGACGGCGCGGCGGTATGTTGGTCTTCTTCGCCGTCATACAGTCTGCAGAAAAAGTTTTTCCATATTCTCAGCACTGACTGTGATTCTACTACAAGGTTTCACTCTTCATCTCTGTAGGTTTCCGTACGGGTCTTGGTGGCCTCCTTTTACCTACCATACACTATTCCTGGAGTGTAATCTCTCAACATTTCGATCGCGCGCCTCTCTTGCTCTTTTCTCTTCTACTGGAGAAGCCGATGTTCTTCCCATCTCTTATGCTCATAGAGCTCAGGAGCAGCCCTCGTCCTCCTTTGCAGCGCCGCTTAGTTGTTCCTCATTATTTTGTAAAGGAGTATTGCGGCAGCTATCTAGTTTTAAATTTAAATTTGAAAGGGATGTGTATGTAAGCTTTGATCGTATCTCAGTAAAGAGGATGCGTTAAGCCATCCCAAAGAGCTATCGGTGTTTGTGTCTTGAAAGCCATTCTTGCTTGTTCCTGTCAATTAATTCTTATTTTAAATCAACTTTGGGAGGATACTAGGACAAAGAAAAGTTTGACCATGAACTTGGCATCTTCATTTCTTGATTCATGGGCCCCTTTAATCGTGGGCGCTGGACAAATACTTTTCATGAATATGGCCTTTGTCTTCTAACGAATGAACAACACTTCGATTTAATAAATTTTCAACTGTCCACAGCAATGTTTTTAATCAATTATGCAAAGGTCCTCTGTACATAAGTAACCTTTGCCTGTGCCTCCTCGCTTCGTCCATATTTACAGCACAAATAAGTTTTCCAAGGTCAATCTTTCTCTATCCTAAGCTAAAAGAACTCTACTTTCCAAGAAAGTCGTCTTTCTTTTTATCTCTTCAAACAGAGGTCTTAAGTCTCGATTAAAAAAATAACAAACTTCTTTAAAAGTCAAAAGAAACGAAAACAAACAAGTTTTTAACTTCAAGGTAAAGTCTCCGAAAAGGAAAATAATTTCTGCGAAAGCTTAATCCACCGCCAGTGGAGTCATCATCTGATTATACTTTCTAAATTGTTAAACTGCAGACATTTTCTTATGCAAATCCTTTTTGTCTGCAGTACCTACACAGCCACTGAATGGGAAAACATTCACCTTTTGTTGGTCTCAACGTTGCCTAATATGTCAATCTGTCCTCCTTTACAAACGCACACTAATAAATCCACTCTTGTAGATGATCCTATACGATCATTAAAACGCAATAAATTTATCCACAACGTAGGAGAGCAGAAAAGAACAAAAAAAAAAATCGCAGAAAGATTGACTTTACAGGATAATAAATAACCCATTTGTTTTTAGAAGAGAAAAAAGGACGACGGTGATGGGATCTCGTATGTGTGTACCTGGAAAAAATAAACCCCAAATCACCAGATTCAATCTAAAAGCCGTGTCTCAGTTCACCAACCAACCAGCCAACGTAATCATACTATTAAAATCGCATTACAAACTCACACACATACAGAAGCAGGCAGCCTCTCTTGATAGGATATGTGGTATTAAAGGATTCCGCTGATAAAATCTGATTAAATGTTCTGAGCCAACAGAGATGTGCCAGGTAGAAGTAAGAGTATCGTGGAAAAATGATTTCAATTTAAACACGGTTCAAGGATATTCCACCCACCTACCGCCCACCCACTTGACAGAATACAGAGACAGAGAGAGAGAAAAAAAAAAAG
Organism: Blera fallax; assembly: GCA_946965025.1. NCBI lineage: Eukaryota > Metazoa > Arthropoda > Insecta > Diptera > Syrphidae > Blera > Blera fallax. Next base: position 6,253,486 of record OX337246.1, on the reverse strand, counting down.
CGCCATGTAACCACACAAAGTTGAGGACATCGCCGACTCACAGTGTAATACACATTAAATCGCCCCCTTGTCATGGTTACATTGCAACATCACGCACAACATTCCTGTGTGAAAAGGAGATCCTTTTCCTTTGGATTTAATTACACCACTTGCAACAAACTCCCACACACATACACACACACGTACTCCAACACGTAAGACGTAAAAACTTGAGGAACTTCTTATCGAAGTCAGTTTCACAACCGCACAGCGAAACCATGATGCCACTGAGTGTTGCCACCACTATCACCACGAGGACCGCCAGTACCAATAACAACAACAGCAGCTAGAAGAAGGATAAACAGTTTGTGTTTCTTTGCGTAAAACTTATTTGATTATTCACTAGGGTGTAATAAATTATATCCTTGGGCGCTTAATAAAAACACTGAAACCAGCCACACACACCGAACTGTGACTGCTGCCCACCGCCCGCCACCCCATTGGAGAGAAAAAAGACACCGATCCCACAGAAGGATTCGAGAAATACACACACCCACACGAACACCAAAGGACAAACACAAGAAACTTTTATGTGAAAAACTTTCCACATCTTTGAAGGCGAGGCGGGTCCTTTTTCTCTCTCGTTCAGCAGATACGCATCCCCCGCGCTGTGACTGACTGAGTCTATGAATATAATATTTAAAATGTTTAGCGATTTTTGAAACAAGGGTGCCAGTGGTGAAGGGGGTGGCAGGGGTGGCAGGAGTGGCGGGGGTGTCCTTTTTCTTGAAAAGCAGCAAAATTCTACTGCTATTCACACAGTTGTCAAATATGTGCTGATATTCAAAAGTTTTCACATTAAAGAACATTATGGCCATGATATCCCTATCGTCCGCCGCGCTCCTGCTCCTTTTGCTGCAAAGTGTTTCCGACGAGTTGAATGGGTGGTGGGTGGCGATGGCGCATACATTTTCCAAAAAAATGAATCTAAGTGCTGCTGCTGCTCTTCTTGTTTCCTTTTGGCGAAGTGGAACAATGATTAGTGTGTTCAGTTGAAAGGGGAGAGCAACTGTGACTGTGACACTGTGATATGTAATGTGTGCGTGAGTGTGTCCCTGTGTGTGCTGTGCAAATGACGACAACATTGTGAACAAATGAAGCGATAGTACTACGTAATATGAGTGCGCGCAAGTAATCATTAGCAAAGGAGCATCACTAAAATATGTATGCGCTAACGGAATGGTTAAAGTTGGAAATAATTTTATTGCCTCGAGAATATGTTTGTTTCGCAGAAAATCCAGGACACGGGATCAAGGGGGTGTATCATCCTTGTTTCGGGGAATTTTAATTGCATGTGACAAAATTTACACTTTGTTGTTGCGGTAAAGGGTTGATATAGGGCTGATAGGAGGGCGAATACATTGATATTGCCAAAGGGAGGGATGATTTAAGGATGCTAATGGAAACAAACTTTAGATATTGCTTTAATGACAATTTGTCAAGAGTGGGTTCAGTGAAAGTGGGAGGACACCGTTCAGGTTGGCATATACTTTGTGAACAAGTGGGCAGTTTTTAAGGAAGGGGGTTTTGTTCTGTGTACAGTTCAGTGGTCACATCTAGCTATTGGCAATACTTTCAGCTCCAGATCCATCGTCGACGTGTTGTACTAAAGATCGTTAGTAGGTATGATACCTCTTAACCTGTTTCTGATATACCAGGGCTTCCAATTCATTCCACGGTCTTAAGACGGACGCAGTACGAGTTTGTACTGCACCGTCAATGAGTGAATGAGTAAATTGTAGTCAGGGGATGATTACTAATTTATTTAAGGCAATCATTTCTTAAAGAAGCCTGTTGTACCAATCCCTTAGGGAAAACCATTTGCATTTACCAATTTGATCCTCTTCGGGGTGCTTCTACTCAATACGAAGACAGAGTTCATATTATGAATGAGCATAGGAGGAAAGAACACAGCTAAGTGAGCTTACGAAATTGGGCTTCATGTTGAATATTATACTCTTTGAGCTAGACCTCTGACGAAACACGTTGCTTGCATTGCCTCTCTGAGCAGTTAAGTCTAGTGGTAACAAGCCTAGCATTATTTTTATAACATCTGCAGGGGAATCCGGGCAGACATAACTGGCACCCTTGGCCACCAAACTAACAACGTGTAGGTGAAGGTTGGTTTGATAATCGCTACGTACAACCAGTGCACAAAGCCGTGTTCAAACCCCAACTAAGCCTATGACCCCATTTACTCTCAGCGCTATGCATTTTTTGGGATGTAAACAAGGTCGTGAGAGGAAAATTCTTAGAATCTAACACGCTGCACGTCCGTCATCTTCTCTGAATCGCTAGTGATATCGAGATTCATCAAACTACCAGACTACAGCAGTGTTTTCCAAGCGGAGGTCCTGGCAGTGACAGCAGCTGCCCGTGAGTCTGCCGTAAAGGCAATACCACAGGATGGTATCACCTTCTAAATCGAAGCTTGTGAGATGCTGTCGCGGAGAGCTTAAGGTTCTTGGAATACAGCACAAGGTATCGCTATGCTGGGTTCCTGGACTTGAGGGTATCCCAGACAATGAAAAAGCTGTTCAACTAGCTAGAAAAGGTTCAACAGATTTAATAGAACCAACTGATCTCTCTGTAAGCATCCCGCCTTGCATGCTCAAGCTTGAAGTAGGAAATCTAGCCATAAGAGAGGCGAACCTAAGATGGAAGTCCATGGAAACGTGTAACATCACGAGGAAACTATGGCCGTCCTTCGAAAGAACAAGGACCGAGAGACTAATACGAAAGAACAGAAGATCCCTTTCTATCCTCCTGGGTATCATCACGGGGCATAATAGTCTGCAGTACCACATGAAGGACCTGCGCCGGACAGAAGAAGAACTTTGCAGAGGTTGTGGCGACGAGGGAGTTCTTGAGAACACCGCCCAATTCCTATGCCACTGTCCTGGACTCCAACATTCCAGAAACAATTTCCTCGGTAAACACTTCTTCTATAACATTGAAGAGCTCTCTGGCGGTCCTACAGACAAGATGCTGAACTTTGCCGAGGTATCAAAGTGGTTTGTACTTGAAAACAAGTAATTAACTAAAGTAGAGTTGACTGGACATTTACAGAGTTCCAATGGGCGGAGGAGCACCTTTCCCCCCCTATGGGTAACACGATGGGTCAACACTGACCTGAGTGCGGCAGGAGGCTTTTCTCTCTCTGCCAGCCCGCTTACCTAACCTAACCTAACACGCTGCTGGGTATGTTTTTGTACACTCAAGGGTTTCGTCTTCAATACAATCGATCTCGCGCTGTCCTCTCTTAGACATTCAAAGCCATTCCGTAAGTATAACGACAGCAGGTAGGTCTGAAACGTTTCGCCAATAGTTTTTCTACCAATTTTGATACTGAAAATTAGTTTGACATCGCAGCAAAATGACGGCCTGTACTCAGAAGCCAAGCAAGTGCAATACCTTATTTGGCTCCGTGTCCATTTTAGGGGAATACTGACTGATAGATATAGATGTTGTGGAATGCATGCCTGATACCGGAAGCCTTACCTCATCCCTAAGAAAATGTTAAGTTTATGCTTTGCCCTTTAGAGGAATAAAAGTTATTCACACTGTTAGAGACCCTTCTGCTCAGTAGTCCACCGCATTAATCATTAAGGCTCTCAGCCGCTGACATCACGAACGTATGGCTCAAACATACAAGAGAGCGTGGATTGCGAATTTTTTTGGACGATCACTGCTTAGCTTGATGCTAACGAGCAACGAGCTATAAATGTCAACGGAAGCAGACAGCCAAGGCCATCTGATCCATGGTAGTTGAATCACAATAAGTTTTTAAAAGGAAGCTTCTGATTCTCAGGTCTCTTGAAACACAGCATCACACTCTGTTGGGCCCAGTGCCATTTAACTGACTGAAAGAGTTTCATTTAAACTAATATACTCCAACCGAAAAGTTACCGAGTTCACTTCACGTGGACAGAGAGGTCGCAAAGAAGATGATCTGTGCGTACGAAACCAATGGCAGTTGGCTGAGAATGGGACTAACTGGAGAGGCAGTACGTTGGTTGAAGACCATCCTACATTGCAGCGAAAGCTAGGTATTTTTTATGGTTTGTGAAAATGGATGTGGAATTTTGATAGATTCCAGTAGCCCATACTACGTCCTGGCATGCACGATTCGCGGGTTATTCTCCAGTTCCTCGCGCCTACGTACTAAACTACACCTTTACACCCATCAAGCAGTCTCCCCGCGGGACTGCCGCTAGTTATTACTTCGCGGAGCTGGTTAGCAACTATGCTCTTGTCTCCGAGGCCTCCTCTTGAGCTCTTTCTAGGGCTTCTGATCTTCGCAGCTCGTTCTGCACACTCACTATGAAGCAGCAGATCTCAATCCACTCGTTTTCCGATCTCGTCATGTGACTTACGAGATTCTCTGAACGTGGCAGGTTTCCTCCGTATCCTTTCGACTCCAAAAAAATCCACCTTCTCTCCTACCCCTAGTCCTCGCGGAAATGTTGCTAAGTATTTCATCGCGGAGGGGCTCTTCAGCCTTACATACTCGGCTTGTTCGTGTTGGCAGCCGTCTGTGCCACGTTTTGCTGTCACTCCTGTAGTCGTTGTTATTTCATGATGGTAGCCACAGTATTCCTCACTGCTTCCGAAGTTTCGTGCGTGCTCAGCATCTGTCTGGTGATGTTTTCTGGTGTTAAGTTCACACCCAGACTGTTTGCCAGAAAGTTACGTTCTTCGTAATATCGTCCTCATAATGTGTTCCGTATCCTCGACTGCTTCCGTGCACGTGGGTCAATAAGGGTTATCGTTTTGTCCAAATCTGTTGAGATAGCCTTTGAAACATCCAGGACCAGTAAGCATTTGCGTCATGTAAAAGTTCAGCTCTCCATGCTTCTTGCTGATCCAAGGGCCTATATTTCGGATCAATAAAGCCACGTAAGCCACATAACTAAAAGTCTTGGTGTGCGATGTTTCACTGAAAAGCAGTTTTTTTCACGGTCTTACTTCTAGTGCATGTTTGACAAACATCCGAAAGCTATGAAGGTTCAGGAGAAGGTTCTCAATTACAAATATTCTCAAATCTTTGGGTATGACATTGAACGTAAGTCCTTTCATTAGTGAGCAAAATTTAACACTACGCCCGAGATCCCATGTGGGATATTTGCGTCAAATATTTCCTTTCCTTTCGACAGAAGTTTCTAGTCACACACTTCTGTAGTCAAACCTCAAAGGCATGCGCCACTATCTGCACATGATTCAGTGAAGCTTCTAGTCTGCGAATAATATAAAAGGCGAGTCTAGGTATCATGTGGTTCCCTACACACCTAAGATACAAGAAGCTGTGGTCTGAGAGTCCTTTTTTTCTACACGATTAGTGGATTTCGTGGCAGTAAAAAGTAGACATCATCATATACATATAGATAAGGCAAGATACACCTCGAACTTGCAATTTCACTGACGACTCTACCTACCTAGCTATCTTCTAATGTGGAAGAACGGATACATGGTGCAATGTCGGACCTTGAAATTCACTAAAATACAAAAGCTTACATGGGGACATGCATGTGCAGATTTCCACTAGCAGTTCCCTCACTAGGAAGTCAACATTTAGAGGTTTGAGGCGCATCATTTTTATCGGCGAAAAAATCCGTTGAAATTTCTGTTATTTCTACCAATTTTCCAGTGAATAAATAAGGAATGCGCACCTAAAATTCAAAGTCATAGCCGTAGGTTGTTGGCCATATTATTGGAACTCGGTCCTTATGCCTGACACAACGTGATGGTTGTTTGGTTTGAGGTCCGCAACCATCATCCGTCGAATTTTAAGCCAAGCCCCCGGTTGAAACATCACCAACTGTGTGATGTGCATAGGTAGTGCAACTTTTTCCATCGTCGTAATAATGATAACTTCAGACTGGGCTGCGAAAAACCATAAAAACACGTCAGTCACAAGGAGCGAGTTCGCTGTCAATAATAACGCCGATGAGGATGACGATGATGCTGCTGTTGACGATGACGATGACGATGACAATGACGATGATGACAGACGACATGAGTGAAGCAGTCAACCACTTAGTCATCTGCGTGCTCGAATGATTATTGAGGGATGTTCGGTTTGGCGTTTTATAAAATTTCATTTTGGTCCTTGCGGTGGTAATGTATGGGAATAGGGATACCAGTGAGTTTGTATAGTACACAGCGTACCATGTGACAGATGGTGGAACATATGCTGTGGATTCGAATCTTTGCGGCGGATGGATAGAAATGTGTGATTTGCTACGGAAATTGAAAATTTTGGGTGCGGATATTTCCCGGAATTAGTTTTCGAGTTATGTTTAAAGCTTTAATGTAACGAATGAAAATTTGTACCACTCTCTGGTGCAATGAGAGCAAATTTACTTTGGAAATTGAGGAACTTTTGTTGAGTATTTCTTTTCATGTTTATCTGAATCATTTCTCCAATAAATGGCTTCATCGCAAAGAATGCGTTCGGTATGCTGTCAAAAATATGGAAAAGCAATGTTTTCAGCACAGAAATCAAGCTGAGACTGTGCCGCTCAAACGTGGAAACAGTGCTGCTTTATGGGTACCTGAAAATTGACCAACACCATCGGAAGGAAGCTGCAAACCTTCATTAATAGATATCCTCGCAACATACTGAGAATTTTCTGACCGAACCGTATATCTAACGACCAAGTACATGCGATAACAGGCCAGGAGCCAATAGACGTCAAAATGCGGAGGAGAAAGTGGCAGTGGATTGGTCACGTCCCGAACAGTACGCCATGCAATGGAATCCAATTACCCAATCAGGCAGACGAGTGGGCCGCCCTAGACAGACATTGAGAAGGTCAGTCGAGGTAGAATCTAGATCGCTGAGGATGACTTGGAGGGAGCTCAGCGTATTTCAGAACTCCAAACTCCTTCAAAACTCCTTACATACAATACCCAACATTTGAACGTGTCTACATAGGAGGTATTGCCCTGTGATTATTTTTGACACCTTGCAGATGCTCTTCCTATTAAGTTACAGTAGTCCTTTAGACCTTAGATTTCCGAAGGTTCATGGCATGTTACAGAAGACTTGAGGTGTTGCAATAATCACTAACTACTCATCTGTAATTATCGGTTATGAACACTTTGGCATGGATCATGTACGGGCACATGGAGGAGGACCTAGTAGTTGCATCAAGGTTGACTACATTCTTGCTAGGTATGCGCAAGGAATCTTGGTTTTGCGAATTCATTCCAGCGAAGTCACTGCACTCAGGCTCTCGGAAAAGTGGAACTCTGTACTGTTTCCTTATATCGTTAAAAAACAGTCTTCCCGCAGTCGTCCACTGTCTCCACTGTCTTAGAATTAATACTTTTGGATACTAAACACTCGACAATGATAGCGGATTTAATGACAACCAGTTGGCAATAGCGCAAGATTTCAGAAGACACTCTAAGGACGCAAAAGACGACAGGAAATGCAATTGTCCACATCATTTAAAAAGACTCCTGTTGACTCCTTCGGTTGTTTGAGTCACCTGTAAGGATAGCGTTTGACTCTTTTTTATACGTTCTTTTCCGGTATTCCGGTATTATTCGTTTGTAACCTTGGTTTGAGACAGTGGAAGAATTTTGACATGACCCCAAAGCTTGGGTCGCGCACGAATCGTGCTACAAAAACAAAGCGTAATAACTTTTTTTCTGTGTGAGTATTCGGCTTATTTTTTTTTTATTTGGCAAGTTACTACTTAGATTTATTAAAATGAATGCTTGGGATACCGAAAAGAGGATTTGGATAGTGCAGCGGTACCTTTGTAGTCCTTCATTTCCGTCCAAACGGAATTTAGGCGGGAGTTTGGCAGCACTCTCCCGAGTAGATGGACCATTATGAGGCTGGTAAACATGTTTGCCGAATCTGGAAGCATCGCACGAAGACAGTACCATCGAGATCCCTATGTTCGGGTTCAAGACACGATCGCAGCTGTAGCATCGTCAATTCAGGCAAATCCAAGCGTTTCGAATTGAAACTTATCGGCGCAAATTGGAGTTAGCAGACGGTCATTACAACGGATAATTCATGATGACTTAAACTTATTTTCGTACAAAGTCCAAATTACAAGCAAGTTAAACCCTCTGGATTTGCCTATTCGCCTAGAATTTTGCCAAAAAATGATTGAAATGGCCGAAGAAGATAACAGCTTGATAAATTGCTTGTTTATCTCTGATGAGGCCACTTTTGATCTAAACGGCAATGTAAACAAGCAAAATTACCTTATATGGAGTGAATCTAATCCAGAAATACTCCATGAGACGGAACTGCACCCAGAACGAGTCACTCTGTGGTGCGCAGCTTCATCGAGGTGCATTGTGGGGCAAACTTCTTTGAAGAAAACGGTGTAACAGTAACTGTCAATGGGGACTGTTATTTAAAAATATTGAAGGAGTTTTTTTTACCCAGAACTGAGCCGAAGAAGTATCCGTTTCAACAGCATTTGGTTCCAGCAAGATGGAGCAACTGCACACATAGCCACACCGGTTATGGCGGAGCTCCAACGAATATTCCCAAGTAAATTAATATCCAGAAACTCCACTTTCCGCTGGCCCCCAAGGTCACCTGACCTGACTGCATCAGACTTTTTTTTATGGGGTTATGTCAAGCAAGAGGCGTACAAAATGAAACCAAGGAATTTGACTGAATTGAAGCAGTCCATTAAAACAAAAATTGAGGCGATCCCGACTTCAACCTTTCAATTCGCAATGAATAATTTTCTGATCAGGTGTCGCATATGCGTGGATGAGCATGGAGGTCATTTACGGTCTATCATCTTCAAAAACAATTAGTTATATAAAATAAAAATTAATTTTCTATATTAATTTTCTAAAAAAAATAAATGAAATACATACATTGATTAAAAAAAAAGTTATTTGAATTTCTTATTGTAGCACAATTGGTGCGCCACCCTGTATTTCATGGAATAACCTGCCCTTAGTGTCGGTTTGGAGACTGCCTGTTGTATTGATCTGATGGCGCCTCTAATGGTTCTCATTACTTGGTTGGTTGGTTGGTTAGTTGTTCCCACATCGAAAAATGATTTAACAGACATTCGCTCAACTAGCGTACCCGTGCGAGAGCTCTTTGTTGAAATTGTCTACCAGTTTGGTCCTAATTAGGTGATCTATAAAGGCAGCGCTCTATCAAATATATGGGAGATCAGTTGCAGAACTCGTTCGGCTTTGAGTTGAAACTAACGTGTTTCTTTTCTGTTTACGTTCACGTTGTTGGATCCTAGACCTCTATTGTGGCAAGTAACAAGAATGTTGTCACATTCGATTGTCAAAGTTAGCTTGAAATCGTTGTTTTTCAGATACCCGTAGAGTGAATTTCCAAAAATGGAATTGTTATAAGAGCCACTTATACCAGACTGGCGGCTTCTGGTCTAGTGAATTCCCTGGCTAATTTTGTCTTATTATTCTGAAGCCACAAGTTTTAGCCAGCTTGTGTCGAAAGCCCTCTGTATGACGATGCTGCATATCCTTGGAAAGTGCTGAATCTGCTATCAGTTGGTTTACAGAAGAAAATAGCTAACATCTCCAATTAAATCTCCCTCCAGAGAAAAAGAAAACACATCTAGCAATCATACAACAAAGCCATCTCACAAATTAAATTAAATAACAAACAGAAAATAAATTGCAAAAGTAATTGATATTTCCTTACCAAACACAACGAGGATAATGTACATAGCTTCATCGTTACACTTCCAACAGCCATTTTACTATCCAAACAATTTAACAATTAAATTTCCTTTCTGCAGATAATTTCAAATAAAAATTTAATCTTCGTTATATTTACATCGCTAATGTGTCGTACAAATCATTAAGTCCTAAGGATGCGCGACGTTCATACACCCATTCTTTTTTTGCCTTTTTGTCTCCCCTTCCACACGCTACTAACGATATACACTCCCGCCCTCATATTATCTTATTATCCTTACAGTAAAATCCAATTCGTTTCTTTAGCTTTACTTTTCCTTTTTCTTCGTTTACACAGACATTCATTTACCCCGAAATAGCAGACAAATGAAGGAAACTCTGCAAAAGAGTAGGCAAACACAGAAAAAAAAGGAAGAAAAACGAAAAAAAAAAAACGAAGAAAAATGATTTTCATGACTTTATAACGCGCATTTTCCCCCGCAATCGAAAACGAATAAAAATATAAGAAAAGGATACAAAAAAGGAATGAAAAAAAAAAAGACGGGAGAGATGACTACCCACAAGGATTTGCATAGAAATGCCGCCCTATGTCGCGCTACTAGCTATGTACTTTTGCAGCTATTGCTGCTGCTCCTCTGCCAAAAAGGATAATTGACTTTCAAATCAGCTTCCGATAAACTTTTATCACTTTCGGGTGTCGTGCAATCAATTTTGAAGGAGACTTTCCCGAAGTCGGGTGGGGCAATGTCGCCGACGCCGCCGCTACCGCAGCCGAACGGATATGTGTGTGCGAGGTGGAAACGGAAGTATTTAGCTAAGCGGAAATAACAACGAAGGTAATCAAAATGAAATAAAAATGTTAATGTAAGTTTTTGTATTTTTTTTTTCCTTTCCTTTCATAAAGGTAGGAGTGGATACTTTTTTTTGTGGAATGATTATCATCGAATTAAGGAATTGTTTATGCTAGGCAGCGACTTAATATTTAGGACATCGACTTTGCTAATTTCAACGAAGTCAATGAATGGCGTCTATTTCATCCTCCAGTGGAAACTGGAAACGAGCTGTTGAATCAGAAAGACAATTCATCAATTTGTCACCATTCCATCTTAGATGTATCTATCTGTGTCTGTATCTACAGGTACAATCATGTCAGATCTACGCTCTAAAGGGCTGAAAGGCTCAGTGGTGCTTCGATACCAGATCTTCAATTTAAGTCTGCCCGCTTTGAGGAAATATCAGCAGATCCAAATGTGGTTGCCTACTGTAGGTATAAGCATGCGTTGGACCCAATATTCATTCAGAAGACTTACACTGTATCTAAAGAACCATTTTCAAGTTACACAAGTAGACACGGGTCAACCACTTTTCGAATGGTGAAATAAGGTTTTTCTTTTTAAAATTGTTCCTTAAAAACACCGGTTAAGATTCTGAAATAATTGTTGCTTCAGCTAAAAGATACTTCTTCTTCTTCTTCTTCTTATGAAAAATAAAATAATTCAAAATAATTTGGCACTAGCCTATCAGGTATGGCGCCGTGGCTCAAGTGGTTAGTGCGTTGGATCTCTGAGCGGGAGGTTCGACGTTCGAATCCCAGCAAACACCAAAAAGTTTTTTCACGATCCCACCTCTCGCGAATGCCTGACAAACGTCGGAGAATAATAATCGTCAAGAGAAAGCTTCTCAATTGCCTTTCGGATACGGCTCTAGACTGCAGGTCCCTTCCTTTTGTGCGAAAAAAATGTAACACGCACAGCACGAATAGTCGGGAGAAGTCCTGGACCACATACGGTCTGTTGCGCGAAGCATTTGTATTTGTATTCGTGACATGGACCATGTAAGCAGATAATCCGATTTCCTTATACAAAATTTTTATGAATTTAAATATTTCGTAAAATCGTATCCCATTGGGATCCTCGGAGGAAGGCATAGTATCTGGCGGTACAACATGCTGTGTGTTGTGAATGTGGTCTTCTTCTTCTTCCTTTTGTTCGGCGAGGTTATAATCAGGATTAGGGATCATGTGGGGTTCGCCGATTCGACCTCAGAAATTATCTGCAGGCCTCCCGGTTTCGGATCACTTTATCACTGAGGCCGATCAAATGCTCTGTTTTAGTATTTGGGTGATCCAGGAGTTTTTTGGCCTGCCTCTCTTCCACGCTTGTATAGCAACGTTGATTGGTATTTCCTATTTAACAGGGTGCATAGAATCCCCTTTGGCCTGAACCTCTTCCACCTTCTGTAGGAACGTTGACTGACATTGCCTTCTGACAGGGTTCGTAGAACCCCTCCTTTGAACATGGCAATACCAACTGAGCCGGTCGTGCTCCAATTTCTTCGAGATGGGTTCTTTGACGTGAAGGCTTCCTTGGATATTCGAACTTCTGATTCGATCCAGCTTTGTAACTCCTGCTGTCATGCAAAGGATCCTTATTTCAGCTGCCGTTAATTTGCTCTCATACTTTTTGTACATTGTCCAGCATTGTGAACCGTATGTGAGCGCCGGATGAACAACTGCGGTGTAAAGCTCAGGGGCTTTTTTATCACAGAAGATAGCAGAGTTTTCCTGCCACTTCAGCCACCCTACGCTTACGCGATGATTGATGTCGTCATCAATAGTTGCTTCGCTATTGATCATAGATCCCAGATACTTGAACTTTTCGCGCTTGGAAATCACTTTTCCATTCAAATAAATGTCTGGACTAGGTCGGAGTGGATCAGAGAATGGGCAGTATAGGTACTCTGTCTTTTTTGGACTAATTCGATACCCATTTCCTTCCAAAACATCCACCCTTACATCAAGTGCTCGTTGCCGGGACGTTTGATCCTCACTTATGATGGCTCCATCGTCAGCAAAGGATAACTGATGTACTTTGGGGTCCGTCACTTTTCCTTCAAGCAGATAATCTAAGACCGCAATAAATAACAAATGACTTAAGACGCTTCCCTGGTGCACACCGACTTTAATTGGAAACTCTTCCGTGACTCCGGCGGGGCATCGTACTCTTGTCTTTGCTCCTTCATACATGTCCATGATCATCTGTACGTATGGTTCTGGAGCTCCTCGGTGTCTTAGCGCCACCCATATCAGATCTCTTGGTTGTCCATCGAATGCTTTTCAAAATCAACCAACACCAGATGCAAATCCTTTAAGGCATCACGATGTTTTCCATTATGATCCTCATACTTTGTATTGCAACTGTGTGGTTGATCTACCCGCGATAAACCCGCACTGGTCATCAGATAGCCGTATTATTTGACGCAATCGGCGTCTATATCCTCAATCTTTGATTATTTGCAATTTTTTTTGAAAATACGTTAGCCTTCATACAACGATTTTCTCAGAGGAGACGCGATTAACAAGCAGACATTCTTCATGGGCTCTCCTTGCCAATTTAGTCCCTGTTTGGAGGATGTGTGCTGTCTCTCTATGTAAGTAAGCCATTAGTAAGGTCTTACCTAGTCCAGGATCTTTCAATAAACTGTACAATCAAGCCACTTTTCACGTTGCTCTTCCCAAGTTGCAATGGTCAGAATACGGCTTCTATCGGAGGGCCTTTCTCGCCCATCTTCTTCCTTTCTATTGGTATAAATAAGCTTGCTCCGTTTGCAAAAAGGTCTAGATCGACCTTAGGTCGACTGAACGAAGATGAGTTTGCAGTCGAAACTTACTTTGCTTTCTTTTTATGCCCGTATTGTGCAGGGATTACAGGAGTTCCTTTAACATTGACTTCATGGTACGACCTAAAGTTATCTAGGAATGCACTTTCATCGTAAGCACCGCTTGATGAACTTTTTGTGCGTTCCGATTACGTGGTCAAATCGTCAGAAGTTCTTTGCAGCCGGAGGTTTCAGCGAGGATTACAGTCGCGTTCTACGGCGAAACCATGCTATGACACTCATGTAAGTCTCGGTGTAGCGATCTATGGATAGTGCAGCACATGTGTGTAGGTACATCCCAATTTAACATAAACATTATCTAAGTGATACAAGAAGTGCACACATCGTCCTGCATTAACTCAACTACTTCCAGCTTATTACCACCGACCGACAGCAACTCAATGTTGTTCCTAAATTGCACATACTTACGAGAACATCTTTACCTGAACAGCAAAAAAAAACTAGATCCAACCATCGTTTGGTGGAACGAAAAGTCCTTGCTAATCTCACAGCATGTATCGGTCAATTTGCCACCAACTATCGGGAACACAATAACAACAACAAAACCCACAGATACACTCATTCACCGTGCATAAAAATCCATTCAATCCACTCAAGTGCAAGAATGAAATGAATTGCTAAAGGCATCCTCCTTATCCGGCAGTAGGAAGGCGACAGGAAAAAAAAAAGGAAAACAAGTCCTCTCCTTATTGCCGGCAAACTGATGACACACTCTCGTGCTTTCTTTTTCAATCTTTCGATCCTTTCCGGGCTTGTTGTTGTGCCCTGGCACAACGTAATTACTTCGTTTTAAATTTTAAATCCTGTGTGGAAAATCGGAAAACATTTTCCTCACCCGGTAGACTGAGACCGATGACGATGACGATACAGCGACCATGAAAACACCTTGCTATGGCTACGGTGCTGAACGTAGCACAGAAAATAGTGCTGAATTGTGGAATTGCGAAAGTGCAACGAATCCAATAGCATTGCTCCTGTCACCTCCTTGAATAATCCAATTTGCAGGAAGCACCAGGATAATGGTATCAACGGGAGAATGAAGGTAAACGACAGCAGCAGGGTGGAAAGGAGTCGTCGTCTTGGATTCCTTCCGTCCGACAAAACTTTCTCGTGTTTATGTTTCCTTGTTATGACATCTAATTTTCCCTCTTTACCTACGAGTATGTACTAACTGACTCGGTGTCCTTATACCTTTTGCCAATACGGGAGACAACAAAGTTCGCACAGGAGACGTCTCTCTCTCTTTGCAACTGCTTAGGAGCGGTGGTATCTCAAACAACAACCATATCCATAGGGATTTACATTGCCAAAGATAAAATCAGAAGAAAACTCATATTTTCCAGAATCCTTTCGTTAGACCCCCCTCTGCAATAGGTGCTAGTGTGAGTCTATAGGGAGGAAATGCAAATCTTCTCCTACATTTGTATCTGTCTGTCCAGCTGTCATTGTGTCAGTTTGTTCTGCACAAATTTTAACCAGCATTGTGTCCCGCAATTGGAAATGCTTCGTGCCAAGCACGAGACTCTCCACCCTCCTCTCTCTCTTGCTCTTGCCTGTCGAAGGACGAAGTGTAAACATACCTTAAACCTTGCCAAAGAATGTTGTGTCTAATCGTTCAGGAAATTAACACGTTAAAACTGTACTTACGATCGGAATTTATGGTCGCATTCGTACTCGTTGTCTAAAGGTTGAGGGTGGTGGACGGGCTAACGCGGTTTTATGCATTGGTAACACGCAAATGGCCAGACCGGCATCGTATAAATGAAAAAAAAAAAAAAAGATAAATGGAATAAATGGATGGCACAAGGATGGATATGTTAAGGATATTCGATGACTATGCGGATGGATGTGCGGTATATGCACACACAACCAGAAATTCTTGTAGTTCCTTGAGTTTTATGGGCTCGCGAGGTACCATCGTATTTTGCCATAAAACACACCGCACTTGAACGTACAAAGCGGAGACCAAAGCTTGAGAGAAGCTAGTGCTGTAAATCAAAGAAGCGAACAGAGTGGGTACGAGTATAGCACGCGGGACCTGTGTGCGGTCTCATTTGTAAGCACGGGTTGTACGGGTTTCTTGGGGATGTTTATGACCGAACGCGGAATTAGTGGAATTTTATTGAGCAGTTGTTGAACGCAAGGCAAGAAGCAAGGATGTACGACATGAAATGAAGAAAATGCAGTGGAAATGGGAATGAAATGCGATTATTTTTGAAGGAGTACGGCGCTGGTTGGCAATGGTATGAAATTAGTTAAGTGATAGAGGCTATTAAGGGGGTTTTATGGACGTTCATGAAATATTTTTATGATCTTGTTTAGTGTTTGTATGATTGGGTTCCGAATTAAGTTTGGCTCGCTTGTGAGTTAAATGCAAATTCTAAGATCTTGGGAAGATCCAACGCCGATGCTTCTTGAAAGGGGTTACTGGGCTCTTCCAAAGTTTTCATGGGAGAAAGTTAATAGTGAAATTATTTTCAGAAAAAAATACTTCACCAGGTTAGGTAAGGCTGACGTGGCATCCACCGATAATGCAGTGCCTTGTAATGACACCTCCTATGCTGAAGATGAGCTCCCTTTTCTACCTTATGAGACAGTTGGAACGTTTGAGATCCAGTTTCGGCCAAATTTGACTAGTGATTAAACAGGTAGTAACTGTAGCGATAGACATGCCGAGATTCACCTTATCCGGCTGGCGAGTTGGTCCCTGTGGCCCGGGGCAAAAATAAGGTGGATATTGAATTCTTCAGTCATCTCGTTAAGAGACAGGCGTCAATTTAGGACAGTTCGAGAGTTGAAATTGACGGATACCAGAGGTTGGCTGTCAGTAAAATTGATGATATCCCGTTTAGATATCACAAGACTTCCTTTACGGCCATGATCTCCGCCTTGAAATCGCTACCGTCTTCTATAAGGACGTCTACCAGACGATCGCGCCATATGTTAATATAGGCTTGATATCTGCTACATATAGTCAGTATGTCACTCACGGCTGTAGTCCCCATCTCTTTACTAACGCTTTCTTACAGCAGTACAAAGCTGTAGTGGATGATCCCAAATATTTTCCTTTATCAGCAAGTGCCAGACTGACACCACAAAGTTTTGGGGGATCGAAATGCGGAGTTTTATATTTCCTTGTGAAGAGAACTAGTTCTGTCTTATGAGGGTTAGCTCCTAGACCGCAGCGTCCAGTCTATTTAGTGTTGAGGTGTTTAGCCGAGACAGCTATAGCAACGTCATCTACATTGGCGATTACATTACAGCCTTCCCCTTCCAGGAATAAAAGCAGTTCATTTACCAATTAATGGAAGAGAGCACCCCACCCTGCGGAGTACCCCTGCCTTCGGATCTCCGAACTAAAGCGTTGCCTAGCCTGGAGTTGATCATCCTATTGTTCAGAAGCCGGTTGACTAGTCCGGCAATCAGCACCACAACTCCGAGGTTCGTAAGTGCTCTATGATTGCCCTAAGTTTGACGTCGTTAAAAAGCTCCCTCAATATTACGAAATGACACCAGAGTATATTCCTTGCATTCTAAGGATTTTTCTATGGTGCGCACCAACGAGTGTGGGGTCATCAAAATGTCATATCATCTCGTGGTATTGCCCTCATCTCATTCTCACGGGCAGATATTGTCACTACTAGGACATACGCTTAAAATTTCTACTGTGGTACGGAAGTCTGAGTAAATAGGAAAATTTTCAACGTCAATTGTGACAATTTCAATGCTTTTCATTCTTTTGAACAGAAGCCTGAATCTCAGAATCTAGATTTCTCTCCATAAGTAGGAAAGGTATTAGCTTTAACAATTGGAGTCTTAACAGCACATTTTTCGATAGAAAGGTATGCATTTCAGTGCATATGTCTGGCCCTATTCACTATGTTAAAGAAAACCCTTGTTTAGTCCTTTTTCAATGACTTAAGCGACTTCTCAAGTCTAAACGTCTTTAAAATTAGTATGTCTGAAGGATTCGAATAGTTAGTTCCAATGCAATACAAATACTTACCACAGCTTATCTAGTCGTATAGGGAATCCAAGAGCCTATCACCAAGCTAAATCTATTCAAAGTCAAAAAGGTATGAATTACGGTGATTTAGGTTTCTTTCATTAATGCTATAACATGGACTTACCATTAGGTGTACCTTTGCCGTACCTCGGGTAGCCATTTACTCTAACCTAGCCGCTCCACTTTACCAAGTAATGCTGCCATTTTCAGCAACAATTTCAGGACATTTTCTCTTGTACTTTTAAAGATGCATGGAACACACTCGAAAATATTGAAAATATATAATTTTATGATGAATTTCACTGGCATTTTTTAAAATCCTTCGAAGTATGTACTTTAAATGCCTGCAAATACAAAAATTATTCTCGTGATCACTTGTTGGAAACATTTCAACATGGATTTCTGATAACGCAGGAGATAAGTAGAATCAATTTATTGTTTATCCTTTTCGAAAAAAACGTTAATGTGCAACGAAATGTTGAAGTGAATTCAGTCGGATTACGCTGAGGGAATGATATTCCATTTTTGCAGTAAAAAGTGTCCTTTCAACTTTCAAGATATATTTGCTTTCACTGTTAAGCCCTTGCGATTCAAATTGATTTCAAGTGACCTTGACCTTTTCATAGAAGAGCTTTATGTATGTTTGTTCTTCAACAAGGTGGCAATACTATGGCAATAGGACCACAGCCGTGTTTGTAACTCAGTGACTGCTTTACCTTATCTTCTGGAGGTCGCTGATAGCTACATGTAAAGATGTTTATATGCACATGCACGCCTAAATTTCAAATTTCAATTACGTGATCTACCACTGACTAGTTGGTCTAGGAATTGAGAATGACATCCTTCGAAACATTCAATATCGGGTAACAAATATTTACCTGTTGACGACAGTTAGTCTCTAATGAAAAAGGTTGGTTTCTTGACTCGAAAAACCGCGAGATGTCATGTACTGCCTACTCCTAGGCTATCGGAAAAATTTGAGATTCGAAGCGAGTTAAGACAAGGCTGCGAACTATCGCCACTACTTTTTGCTGGTGATTTGTTAAAATCCTCAGCCAAGTAGTCGGATCTAATGGCGTCTTACAACCTACCTACTTCAAATACGCCGCCGATTTTTGCATATTTTGTTATGAATTTGTCAAATGTCAAATGTCCATCAGCTTGGCGACAGAGGTAAGCCTAATAGGTCTGAAGGGTTCGCCAAGATCTGAGAGAGCACGAAGCTGTGTCTAATCTGAAGGTCACCTGTGTAAAACTCAGGCCGCAGGAGAGTCCATTAAGGATAATGAAACAAAGGACGTAAATCCAATTCATTTTGCACTTTCAGAATATTGCAATCACTTCAAAATATAGCCACGTAATTACTGCCAATCTCTTCAAATTAATTTCCTCTCCACTCCACCCAATGCAATAAGAAAGCAGGAATCAAATTCGTGGATCTCTAATGTCCGCCATCATCATTCGCGTTGCGTCCAGGAAACTATATTAGAACACTAAAGCGAACATAAAATCCTCATAATGGACCCATTGAGTGTAGAATATAATGGCAACGTCCTGACATAACCCTACACCCGTGTGCGGGTGGAACAAGGGTATCAGTAGTGGGCACAGGACAATGAAGACATCATTTCCATTTGAGAAGACTACAGAACTCAGATGAGGAGCATCCTGTCACAAACATCGACATATCATTGCTGTTGTATCCTCATTACCCACCCAGTCGCAGGTCACGTACTCGAAAGGTTTGCCATATATCCTGCACTCCCCTCCTTTGGACTTATTTTGAGAACAATCGCCGCTGAAGAGGACGCTGCTGGATGGTAAACTCATACACATTTATTTCGTTAGGTTTTTTTTTTGTTCTGGTAGCCTCCTTCCCTCTGAAAAGCAGTAAAAAGTTATATTGACAGGAGATGGGAGTCCCACTTTTGGTTTATAACTTGATTTCATTGAATATGACAGACGTCGTGCATGCATGAGTCCCAGAGCCACCAGAGCTACAGAATCCCAAAGTCCCAGAGTCCCGCCATAACAAAAAAAAAAAAAAAAAAAAACACGGAGAAGGCACCCGAAAATGTATGTTGGCATTTTGTCAGGACCAATAAAAATGTTTAAGTGATCGTAAAAACCACTACGAGATGAATAACACACATACACACATCGGAACAACACAAACCGAAACCATTAAAGGACTCTTTGGGAACAGGAATGATGAAAAAGAATGAAATCGTTCGCGTTGCCGACGACGAGGACGGCAACGACGACGACGACGACGACGACGACGGATGAGCTTGTCGTTCAAAATTTGGTTTTGTTTGCCATTGTCCTTTGAACAGCGCCATCATTTCTCTGCTGCTTTTGCTTTCCTTCCACTAGGGCATTTAAAATGTCATAAAAATGTCATTCATTCTACACATCCATACCTATACGAGTATATGTATACACATCCACCAGGGAGACCGTCTTTTTTTATGACAGTTTCGTACTCATTTTCATTGCATACTTACACGTGTTCCTGCGCCCGGAACACAGGATTTCCTATAGTTTTCCAAACTTTCAAACTGTCGAGGCATTAATTACGTTCGAAAGTGGCCCTCGTAAAATTTAAAGCTTCGCGTTTGCAGTCTGCTCCTTGGGTAATTAAATTTATCCGCGTATAAGTGTGAGTGGGGAGCTGCGAGGCACACTGCATTGAAGGCAAATTAGCTCAAGCATAAGGGCGCCATATCAGCGATTTCCTGTGACAGAATTTTCGGTTCAATTAACTTCAATTATGCCTGATCTCTGCGATTTCAAAAACATTATGCTCATGGATATCAATTACTGTTGAATGCATTGGAAATGTGCTTCGGGTGCGAGGCAAGCTCTGATATGGAAGGAACGAAAGGATACCTACAACCCCATGGATAAATCATATTTGCGGTGCGCATTCAATTCGATTTCGATTGTGTTCGAAATAATTACGCGAAATCGATTTGTCGACACGGAGTAATTTCGCTTGGAAAATCTGATAGAATTTACATAACCGATTGACTGGAAGGATACTCTAATTACGTATGCGGAATGCATAAATGTTGTCAGAAAGTTTAACTGGTACAGACGGTTGCGAGGAAGCTTTCTAAGATGTTTAAGACGTTTACCTCCGTTGCAATGAATAGAAAAAGGTTTCCCTTCAGTTGTCTGCATAAATACAAATGTATCTTCTGAGCTAGCGCCATAGAACTGGGATGGGACAAAAGTGAGACCGTGCTCCGAAATTGGTGAAATATCCACTTTTTATATATGCCAACCAATTTTGTAGCTTTATCAGGCAGTTGAATACCGGCCATCACTTCATCTACTGCCCATTGATTTTGAGAATGCGTTCGACAGTCTCAACAGACAGTTTATCTAGCTTGCCCTGCGCAGGAGAGGTATACCCGATAAGCTAATGGGTGTTATCAAGGCTATAAAAGGTCTAAATGTCATGTTCCACATAGAGGAAAACTGTCAGAGGAATTCGAGACCAAAGTGGGGTCACACAAGGTTGCGTTCGATCGCCGATACTTTTTTTATTGGTGATTAGCAATGTGCTGCGTGCAGCAGACGACGTTTGTTTAGTCTCTCACAAGATTGTGGAATCAAATGTCTTGGGGTTGAAGATTGACACTGCTAAAACCAAAATCATCAACTTCAGTACTAACTCATCAACTCAAGTTAGCATTGCTGGACATTCGGTAGAGTAGAGAGTTTCCAATATCCTAGGAGTATTGTCTCGACCGAAAGTGGAACCGAAAAGGGTATTATCAACCGAATCGGCAGAGCAAAGATTGCGTTTGGAATAATGTCCATGATATGGCGAGGAACACTAATCTACGACTGTTGCGTTCAAATGTTGAATCCATGCTATTGTATGGGTGCAGCACTTGGCAGGTGACCGCTACTATCTCAAGGAAACTACAAATAGATGTCTACGGAGCATCTTAAAGGTTTTCTGGCCTAACCGTATCTCTAACGAATACCTTTACCAGAGAACTGGTTAGAAACCAATAGGCACATCCATCTAACGACGGAAGTGGCAGTGGATTGGTCATATATTCCGAAAAGGCGACAGTTCCATAGCAAAGTACGTTATGCAATGGATTGCGTTAACACAAGATGTTAATAAAGCGGGTCGACCAAGAAACATGTGCTCCAGGGTCTAGCTTCTCGCTACCATTCGTGTTGTGCGTGTTATATATTTTCACCCAAATGGAAGGGACCATTAGGTTAGGTTGGTTGTCCGCGCGAGAGTGCAGACACAGTTAGACCGGTAAAGGTCCTTTGTGATATCATGGATCGAACCATTAGGCCACACTAACAAAACCAACCGGAGTTTTGATAAAGCGAATGGATGCACATGACACCTAAGGACGCCAGATCGCCAAGGCCTTTAAGGAAGGGGACCCTAAATGGAGCATTATTTTATGCGACAGAGCTGGACAAGTACATAGGATGTGAAGTATGCTTTCCTCCTAATCTTCGTTCCTACAGCTCCTGCAGAAGTCGTTAGAAAAGAGGCTGAGTCTTCTGGTATGTTGGCCTATAAGGCAGTGTCAAGTGAAAACACCGACTACGCAGATAATCTGTAATCGCCTTAGTTTGACCAACTCGGCACTACGTTTATGGTCCTAAACCAGGAGCTAGGCCAGATCTGCCTCGAGATGTGACATGTTGAGCCGTTTTCCCATCTGAAACTGGTCTTGCTTATAGGGGTCAGCTTCAAGCTTAAATGTAGCGAGGGGCACACCTAGGGCTTGCCTACCATCAGAATTCTTAGAGTAGTACCTAGAGTAGTCTGGCGAGCTCGTTCGCCCTGCAGTTACCTGGAATGTCTCTGTGGCCTGGCACCCAGCATAGGTGAATGTTGAACTGCTCTGTCATCTCTTTAAGAGATAGACGGCAGTTGAAAGCGGCCTTTTAAGTAAAGGAGCACGATTCCAAGGACTTGATTGCCGCTTGGCTGTCAGTGAGAATGGTAATATCCCTGATGACATTTCACTTCAGCCTGGACAGGGCGTCATTAATCGCAATGATTTCCACCTGAAAAATCCTACAATGATCAGGGAGACGGAACGATATTCACCACATCCCCTTGTAAAAATGTGAACCGAGCTGCCATCGATAAGGGAGGAGTTGTCCGTCCCATTTATCCCATTCAGGGATGCTCGTACGGCGGGATCTCCGTTAAGAGGCAAATTCCTCCCCACTTTCTTTTGAAATCAGTTTGACCAGAGAAAATGATCTCTTCTCATCGTAGGCTGGCCATAAGGTCCTAGCCCTTACGCCTGTGTTTAGCTGAACTTATCGCGAATTGGCTTTATCGAGGACCTCGTTTTCGTTGTGCCTTTTTATAGAGTTTATTGAAATCCTTACAAAGGGGAGAGCCAGCAAAAATTCATACCAAACTCTAGTGATAAACAACTGTAAAGGGCCGCAAAAAGATTTTTTTCTACGAACATAAACATAACATAAATTTCCTAGCAACCACTTTTATGCCACAGAATGTGAGGTACCATTCTCACTACAATGGCATCCGCTTAAATGCAGTACCTCCGTTCGGTACTTGAACAGTTAAATTGCTCTCCGAATTTCCATTCAGCTATTCTGCGATAAAAGAAATACAAAAAAAACTACACACATCCATACCTTACCACCGCACATCCTTTAATTCAGTTAAATTAAATTTCAGCCGATGGCAAATAATAGTAAATCGCTTTGAATAATTTTCACACATTTGTACGCGTGGTAGGTAACAAATTGATGCTGCTACAAGTGCAACCACCTTAATTCGTATCCTGCATCATCGCCAGGATCATCTCTACAGCGGCCTTCCTACTCGCATTCTACAGCATGGCCCCAGCAGCATTTTAACTCTTTAAAGAGCCAGAAATATGCATTTGCGTTTAAATTAGTTTTCACTGGAAGGA
The DNA here is from genome assembly GCA_946965025.1 of Blera fallax. NCBI lineage: Eukaryota > Metazoa > Arthropoda > Insecta > Diptera > Syrphidae > Blera > Blera fallax. Next base: position 6,230,146 of record OX337246.1, on the reverse strand, counting down.
TTTTTTTTTCCTTTTATTTTTGTAATTTTATCTCAGTAAAATTCCGCTTTTGAAACCGCACAATGAACAAAAAAAAATTAATTTTACACAATCATTTGCAACGTGCCTTCAGTTTATGCACACACAAGTAGCGCACAAGGATATTCGCTCATTTCGGGGTTCGCAAACGGGATGAGCGCAACTGACCTCTGAAAGGTAATAATTACACACACGTGGAGAAAGTCCAGGCGACCCACCAAACTGGGCTGACTAATAAATTGGCTCAAATGAAGTTCGTTGGATGGGAAAAACGTGCAAAAAATTAAAATAAAAAAAATTTAATTTCACTTTAACCCCGGGGCAGTTGTTTAAATTGCATTATTTGCGGAATATGAGTGTGCAAATGTGAATATGTGGTAGCACCTGGACGTTTTTTTTTCTCCACATGCGAGTACTATTCAACTTGGCTCATTTATTACCGTTTTTTTTTGCCGTCCGGTCTGGTTGAGGTGGCATGCAAGCTTTACACCGAAAGGGACGAATCACAACGTGTGCCTAGGTACGACTACGAGTATATTTAACGTGCATTTAAATCAATGTTCTGTTTCCTTGTTTTGATGATCATTGACAGTTAAAGTTGAAAGAATAGGAATTGGGGGCCGAGGGTAATGTGGTAATAACACACGATTTTCTAATTTTGATTTGCTTACAAATCCTTGAAGTTGGTCGGATACTGCCTTTTTTTTATTTGTTTTTGAGAATGAAGTGAAGTTTTCCTCAAGGAGAGCCGCATTAAAACGTAGGAAGGCTTACAGGCTGGGAAATTCTTTTAGAATTGTGTGCGGAAGCCTGCTTTTAATGACTCCTGTGATAATTACCAAATGTTGTGCAACCAAAGCTGAATTGGGTCGAGCATGTGTACCGGTATATTAAGACTTACACTGACTTATGGCTGTCTTGTTTGGTAGCAGGCTAGCAGCAAGACTACCAACTAATGTACAGAGACGTTGGTGCTACCAGTGCAATGATAACTACACCCACTGTAGCTATGGAAGCTATCTTAAACCTGCCTCCGCTGGATATCTTCGTACAAGCCTCGGCAGCAATAAGTGCCCTAAGAATAAGTCGAACAGACAGCTGGAGACCAAATACAATTGTTCATTCTATGATCCTAGACAAATGTCTAGGTAATGTACCTACTACGGATTATACAATACCGTACCTAGACCTTTATTAAGCACATTCCCGAGCAGGGAGGAATGGAAAAACGGTCAGCCACCTGTCTCGCGATCCATCTCTATCTACACAGACGAATCAAAGATGGAGGTAGAATCAACTATTTTTTCTAAGCCACTGGGCATAACCAAATCAGTTCGGCTCTCAATCTACAGCAGTTTTTTCCAAGCGGAATTCCGAGCAGTGACGATAGCCGCCCGTGAAACTTCGTTGAGGGCGAGAAGAACTATAAATGTTCTTGCAACACAGCACAGGGTTACGCTCTGTTGGGTCGCTGGACATGAGGACATACTAGGTAATGAGATGGCAGACGAATTCGCTAGAAGAGGCTCGGAATCTCGACCGGATCAAAGAGACTTATCAGTAAACATCCCGCCTTGCACACTAAAGCTTGAAGCAGGGGTCAGTTCCTTAAGGGAGCAAACAGCAGATGGTCTTCCTTAGACACTTCTGTAACCCCAAGAAGTATTTGGCCTCACTTTGACAGAACAAAGTTATGCAAAAGGATAGGAGATCCCTTTCGGCCCTGGTGGGAGTCATCATGGGACATAATACCCTGTGGTCTTTAATGAAAAAACTGCGACGAACGGAAAAAGAAGTTTGTCAAGGATGTGGAGATGTAGATTTTAGTGAGGACACAAGTCAAAACCCACTTTCTTTATCAACTGGATGGTTTGCTAGTTCATCTAAAGTAAGAAGTTGAACCGTGGCTTATGATAAGGTTATCCAATGAGCAAGGGGCAGGCATATATCGCCTAAGGATATCGTGATGAATTACTTCAACCCCGCCTGCCCACATACCGAACCTAACCTATGCTCAAAGGGTGCCTTTGCTTAATGCTCTACGGAAATATGATACCTGATCATCTTTGGCCGCAATTGAACCCACTTCGAAGGGCTTTTATCTCAGTAGGATAGTGCAATGTAGCATGCCAGCCATCAACCCTTTGTGCACTTGGATTGGTAACCATGCTATCAGCCGTTTTGGAGTCATAGTTATAGCTGCGTAGCCAAAGTAAAAAGGAACCTTGTTATTCTACTCATTCACAGGCAATTGACGCACTTAAGGAAAAAATCATAGAGCTATTCGTGAAATAGAACCAGAAACCGTCGGCGATATAGTACAAAATTTGGTTGACAGGATGGGCTTTATGACCGTAAAAGTGTTTAATGTATCGAGCCAACACAGTTGAATGTGGAGAGCCATAAAAGTCTAGTAACTGTTGGTCCTCGTAAAACTCCTGCTGTATCCCATGGTAAGGCAATCCAACCGATGTTTAACTGAAGTTCCAGATTCTTAGCACCAAATATTTTCAAATGCTTATTTCAAATTTTCTCCTCGATATTCAGAAAGGATATCAAAGGCTGTGTTATACCTTAAGATCTGAACATTTTCCACTAGTAAAATAAATTTTTTTTTTTTAATTTTGGACAAGCATCTCGCTAATGAATCACCGTATCATTCTATTGACAACACAGTGTCAAAGCAATGAACTTTCTTCTAAGTTTCCCTACGACAAAACATTTGAGATCTAAAAATCAATAAAAGGACACATGACTGCAATCAATCGAAGAAGGTGTTCAAAGGACATATTAATGGAGAGACATTCACTCAAGCCTGACAAGCATTCACAATTACGACATAATTCAACGACTTTTTGAAACATAGTTTCCGTTCGACTAACATTCATCAATCTGTACACATGCTGGCATTTATCTGCTCTACTCGTATCTATTTGCCGATAACTTTTGGTTATGTTATTCCATTAGTTAGTTAAGGTGGACAATCAGAGTCATGAATGTTTTCGTTTCGATGAACTTATTCAATTCGGAGCCATTCATCAATGTTTCTGGCTTGTTGTTCACTTCATTTGACGCTTTCCTTATGCCGCCTAGCATACTACCACCACACCAACACACCCACTGTCTCTTAATATCCATCCATCTATCCATCTAGCCTCCATTCCTCACTGAGGCCCGGTGATTCTACCTCATTTCCATTAATCAATCCTGATTACATTCATCTTTCCGACAAACGGCGACGGTACCTACCATACCAAGCAATCCTCAATACATACGTGTATCTGTTTGTTTGTATAATGGGCCACAGCAGGGGCGGTAGAGGGTCGGTGGAGGGTCGGTAGAGGGGTATGAAAAACAGAGTCGAAAGAAAAATTCTGCAAAATTGTTATTCATGTCATTCGAAGCGCATATTTCCGTCATAATCTCTTAAATAAATTCATTGTACCTATCTTTGAAGTAATTTGAGGCTTACTGCCTGGAGAGCCCCTTGGCCTACATTTCTGCAATTCTCTCCGGCTCCACACCCACTCTGTCTGTGGAATTATGACAGGCGTATCTATCAGAATATAATCATAAATAATCGATAAGTATAAATTCTGACAGCAAGGGGCGATGGCAGTGGCATAGGGGTGCTTCTTACCTGGACCTTGAGAGGGTGTGGTAGTCCTAGTAGCAGGGCTTTGCTATTGCTGGAGAACAAAACAAAAAAAAAAAAGAATCTTATCTGCTTCCCATTCTTCAGTATTCCGCACGAGGAATTTGATAATTTTTTTTTTCTCTTTTCCAGTTTCTTCTTCTTCCACTCAAAATTTCGTCCTGGAACAGTGAACCAAAAATCTATCATCCTAGAAACTAAACTGAAACGCATTCAACGAAGACGTAAATGATGAAAATGACGAAACGACTATGATGATGATGATGATGATGATGGATTCCTTTTGGATTGGTCTGGCTCTTCATGTATACACATATATATCGACCCCCAAACCTAAATGAAAAAATTGCTCCAAGGATAAATGAATGGGGAGCATCGTCGCCGGTTGGGACATTTGGAAAAGCGGAGATATTTGCGAACCATTGAACTGAATCGGCTATTCCTTCTTTGGATTGGAATTTATCACACATTGAAGAACTATACTAGTCGTAGGAGAATGACAGGATTCAGCAAAGGCAAATGCTGGGATAATTCTTAACTGAGATTGAGCAACTGGGGTGTGGACAAATTGCATCAGTGATTTCTTGTTCCTTTTTGGGGGATACATTTAGATTTGCACTGTCTTTGATCGTATTCATCGAATAAGAAGGACGTCTTTGGAGTGTATCTTGAGATTGGAGTGTGAATGTGATGAAGTGCACCTTTGTTTGAAATGTTATATAACTTTGACCTGATGCATGCTGAGGAATGCAAGATGCTTCTGTCATTGGAAAGACGAACATATATTCTCCCATCTATCACCTAATATATGCATGTGCGTGCAGACGTAAGACCTTTTGTAAGTTTCCTGATTGGCCCTTGACAGCAAAAATTCTATTTTCAGCGAAACAATAGAATATCATCAGTAGATGTCCTTACTGGACCTACCGATACGTCTACAGTATCAGCCCAGGAGTGATGTATGCGACTATGAGTAAACACCAAAGGAGCCACATTGTTGGAAGTTGAATACAGTTGCAATGCTCTAAATACAATCTGTCCTACATGGACAATCCATTGTCTCTTCAACTCAAAATTGATTTTAACATAAAAGACACCCTTCTAGCCTTGCAATAGAAACGCCTAGTGATGACGTTTTCGAAATGTACTAACATCAATAAAAATATTCCCGCAGTCATACGCAAGACTACTCTGATTGAATGCTCAGGTCCGGTCAGGCGGTAGGAACTGGTTCTAGCATTTTCTTAGAATGGCTTTCCATGAACATTTTAATGAGTTCTGGTAAACACGTGTCCACATTACACACATTTGCGAGGACGAAACACCCTTTAGTCATAGAAACCGTCAAGGTTGTCCACGAACAATCATTCCTCTTCACTAATGTGGTCTCAAAAAAGGATTTTTTTTTTCCAAAAAGGGCCCCTCATCCATTTTACGTTGAAGACTTAAACAGAGACGACAGAAAAATACTTAAGGAACCTGTAATAAAATAGTCTGACAAGGCATGGGGTTTCAAATCAACTCAAAGAAGGTCCTTGCCTTAAGAAATCCATGATTACGTAGGCAATTATGTTTGAGGGACGCCTACTACCAAGTAGCCCTAATAAGTCTACGGCTAGGCAAGGCTCTATTCGTGTACCTCCCGCATCAATGTATGTACATCACTATAATGCAGGAACATATGTATTTATAGATAGAAGCATATGTATCTAATTATGTGCACTGATGTAATAATACATTAGAGTCCCCTACAAGCCTGGTAGTTGGAGCAAGTAACAGAAAAAATGTCTCCGTAGATATAATAAAAGACGTTCTTTACGGGTAAGCGTTCCGCGATAACAATTCAGACACCACTACTGCATTTCGTTTGCTAAAAGTTCTTGTGTTTTACAGAATTACTTCTTTGGGCCCATAGTCAGAGTCGAATAAAAACCCGTACTTAATGCTCAATTTCCAGGTTAAATTACAATAAATTCCAGGCAATTTCGTTGACCAGAGAAGGTCGGAAAACTGCAGCAGGACTTGTGATATCGTCACGAGCGATTACAACATTTTCTGACCAAAATCCCTCAAGGCCGTCAGCGAGGATGTCATACGCCCAGCATTATTTCAGCAGGGAGCCCATATCAGAGGTCTCATACTCTTCAAACTATTCAGCTGTAATCGTATGTTGAAAGGTAATTTTGAAACTTCAAAGAATGCTCTGCTCCACCACATCAATGATGTAGACAAAGCTTGTTTAGAGCAGGACAATACTGCCCGATTCCCCTGCGTCTGTCCTGCCTTCGCTCGTATCATTAGACGACATACATTGACATTTTATGAACAGGAAACAATTAAACCACGTCTATCGCGATACGATCTGGTTTGATATGTGGCGGGTTCCAAAATGGACAGTGGATCTGGATCTGGTATTTTCACCGATTTACAAATCTGTCACGAGCTTCTTGGTCAGCTTTGTTTTTTGAGTTAAGACGACACGGCAATGCCTTCCTAAGCACTACGACACAAAGTGATATATGTCCTGATAGCAAGTTCTCCAGAAAGGGCCTTAAGGGCGATTCAGCGATCTGAAAGAATGTTTATGGTGCACCTTCAGAGGTTTACTCTGATGCATTCTCTAGCAGAGGGCTCAGTAGCATAAATCTTTGTTTAGAAGAAGGAACCGCGCTGGGTCACAATGCGCTCCCATTACTATAGCACCCACTCCAATTCGAACCGTTGGTGTACCTGAAAGATTGATACTCCATTTCGGGTATTCAAGGTTATCCCAATAAGTGCGGTCCGTGGTTTAAAATTAAATAATAATAATGGCGCAGGAAATGCATACTGCTTAAGAGAACAGCAGGGGACCTACCTTCAGATGCCCTGATAGGAATCCTTTAGGTTGCATAAGAGGAAATGTTTTAGGGCGCCGTTAGTAATTCATTATGCCTATGCGTAATGTTGTGGGCTTTAAGAGGGTTTCGAATGCTACAATTTGACAAACTCGCATGACACCCGTTCTGCGATCAAATATCTTAAAGCAGAAATATTTCTAATGACCCAGTTCATGAATTCTTACAACGATTACAAGACCACTTACACCTTTTCTGATATCCAAACCGCTCCTAAAGCCTCACAGAAATCCACGAAAAAATTAATGCTTCTCCTTGAGGTACTAGGAATGCTTTCAAGGAAGCAAAGAGAGACTTGATTCTACTACAGTGTTAACCTGTACATAAATGTTGTATGGCTACAGGACCGCTATGTACCAAGTATTTTTTCTCCTGTTTTATTTGATAGTCTGAACAAAAATTTTTTAAGACTATGGTCAGTGGCCACTGCCTATTGAAAGCATCTCCACTGTAGACTATGTCTCGATAGTCTTCATATTTTAATCGAATGCCTTGCTGCAAGACAAATAATAACGAGTCCATCCAGAAAAGTTGTTTC